>CM070532.1:50613152-51213152 GCA_036346145.1 Olyra latifolia
TACCCGGACTTTGCTGCGAATGCGAGAAACATAAGGTTTGGGTTGAGTACGGATGGGATGAACCCGTTCGGTGAGATGAGCAGTAGTCACAACACTTGACCCGTGACTCTATGTATTTACAACCTTCCTCCTTGGCTGTGTTTGAAGCGAAAGTACATTATGATGCCGTTACTTATCCAAGGGCCGAAGCAACCTGGAAACGACACCGACGTGTACCTCAAATCGTTGGTGGAAGATCTGCTAACACTGTGGACCGATGCTGTACGTGTATGGGATGAGTACAAAAGAGAGCACTTCACCCTACGTGCATTGCTATTCGTAATCATCAACGACTGTCCTGCACTTGGTAACCTGTCGTACCTATCTATCAAAGGATATAAAGCCTACATCCAGTGCTTAGAGGATACAGACAGCAAGTATCTGAAAAACTCTCGAAAGGTCGTGTACATGGGCCACTGTAGGTTTCTCCATATGAAACACCTGTTACGACGGAAGGGTGAGAATTTCGATGGGACAGAAGAGAAACGTAAGAAGCCCCTGCAACGTAGTGGGACACTTTTATTTTCTCTGGTAAAAGATCTGAAAGTAGTATTTGGAAAGGGTCCTGGTAGCAAATCTGTCCCGACTAAACAAGGTCATACGAAGCCCATTTGGAAGAAGAAGTCAATATTTTAGGATTTACCTTACTAGAAAGACTTAGAGGTCCGCCACCCACTGGAATTCATACATATCACCAAGAATGTTTGCGTCAACCTGCTAGGCTTCCTAGATATGTACGGAAAGTCAAAAGATACACTTCAAGCACGAAAGGACCTGATCTACTGGGACTCAGGAACAACCTTACCTCCACCCTGCGAGCCACACTCTGAGCAAGGAAGAGAAAAAAAAACATGATTAAGTTCTTGAATAGTGTGAAGGTCCCTTCTGAATACTCCTCGAACATAAGGAGACTCATCAACACGAAAAAGAATAAAAAAGTACATCTGAAATCCCATGATTGTCACATGTTGATGACACAGTTGCTCCCATGGCGGTGAGAGTTATTCTGCCGGACTGGGTACGAGGGACAATCGTAAAGCTGTGCTCGTTCTTCAACGTGGTGTCGCAGAAGGTCATCGAACTACGGAACTTATCTAAGCTGCAGGATGACGTGGTCGATAGTTTGGTGAGCCTTGAGATGATCTTCCCTCCGTCCTTTTTTGATATTATGGTCCATCTCATGGTCCACATTATCAATGAGATAGAAATTCTAGGACCCGTGTTCCTGCATAATATGTTCCCTTTCGAGAGGTACATGGGTGTCCTAAAGAAATATGTTCGTAACCGGTCTCATCCAGAAGGCTGCATTGCATAGGGTGTCGACACAGAGGAGGTGATTGAGTTATGTGTCGACTACATTGATGAGCTAAATTCGATTGGGAAAAGGGAGGCTACGGGGAAAAGGGACTCTAGGGAGAAGAGAATTCTTTAGCGACGATCTATTTTCATTTAAACAAGCATATTTCACAGTCTTGAAACAAGCAACTGTACTGGCTCAGTTTATCCATGATCATGAGATGATTCTACGTGACCAATACCTAGAGAAGTCAGAAAAGTGGATCGCACAAGAGCAAATGGATCGTTTCGGTGGTTGGTTACAAAAGCAATTGATGGGCTCCCGGACAGACAATGAACAATTGAAACTTTTAGCTCGAGGACCATCCATGACAATCGTATCATTCCATGGGTATGAGATAAATAGGTACACATTTTACACGACTGCCCAGGATAGCACGAGCACCAACCAAAACAGCGGCGTCCGTATAGATGCCTTGGACAAAAATGGAAAGATGGACACCTACTATGGTTACATAGAGGATATCTGGGAGCTCGAGTATGGACCTTTAAAAACCCCTCTATTTTGGTGCCAATGGGTCAAATTGATAACCGTTGAGATCGATGAGTACGGTATGACAACCGTGGACCTCAAGCAAGTGGCCTATAGGGACGAACTATTCGTGCTCGCAAATGATGTGACATAGGTATTCTATGTGATGGACATAAACAGCAAATCGAAAAGGCAGAAGAACAAGCCTACTAAAAGCAAGAAGCAGAAGGACAAGCCAGCCGAAGATAACAAACAGAAGCTGAAGACTAGCGGTAGCGATCAGGCAAGGCGCCACGTGGTTCTTTCAGGTAAAAGAAGGATCGTCGGAGTTGAGGGCGTCACACATGAAGAAGAGTACAATCAGTTTGACGAGCTACCTCCTTTTACGGTGGACGTAGACATTACTGTCTTGAATGATATAGAGGAATGCCCCTATGTAAGACGCGATCATAATAAAGGATCACTTGTAAAAACAAAGTATGTTACCAAATAAGTCCAACCGTTTTATATAAACCCGTGTATGAATTATGATTTTTTATTAAGCAAGGAAGCAATAATTGAATTTATATAAAAAGGTAAAAATATGTATTAAGATGGTTGGAAAATAATATTGTAAAGAATATATGAATTTTAGTTTATTTTATTTTTTGAAAATCATTTTAGTGTGGAATAAGTATGATTTATTATTTTTTGTAAGCAATAATTGAATTTATATAAAAGGTGAAATTTTATAATAAAATTTGAAAAATTAAAGTGAAATTTCAATGCTCCCAACAGTTTTCTATAATTTTCGAGAAATTAATGGCAAATTAGTATCAATGACATGTGGGACCTACCAGAGATGGGCCCACATGTCAGTGAGCACATCCCTTTCTCCTAAGAAGGGTAAAAAAAGATTCGTGCCTTGTAGGACCAATCAGAACCCCCTCCTCTCCCCTGGCTAGCAACGTGCGCTTGAGCGCAGGCTCTCCGTGTGGCACGGTCACGGATTCGAGCCCAGCTCGCGCTGCTGCATTCTTTTATTTTTGGAAAATCAGACCGGTTGGTGTAATCAACCGGGACTAAGTGAGCATTCAGTCCCGGTTTGTTACACCAACCGAGACTGATGTGAGCAACAAGTCCCGGTGTATTACACCAACCTGGACTGATGGTTCCTAGGGCACCAGCTGATGGGGGTGTTGGTCTTGGTTTGTGTAATCAACCAGTACTGATGTGAGGTCAGTCCCGGTGGATGACACCAACCGGGACTGATGCCCCATCATATAAATTCGAAAACGAGAAGTCCTGGTGTATTACACCAACTTCCAATGTAATGGAATTTTCATACTATCATAATTTATAGTTTCTACAGAATGTTTTATACTTTTGATTTTTAATCTTTGGTACATGAATGTATTTATGAATAAATGTATAAAAATTTGTAGAAAATAGTAATAGGCTCAAAAAATATGAGGACAAATCTTATGGGTCCAAATATACATATATTATAGAAAATGTACATATATTATACCATAATAATTTACAATAATGGTATCCTGTATAATATCCCACAGGGTTACCACAAAAGATGATAATTTTTAATCTAATTTCCAATAATATACTAATTAACTAATATAATAATTATCGTCGTCGTCCTCTTCCTCCTCATCGTCGGTGTCGGCGCCATCGTCGGAGGCGTCCAAGCCATCGACTTCGTCGTTGTCGTGGTCCTTCTCCTCCTCCGGATCGTCGTGGTCATCGTCGTCCTCCTCCTCGTCCTCGTCCTCCTCCTCGACGACATCCTCCTCGTCGATGTCCTCCTCGTCCTCTTCGTTATCGGACAACACGTCCGACATCTCGAACTCCCGCGGGTAGAAGACGGACTCCTTCCACGGCCGGTTGCAACGATTGCGCTTCCGAGGGGGACTCTCGTCGTTGGAAGACGGCGGCGGCGGTGGAGGCAGAGCCGCTGGTGGGGCAGGCATCGGTGGTGGTGGGGCGGAGGAAGAGGCAGAGTCAGAGGAAGAGGCCATGGATCAAAGAGGTAGAGGCGCGCTGCAGAGGAAGACGGTTAGGTAGAGGAAGAGGCAGAGGCGGCTCCTCGGTTCACGCCAATATTGCGTTATTTGAAATTCTGCATAGTCTCGGTTGGAGGCACCAACCGGGATTGCTTCCCCCAAAATGGAGGTCACGAACATGTGGGCCCATCTCTTGTGGGTCCCACAAGTCATGGTAGTTATTTGCCATAAATTACAAAGTATGTTAGCAAATAAGTCCAACCGTGTTATATAAACCCCGTGTATGAATTATGATTTTTTATTAAACAAGGAAGCAATAATTGAATTTATATAGAAAGGTGAAAATCTGTATTAAGATGGTTGGAAAATAATATTGTAAGAATATATGAATTTTTAATTTATTTTATTTTTTGAAAATCATTTTAGTGTGGAATAAGTATGATTTATTATTTTTTAGTAAGCAATGAAGTAATAATTGAATTTATATAAAAGGTAAAATTAATAATAAAATTTGAATAATTAAATAGAAATTTCAAGGCTCCTAACAGTTTTCTATAATTTTTGAGAAATTAATGGCAAATTAGTACCAATGACATGTGGGACTTACCAAAGATGGGCCCACATGTTAGTGCCGGCACGGTTACGGGTTCGAGCCCAGCTCGCGCCGCTGCATTTTGTTTTTGGGAAATCAGTCCCGGCTGGTGTAATCAACCAGGACTAAGTGAGCATTCAGTCCCGGTTTGTTACACCAATCGGGACTGATGTGAGCAAGAAGTCCCGGTGTATTACACCAACCAGGACTGATGGTTCCTAGGGCACCGGTGATGGGGCGTTGGTCGATTGGTGTAATCAAGCGATCGATGTGAGGTCGATCGGTGGATGACACCAACCGGGACTGATGCCCCCATCATATAAATTCAAAAACGAGAGAGGTTGGAGGCATAAGTGTTATTGTCCCCAACCTCTCTCACCGACGCCGTCTTCAGCCCTTGCCATCGATGACCCACTCGCACAGCCGTCTTCCTCTCCTTCGACGACCCCGCGTGCGCTGCAGTCCTCCTCGCCAATGACGACCCCACGCGTGCCGCCGTCCTCCTCGCCAACGACGACCCCGCGCGTCGTCATCTTCCTCGCCTCCGACGACCCCGCGAGGAAGGTGCTCCATGTGCTCCTATCTCCTTCCCTTCCCTCGCTCCTCAGCAAGGTGCAGACAGAGCATGGGACAGTGAGTGCGGGCGCGGGCAAGCATGATGGAGCATGACACAGGTGGGCACGACCGGCAGGAGTGCGGCACGACCAACAGGAGCACAATCACGATGCGCCCACAGAGTGTTCAACGAAATGCCCAAACTGCAAGCGATGGCGGGCAGGATTTGAAGCTGGGGTGCACAACTATATGAATTTTTTAATGCTATATAGAATAATCACACCATTATAAAAATAGCATATAAATATAAAGGTTTGTAAAGTAGTTAAATTGCCAAATATATCTGAAATGTTTGTATTTCGGAACTGGGGGTGCACAACTATATGCATTACAGGCTTACAGCTTAGCTAGCAATAATGTATCTTGTATCTTATTTGTATGTACTAGTTTTTTAGATAATGAAAGACATTCCGACCTCTGTATCTTATTTATATGAATTTTGAGATGTATATGTATATGCCAATTTTATAGTAAATTTGAATTCTGAGATGTATGTGTCAATTGTGAAATGTATAAGTATATGTCAAATGTAATGCATGTACCGTCCTCGTCACCGTCGCCCGTCCTCATCTACCTCCTCTTCCCCACCGCCCTCCTCGTCGTTGCCTCCCGTTTATGTATAAGTATATGTGAAATATATAAGTATATGTAAAATGTGCGAGTATACTTTTGTTGATCTTTTTTTGTTAATTTTCAATGCCTTCTTATAGACTACAAAACTACGATGGCGGGAGAAGGAGTTGATGGAGACGAGTTCATGAGAAGTTTGATTTTGGGAGAAGATGGTTATGAGCTTGATGATTCCGTCGAGGCCGCAAGGCCCGTCGAGACCGATGAGGCCCTTGAGGCCGCTGAGACGACCATGGTAATTAGATCGAATGTGTATATGTCGGTTCCACCATCATGCTAAGCCAACATTCTAACCCGTTCATTATTGTACCATATTTTTAGATCAGTCAATCGAGTAGCCAATCACGTTAGCAAGGTTCAAACTAGAAGTCGAAGGCAAGACCTGTTATCACTAAAGTCCGTGATAACGGCCAACCTCTTGCACCCCTAGGGACGTTTGGGCCGTTCAATTCGGCATGCGGCGTCCATGTCAAGGACCATGTGCCAATTAGCATCGCGAGATAGGATAACGTTTTGAAGATACGAAGAACATGATATGGACCGACCTGAAGGAGACATTCACCTTTCCCCAAGGGACCGAAGAGAAGGTGAAGAGTTACATGTTGAAGAAGATGGCCATCGCATTCCAAACATATAAAAAAAAGTTGAACACGGAGTACATCAAGAAGAACCAAATGCCCGACTTCAATAAGTACCCAAAGTTGCAGAATCATTGGGATGCGTTCGTGAACTTCAAGAATTCGAATGATGGTCAAAGTATGACTGAAAGGAACAGCTAGAATGCTCAGAAGAAGCAATACCACCACCACCTCGGCCCTGGTTGTTACTGCTAGGCGATGCACAAATGGGAGAAGAGAGAATAGGAACTGCTGGCTAAGGGTGTCGCACCCGCGACAATGGAATGGCCAGACAGAGCGAAGAGCAGGTTCTATGCTTATGGCAGAGGCCTTGATGATGATGGAATACAGTGTTTGGGAATGTGCTCACAAATGTGGCCAGAAGACTTGTAAAGTCGATCGAGGAATCTTTCCAGGGCACCTTCGTGCCAAACAGGGAGAACGACGAGCTTACAAGGGCCCTACAAACCGCGGAGTACCCTGGACGTACACGAGGCGTTGGCGTCGTTCCGTGGAAGATTGGGTTCGCTAAGGACGCCGATACCTATAGGAGTCGGGTGAGAAGCAAGTCTCGACAGGCACAACTGCTCCTAATGCTTGAAGAACGCCTAAATCAAACACAACAGAGCATGTAAGAAGAGGTCCAAAGACAGGTGTAGTTAGCCTTGAGCCAACGGCTAGATGTGGGCCAGGAACCTCCTACAAATCCGGACCTCATTAGTCCCTCAAGGCGACGAAGCAGCTGCGCTTCCGGTGGGTTGCCCGAAGCAGACTTGGGCCACTGGCCCATGGACGACATCACGCAGCGGACACCTTGTGAGCTGCATGTCCAAGTGAGGAACATCTCTTTTAAGGCGGCTCACGGCATGGCTCCCCTAGTGGAGCCGGGGCAGGTCATCCATGGCCAACAGATACTGCCGGGCTACTCCAAGGTCTCGGTGGAGGAGGTATGCTCAGGGTGCAAGGACCTGGACCTCGATATTCCCGGAGGTGACGGGACTACGTAGTTAGGAGAGGCTGTCCACAATTTCATCCTATGATACAAGAAGTACATCATTTTTCGAGATCACATGAACGTGTCCTCTCCAACACCTTCACCACCTCCGACACACATAAACGGTCCATCATCACCTCCATCGTCACCAAAGGAGATGCCTCCCAGAAGAATGCCATCTCCTACACCGAGCCTCGCACGCGAAACTTCAACTCCAACATCGTCGCCCAAGACAAGCAAGCCAGCTCGCCCAGCAGCTCGCAAGAGGACGTGGTCCACCCAACCCAAGAAGATGACTGTACTTCCAAAGTGGGCGTATGATATGACGGAGGAGGAGACCGAGAAGGTAGTCAGAGCCAAGGTCACTAAATTTTTTAAACTCAAGTCACCAGAGAAGAAGGTTTAGTCTAGTACGGAAGAATTTCTAAAAGGCTTGAGGACAGTGAAAAATTTGATGGACAAAAAGGAAAAAACTTGTGTATCTGACTACGAGCGCACATTGGTCAAGGAAAGGACAAAGAAAAAGACGTTAAAGGAGACAACATCATCAGCTGATCAGAAGGCCAAGGAGATGCAAAAATTCATCGAATAAACTGGTCTGCACTAGATCAAATATTAGGCAACATGCAGATTGAAGCTACACAAGTCATATGGCCATTTACACTGGGCGCTTCCTTGGTCAGGCGTGAGGAGCTTGGCCAGCTACCAAC
Organism: Olyra latifolia; assembly: GCA_036346145.1. NCBI lineage: Eukaryota > Viridiplantae > Streptophyta > Magnoliopsida > Poales > Poaceae > Olyra > Olyra latifolia. Next base: position 50,621,175 of record CM070532.1, read on the forward strand.
TAGGATGCGCCAATTCCATGAATGGTACCTGGATGCGTGAAGCATAGCCTAGCGTCATTTGCCATCAAGTACAAGGAAGAACATTTTTTCACGGCGACAGTGAATTTTATGTCCAATGGCCAGTAATGTACGAGCTATACCAGTCAGACGCCATCGACGTGTCCATGTTGAGTTGCTGGACTCTGTAAGTGTCTTATTTAATTGCAAAAATCCACCATGCGGGCCCTTGCACTATACTAACTTCTAAGCCTAACTAATTTCTTCTTATGTAGAATGGAGATATAAAGATGCAAAAGGAAGAGCATTTTCAACACAGACTTCCTTGACCCTTTAGTTATCAATGAGACGACTGTTCAACTATCCCCTGCCGATACAGAGACCAACATATACAAGGGGCTAATAGGTCAAAAATATTAGTCAAAGATACTTCTACCCTACAGCTTTGAGTAAGTGTTTTCGTACCGCCTCGTTCTAATCTTTTTCCATAACACGATGTTAGAACTAATTAGTTACCTACGTTGCCATATATATGTACGGCTTTTACTGGATTCTTCTCATTATCAAGCTAGATCGTAGCATGATCACAGTTATGGACTCGCTGATGAGACCAGTTGAAAAGTACCAAAACTTGATCGACATGCTCAACCGGTATTCTTGTTCTTTCCATTATTGTGCTAGTTCTACTCCATTTTAAACAAATTCTAATCATGTTCAATTCGCAATCACCTCTGTAGTGCATTCGCACGGTTCCATACTGAAATCGTGTGCGAATTCAATGGGGAATTCGATATTACACTTGCCTCTCAAGTATGTATGCCATCATGGTAGCTTTTGAATTAGTTAACTTCATTTCCATGCATCCATTTCACGCTTTTAGCTTTTTTTCATCACAGATCTGGCGTCAGCCATTAGGCACCAATATATGCGGCTACTATGTGTGCCATACTATGCACATCCTGACCGGAGGTGCTAGCGACTTGCAAGGTTCACCCGATTTCTTGTCGGCGAAAGTGAGAGCAATCCAAGAACAACTCGTCGGCTAGATTTACGATGAGGTCATAAATCCAAGAGGCCAGTTTCACAATCCAGCGACAAATAGATGGGGCCCTTCGATAAAGACCGGTGAACTGTCGGGGTCGACATCTACGGCTACCAAGGGCGATGCACATAAAATATCACGATGAACGTTCTATAATTAAAGTTGTAATGAATGTTATGTGAACTGTATATGTGTACTATATATAGGCATGATTGATTCATTGTGATACCTAATAGTTGTAATTAAAGTTGTTAATAAAAGTTCTATGATTTAATTATCAGTTAATTATGCATGATTGATTATATGCGCTTTAATTAATTGTGGACTTAGCACACAGATATATATATATAATAATATTAGACATAACACACACAGACACATATAATATATATTACCTCACACACATATATATTATTTATAGCTCAGGTGGTGGTTGCTCAGTACCGGTTGGAGGAACCAACTGGTACTGACAGGGGCTTCGGCGATCCACGGGCTAAAGCCACGTGTGCCTGCTCAGTACCGGTTGGTGGAACCAACCGGGACTGATCAGCAGCTTATCGGTCCCGTTGGTGGCTCCAACCGGTATTGACTAGGGCTTTAGCGACGCACGAGATAAAGCCACGTGTGGCCTTCAATCGGTACTGATACTATATCAGCACCGGATGAGGGAACCGGGACTGATGTCATTGGGCATCGATCCGGATAACTCAGCACGGTTCAAAAACCGCATCTTGATGGCCGTTAATGAACCGTCTTGATGGCGGATCTGTAGTAGTGATATAAATTGGTATTTTGGCCTACTCCTATTTCTTTTCCCTCTATTTCTTTCCCTATTCTCCTTACACTCACATGTCATCCTCTCTCTACCCCTCCCTCTTCCCTCCACCTCTCTGTCTTCTCTTCCCCTCTCTATATCTTCTCTATGTCGACATAGAAAACCCCCCAAATCCCCCTAACTCCCTCCACCCAACTCAATTGGTCATCAACCTCTCTAATGACTTCAGTTACCACCCATAGTGGTAATTTTCACCACTAATCTATCCCTTCCTCTCCCTGGTTCCCCCTAAAATCTCCCCAAATGAGCTCTTCCTCCCCCTTTCACTCCTTCCACAATTCGGCTCGCGTAAGCTCGCATTGCCCAATTCCCTTGAGGACCCTTTCATCTACGCCCCCTTGATCCATTTTACCCTTCGCATCTAGGTGATGTCTTCGGAGAGGCCGAATCAAAGTGCCGGAGCTTCTATTTTTCCTCATTGCCGCCACTGCCTTCTCTCCAATTTGCCTTCGCCGCCCAGTAATTCCCCCTCCTCTCTCCTTCCTTAGCACCCCTAGGTGCCCTAGGACCCGTCCCTAAGGACAATTTGGCCGGAGCGCCGCTTGAGCTTGTCGCCGGCGTGTGTCTCATTCTCCTCATGGCCGACCACACCACCGGGCTGCTCCACTCGTTGCCTTCCCTTGGGACCACCTTCCTCGGCATCCCTGTGCAGCCGCCTTGCCCAGGAACCCTATCGTCGCCCCTTCCTTGCTGCTGTCAATCTCCTCACGTGCTGACCTCGCCGACGAGTTCGCCGCGCCTCCCTCTCTCTTCCCCCCCAGGCAGGTGCCGCCGTGCCGCCGTTCGCCGTCGCCATCGCCGCTTATCAGTCACGCCTCCAGTTAGGCTGCCGTGCCAGGCCACACCTCACCGCTACGCACGGTAGGCCTAACCAGCCGAGCTGACGGGCGTGCTGACAGGCCAAGCCGGCCATGCCTGGCTAGGCGAATTCTTGGTGCCGCCGCCACGCCGCACGCTTCACCGCCATGAGCCTCCTCGCCCAAGACGCTGGCGCCGTGATGGGCCGAGCCCATTGGTGGAGCCGCAATTCTTTTCCTATTTTTCCAAATAGTAAACCTTGTTAATTTTATATCATTAATTCTATAAGTCCAAAAATCCCAAAATAAATTTCATAATCTTCATAAAAATGTTTTCTACCATTCTGTAAATTTTTATAAATATTTGAGAACATTTAATTTTCTGCTTAATTAATATATTTATAAAATGTCTTTACAATAAAATTGTGAATAAATAATATTCTGACTAGAGAGATATACTTTACCCTTTTGAATTAATTTTGCAAAAACATGACCATCCATCTCATTTCATGTTTTATTTTTGGCATTTATGTTTATTTTTGTTAATTCAATTGTTAAGATCTAACGATGATAGCTTTGCGATCAATCGTGTGGAGGATCGCCAAGGTTGTGCTGATCAAGGCAAATGCTGAACATACCATTCCCAATTTTATATTTCTACTATTTGATAATCTGCATGTTATATTAAAATAAAAAAGGCTAATTACCAAGTTGCTTAGTTAACTCCCAATTAATAATTATTCTGTTAAAATATTCCTTGCTGCCATAGGTTATTAAAATTATTAAAATATTGCCACACCCTTGAATTTGGTTTTGTTTATGCTTAGCATTGCTCATCATAGAATATATATTCAGATGCCTGTTATTGTCAATTGCTTATTTGATCTGATGATTTAAAAGGACAGTTGGTGCTGTCATTTTTGCAAAAAGGGTTACTTTATAGTGGGTGCCATCAAGGAAAAATATTTTACAAAACCTGACTAGGGTGAATGGTTGCAAGGTTGGTGCAGCAAGCACGAGAATCGGGTTCAGTGTAGGAACAGTGCGACTATTGAGTGCTTATCTGGGCAAGCCCTGGTTGAGTACCCTCCGGACTCCTAGTTTTAGGCTTTTAGCATTCCAGTTGGTGGGGTAGACAGTTGGTACTAGTTCTATGGGCTGAAGAGGGGGCTTCAGCCAACTAGGGTTACTAGCGCTGTGATGGAATCCTTAGAGGAAATGCCAGACTAGAGGGATGTTGGTTAAAGGCCTTGTGGTGACCATTTCTTTTGCGTGATTCCTAGGAAACCACCTCTCATGGGAAAGCATACAACCTTTGCAGAGTTAAAACTATCATGATAGCCATGTCCACGGTCAAGGGCGGACAACGGGGAGCTGTCTCTCTAGTACTTATTATCTATTTATTTTTAAAACAGTGTTTCAAATAAAATACCACGATTACAGTCATGTGTTTTGGTTTTTCTCCTCATAGTTCTGTGTTTGCACGGTGGGCGCCGTGAGTAGAAATGATTGGCTAAAACCGGTTGTGGCCATGAATTCAAAAGAAATTTATTCAAATCTTTGTCTCTCTCAACGCATTTTAAATCGTTTTATAAAACCCTAGGCAAAATTTGCAAAACTGGCAAAAATTAATCCCTATCCTTGTCTTGTAAGCCTTAGTTGCATATAGTCAGCCTTACTTATTGAGTATAAAGTATACTCACCCTCACCTTTCATGCGGGGCTACTCATTTCGACGAGTAGGTTTGGATCAACACCACCCCAACCCCGACGAAGAGATGTACCAAAATGAGGACTTCGCTGAAGGAGTTCAAGGTGAAGACTATTCCGACGTTTAGGAGCACGTCTCTGCAATCTTGCCTTTGAGTTGGATTTACTTTTGGTGTTTGAACAATGTTCTTTTGAGTTTTCGCTGTTGGTTGTAAGGCCTCAGTGCCAAACTTTTTTAATAATGGTCGTGTTGGCTGTAATCTGATGTATTTGGTTTATGCGTGTGATGGCTATGATCCAAAATGTTCAACTGTGTGTAATAGCTACTTAATCCAGGGACTAGTACAGATAAAAGCACAGCATGGATCTGACTCCATTATTCGGGTCCTGACACGTAAATAAGTTTCCACCATGTTTCAAATTCAGTCTGATAGGATGGGACTATGTTTTCGTCGGCCAGACCGATGTAAATAGATGCCACGGCCTGTTTATGTCAGTCGAGCCGACATAAATAGAGCCGCTGCCACGTGCTCTTATTTACGTTGGCTAGGCCGATGTAAATAAGCCTCTGCCATTTTTCAAATTCGATCTGGCGGGCTGGGCCTATGTTTCGGTCGGCCAGGCCGACATAAATAGCACCACGTGGCCTGTTTACGCCAGCTTTGTTCTATGGCTGACGTAAATACTCTTATGTCAGTTTATCCAAGGCCGACTAAAGAAAAAAGTTTATATACATCGGCTTTCTCTAAGCCGACTTAAATAATTTTGCCTGAAGTAAATACGTCGGATTCATGTAGTGACATGATCCAGTTCATAGCCATCCTTGCTGTCGAGAGGGCAACTTGTCCACTTGGCCTACCATGGACATCAAGCATGTGACTGAGTTTTATGATCGATTTGTTACTTAAGGTGCATCTGTGGTAGGTTTAGCTTGAGGTTTTGAAATTACATCATGGTGGAAATTTGGAGCTCCCGATTTGATGACATGGTTCAATCTGTTTGTTTTTCTTATAGGAGTACTTGAATCTGTAGGTGAGGGTGACCTCCAAGGTTGGTGACGGTGGACCCTGGAGTCAATGATCCATTAGAGTTTTATCTAGGATGGAACCAAACTATGGTGAGTGAAAGTGCATCTAGGGCCTTTTGAAGATTTTGGTGATTAATGACAAGTAATTAAAGATCTAATGAGTTTCAATGAGTATAAACACAGATTAAAAGATTGGCCTAACGGAACCTTGGATGATTGTGGATTGCTCAAGAATTATGAAGCAAAACGAAGTCGATAACAACGTTGTAATTTTCATATTATCTTGAGTTTTAAGGACCGCCGTACTATTAAGAGGGATAAACTGAGAAAACATGTTTTAGGTATCTCAAGTGCTCACTAGAAAAATCTCAGTTTGAATTTCAAGTTGCCCCTGTCAAATTCCACAAAATTCCTTCAAGAAACTTTCCTTAGGGGTCGGACAGTCCGCCCCTGATACCCGGACTGTCCGGATCATCGGACAGACCAGGTCCTCCCCTTGCGAGGTCCGCTGGTTAGTTGGACAGACCAAATATTGAGTTCGGACTGTCCAGAATTTTCGGATAGTCCGGGCCTGAACCTCGGACGGTCAGGCCCCGACAGAACCGACTGTTAATTGCGAAGCCCATTGTTTGGAAAATAATAATTCGGACTGTCCGTGATTTTTTCGGACAGTCCGACCCTGTCTACTTCGTGGGACTTCCAAACTTCACCCCATCATCTAAAATGCAATTCTGACCGTTGACCAAAGCTTTTCAACTCAAAGATCCTGGACACAGTCAAACGGCCATTTCTTGGGGGCCTATAAATACACACCCCTCACCACCTAACGCTGTTTGCCTATTGGAAAGAGAGAGAAAACACAGGTGTTCCTTGTTCTTGAGCTCTCTAAGCTTCACCCCTTTCGATTTGTTCGATTTGAGCCTCTCTAGGGTTGAGAAGCAGATTTGAGTGCTTGGTTTGAGCTATATTCGATCTTGTGAGCACTAGGGCCACCTCCTCGTGTGTTTTCTCGGTGGATCTATTACACTTGAAGGTTGAGGACTCCTAGACGGCTAGGAGTCACCGGGGAGCTCCCAATCTTTGTGTGGTGAGCCTCCGGAGTTTGTGAAGGTTCGATTCCACCTCTGCAAGGAAAGGAATCAAGGAGTAAAGCTGGTGAGTGCCTGGTGGAATGCCGGGAGGTTAGGGTTGATTGCAACCCAGGGCTCAAGTGTGACCGAGTCCTCCTCAACTGTCGGGACCCACAAAACGGAGTCGAATCCCTGCTGTGTTTTACCTGTACTAGTCCCTGGATCAAGTAGCTAGTACACACAGATATACAATTTGGATCATCACCATTCAATGAAAAGTAATTTATTACATCAGAGTCGCATAATTATTACAAAGTTGAGGCTCCAAGGCCTAGCAGCGGAAATTTAAATAACAGTTCAACGCAAATGGAAACCAAATCACAACTCCACAGGCATGCCTGAAGAATGCGCTCCTAGACGTCGGAGTAGTCTTCATCCTGAATACCATCAGTGAAATCCCCGTCTTGATACACTTCCTCATCGGCGTCGTATCCTGCTCGTTGGAATGAGCAGCCCGAGGATAAACTCGAGGTAAGTAATCTTAATTACTTGCAAGACAATGCCTAGATGCTATGCAGGTTTCAAGGGGAGGTTTGGGGTAGTTTTGCATAAAGCTAAGTTTCAAACTTTTAGACCTAGTTTGAGAAAGCGGTTTTGAAATTGAAGTTTGAATTTTATAATTCTTTCTTTTGGAAAAGACATCACCTACTGACTTAACCAGATCATCATGGCACCCACCACGAAGACAACTACGCACATGCAACACCGATTGCAAGGCAATTCCCAAAACAAAGAGAGGGGGAAGAGAGTTTTACAAAACTACAGTGGGGTAGCTTCCGTCGTTCACCCTTAACCATCGGGCGAGGCTTTCATGAAAGTTTACACTCTGTAGAGGTTGTACGCTTTACCCATGAGTAGGTGGCTTCCTACGAATCACCCAAAGGAAGTGGACACCACGAGGTCTTTCACCGCAACATTCCCTTAGACCAGCCTTCCCACTAAGGTTTCCATACCAATGCCCCTCTTATGCCGATAGGTTCTGTTCTATGGACACACCTGGATACCCACTCCCAACCACAAAGGAAGGTTCTGTTATTATGGCCATATCCAGATGCCCACTCCCAGTTCCACCAGGAATGCCAGACTAAAAGTCCGAAGGGTACTCAACCAGGACCTGCCCATACAGGCACTCAATGGTCGCACTGTTGAACTAGTCTAGGTACCACAAAGAATAGATCCTTAAGCCAAACGGATATGGTCCAACATCAACCCAATCTCTAGTATACTGCCACCGAACAGTTGCCAACCACCTTGCAACCATCCACCCTGATTGAGAAACCATTTAAAAAGCCCGGGATAGCACCCACTATCCCTACAGACAATTCCCGACATGGTAGCACCCACTACCGGCCGTTCAATTTGCAATCAAGTTTTTGTCGGGGTTGAATACAAAAGTAAGTCTCTAAATTGCAAATGCTAAGCATGTAATGTAAAAATCACTAAACAAGGATGGCAGCAAGATTAAATAATATTAAATAGCTAGGGTTAATGAGGTTGGCTGTGTATATCAGTCATATAGGACATTATCTACCACTTAGCTTAAATATTGTTTTTACCTTTTAATTAGCATCTACGTTTCGCAAAGTCTAATAAAACAGTTATGAAAACTGGGTAATAGCAACATGGCATAATGACTTACCTTGATCCTGGTAGTTGGACTGATCAGCGGCAAAATCTCCTTCGGCGGACGGATCTAACGTTCGAAAGAACCACTATAAGAACCATGTGCAATAAAATATGATACATGCACGACATGTCATGAGGATGAAGCAAACAGTACAGAACAGTACAACATAATTTTATAAAACTTCTGCAATTGGTTTCATCATTTTTGGAATTCCCTCTAATTAGCTATGATTTTTATAAGCTTAATATTAAAGGAAAAAAAGAGAGTTAAGTATAAATAATTTCAAAAATTTACCAAACCAGTACAGAAATCATATTATAATATATCTAACTTCAGAAAAGAATTTTTGATATTTTTGGATCTCTAAATTAATTTATAGAATTCCTACACATGCAAGAACTAATATAATTATCAAAAATTAAATTTAACAGAAACATGTAAATAAACAGTACATAAAAATTATATAGAATTTTATGAACCCAATAAAGTTTATTTCACAATTTTCTGAATTTTCTATGAATTTATATGCAATTGACAATATAAAACATATCTGGAAATCGAAAGAGTAAAAGGGGAAGGGCAATTGGGCCGGCGGCTCAAGGTGGGTCGGCCCAGCCGGCGTCCAGCACATGCAGGAGTGGCAAAGGAGGCGGCTGCCATGCAGGGCCCTCTTGGCAGCGAGAAAGAGTAGGGGAGGCAGCGCGGGGTTGCGGCGGCGGCGCTCCGGCGGGCGGTGGCCGGCGGCGAGTGGGAAAAAAAGAGAAGGCCGAGGCGGCGCGACATCAAGTGAGGTGGCGGCACGGTTTAGCCCTAGGTCGCCCGGCGGCGAGCACGGCGCGACGGCGATTGGCACGACAGCGAAGGCGGCGGCGGGTGACCACGAGGTGCAAGGAGGCTAAAGGGTGGCGGCGGACGGCGGGTGCCGGCGGCGGTCGATGTCTTGGCGAAGCGAGGCGAGCGGAAAAGAGCACGGCGGCGAGCTGGGGGCGGCGCGGAGGTCGGCGAGAGTCCAGGAGAAGGTGAGGGTCACGGCGGTGCTCACCACAGTGAAAATAGGGCGACGATTTGGTCCGACGGCAGAAGGGGATGGCGGCGGCTCCGGCGACGAGAAGTGGAGCTCTGATGGTGGCGAGGCACTGTCGTCGGTAAAAATAGGTAAAGGGATCGATGAGGAACAGATTCTATGTAGAAGGTTGGCGGCGTAACTCACCGCAAATCGCAATTCCGGCGAGAGGCAGAGAGACGAACGGAGAAAGATGAGTTTTGTTGCTCTCGGTTTGGAGAAACCGATAGATGCAACACAGGGGAGGTTTATATAGGAGATTAATACATATTCTAAGAGAATTAGGATAGGGATCAAAGCATTTTGGATCTGCTATTTTTAGGGGAATCCCTTCCAAAGATGGGATAGAAAGAGGAGAGATTTTAGGAGACTTTTCTTGGCTGACAAGTTAACGAGAGAGAGAGACTTATTTGTGGGACCCACGTGTAAGAGAAGAGAGACTTAAATTCAAATTCAAATTTTGGTTTTGAATATACTGTGAAAGTATGAAATTAAGTCTTAAATGATCAAAACAACATAATTATATTCTTATTATCTAACTTTGCTTAAATAAATCATTTAAAATATTTCTATGAACAGACTCATTTTCAAAGGGGTCTCAAATTTCCAAAATTTACAAATGCAATGCAATGCATGTATGCATGATTTCGAAAATGAGGATGTTACATCAACGGAGAGTAGGATCCCCTCAAGGATCCGAACTTCGGCAAAAATTCGACGGTTTCATCTCTCTCCACTTATCTTTGTTGTTCTTTCAAGCTAGATCTAATTTGGTTGAATTTGGGTGTGCTTGAGTGCTAGAGAGTTGTATTAACATCTTCTACAGCTTATCTTGGTTGAAGATTGGTGGCTATTGTATCCTCGGATTTAGTTTTTACTTAGTCGCATACATTACGCATCGATTCGGATGTCAGAGGTCAAACCAGATTGTCCAAGTCTCGGCTATCTGAACTTATTTCCGCTTAAAGTTAACTCTGATTTAAATTTATAAATTGCCTATTTACCCTCCCTCTAGGTAACATCCCGATCCTTTCAATTGGTATCAGAGACTAATCTCTTGATTAAGGCTTAACCGCTTGGAGAAAGGATGTCATCTGAAGAGGACAAAACTAAAAATAATAAAATTGATCTTACCAAAGTACCTTTTGACTACGGAGCTAACCCCTTATCGTCTTCATCTTATGTCTCCGTTTTATCCGGTAAGGTGCCTTACTTTGATGGCACCTACTATCCTCAATGGAAACATAGGATGAAGATGTATTTGAGGTCCCTTCACCCCTCTATTTGGCGTATTGTTGAAACAGGATACAAGCCAAATGACCCTGAGAAGCTCACCGCCGAAGATGAGCAAAACTCGTACCGCAACGATCAAGCCGCTAATGCTATACTTGCCGTACTTAGTCCAAGCGAATTCAACCGTGTTGACGAACTTGAGAATGCCAAGGAAATTTGGGAGACACTAAAGATTGCTCATGAGGGCACATCAAGCGTCCGTAAGACAAAGATTCAGCTAGTTCATGGGAAGCTAGCTAGATTTGTCTTGGAACAAGGCGAGAGTTACAAGAGCATGTTTAATCGCCTTATGGTCTTAGTCAATGAGGCCAAGGGACTTGGAAATAAGGAAGTCTCCGACATGCCGGTGGTCAAGCTCATTCTTAGAGCTATCACACCCACTAACCGCCACATGGTTCAAATTATCCGAGAAAAGACAACTATCACTCCCTCACACCTCACGACGTGATAGGAAGAATATTGAACGATGAATTAATGTCGGGACCCGGCCATAAAAGACCGAGCCCTTTCTATGCATCCTGTACTAGTCCCAAGAATCATCGCTAGTACACACAGTTGCCAACAGAGTGATACATTGCCATAATTATACAAGGTACATGGTCGGGGAACTCGTCCCCATTATTTTACATCTGGTCGAGACGCAGTGAACCACGAGTACGATGGAGAACATAGGCTAAACCCATAATACTGACTATTTTTCGATCTGAGAATCCCGAGCATCTTGGTGTGAGGAGCGGACCCTAAGCTTCACTCCTCCGAAGACTCCTCGTAGTCTGACTCGTCGTAGTCCCCATCATCCGTCTCGGAGTCGAATCCCGTCTCTTCACCTTTTGAAATTTTAAAAGATGGGGAGAAAACAGGGATGAGTACTAATACTCAGCGAGGGAAAGGATGTGACCCGATATGATAGCTCTGTACAAAGGTGGCTTTGGTATTTTGCGAAAAAGCCACGAACAATTTTTCCTAGTGAATAAAAATTGCGGTTTTAATAACATCATTTTTCAGGGCTCCAATCTTGTCTAGCTCGGTCATTCGGCGACGGAACCGTTCGATCAACCTGGCGAACTATGCTCCTGGCTCGGTCATTCACCAATGGGGCGGTTCTAGCCATTCGTCGTCGTACTAAGTTCGAACGACAATCGACTCTAAGTGGTCCCGATAGTAAAATCTAAAGTAGCGGTCCTTTGCCAAGTAATTCTAAAAAAAACCCCAATTTTATAAAAAAGCGGCTACCATATGAACACTGCCGGCAAGCGCTCATGGCCGTGAGCACGGCTGTCATGACAATTTTAACTCTGTAGAGGAGGTACACTTTACCCTCGAGAGGTTTCCCGCCGAAGCGTTCAGCCACACAGTCCCCGGGTTCCGACTTGATTGCTACCCGCCGAGAGGTCATATGAGCGAAAATCGGAAGCAGGCCTGTCCCATTCGAGACCGAGGTTGTACTAAAAGGCTAGGCTCGAGGTTCATAGGATGAACGATCCTTAGACTAGGAGGAGCAGTTTTAAGCCCGATTTACAAAATCGCGGTGTTAGAAAACACCAACCCGGTGCATGCAAGCACCCAGCTGGCTAAAAGTTCCTCCTAGTCGGAATATTTGAGGAAAGAATAAGAATATCCATACCGGCATCGTGTCCCTTCCGATGCCCATTTTCCAAACAAGTTCATAAAGACATTTTTAGTAAACATGGACTATAACATGATTTATTTTTGCGGGCATTTGATTTTAAACAACCTAAGTCCAATGGAAAGTGGATAACAATTAATCTAGCTACACCTAGTTTTATAATAATTGGTTGTTATAGCAATACTGTTAAGTAGGTCTAGCTAGTCACTATTCAACTAGTTTTAATATTTTAAAACTAGCATGCATATTATAAATTCCTAATAAAATATTTTAATGAAAAGCAGGCTATAGACAATATCGTCAAAGAACCTGCCTTGAGTTTCGGGGACCTTGTAGCGGTACTCCTCGGCGGTGGTGCCCTCTGCGGTGCGTCCTCCTTCACGGAAGCTTGACCGCGCCTGTGAACATGCCAAACAAGCCAAGCACAGTACAATCAGGCTACGGTACAAATAATATTTTATTATTATTTTAAAATGGTTTTGCTGTATTATTTTATTTTATTTCATTTTAAAAGAAAAACCCGATCGAAGATGAACCGACAGACTAGCTCTAAAACTACGAGGCAATGAATCTATAATAAATAAATAATCCGGGTTTAAATTAAGCGGGAATAGCTCGGCTAAAGGATGTGAGCTACCGAAAAGGCGAGGTGCTCACCGGGTTTGAGGGTTTCGCCTGACCCGAGCAGGTCAAGCACGGAAGACCGACGCAATCGGCGACGAGGCGATTCAGCGTCTGCGGCCAAACCCATAACATGAGTGGAGAAGCCGAACGCACGAGGCGCGAAAAGAAGCGGCAGTCTTGACGAAGCCGATGGCGACAGAAGGCGCTGACCAAAAGGCGGCGAAAAATAGAACCTCGGTGGTTCTAATATATGTGACGGCGGCGTCGTCGGACGAGCCGAGGCATGAAAGCGAAGCTTACGTCGCGGCAACAATGCAAGGTAGCCGCTGTTTTTCAACTTGCTTGCGATGGCGGTGATGTTTTCAGCAACCATGCGATCTGACAAAGCATTGCGTGCAGGAAAACATGCAGCAGCAGCTGTTGTTTCTTTTTAGCTTGCACGAGCAGCGAAGCGTGCAGCAAACATGCAGCAGCAAAGCGTGTAGCAAACATGCAGCAGCAGCAAACCTGCAGCAGCAACACTGCTTGCGTGTAGCAGTAGGAAAAATGCAGCATGCAAGAGGGAGAGAGAGAGAGAGTGAGGAAAAAAAAATTCCTGCATGCAAGATGTACTATGTGTGTGAGAGAGAGAGGAAGGTACATATGCATGTATGCAAGCATGCAAAATTGCAGCGTGCAAGATTGTAGAAAGAGAGAGAGAGAGAAAAAGAGATGCATGCATGCATGCAAGATGTACTAGGTGAGAGAGAGAGGAAAAAAAAATATTAGGTGCATGCATGCAAGATACACTACCTGCACTACGGGAGAGAGGGATTAGAGAGGGAGATTAGGGAGAGATTAACACATGCAAGATAGTACGGGAGAGATTAAAGAATTGTAGAGATTTAAAGTTCAACCGGATTTCATCAATTCGCGCGGAAAATGAAAGCTAGAACTATTAATTTAAAGTTTGCTCAAAATTACCTTTACAAAAATTTTAAAACATTCTTAACATGCCAAATTACATTATTGAAAATTTGGGATGTTACAATTAATGGCTAAGGAAGCGGATAATGTGGATGAGCTTGTGAAGAGCAAGAAAAAGGGGATTGCTTTGAAGGCAAGCAAAGAATCCAAAAAGATCCAAGAGGACTCAAGTGATGATGAGAATGAGGGTGCCATCGACTTGGAAGAGATGGCACTCGTCATGAGGAGATTCAACAAGTTTCTAAATAAGAGCGGATTCCATAAGGGCTACAAGAAGGGATCACACAAATCAAAGACAAGACACTCAAAAAGATCTTGCTATGAGTGTGGTGACACCAGTCATTTCATTGCCGATTGTCCAACAAGAAAGGATAAGGAAAAGGAAGAGAAGAAGAAATACGATAGTCACAAAAAGGACAAAGGAAAGAGCAAGAACTACAAGAAAATTGGCAAGGGTCAAGCTCACATTGGAGAGGAGTGGGAATCAAACTCCAACTCCACCTCTAGCTCTGAGTCCAAGGATGGAGGAGTGGCAAGCATTGCTATAGCTAGACCAAAATCACTCTTTGGGGATTTGAGTGATGATGATGATGCTCCACTACGCTTCATGGCTAAGGGCCGCAAGGTATCATCTAAATCTACTCCTCCATTTATTGTTGAGTCTTGTATAAGTGATAGTGATGAGAAAGTTAGTAATGCCAACTTGCTTAAGATGCTTAAGAAATTTGATATATCTAGAATAAATGATCTTATGGAACAAATAGAAAAGGAAGAGGAACTTCTTGAACAAGGCGAGGACTTGCTCATCCAAGAAAAGGAGAGAAACCGCCAACTAGAGAAGGATCTAGCTCTAAAAAAGAAGAGGGTTGTTTCTCTTGAGATCAACAATGCTTCACTTAAACAGGATCTCATTGTTACAAAGGAAGCACATGAGACTCTTATTGTGAAGTTTGATGATCTTGTAAAGAGCACCTCCAATTCCACTAATGCAACTTGCACTCCTATGGCATCCACAAGCAATGGTTGCTCAAGATGTTATAATGTTGATATACATGCTTGTACCACTAACTTTGAGACAATGCAAGATTTAGCTCGTGAGAATGAGAAGCTCAAAGGTCTCCTTCACAATGGGCTTCAAAAGTCATACAAGGGTAGCAAGGGTCTCGAGGAGATCCTCCACAAGAAGCATGGCAACTACAACAAGCTGGGACTTGGATATGTTCCACTCAAGGGAAAAAAGGAGCACATAGTGGTTGCTCTGGTTACCAAACTCATCCGCTTTGTTAAAGCGAAGGGAACTAAACTTTATGCATCTCATGCTACTTTCAATGCATCTTATGTGCTTAGAAAAACTAGTCTTGGTAAGGTGGTTGCACATCATGTTGCGCCTAGACATATTGATGCACCTTTGGTGAGGTCCATTTGGGTCCCAAAGGCACTTGTAACTAACTTGAGAGGACCCAACATGGTTTGGGTACCTAAAGTGAAGGCATGATCTTTTGTAGGAATATCTCTCCGGTGGAACAAGTTGGGTTCTTGATAACGGATGCACACACATATGACCGGAGAGAGAGAAATATTCACTGAGCTTAACACCGATGACTTTTCTAGAGAGAGCATAGTCTTTGGAGATAATAGTGAAGGTAAAACCATCGAGTTAGGTAAGATTGCTATCTCCAAAAACATATTTCTCTCTAATGTGTTGCTTGTCGATTCCTTGAGTTATAACTTGCTTTCCGTATCTCAATTTTGTGCCTCCGGTTATAATTGTCTTTTCACAAATGAGGGTGTGGAAGTCATTAGAAGGAGTGATGGTTTAGTAGCCTTTAAAGGCCGTTTAAAGGGAAAGCTTTATCTTATAGATTTCTCCATAGATAAACCCAATATTGAAATGTGCCTAATGGCTAAATCTAACATGGGTTGGCTTTGGCATCGCCGACTAGCCCATGTTGGTAGGAGAAACCTTCACAAACTTTTAAAAGGCAACCATATTGACGGACTAATAAATATTGTGTTTGAGAAAAATAGACCTTGTAGCACATGTCAAGCGGGAAAACAAGTGGGAGCTCCTCATCCCGCGAAAAATGTAATGACCACCACAAAGCCTATATAAGCATAGGAGGTAACAAGTATGGTTTTGTGATTATCGATGATTTTTCTCACTTCATTTGGGTATTCTTTTTGCATGACAAGAGCGAAACGCAAGGAGTACTCAAGAAGTTCATGCGAAGGGCACAAAATGAGTTTGAGGTAAAGATCAAAAAAATAAGGAGTGACAATGGGAAGGAATTCAAAAATAGTGGTGTGGAGGAGTATCTCGATGAGGAGGGAATCAAACATGAATTCTCGGCTCCCTACTCCCCTCAACAAAATGGGGTGGCCGAGAGAAAAATCGTACCCTTATTGAGATGGCAAGAACGATGCTTGACGAGTACAAAGTGTCCGATATTTTTTGGGCGGAGGCGGTGAACACAGCTTGTCACACCATTAATCGGCTCTACCTCCACAAACTATTAAAGAAGACGTCATATGAACTCCTCACCGGTAAAAGGCCCAATGTGTCATATTTCCGAGTCTTTGGGAGCAAGTGCTACATCCTCAACAAAAGGGCTAAGTCCTATAAATTTGCCCCTAAAGTTGATGAGGGTTTCTTACTTGGCTATGGTTCAAATGCTTATGCCTATCGAGTCTTTAACAATACCTCGGGTGTTGTTGAGATATCGCATGACGTAACATTTGATAAAACTAATGGCTCTAAAGTGGAGCAAGTTGATTCTCATGTGCTAGGTGATGAAGAACCATCATGCGAGGCCATTAAGAAGCTAACACTTGGTGATGTACGACCTCGTGAAGAAGAGAAGGAACAAGACTCAACACAAGTCAACCCATCAACGTCAACAACACCAATTCAAGATAAAGATAAAGCAAGCAAATCGCTCAATGATGAAATTGAAGTGATGGAGGATGTGATCAATGCAAAGACACATCCTAGAGTGCATCAAGGAGTACAATGTGATCATCCAATCGACAACATTCTAGGTGACATCAATAAGGGAGTATCCACTCGATCTCGTTTAGCTAACTTTTGTGAACATTATTCCTTTGCATCCTCTCTTGAGCCATTGAATATAGATTAAGCACTTCAAGATCCCGATTGGATCATGGCTATGCAAGAGGAGTTGAACAACTTCACAAGAAATAAAGTGTGGGAATTCGTGGAAAGACCTAATCAAAACATAATTGAAACCAAATGGGTTTTTCGCAACAAGCAAGATGAATACGGCATAGTCACCAAAAACAAGGCAAGATTGGTTGCTCAAGGGTACACTCAAATTGAAGGTTTAGATTGTGGTGAGACGTATGCTCCCGTAGCTAGGATTGACGCTATTCGAATATTATTATCCTTTGCTACTCACCATAGTTTCAAGTTGTATCAAATTGATGTGAAGAGTGCATTCTTAAATGGACCACTATCCGAGGAAGTATATGTGGAGCAACCTCCGGGATTTGAGGATCCCAAGTATTCCAATCACGTCTACAAGCTTCACAAGGCACTCTATGGGCTAAAGCAAGCTCCACGGGCATGGTACGAGTGTCTCAAGGATTTTCTAGTGAAGAAGGACTTTAAGATTGGAAAGTTTGACCCAACACTCTTCGCCAAATTCGTAGACGGCGATATCTTTGTTTGCCAAGTTTACGTGGATGATATTTTTTTGGATCTACTAATGATTTGTTTTGCAAAGAGTTTAGCCGCATTATGACTAAACGTTTTGAGATGTCCATGATGGGTGAGTTGAAATTCTTCCTCGGTTTTCAAGTCAAACAACTTTAGAAGGGAACATTCATTAGTCAAACGAAGTACATCAAGGATGTGCTCAAGAAGTTCGAAATGGATGAGGCTAAGCCAATCAAGACACCTATGCAAACAAATAGCCACTTGGACTTGGATCAAAATGGTAAGAGCATTGACCAAAAGGTATACCGTTCCATGATTGGTTCTTTGCTTTACCTTTATGCATCTAGGTCTGATATCATGCTTAGTGTGTGCATGTGTGCAAGATTTCAAGCCGCTCCAAAAGAGTGTCATTTACTGGCCGTTAAGAGAATCTTGCGATATTTAGTTCACACACCCAACTTAGGCCTTTGGTATCCTAAAGGATCGAACTATGATCTAATCGGCTATTCGGATGCGGACTACGCCGGTTGCAAGGTGGATAGGAAGAGTACCTCCGGTACTTGTCAATTCTTGGGTAGATCTCTTGTGTCTTGGTCCTCCAAGAAGCAAAATGCCATTGTCCTATCCACCGTCGAAGCCGAGTATATTGCGGCGGGAAGTTGTTGCGCCCAATTGCTTTGGATGAGGCAAACACTTAGAGATTATGGCCTTAACCTAAAACACATTCCCCTTTTGTGTGACTGTGGAAAACATGGGCCCTGGGTGTCCGAAGATATACTACAGGACATACCACCTCCTCGGGCCGAGTCGATTGGGCCTTCCAGAAGGCAGGCTTAGAGGACAGTGCGGCCCGACATGATCTGCAAGGAAACGGATTCGTTTCCTACTCGAATACATGGATATAGGTGTAGCTGAATCGGTTATATCTGTATCTTCCATATGCGGATTAGGATTCTATCTGTAACCTGACCCCTGCACTATATAAAGGGCGTCCGGGGACCCTAGTTCGGCATTCAATTCTACATCTCACAATCATCATCACCACCCACCATAATACAATCCACGAGCACAGGAGTAGGGTATTACCTTCCCCCGAGGGCCCGAACCTGTATAAATTCGGCTCCCTGTGCTACCATCGTAGTTGTGATCTTTCGCATCGCCCCCTAAAATACATTGCCGACGCAAATCGTCGACAGTGACAATGAGAGTGCCATAAAAATAGCAAACAGTCCGATCCAACACTCTAAAACCAAACACATCGATATTCACCATCATTTTCCTAGAGACCACTCAACCAAAGGGGATATCGATGTAAAACATGTTAGAACCAACAAACAATTGGCCGATATATTTACCAAGCCACTTGATGAGAATAGATTCTATGAGTTGAGGAGTGAGCTAAATATACTTCATTCTCGCAATGTGGTTTGATCTATTGCACATGCTGTTTGGTGAATGCAAAATGAATTTAAAAATTTCCTTTTTATCGTCTTTGGGTCTGGGAGGAATTTTTGTTAAATTGATTTGGATTTTTATCAACTCTCTCGTGATTATGGTTTGTTTGATTGAGTGTTCACTAAACATGAGTGGAAAGACTCCCTAGATCCTATATATCTTTCCTTGGAAGAACTCCTGCTTAAAT
Source organism: Olyra latifolia (assembly GCA_036346145.1). Taxonomy (NCBI): domain Eukaryota; kingdom Viridiplantae; phylum Streptophyta; class Magnoliopsida; order Poales; family Poaceae; genus Olyra; species Olyra latifolia. Next base: position 50,640,230 of record CM070532.1, read on the forward strand.
CTTATCCATTTTCAGTTCCTAGATCCTGGACAGACCGTAGTTGCTGGCTACGAAGTTTGCTGCCAGGTCAGACTATCTGACTCATTTAACCGGACAGTCCGGAAACTTTGGGAGTACATATACAGAGATTCCATCCCGGACTGTCCACACTCCCATTCATTTTCACTCCTCCACTCCGTTTCCTCTCCATTTTGACTCCCTCTTCCCTAAAATTTTGTGGTGGGTCTTTGGATCAAAGGGCAGAACCGCATCCTAACGAATTGAAGCCTCTTGATCAGTCTCCATGGATCCAAAGTAAGTTTTCCCTTCTAAGTGCAAGTTTCCTCTATTCTAGGGTTTGTTTCCCGATCTCCTCGTTCGTGCACTTTTAGAGGAAATGGTTCGGTGAAATGGTTGCTTATCTACCCTAGAACGTTTGTCTAAAGTAGCATCAATTTCTATTTAATGGATCTAGAGTTCCCTAGGGTTTAGTTTCAGATCTGCGCAACCCGGACTGTCCGACGTATGTCGGTCTATCCGACCTTTGGACTGTCCGAACTATAGGCTCGGTCTGTCCGAGTTGCACTGAATTGAACTTTGATTCTAGAACTCTTATTCATATTCTTAGATGCTATTATCAATTGTTTTGCCTCTACTTCTGTTCAGAGGTAAAGGGGTTGCCCAAGGAGCTCCTGCCGAGCATGCTACCAGGCGCACCAAGGCTCGCTTTGATCCAGCTTTTCAACAGTCAAGAGCGGAAAGCGAGATTGAGGAAGCTGAGACACAATAGTTACTGGCAGTGCGACTGATTCAAGAGGAAGGACCAGGAAAACTGTGAGAGTGAAGAGGGTGCCAACCCCTGCTCAAGGCAGTTCTGCTGTTTCTAGGGGTAATGCCCCTCAGCGGGTAAAGAGATTTGCTATGAGAAGGCCAGTGCAGTTTCATGGAGCTCCAAGAAGACATATAGATTACAAAAAGAAGACAGAAGAGGTGAGAAGAGAGAGAATGAGAAACCCAATGCACTATGATTAACACAGTGCTGATCCTAGATTCTGGAACTCATTACACCAAGACTTCTATGTCACTGTGATCATGGAAAGGAAAAATGCAATTCTCCCCATGCAATATGTTGACTGGGACTACATGTCTAGGGTAGGAGATCCAGTCTTTGATGAAGTGGTGGCAGCTTGTGAGAGAACTGGAATAAAGAGGATCATGGGTTTCAGATACGACTGGTGTGAAGAAGTCATTGCTCAATTTTATGCTACCTTGTACACTGAACCAGATGAGGCTGGAACTATGAGATGGATGACTCAAGAAAAATGGTATTCTATCACCAAGGACAGGTTTGGTGAGATCATTGGCTTCTCTACAGAAGACCGCCAAGGAACTCAGAGAATTCATAATGAGCATGTCATGAGTCAAGATGCAATGGAGTATATGTATGATGAGGAGGAAGCTTTCAAGCTGGGGACCACAACTGGGATGATACCTTTTTACAATTACCTGAACAGGCTGTTTAGGAAGACCATGACACCCAGAGGTGGAGATGCTAGCAATGTGGGGTCCTATGAGAGAAACTTGCTGTATAGGATGAAGAGGAACCCCAGGCGATTTGATGTGTTTGATTTCATATGGGAAGAGATTCGCCTGACCTCCATCACTCCCACTAGGAGTTGTGGAAATGCGCCCTACATTATGAATATGATTGAAGAAATGACCAACCTAGAGTTCATCAAAGAGGTTGAGCATGCTAAATTTCAGATCAGGGTGATAACCTCTGGCAGAAAGGCTCTAGCTCCAAGGGCATCCTCTTCTCAGCCAGGTCATTCTGGCTCTTCCTCTTAGCGAGCTCCCTCGGGCTCCTCCTCTCTTGTCTTGAGGGCTCTCAAAGCCATCTTCAATTTGGGCAAGGAAGCAAGGGAGGAAAGCAAGAAGATCTCCAGGCGCTCCTAGAAGAACACTCAACGTCTGAAGATCATTCAGCGCAAGCTTGAGCTAGACTGCTCTCCAGATGGGTCAGAGTGCGAGTCTAGTGAAGACGGCGAAATCCCTGATGACGAGCAGATCTTCGGCGCCCGTCCAGCTCAGGAGGATAGCGATAAGGAATATGAAGAATCAGATTGAGCTTCTGTCCTTCTTCCTTCCTTTTGGTGACTTGATGCCAAAGTGGGAGAAGTAAAATTCCTTAGTTCCTCAGTTTAAGTTTATGTCTTGTCTTTTGTTAAACTTGTGTTAATCTTGAACATTAACCTTATTTCTGCCTATTGTAATAGCTAGGTAACGCATGCTTGTGTTTGTGAACTTCTTTGTCATGTCATGGTTGTCTGCGTTATTGTGGTTATGTGATCTTTGCCATGTCATGAGCAATAGTATCTTTTACCTATGCATTGTTTTAGGGGGAGTTTAATTTGTTCATTATCTCTGGTTCCTATCGAAGCTTTAATTGGTTGTCATCAATCACCGAAAAGGGGGAGATTGAAAGTGCATCTAGGCCCCTTTGAAGATTTTGGTAATTAATGACAAGTAATTAAAGATCTAATGAGTTTCAATGAGTATAAACACAGATTAAAAGATTGGCCTAACGGAACCTTGGATGATTGTGGATCCCCCAAGAATTATGAAGCAAAACGAAGTCGGTAACAACGTTGTAATTTTCATATTATCTTGAGTTTTAAGGACCGCCGTACTATTAAGAGGGATAAACCGAGAAAACATGTTTTAGGTATCTCAAGTGCTCACCAGAAAAATCTCAGTTTGAATTTCAAGTTGCCCATGTCAAATTCCACAAAATTCCTTTGAAAAACTTTCCTTAGGGGTCGGACAATCCGCCCCTGATACCCGGACTGTCCGGATCATCGGACAGACCAGGTCCTCCCCTTGCGAGGTCCGCTGGTTAGTCGGACAGACGGAATATTGAGTTCGGACTGTCCAGAATTTTCGGACAGTCCGGGCCTGAACCTCGGACAATTCGACCCTCCGGACAGACCGACCTGTTCGGCTGCGAATCCCGCTGTTTGGAAAATAATAATTCGGACTGTCCATGATTTTTCCGGACAGTCCAACCCTGTCTACTTCGTGGGACTTCCAAACTTCACCCCATCAACTAAAATGCAATTCTGACTGTTGACCAAAGCTTTTCAACTCAAAGATCCCGGACAGTCCGATCCTAACCTTGGACAGTCCGGACTGTCTGTACGCAGTCAAACGACTATTTCTAGGGGGCCTATAAATACACACCCCTCACCACCGAACACTATTTGCCCGTTGGAAAGAGAGAGAAAACATAGGTGTTCCTTGTTCTTGAGCTCTCCAAGCTTCACCCCTTTCGATTTGTTCTATTTGAGCCTCTTTAGGGTTGAGAAGCAGATTTGAGTGCTTGGTTTGAGCTAGATTCGATCTTGTGAGCACTAGGGTCACCTCCTTGTGTGTTTTCTCGGTGGATCTATTACTCTTGGAGGTTGAGGACTCCTAGACGGCTAGGAGTCACCGGGGAGCTCCCAGTCTTGGTGTGGTGAGCCTCCGGAGTTTGTGAAGGTTCGATTCCACCTCCGCAAGAAAAGGAATCAAGGAGTGAAGCCAGTGAGTGCTTGGTGCAACGCCGGGAGGTTAGGGTTGATTGCAACCCGGGGATCAAATGTGACCGAGTCCTCCTCAACAGAGAGTAGGATCCCCTCAAGGATCTGAACTTCGGCAAAAATTCGACGGTTTCATCTCTCTCCTCCTATCTTTGTTGTTCTTTCAAGCTAGATCTAATTTGGTTGAATTTGGCTGTGCTTGAGTGCTAGAAAGTTGTATTAACGTCTTGTACAGCTTATCTTGGTTGAAGACTGGCGGCTATTGTATCCTCAGATTTAGTTTTTACTTGGTCTGCACTTCTGTTCTGCATCAGTTCGGACTGTCCGAGGTCAAACCCGGACTGTCCGAATCTCAGACTGTCTGAACTTATTTTTGCTTAAAGTTAACTCTGATTTAAATTTATAAATTGCCTATTCACCCCCTCTAGGCAACATCCCGATCCTTTCAGTGAGATGCAAATGTTGTGAATTATATGCATTTTATCATTTTGCACCATTTCCATATTTCTTTCCGCTAACTTTGGGATTTGAACAGTGAATATGAAATAGGTAAATAGGACCAAGTTGACTAGAGTTAGATGACCTGCTTTGGAGAGGAGGCTATCTTCCAAGTTGGCCATGCCCTTAGCTTCACGATAAGAAGTAGAAAGTGGATCCTCCTAAGCTCGTGGTACAGTAGTAGGATGATGAGGACATCACTATGACTGATACACGCTCTATAATTCCATCACCTCCTATGCAAGGTTCCAATACAAAGGCACGTGCACAACAACTACTTTACCAGGTGAGCTTGTTCCTATGTTTGTATTCTTATAGTTTGGAGGATGGGTTACTACTTAATTATGATGTTCTTATATGTAAGAATCATGGGATGGAACAATAAGGATATAATTTTTCACCAAGACAAGATGGAGATCAAGTTGTAAACAAGATGGAGTCCACCTTGACCATCAGGAGCAAGCAAAGTTCAAAAAGGCGCCCTAGATATGATGTTTGTTTGAGGTAAATAAGTACTTCACAGAAAATCCCACGATTTAATATTTTCATTGGATTAGATCCGACGTCAGATCTCATTCTATGTTGGCTGCAACACAGACTGTTGGGCTTCTCGATGTTGTGTCACCTCTCATTTGGGCCTACGGTAGATGTACTCAACCTAGGGATGCGAGCTAACCCTAACTGCCATCCCCTCTCTATTATATGGTCGAAAACACCATGTTTCCCTTTAGGTTGTTTGTTATGTTGTTTCCTCCTTGTGTGAGCAAAATTATTCATCGGCCACAGTGTCGATAGACCTAACCTAATGAGTGATAATATGATTTGTTGATATGAAATTTCATATTGTTTATTTGGATCTTGTTCTTTCTCGTTTCTCCTATAGCGTGCAGGAATTAACCTTTGTGGTGAGTCATCAGGACATGTGCAAGGTTTATAACGACAAATCTGAGGGTGTGGCGATTGCAAGTTTCAATCTCATTGGTTGGATGTCTCAAATTGTCAACGTCTTCGTTCCACTAAGTAGTACGTATCGAAACATCGGGCCGTTGTTCACGTCATGGGAGACCAAGGTAGCGGTAAGGGAAGACATCCCGCGAGCTTAGGAAGTTGCTGAGCATATCATCTTCAAGATCCCTGTCCAAAAAGTTGAATAGGTAAATGTCACATTAGTTGTGGTTGGTACGAGGCTTGAGGCACTCTCGAAAACCTCCAACATACACATGGTGGTCGTGAGTTCCTTCTTGACATGGCTAAGGAAGACAACATGGTCATCTGCATAAAGTGAGATGTTAGTGATATGCCGTAGAGGCGATCATGGAAATGATTATATCGTATCTATATTTATGTATTCTCAGATAATGTGTTACTAGTTTGATCCATTAATAAATATCATTTACACTGTTCATCGAATACGACTTGGTTGTGAGACACACTGTTTATGTGATGTTATTCTAAATCATTCCTGGTCTCATATCATTATGTGGGACACTAATGATTTGACTAGCACATGTATTGATAATGGTAATGTTTCACATACAATAGATATAGAGATATCAAATCAATAATGTAGACACATATCAGAGAATATAGTGTTGGATACACCCCACCCCGATACACTGCTAGGATTGTTATCTTACATGTGCCATCAGTCTGTCTTGAGTGATATACCTATATGATACTCTAAGATGGTCATTGAGTCACAGCATGAGTAATTGTATACTTTAGGGTTATCAACCGCTACGTCAAAATAGGGTAGTTATAAAGATAGTTTTTGGATATGCTACAAACATGGCGTGGGGGTATAAGCAATCAAGATAGAATTTGTTCCTCTTCGATAGTGGGAGAGATATCTCTGGGCCCCTCGACGTGGTTGTATTAGAAAATGCATAGTCATGTCAATGTGATTAAAGAGTTAGTCATCGTTGTAGCATCCACCACAAGTTCGAATAAATAGTCGAGCTATCACAAGGATGGTATATATCTCGCCTTGAGCTTGACAGTTATTGTGCGGCAAAGGAATCGATATATAGGTATATCAAGGTTCAGTTGATATGATCATTTTATGCATTCAAGGGGTCAATATCTCCTTTTAGGAACCGCTATTGACTTATAGTTCAGAAAAGGGTTTCCATGGCCATGACCACTTGTATATGAACTTAACAGGTCACACACTTAACGGGTTGAAACATAACTAACATATTAGATGTATTAGTGGGTTTATGGATAATGATCTATGGACTTGAGTCCTAATATGTCTCTAGAGTAGAAGCCTATTAGTGTGTGCTCTATATGATAGGAGGGGTGTGGCGGTGCGGCCAAGCTAGTTTGCTACTACGAAAACCTAGCCGTCACGCCCCACCCGACCCCCTAAAAGCCCTAGCCATACTCGGTTGTGCGAGCACACTGTTGCATAGCTTTCCTCCCCTCGATGTGTGGATACCGTAGAGACACTGCTGTGGTTGCTATGATGTTGATCGGCGACGAGGGAGAGAAGGTCGGCAGGATCGTCTACATTTTCTACGGCACTACGTGTGACGTGCTGCAATGGTGATCGACTAGGGGGTGACGTTTGGCTCGGCATGAACGACTACTTCCTGTAACTCAACGCGTATAACATTGGAACCGGCTACTCTAACTCTTCTTTCGCTATGGCTGCGCATCAAGGGTAATTATCCATAATTTCCTACTCGCATGATGTCATGGGTGATCGTGATAGATAAGTTTGGTTTGCACATAGAGCGAGGTACACAACGCGAGGTGTTTGGATCTAATGTAAGAGAGAATGCCATGCTCGAAAGCTTGTTGGAAGAGACATTGGATAGGGTACATGGCAATAATGAAAGGAAAAATTACATTCATACTATTATAAAGTAGCTTAATCGCAGAAATACCATTACTATTTTGATAATACCTGCTATGCCATTACGAAGTTCGTTTTAGCTCAAATATACCACTTTGGACCTTATTACCCCTTTGACAGCTTCATAATTACGTTGAAAATGCCATTCTCTTCTTCCTCAACTGTCTTCTTCTCCCTCAACTCACCGCTGACCTGTTCTTGCCCAAGCTCCGCTACTGGCCGTCCCTTCGCGAGCCATCCCCGAGCCCCGCTGGCCCTCCCCAAGCTCCACTAGTGACAGCGAGACAAGGCAAAGAAAAAGTAAAGGAGCAAGGAGCGGAATGCAGGAGCAAAGTAGCGGCTTAGGCTGTGGGCTCACTGGCGCTCGCCGGCCCGACTGACCGGAGCAGAGAGCTAGGGTAGAGGCGTACGGCTCTAGGACTTCCATGCCGCAGGCGGTCGGCTAGAGATGGGCGGCAGCATGCACGGCATCAGCAACAACAGCTTCCTGTGGTGGTTCAAGGCCGCGACAGCGCACGGCGAGCGGGAAGGGGTGGCGAGGGACCGAGAAGATGGTAAGAGGCATAAGGAAGATAGGGGAAGGGCTAATTCGAGATCTCACCGCACGAAATCGACGATGCAACGCAGAGGTGCTGCGGCCAAAATCCGGCGAAGTCTTTGGCAATTAAATCCGATATGCTCCGGCGACGATTCTCCAAGAGCTTTGTTGGGACGGATTCGCAACAAATAGGCATAGGGCTAGAACGTGTTTGAATGGCTTGGGCCAATTCACACCGAGGCAGCGCTGGGGCGAGGAGAAGATGGGACGGCTAGGGAGGAGAAGTTGGGAGCAGGGAGCAGAACACAGGAGCAGAGCAGCGGCTTGGGCTACGGCTCACTGGCGCTCGTTGGCGCGGCTGATCGGAGTGGAGGGCTGGCAGCAGCGCTCCGGTTAGGTAAGATGCGACTGGAAGTGAGGAAGATGAAGAGGAGGGTATTTTAGTTAGAAAAAAATCTGATAAAGCTTTGACTTGACTCATAGTGGCGTATTTGAGCTAAAATGAACTTCGTAATGGCATATCAGATATTATCGAAATAGTAATGGCATTTCTGTGATAAAGCAACTTTATAATAGCATGAATGTAATTTTGCCATGATGAAAAGCATGAGAGAAAAAGGGTCCCTGCCCGCCCCTCCTATGTAGTACCTTGGGGCCCTAGAGACCCATTTCCGACAATTTTAGAGTAACACAAATAAACTTGGATAAAAATGCAACGAACCAAGAGTATCTGTAATTTGGTAAGCCTCTGCTTTGTTCGTTGAGACATGAGAAAAAATGAAAAATGTCTTGAAAAGCAACAAATTGTCGTCCAAACTTAAGGCCTAGCAAACCAAGTACTTAATGCTCTCACTTCAGTACACTGACCAATTGTCCAAGTAAAAATTCACCTGCAAATATTGAACTGTCCATCTATGTAGAACTCCTTGACGAGCTGGCCTTTTCTAATCTGTCACCTGAATGAGGCACGGACGCACGGTGATGGTCACAATCAGATTAATCCACACGTTCTTCTTGCATTATCTGCGTACGAGTGCTGCATCACGTCTCAAGTAATCATAGCTGTCACTCCTAATCACGCGGAGGAACATATATAAACTCATCATCATTGCCATGGATGGCACCAAAATCGAATCTAGCATTCTAAGCTCCATCCATATATCTGTTTTGTTAGGAGCAGAATTGCAGAAACTAAGTTCTCTGATCTCAGATTCTAGAATTCAAGATGGCTTCACCCATAGTGCTTGCTCTGGTGGTGCTCTTATTCATGTTCTCCGCCGTTCTCTCGCCGGCGGCAAGAAGGGAGGCGGCGGAGATAGCGTGGGTTGCGGATCTATCATGTCGTCGGAGCGGCGGACAGGACGACAAGTCGATCCACCAAGGTTGGATCTTAATACCTATGTTCCTCAATAAATGTCATTGAATGATGGGTTTGGTTTTCATTTGCTCGGGATAATTGTGCATTAGCTTCCATCATTAGCCGTTATTGGTTGCCGTAAATTTTGGAGATTTATTTATCAGTTCATCTTGTACATAATGTTGTGAATATTAAGATTCATTGATGGATATGGTAGCAGAGTTTAACATGCCAAAAGCTCAAATCCCAATTTATCTTTTTTGCCTTTTTTGTTTTCTCAAGAATTTTATTCATTTAGGTCTTGTTTGGGAATGATTAATCCTACTCGGGGCCCCTAGGGATTGGTGGCGAAGTCTTCCCATAAAGGCCTTAATACCTCCCCAAAATTTTTTAAAATATGTGATATTCGTAATTATTTTTCTCAAACTAAATGCCCGTTTCTAATCAATTCATACAGTAATGACCAATGGAAAAAAAAATAGTAGCTTAGGCCTGGCGGTCTACAAATCGGCCCAACCCTCAGCCCATTGCCGTCTCCGAAGGTGCTTTTCCTTTCCGCCTTCTCTTCTCTTGCTACATGAAAACAGACAGTCTCCAGACGACTTCAAAAGCGTATGAAATTATATTCTTTATTTTTTTGAGCATCAGAACGGAGCGATGTTCAGATGGGTAGCTCTACCGTAAGTCGGTACCTCCAGGTTTGCCGGTCTTAAAGGCTGTTCTTATTTGTTTATTTGACTTATCTTATAATTTTGTGAATTTTTCGAGGTGGCATGGAGAACCGGGTGCTCTTTGTATTTAAGGTTTAAGGAGCTTTTAGACACGTCTACGAGATAAAACAAGATTAAAAAATTATTAAAAAAAGTAAGGTAAGTCAAATAAGTCACGTCTTATCTGACTTATTTGACTTATTTATGTTTTTTATTGAACTTATCTTACTTTTTTTTATTAAATTTTGAATATATTTTTTTATCTCGTATGCTTGTATAAAAGTTTTTAAACCTAAACAGAAAAGACACCTGGCTCTCGAGACCACCTCGAGATATTCTCGAAGTTATGAGATAAGTCAAATAAACAAATAAGATAAGCTCAAAAGAACAGCACCTTACACGCAGACCTGAAATGCTTTATCGGTCCAAAATAAAACCTAAACTGGAACACGATGAGAACCAGATCGGAATGGACACCAGTCGGGTCCCATACTGCCTTAGATCTAACACTACCAGGGAACAGGCCTTACATACCGGCCCATCAATCTCGGTTAGCCACCAATCGGGACTCAGCAGTGCAATAGTCCCGGTTGAACGGCTAACTGGGCCGCGGGGGGGGCGCGGGGGACCATTTAGTCCCGGTTGGTGTTACCAACCCACCAACCGGGACGGGTATCGCCTCAAAAAAGGCAGGTGGCAGCGTGGGATATCCGTCCCGGTTGGTAATACCAACCGTGACTAAATTGGAATTCGGTCCATTGGTAACACCAGTATGACGAAATGAGATATCAATCCGGTTGGTAACACCAACCAGGATTGGTTAGCGATTTAACCTTTCTTCCTCCCCGAGCTATCGTAACCTTCCCCACCATTTGTAACTTGACAGAGGAGCTCGCCGCCATTACAGATTTGAGGTGAGGTCTTTGCTCAAATTTTTGTAATTTGATCATTTCACTTCAATCCAAGTTAACCAAGGTTAGTAACTTCATTTCTCACTACTTGTATATGAAATGTAGTTTCTATATTTGCTTTAAATTTAATATGAAAAATTTGGTCTCTATTCCCCATCTTTGATGAAATGTTATAAATTGGTAGATATAGCTCGATCTTTTGAAAGGGTTGGCGAAAACTTATCGTGTAATCTTAGATTTTGCTTGGATTAAGACGTAGTTCGTTTTGAATTTGTAGTTGTAGCTAATTAAATTTAGATGATGGTTTCATGGATCTATGATTTTGAATCTTAACTTTCGTGGACCAAATTTTGAAGTGGATTGATAAGTCGGCCTCCAGTCCCGGTTCGTAGTTCCAACCGGGACGGATAAGCTGACTCGGGCGCCCCCAGCTCCCAGACTTTTCAGGGGCCTTCGGTCCCGGTTGGTGGCTAACCGACCTGCAGGCCCCGCCATCATCCTCAGGATTATCCCGGTTTGGAAACCGGGACCGTAGCCCGTTCCCAACCGGGATAAAATCCCTGTTCCCTGGTAGTGTAAGAGAGGTGGTGAGGTTGTTGACTCGCTGGTCGGGTCGTGGATGCAACCGTAGCTTGTGGATGCTCGCTCGTGTGGGCCGGTCATGAACGCCGCCACTCGTGGGAGAGGCCATGCAGCGTCACGGTGACTCGTAGTGGCTGAAGGAGCGCCCCCGCCGGGAGAGGCTGACAAGCGCCGCTGGCTTGTACTGACACATTTCGGCACCAACAGTACTCAACACTAGCAAGCATATTGTTGTAGGGGCAGCTACCCCATCTCTAGGAAAGGTGGATGTCCACGAAGATGCTGTAAAGATCTTTCATAAAGATCCTTACCCGAAGGGGTAAGCGGTGAAGCGTCCCTAAGATGACCTCAAGACCCTTTGGGATGGGAGCAAGAGACTCGGACATTCGCGAAGGGTCAGGAGGTGGACATGAAAGGTCAAGCGTTCATGGGTAAATCTCAAGCAGTGAGGATTCTCGAGGCTTCTCCCGAAGAGTGGCTGAGGAGTGAAGTCTCGCCGAGGACTTCACGAAGACCCTACGGAGTAACCGAGAGTAATCTTTGACAAGTCCCGGGCCAGAGGACGAAGACCCCGCCACAGCCTTTGACAAGAGCGAATCAAATCAACAACTTTGTCAGAGTGTGTCCCCCCGAGGGCATATTAGGAATTAGAGCAACTTGGATTGTAAGGAAGCTAGCCTAGCCGTTGATCTTACGATCAACGATCCAAAGATCAGGACAATCTGGGTATTTCCTCTAGGTCGGTGTAATTTGGGTATTTTTCATGCATGTAAACCCGGATCCTAGAGTTGTATAAATTGGTAAGCTCATCAATGAAATGGACAAGCATTCTGATCACCCACTTTTCCATACTGGCTTAATTCACCTAGCGTCCGCTCTCTAAACCACTACATCTAGCAGCGTCCTCTCTAACACCGGGGAGAGGCGCCGTACCTCACCGTCGGTGGGATTCCCTGACGACAGTTGGCGCCGTCCGTGGGGAGGAGACGAGCGTTGCGGCGGTGGCCAGACCAAGGAGGAGTGTCGTGGCGGCCGGAGGCGACGGGCCGCCGGAAACGGGGCTCGGTGGAGCAAGCGCAGGATGGGAGCGGCAAGACCAGAACGAGCAAGGTGCCAGCGGCGAGGCGACAGAGGAAGCGGCCCAAAGGGCGATCACCGCCGCGCCAACGACTGAACTGCGGCAGGAAGGCATGGTGGCGCAAAGGCTTGGTGGAAGCACCCCAAGAGTACCCGACACCAACCTGCAAGGCCGGAGAAATCAGAGCCAAGGTGTCTCGGACATCGGTGGCAGTAGACCCGACGAGCCAGGACCCAGCAGAATCATCAGAGATGAAATGCAGCAAAACCCACTCACCCATCCCATGCAAGAATGTCAACATGAAGACCCCACATCCGCTGAAGACATCCTGCAAGACAGAAGAAGATTGTTGGAGGAACAAATCAACCTGCTCCGAAGAGAGCTCGGGACAATGCAACCTTAACAGCACTACGTGCCCCGAAGAATCTCATACACGGAAGAAAACCATGAGCAATATCGGCAAAACACAATGGTGGCTCAGCCGAGGAAGGCAAGCGAAGGGCCTCTGAGCGCGCGGTTTCGCGGTAAAAAATGGCCCGAAGAATTCAAAATGCCAAGTGTATTCAAGTTCTCTGGAGATACCGACCCAAGTGAATTCCTAGACGTATATGACACGGCGGTAGAAGCAGCTGGCGGAGACGATGATATCAAGGCAAAGAGTTTGTTGCTGACACTGAATGGTATCGCACTGTCATGGTACACTTCACTACCACAAGGATCCATACATTCGTGGAATCAACTCAAAGACGCCTTCGTCAACAACTTTTAAGGCAATTATATCCAAATAATGGTAGAAAGGGACCTCTTCACCTTGGAACAAGGCAAGAAAGAAAGCACAAGGGACTACTACAAAAGATTTGCTGTTGTACGATGTCCGATAAGAGATGTATTAGACTCTTCGGTAATCAACGCATTCCGAAGAGGACTTCAACCGGAACCCCTTCTACACAAGTTGACTCAGGACCCACCGCAAACAGCTGTGCTCCTCTATGACGAGGAAACATTAAATAAAAAATAAAAGAGAGAGAGAGAGAAAGACAAGCAAGCACAATCACCACGAAACGTTTGGACAGCCAAACGTTAGAGGCGAAATCAATATGTGAACGGCGGCGCTAAACCTCATCGGCAAGTTCGCCGGCGCAAAACTCATAACAGACCGGAAACCCCATACCCCGAACTGAACAAATGACGCGGGCGAGTGGCGTACCTGCAAACGTCGATGACGACGATGAAGAAAGGCGGTGAACCCGCGGCGATGACCTACTGGCGGCGGCGGAAGTAAGGCCCAAGAGCGAGAGAACTGCTAGCGGCAGAAGGAGCGCGCAAGAGCAAGCAAACCGGCGGCGGCCGAAAGAGGGCGCAGGAGCAAGAGAACTGGCGGCGGCGGACGTAGTGCACAAGAGTGAGAGCAACGGGCGGCGGGAGGGTGTCAGTTTAAAGAGAGTGAAAGTAGAAGAAGAACAGTGATGCGGCCCCTTATATAGAAGCTAATCGGACACGGATGAACGCCGCGTGTCCGTACCAACGGCGATGATGCGCCGCGAAGAAACCGAGGAGGCACAAAAAGAAAAATAAAAAACAAAAGAAAATTCTAACGGACGCCTACAGATTTGATGACACGTGTGGTGATTGACGGCCAGGATCAACGCGACAACTTCGAGGCCACTAACACTGTCAGAACGTCAAGTCCAAGTCACATCAACGGGCGAAGATATCATCGAAAACAAAAAAAGAAAGAGCATCTTGGGAAAACCACCTCGACGTGGAGAAGGGGGGAGCTGGATATTCCGGCCAGACACCACGACGAGGTGGTGACGTGACCGAAAGGGGCTTCTATTGTAGGGGCAGCCACCCCATCTGCAGGAAAAGTGGATGTCCACGAAGATGCTGTAAAGATCCTTCATGAAGATTCTTACCCGAAAGGGTAAGCGGTGAAGTGTGCCTAAGATGACCTCAAGACCCTTTGGGATGGGAGCAAGAGACTCAGACATCCGCGAAGGGTCAGGAGGTGGACGTGAAGGGTCAAGTGTTCACGGGTAAATCTCAAGCAGTGAGGATCCTCGGGGCTTCTCCCGAAGAGTGGCAGAGGAGTGAAGTCTCGCCGAGGACTTCACGAAGACTCTACGGAGTAACCGAGAGTAATCTTTGACAAGTCCCGGGACAGAGGACGAAGACCCCGTGACAGCCTCTGACAAGAGCGAATCAAATCAACAACTTTGTCAGAGTGTGTCCCCCCGAGGACACATTAGGAATTAGAGCAACTTGGATTGTAAGAAAGCTAGCCTAGCCGTTGATCTTACGATCAACGATCCAGAGATCAGGGCAATCTGGGTATTTCCCCTTGGCCGGGGTAATTTGGGTATTTCCCATGCTTGTAAACCCGGATCCTAGAGTTGTATAAATTGGTAAGCTCATCAATGAAATGGACAAGCATTCTGATCACCCACTTTTCCATACTGGCTTAATTCACCTAGCGTCCGCTCTCTAAACCACTACATCTAGCGGCGTCCTCTCCAACACCGGGGAGGGGCGCCATACCTCGCCGTCGGCGGGATTCCCTGACGACACATATGGCAAAAGATGACAGTATTTGCAAGAAATAGACATGTATACATTGAAATTTACAAAATTATAAACATAATTCAATCGTGTAACAAGTAGTATCAATATTTCAGCATCATTCACACTTCACTCAAAATAGGGCTACTTGTCTATTCATCAATACCACGAGTAACCTATGCTCGAAAATGAAACCATAACCAAACAATCATACACAAAACAACCCACGTACTAATAAGGGAGGCTTAACAACTCAAAGTTCGCCCCTTAACTCAGGAAGCGGCTGTTTGAACAATTTAAAATCTGCAGAGATAAATGACTTTAGCCACTTGACACAGTGAGGCATACCGAGGTCTTTCAATTATAATCCCTCCTTACAGCCCTTCATGTCAGAGGGAGCCAACCGTTGAAGTGAATTTGCTCAATGCCCTTTCTCTGTCGCACATGTGATGGACGATACCTCCCAACCGCTAACACACAATTACCCCGTTGTAACCCAATGACCCTCGCAAGGCCAAAGGATCAACCAAGTATTTCCCAATAAAACAAGGATGGTAGTATGTATAGTACTTGGGAGTAAGGGTCTAATATTCGGTACTTAAACAAACCAAGCATGGGTACATACATCTTTGGAAATTAGTCCCATCATCGCCATATTACCCATTCCATATTACACGTTCACTACTACAAAAATAGCCTTCCATACCGGTACATCAGTACCCGTTATGCATAAACTGGGGCTGATAGTTACATCAACCCCAGTTCAACGGTCTACGGGTCTGGGGGGGGGACATCAGTACCGAAAGAAGAGACCAACCGATATTGATTCTCTAACATCAGTACCGGTTGGTTACACCAAGCATCAGTACAGGTTGGTCTCTTAAACCGATACTAAGCAGCCTTATTTGAACCTCCCCTTCCCCGCCTCCTCCCCACACTCTGTCCGATCAAGGAAGGGGGAGGTGCTGCCAACATTTTAAAATTTTGGTCATTTTACTCCAAGCCAAGTTAACCAAGATTAGTAACATTGTTCCTCACTACATTTGGTGTAAAATGAAGCTTCTTTTTTACTTGAAATGTGAAGAAAATTTGATCTTTTCTCATGATCCATCAAGAAAGTGCAGTGCCGGCCAAGAGCTTCAAGGAAGGGGAGGAGCTACCAAAATTTTAAAATTTTGGTCATTTTACTTCAAGCCAAGGTAACCAAGGTTAGTAACATTGTTCCTCACTACATTTGGTGTAAAATAGAGCTTCTTCTTTGCTTCAAATGTGAAGAAAATTTGAGCTTTTCTCATGATCGATAAAAGATTATGAACGTAGAGATCTAGCTCATCTTTTCATGTAGGTTGCAATAACTTGTGTAAGTTTAGAATTTGCTTGGATTAGATGTAACTCGCATTGAATGTGTGGATCTACCTCAAATTTAGGTTTTGATTCCATCGATTGATGAAGAATTTGAATCTAGACTTTGATCTACCAAGTCATTCTTGTTAGGTGTGGATCTAGCTCAAATTTTGGTTTTGGTTCCATCGATCCATGAAAAATTTTGAATCTAGACTTTTATCTACCAAGTCATTCATTTTAGGTGTGGATCAAACTCAAATTTAGGTTTTGGTTCTATCAATCGATGAAGAATTTTGAATCTAAACTTTTATCTATCAAGTAATTCATTTTAGGTGTGGATCTAGCACAAATTTAGAATTCGGTTTAAATGACTAATAATCTTATTTTATTTTTAAAAAATTCTTTTAGTGTGGAATATGTATGATTTATTATTTTTATTAAGAAATGAAGAAATAATTGAATTTATATAACATGATGAAATTTTATCTGAAAATTGAATATGTAATGAAGTATTGACATTTTAAAAATATTAACTTTTTAATGAAATTTCACCTAAAATAAAATTTATCCACCTAAAATTTTTAAATAAATTTAATATTGGTTTAATTTGAATTTTGTGAAATGTTAAAAAATTCATTATTAGAAAATGAGCTAACAACTCCCTTGATATAACATAATATAAATGGACCGACGATGGATGTACATGGACCGACGCTCCTCAGTGTTCTTGCAGGGTTTGTAAGGTTTTCTTCGTACGGCCAATGCATATACAAAGTCAGACTACATATGTTGTCTATGCATAGACTGCAAGAATGAGAAGGAATAGTCAAAATCCAATCACCTTCACTTCCATTTGCTCTCTAGAGGTTTCATGCCAAACTATACATGTTGGACCAAGCACGGTGAAGAAGAGACTATACAGGAAGATGGTAAAGAAGAAAAAGAGGGGGACAATAATATCCCGGATGCTGGCCAACACGGTTATTTCGAAGATACATTGGAGGAGTTTGGCGATGCTGACCTAAACCAGATGCAGCTTGATGGAGAGGGAGAATACAGGGTAGCCCGGCGAGGATGGCAACGGCCTATGCGGCAGTGATCTGCACGGCGGCGGCTGGAGGGTGATGGAGACTAGGGTTTTGAGGATACCGGACGATGGAGGTGCGACCGAGGCGGTGGGGATGGCGCCGGACGTGGCACTGGCACTGAGGTCACCGCCGTCTTCAAGGAGAGCCATGACAGTAGAGGAAAAGGCGGCAACTAGGGTTTGCGGAAGTGGGTCACAGAAAAGGTGACTTGATCTGATATCATGATAGAAGAAACAATTGTTCGATATGTTGCAATGGAAGATAAGGAAAATACATATAAGTAAGAACCTTCCATAATCTATACCATCGATTTATAGAACATATCGAGAAGATTAGGAAGGGCGCCAGGGACATTAATACGTATGATCACAGGAGATGATGTGTGCGGTGATACCGTGCATATTACGCATGCTATAGTCTAACAAAGGAGACAATTAGTAGTAACATGTTAGGACGAACTCAGAGAGTTGAAAATAGTTTGTGTGAAAAATATAAGTTCTTTCTTCTGAGTGGAAAACATAAAACCGACAAGTAGTCAAGAGGAGAAGTCATATACCTAGCTCAAGATCATGCCAAGGATGTGCTGCAACAGATCTCCGGGACATGGATATTCTTTGGTTCAAAGCAGGGGCCTTTAGGGTTCAGCCTGTGAATCTTGTCCATAGCTTCAATGTTGAAACTAATCTTGTAACCGGGTTATTAGATAATCGTTAGGAGAGTCAAGTGCATGCAGGAGCAGTTTGTTGCCGACGTGAGGTGCATGGTGCAGCGACGTTGGGTGCATGCGTGATTTGTTGAGTCATTAGTAGTAGGTGCATTACACGCGGTCGCAAGACGTGGGTGGCCGAGTCCTCGGGGGCGCACTCCGTAGAGGCATATGGTGCAAGAATGTGCGTGTGCCGAGCAGACATGTGGCATAAGAATAGGATTAGTTAGTTGGGTTGGTTAGTGTAGCGTGTGTGTGCAGATTATAGCTGTGTGATCGAGCGCGTCTATAAGTAGCAATGTAATCAGTTTATGAGAAGACTATTACATCACTGACCATTCATCACTGGTGGATTCATCTAGAACCACCAGTCATATGATCTGCCCCATTCCGTCTCGCCCAGAAACCCAAAAAAACCGCCAGTGATGCTGAACCGCCAGTGATAATAAATCTATCACTGGCGGTTCAATCCTAGAACCACCAGTGTATCACTATTATCACTGGCGGTTCTATAACAAACCGTCAGTTAAAGTATCATTGGCAGTTCAATCCTAGAACCACGTCAGTGATAGTGAAAGTATCATTGGTGGTTCTTATGTGAACCGCCAGTGATAGTATTATCACTGGTGGTTCTTAAAAGAACTGCCGCCAGTGAAAAGTAATTTTTAAAATTTCTAAATCTTTTGAGTTTCATAACTTTTTCATTTTCATACGAGCTCGGATAAAAATAAACTTTATACGTAAATTGTAGCTCTTGACAAGATCTAAAGCTTTGTAGTTGATATGTTATCCATATGAAGCAATATAGATACCTAAATAATCATTACAAGTTTAAAAAATTTATAGCTTATTCAAATGAAGTCGGATAAAAATAATCTTTATATGAAAACTGTAGCCTTCAACAAGATATACAATTTTATAGTTGAAAACATTTCTATTTAACGTCATTTGTATAGTAAAAAGTTATTAAAAAATTTAGAAAACAAGACTTAAATGATATACATATCCTATATATATTAAAAGGTGCTAATGGGTGAGATGGTTAGGAGGGCTAGGTTAGAGACAAAAGGTCCGGAGTTCGAATCCTAGTTATGTGTGATTTAAATTTTGCATGGAAAAAGGTAGTAAGGCTATATACGCGGTAATAGATGGTCTATGGGTGCTATTTAGATCAAAACAATATTTTTTTAGTTAAATTTTACTGTCAAAAATTGCATTGTCGAACATCCTCATCACTCACATAATCACTGTCTGTTCGAGAACCACTAGTGATGTGAGTTCAGAATCGCCGGTGGCGACGTATTTTGCACTAGTGGAATATGAATAACAGAGAGAATAACAAGAACCTGCCGACGGTAGCAAGCTCTACAATTAAATTGATTCCAATAGAAGTAAGTCTATGTCGTCCTGGACGAAACAAAAATATGAACCGAAAAAATGATAAAACATTGAAGGACACTGCCGCAGGACGCGTTCCGGGACCTCCTGCACCAAGGTCGGGGACTGGGAAGCGATTGGATCCGGGATGGATTGTAGGGATACATCCTACACGTTGGAATAGATCCAACCGTGGAGATGCGAAGTAGATAACATCATCCCCACTATAAGACTCTTTTTTAGTGGAAAAGAAAAGGAGCATGCATGCTCTAAACGACGTACAGCACAGTAAAGCGGGATAACTGCAACTTTGACAAAGACGTCGAGATAAATTTTCATGAAAACAATGATGATCTCTGATTCATTACAGTTTTTGATTAACTAATCCCAAACTAAAGAGGCAAACGCCAAATTTTCAGCCCTTAGCCAGCGGGTCTTAAATTTTCACATGTTACAAATCTATAGGAAAACCAGAAAATGAAACCCACACTTAATTTACCCAAATACAACACCACAATTGGTTACTGCCATAGCTCCCTCCCTCGAATTTGTCACAAGCCAATAACAGCAGTTGCATGTTGACAACCTTGCAAGCCTAGATGCCCAGATCCATGGCGCCAAGCACGGTGCTGACACACACAGCGGCGCCAATGGCGGCGAGGTGAGCACCACGGCTGTCGACCTTCCAGGCCCCACTGTCATAGGGGCTGTTGTCCACCAACGGCTGGCCACCTAACCCCGTGGTCGCGGCGACGGCGCCAACCGCCGCCGTGGCTTCACCCTGCTCTCCTTGCCCGGCCACAGCCTCGGGGTCTTCCGATGTTCCTGTTGCACCACCGGTGAATACTCTGCCGCCGATGTCCGCCGCCTGAGGCAGCTCTGCCGCGTGGCCGTTGCCGCCGGGCTCCTGGCCGAAGGGCAGGTCGCTGCTGTGTGCGCCGATGGGTTCGGCGAAGGGCGGAAGCGCCGTGGCGAGGCCCGGCGACCCCGGAGCGCCGCAGCGTTGTGCATGGCGCGGCTCGTCGCTGGCGCGCCAGGCGAGCTCGCCGTCCTTGTCGCGGATGCGCATGTCACCCTCGTCGACGAGCTCGAGCGTCTCAAGGAAGTTGGTGCCGTCCGTGTTGGTCTCGCCGTGCCACACCTCCTCGCTGCCGTCGAACACCTCCAGCCCGTGCCACGAGAAGAGCAACGCGCACGTGTTAACTGTGCTCACCGGCCGGCACTCCGACTCCCACACGCTGCCCACGGCCGCTTCCTCCCCTCCGCCGCCGGCCAGCGTGTCGACCACCTCCACGTAGCAGAAGTCTGCCCCGAGCCCGCCGGCGCCGGGCACGGTGTGGGTGCGCACGAAGTTGGCGGCGTACTTGCCGGACGGTGACGTGAGGAACAGCACCGGCGCCGGGGCCGGGTCGCCGTGCCCGATCGGCGGGATGCTCGCCATGATCTGCTGCTTGGTCACGCGCTCGATGGTGCCCGCCGGGGCCGTGGCTGCCGCGAGCGAGCAAGAGAGGAGCACTAGAATGACCGCAATGCGATCTGGGAGGAGCTCCATGCCTAGCTAGCTAGCTATGCTTCTTGGCTAGCTGGGGTGTATGCATGTTGTGGTGCATGGCTGTGCCATATATATATAGTTGAGGTAGTGATGGAGTTGGAGATAGAGGTGATAGATTAGGGTTTGATTAATGTTGATGGATAGATGGGGAGTGGTTGGAGTTGAAGTACGTGCATCTGTCACCTGTTCCAATAATGCACCAGATGCATAATCATGCCATCATCAGTAGGGGATTGGGTGAGCGCACATGTATGAGAACAGAACTAAATCCTGCTGAGACTAGGGTGACCACTTTCGAAACAAAAAACCAAATCGAATTAACCCTTTTTCTTCTTTTTTTTTTTTCAGTTACTTCTTTAATTTGACACTAGCCATGTGCACGGGCTTTGCTACAAGTGAAAAGAAGATCAAACATCATCTTACCTTGTTGTGATTGCTTACCGTAGGCTGTATGAGCTCAGCAAGACTGGCTAGAGGTAGGCTGAGGTGATGCAAGGGTATATTGTTTGGATGGTTGTATGAGATTAGATAGGCTACGTAGAGATATTGTTTAGTTGGCTGCACTAAGAGGGAAATGTGATAGACAAATTCCAGAGAGGGAAATAAAAAATAAATACTGAAACAAAAATAAATTCAAAAACAAAAATAAAAATTCAAAAAACAAATACTAGAAAATCAATAAATTCAAAAAATCTGAAATTTCTTTAAGACCTTGTACTTGAACCTACAGTTCCATTTTTTTTGTTTCATTGAATTTAGATGTCGTTTGAATTTTAAAATATTTTTGAAAGTTTGAAAGGAAGTGCAAGTTTATTGTTAGTCGCTGCCAGGTTCCCAGCGCTCGGCACTGCATGTGGCTCGCACGAGCCTGGTTCGTGGGAAACGACCAAATTCCTCATTTCCCGCGGGCCTAGCTCCGCACCCTTCATTGCACGTGGGGGGCCTGGCTCCGCACCCTTCATTGCATGTGGCGGGCCTGACCGAGGCGCCTAGCCAGGCAACCAAATGCGTGCGGCGCTGCATCGCACGGGCCTGGCTGGTGCTGGCCAGGCAACCAAACGCGTGCTTAATTAATGTATTTGGCTCATGTATTCACACGCTTAAATGCTTTACTGCTTCGCTCTTACATACCTTGCTAGAGCTATTTTTTTTTATGAGTGTCATTGAAAACATTTCTACAATACAAATGCAGTAAAATAGAAAAGCAGATCAAATCAAACGAAAACATTATTGTCAATCGAAAGTATCCATAAAAGATATAAAGCACTAAAATAAGAAGGCAATCCTTATGATGCACTACTATATATTTGAACTTCACAAGTAGTTCGTAAAGCCTCTAGAAGCGGTTATATAGCCGCTTCTAAGCAACCGCGACTAATGCTAGCGGGAGCATCAGAAGGTAAAGAATATTGGGGTATGCCGGATTCGAACCCAAGACCTCAACCTTCCTCATGATCCATGCCTCACCCAACTAGCCAACTCACCCACGCGTGCTCTCTGATAAGATAAGACAAGATTTCCTTTTAACAATTCGAAAAATAGGCCTTTAGCAGCGGTTCGTAATACGAACCCCTTCTGTTGCTTGGGCTTTAGAAGGGGTTCGTGTCCCCAACTGCTACTAGAGGTGCTTGGGCTTTAGGGTGGGTTCTTTTCAGTTTTTTCTTATCTACTTATTTGCCTGGATCTCGTCACTTCGAAAATTTTTCGAGGTAGCCTTGAGAGCCGGTTGGCCTCCAATTTTAGGGTTTAGAGAGCTTATAGACACGCCTACGAGATAAAAAAAACCGACTCAAAAAGTAATAAAAAAGTGAGATAAGTCAAATAAGACACGAGATAAGTAGGATAAGTCATATCCTACTTATCTCGTGTCTTATTTGACTTATCTCACTTATTTTTATTACTTTTTGAGTCGGTTTTTTTATCTCGTAGGCGTGTCTATAAGCTCTCTAAACTCTAAAATTGGAAGGCCAACCGGCTCTCGAGGCTACCTCAAAAAAATCTCGAAGTGACGAGGTTACACGAGATAAGTAGAGAAGAAAAGCTGAAAAGAACCCACCCTTAGAAGGGGTTCGTGACACGAACCCCTTCTGTTGCTTACCCTTTAGAAGGGGTTCATATTATGAACCGCTTCTAGAGGGAGTTTATTGGCTTGTGTGATTGAACCGCTTGTGCTACAACTATTAGAAGCGGTACACATCGAACCGCTTGTGATATATCGTTTGTAAAGGCCGATTTTCTAGTAGTGATGTATAGACCATCGGATGATGAGTGACGGACGGCTGGGATAAAAAGCTATACTACCACCCTCACCATTATCAGCAGCCTCCTTTTAACTGTAGAGATTCACTTTATTCGTTTTTGAAATATCAAACCGAACTACCCAAAACCAATTAACTAGCTAGACAGCAATCATCCATCCAGATTTTTGTGCGTGAAAATGCCTCCAGCGCCGTGGCCCACCTATGCGAATTTTTTAATATTTATTTTAATTCTATTTTTTGAAAATAATCGTTGAAAAATTAAAAATACGAAAATAGACGGCCGTCGCTCCAATCTGGGGCGATCGCCCCATGTCCGGGCGATAGCCGGTTGTGCCCATTAAGGGGGTAACGACCGTCGAAGCAGTTTGATGTGTGGACCACCTATCGCCCCATATTGGGACGATCGCCCGTTGTAGAGGCGATAGCTACCTTTTTAAGCCACCCCGGCCTCCCCTCTCCCTCATTCTCACCGAGCACCCCTCATTTTCACCGAGAGCGATCGAGACCAAGAGCAGAGCTGGAGCCGAGAGGAGAAGAAGAGAAGAGAAGAGAAAAGAAAAGAAAAGAGAGGAGAGGAAAAGAGAAGAGAAGATGAAGTCCACGATTACCCTCAGTAACCCTGCATGTCAGTCATGGATGATACAAATATCAGGACGATTCTAAATGACTGCCAGCTTGACTCTATCAAGGAACCAGTACCAGCTCTTCGTGTTTTCCCCCTACATGAAGGCCAATGTGACTGGTAGAACCTGGTTGTTTGCATCCACCGTGATTGCAGTTAGTATCTGCCCCTTATATTTCTTAGTGAGGAATGTGTCGTCCATGCAAATGACAGGGCGGCAGTGTCGGAACGCATTTCTGCACGCACCAAGGGTGAAGAAGGCCCACTGTAGGACCCACTTACCCGCGTGTACACCGTCCACGGGGAACTTCGCAAGGTCAATGAATGTACCGAGATTCCTACGTGATATTGTCCTAAGCAATTATGGAATATTCTCGTAGGAAGCCTTGTACGTACCGAACCATATTTCTAAAGCTTTCCTTTTGCCCTCCAAGCCTTCCCGTAGCTAATCTTGTACTGAAATCTCTCCTCCATAGCTCTGATAATAAATTGAGGCTGTAGGTATGGGTTGTCCATGATGTGACCGTATAACACATTTGCCACCCAAGTGGACGAGAGATTGTGGTGTTCCTGCTCCGCTTGCTCCTGTTCACAATTATGCTTCGTAACTATAGAGCATTTTCAGTAGTCCTTCTACTTCCCTTTGTATGCATCCACATGCCGTAGGCACGAATCAACGACGTATTTCACATCACACTCCTTTTGCTTGACTTAACTACTCTGAATTGTCGCCGAAGAGACATTGCCCAGTACTTCACCGCATCCATCACAGCCTCCTTGTCTTATATATAGCCCCTTCCGTGACCTCGTTCTCATGATACTCCCATGCATCACTATTTACTTCATTCATTGTTAGGTCTTCGAAATTATAATTAGTCCACACCCCGATGACAGGCACCTCGGGAGTATTATCCTCTTCGTCCGACTGTTCGCCATCAGGAACTTCCTCATCCACACGATCCTCTTCTCCATCATGTTAACTATGTCCTCCACCTCCTCGCCCTCGTCGGCCAAGCCCCTCGCAACAATGATTCTCCTCGCCCCCGCCAATCCCGTCGCCACTGCCAAATCTCGTGTCCCCGCCTCCGGGCTCCTCGCCACCTTCATAATCGTATTCTTGCATATTTGTCTCCCATACTCCATAATATCTGCCCCGACATCACGTACTTTCGACACCGATGGAGTTAACTAGTATCATTGTACCAGCAACATCAGAGGCCAGCCCCGCTCTACGACAAATCCAACATAGCTCCTCCATGTTGATGTCGCATTTATAGAAATCAACTCCCCATAAAAACAGTGTTGTGCACGGCTTAATACTGTTCTAACCCACAGTTGAAAAGTCTGGGCATCCAAATTAAACATCCGAAATATCCACTCCAACAAAGCCCTGTATGTCCTATCGTTCGGTCTAGATATGCCATGTATGACTCTTGAAAGTGCTGACAAATCCGCTCTATCCACCCCCTATTCTATCTCTCCATCTCCATAAAATATTTAAAAATACAATTTTTCCGACATGCTGCCTGTAACGTCGGAACAAAAAATTCATTAATTCTCCATTCTAACCGCATCACGCATTTCCATATAATTGTTACATTATCCTATGTCATGGATTCGCTCCTTGTTATTTCTGCTATATATTTTTAAATCTTTTTTCCTACCGGTGCTTCATTAATTTCTATATCGCATTTGTACTCTACTTTTACTCGTTGTAACAGTACTTATTTCTAATAGCATCTGACATTTCTAGCATGCTAACAACGTACGATATGTGGCTATCCTACCATGTTTTTTCAATATTAGTCTAAAATACAATATATAAAACGTATGGCTATCCTACCAGAAATTACTCCTATAAATTATTAATTGAACTACTCATATTTTTTCTAATCCTAATAACTGCAAATCTACATGATATATCATACTTCGTTTAATATCTACATTGCATTTATCGAGTCTTTACCCGCACAACATATGGCTATCCTACCATGTTTCATAATAATATTCAAATTTTACTACTAAAAATTCCTACGACATTACATTTCTAAGCATTGTATAATACATTATTTTTAAGAAAAAAATTTTCAGACTTACCTCCGCGGAAATGTCAGATCTACTTCCTTCTATTCTTCCCTCCCTCTCCTTTTTTCCTCTCCTCTCTTTTCTTTACTCTTCTCTTCACTTCTTCTCTTCCCGGCTCTAGCTCTGCTCTCAGTGAAATGAGGGGCGCTGTGAAAATGAGGGAGAGGGGAGGCCGGGCGGCTTAAAAAGGCAGCTATTGCCGCTACAACAGGCGATTGCCCCAATATGGGGCGATAGGTGGTCCCCACCTCAAACGGCTTCGATGGGAGGACATAGCTGTTACCCCCTCCCCCCCCCCCCAACGGTCACAGCCGCTACTGCCCGGACATGGGGCCATCGCCCCAGATTAGGGTGATGGCCGCCTATTTTCTTAATTTTAATTTTTCAATGATTATTTTCAAAAAAGATTTAAAATAAATATTAAATAAAAAATTACACCTATTCTACATCAGGGGCTCAGGGCAGCCTTGTGCATAGGAAATGATGGCCCGAAGGGCAGATGAAGCCCACGTTGGCAGGTGCTATGTACTATGAGCACTTGTCTTCTTCATGGATCTTGAGGCTCACTGGCCCCTACCCCTCTCATTCCCTCTCTCTCAAGCAATATGTTTAACCCAAAATCAAATCAACCAATCTAATTAAGTTTCTATGTTTACTTTATAAAATATTACACCTATTTTTTGAAAAATAAATATTTATAACCGAACCGACTAAATCAAATGCACATCGACCCCATTGTGGGGGCAATACACCCACCCCCTACAGAATGATGGTCCTAAACATAGCAGCGGCACCATGGGCTAAATCGAAGGCAAAGCAGAGACCAAGCTTTCCCTAATCTTCGCATGTGGTCCTTAGGAGTTCAGGAAAGCGAAGCAGAGGCACCATGGGCTGAATCGGAGGTGGAGCACAGATTGAGCATCGCCTAACCTTCGTGTGCGGTCCTTAGGAGTCTGACGAAGCAAAGCAGAGGCATCGTGGGCCAAATTGATGGTAAAGCACAAGTCAAGCTTCGCCTGACCCTCACAAAGCCAGACGAGGGGAAAGATAGCTTCGTCCACTTCAGGAAATGAGAGGGGCCCCAAAAGAAGAACGAAGCATAGTGGCCAAGGCAGCTTAGGAGAAAAACAGTACAGGAGGGGACCTACGCTGTGTTATGATAAAAATCATTAGATTCTTCTAAGAGGGGACAAGCTGTAATCGCCCCAAGACCTAAATTCTCTCTGATAACCTCTTATTAGAATGACGGTGGAAGGGCATTTCGGCCGAGAGTTGTCTGTCAAAGATTTCACCGGACCCCTTTACCCTTCCTTTTGTTGTTCGGCGAGACAGCACAATCATTCAACATAAAAGACTAGAATAGCTCCGTCCATGTAGATCTGTATAGGCATTTTTGTCCCTCTCGTGTAAATAATCTCCCTGTAAATAGAGTGGTCAGTGTGCATGTAAGAAGTTGGAGCCCCCAATGGCAGAAAATCAATACACATGGCTAGGTTTCCAGAATCCTACCAGAGCTAAGTGTTGAGTTCTCTTAAAGCTTGTCGATCTAACAGGCTGCACGCTACTTCGCTAGGTGTTTAGTTCAAAGAAGGGATACCTTGAAAATACCTGTTGCGGAGTTTTCCATCAACAGTGGCGCTATCCATGGGGACTCGGTACTAGAAGCCTCAAGGACGAGATGTCACCCAACAATAAGGGGATGACGTCCGTGGCAGCGGGAGAAGCTGGACATTCGACATCAGCCCTTGCGAGAGTCATCCACAACAAGATATCCAGGAGCAGGAAGGGAGGTAGATCCGAGCCATGAGCCACAAGTTTCACCGCCTCTCCCTCCAAACCCGCCTAGAACCCCCTTCAAAATCTATCCCATGACCCATCCCAACATCCCTCCACAAAATTGTTCAAGGTAATCTTTGTGAAATCTCCGTCCACAACCACCCAACCCGAACGACAAACAAAACACCCGAGCACCTTCGCCTACTATTTTCAATGCTATCCTAGGAGGGATGGATCCAAACCTGAAAGGTTTGCTCATGGAAAACGCCCAGTCCATGGCAAAAGTAGGAAGGCTCCGCCATAATCACAACCAAGAACCTCCCCCAAATCACCAAAACCCATACCTAGAAAACTCAACCATAGTCCAATAGGTAATTTCACCCATAAGGCCAAAAACAAAGCAAAAAAGCTAAGAAAAATCCAACCCACTCTGTCTTCGCCTCCAAAAAAAAAGTGGCTAGCCCGAGGCTCCTTCAAACTCCCAACCTTCAAAGCCTACACGGGGAAATAGATACAAATTAATTCCCGCGAGTGTATGAGACAGCAGTCGGGGCAATGGGTGGAGACAACGACCTCAAGTGAAGGGGCTTATCCTTGCTCTCAAATGGATCGCCCTCTCGTAGCACTCATCCTTTTCCCTACAGTCAATAGAAGACTGGGATCAGCCTCTCACCTAGTTGCAGAACAACTTTCAAGTGAACTATGGAGACACTAACCAAGAAAGCGATTTGTACGCTATGCAGCAAGAAGAAGGAGAAACGTTACAAAGCTATTTCCGGTGCTTCTCAAAGGTCAAGTGCCAGCTCCGCGACATCAGTGACACCACCATCGTCAACGCCGTGAGACATGGAATGAAGAAGGGGCTACTATCAAAAAAGCTAGCCAGAAAGGAGGTTACAACGGTGAATGAACTGTTTGCAAAGGTGGCGTGCTTAAAGCCTTAAAGGCAGCAACAGCGCCAGCCTCCTCGTGTTCACAGTTCACTGCATGCATATCCCTTTCCTGGTCCTTTTGCAATTGGATCGCAATATCTCCTTCACCCTGAGGAAATCTTCAGCAACATGGGCACGGTCTTCAACCTTCTGCAGCACGCATCCGTGGCACTCATTCGAACACTCCAGGTCCTGCACCTTAGCTCGTTCGGCTCCTAGGTTTGAGCTCCAGCTGCTTCGTACGTCCAACCAATTCATGGTGGGTTGACAACTTAGCCTCGATGCTACGGAAGTTACCCCGGAGCTCCAAGACCTCTGCTTCCAACTCCTGTCTCCTAGCTTCTGAAGCCCGCAATCGAGTGTTTTCCAGCTCAAGAGCCTCGTAAGCTTCGCGAATGCGAGAACGCGAAGAAACCTCACCAGCCATGATAGAAGCCTGCAACAAGATAAGTATATGCAAATAAGATCAGAACCAAAACATTATAAATCCAATCCAAATGCGAGGAAAAGCCTACATTTGCCAGCAAGTCCCTCGTACCGTTGATTACGTCGTGGTTGCTCCAATGCTCAAACAAAGGACCTATGCAGAACCGTCGGAGTCCCAGCCCTGGGCAAAACAACGCCTTGCGTGCCAACATTTCGTTCACCAGCATCCCAAAAACCAACTGCGCTGGTCTCCCTCAAACTTTTGAGGGGGCGAGAGAGCCGGAGCACACCCTAAGCCAAAATTTTGACAGATGCAGTCGCGGGAAGCAGGGGATACATAGTGGCAGCAGGCAAAACAGACGGACCAGAAACCATCGCCGAACCAGCGTCCAAAGCGTTGGGTTGCTCCACGGACGATGGCAGATCATTCCCAACATGCAACATCCCTAGTGACATCTGCCTCATCATCACTCAAAGAGATCGATTACGTCGCTGGGGACTTGATGTAGGAATTAGTAGGTGAAGCGGCCCGTCTCTCAGTTGAAGAAACCCCGATATCATCTCCTTCGACGGGTGTAAAGACCCCGGGCGAAGGGCCATCT
Source organism: Olyra latifolia (assembly GCA_036346145.1). Classification (NCBI taxonomy): domain Eukaryota; kingdom Viridiplantae; phylum Streptophyta; class Magnoliopsida; order Poales; family Poaceae; genus Olyra; species Olyra latifolia. The sequence continues at coordinate 50,669,651 of CM070532.1, forward strand.
CTAGCTTCATCGGAGGGACGCACAAAAGGCTTAGTTGCATCCCCCTCGCAGCCCCTCCTCCATTTCATCTCCCATCATGACCTCTTCGTTTGGCTCCTCATCGGAGGGAAGTGTTCTTTGCTTCGGCAACAGGAGCGGTAGCAGCATCCACAACTTCATTATTAAGGGATTTGGATATTGTCTAGAGAGGGTGAATAGGCGTTTTAAATCAGAATTACCCGTGGAAGCTAGATTAGAACTTCCGGTCATTGGGTTGAAACTTCCGGTTCAGATCGAAACTTCCGACTCAGATGTCGGAATCTCCAATTTATCCTGTGTTTTCTATAATTAGAATGAAACAGTGCATCATTTATTTTTTGATTGCCATCTTTCCAGATCTGTTTGGTGTTTAGTTCAATTGGTTCTGGATTTAAAACACCTGATAAATATGCACAACATGATTACTAATTGGGTTGTGGGTTTGTCAGCTCATTTGAAAAAGAAAGTTTGGGTGGGAATGGCAGCAATTTTTTGGTCTATTTGGTTTTGCCGTAATGAAATGATTTTTAACAAAGCAAAAGGTATTACTTTTATACAGGTCATCTTCAGAGCTACTTACTGGCTGCAACAATGGGCGTTACTACAAAAGGAGGATGATAGGGGAATCTTTCACCGGGTTTGCCAATCTTTGGAAGTGGTGGCAATGACGGTCTTCTTTTACCACGGCTGGAGATTCAATAAAAGATTATCGATCACTACTACAGAACTGGGTATTACAACCGGTCCATCAGAAGCGGTTTGGTGCGAACCCGTTATAATGTTCGTATCAGAATCGGTTCGTGGGCAACGGACATGAGAGGGCTTCCAGAAGCGGTTTGAAACACGAACCGCGTGTAAAGTCCCATCTCTACAACCGGTTTATGTCCCAAACCGGTTGTGGATTTCCAGAACCGGTTTGAGATACAAACCGGTTGTAAAAGGCAGGCTCTACAAGCGGTTTGTGTCTCAAACCGGTTGTAGAAGCTATCCCGTCCAGCGCATTTAAAACATCTTCTTCCTCCCCGAGGGCGCAGAGGTGAACGGGAAGTGTTAACAGGAAGGGCCAAGCTACTGTTCAAGGGAAGGTGCTGCCCAAATTTTCAATTGAGGTGATTTAGCTGCAAATTAAGTGTTTCAAGGTTAGTAACGTCATGTTAACATCCTTCTCACCTAAATATTGTTGTTTTTTTTGCATTGGATGTGGAGAAATGTTGATCATTTGTTCTTTGTTGAAAGGTGTTTGTTTACTAGCTAGCTTCGTCACTGAAAAGTTTGTTTGCTTGTTTGCTAGCTACCTAACTTGTTTGCTAGCTAGCTTGATTACTTAATTTTAGGGAGTTGATCTCAAAATTAAGTTGTTTGCTTTAGGATCCAAAATTTAATGATAAATTAGGTAGATGTAGGTTTGCAAGGAACTAATTATTGGTGTATGAAATAAAAAAGGAAAATTAGAAGGATAAAAAATAAAAGGTAGAAAGGGAAAAATAATTAGTTAGATTTAGTTAAAAATTGTAGAAGGATAAAAATAATTAAAAAATATAACAATTAGTTATTTTTAGTTCAATAAATGTGAAGGGTAAAAATTATTAGTTAGGTTTAGTTTAAAATGTATAAGGATAAAAATAATTACAAAGGTAGAAAGGGAAAAATAATTAGGTTCAAAATTATAGAAGGATAAAAATAAATAAATAATGTAACAATTAGTTAGTTTTAGTTCAATAAATGTAGAAGGACAAAAAAGAATTAGTGTAGGTGGAGTTTTTTTTATTGCAGGAAAAATTATTGTCTTTCACTGTAGATTGAGGCAGAACAAAAGGTAATTAGAAAGGTAGATCTAAGTGCTTGTTAGCTTTAGATTCTTAAATGTAACTATATTTTTTTAATAAAAATATAACTTGGTCTAGATGAATCGGCAATGGATATACAATATGGACCGTCACTCCAGAGAGTTCATTGATGGCGTGCAGGGTTTTCTGGATGCGGCCGTTGCCTTCTTGCCTCCAGGCAGCTACATATGTTGTCCGTGTGTAGACTGCAAGAATGAGAAGGAGCATTCCCACCGATGGCAGGTTATGAACCATTTGATCATGGGAGGATTCATACCAAACTATACCTGTTGGACCAACCATGGCGAAGTGGAGTGGATTAGCCAGGAAGATAATAAAGACGACGAGGAAGAAGATACACTTAGGGAGTTTGGTGATGATGAGCTGGACCAGATGCTGCGTGATGGAGAGGGAGACTACACAGATGAAAGACAATTCGACAAGTTCCAGTGCATATTAGAGGACCACGGGACTCCTTTGTACCCAAACTGTGGGCAGGGCCACAAAAAGCCGCGCACCACACTGGAACTAATGCAATGGAAGGCCACGAATGGTGCCTCAGATAAGGGATTCGATGAGTTGTTATCACTCATAAAGAAGTTGCTTCCAGAAGATAACACTCTGCCTGAATCTACATATGAAGCCGAGCAAGTCGTATGTTCTTTGGGATTGGAAGTACAAAAGATACACGCATGTCCTAATGATTGTATCCTGTATCGCAATGAGTACGAGGATTTTGATGTTTGTCCAGTGTGCAAAGAATCGCGTTATAAGATGAATCGTGACAACCTAGTTGAAATAGATAGGGAGCGTACGAAGAAGAGACCTCCCGCTAAGGTGGTGTGGTATTTCCCTGTCATTCCCCGATTGAAGCGTCTGTTTACTAACAAAGCGCATGCCTAGATGATGCCTTGGCACAAAGAAGAGCGTAAGGACGACGGGATGCTTAGACATCCTGCTGATGGCTCCCAGTGGAGGAAAGTCGATCAAAGATACCCGCACTTTGCAGATGAGGCGAGAAACATAAGGTTTGGGTTGAGTACCGATGGTATGAATCCGTTCGGCGAGTTAAGCAGAAGCCATAGCACCTGGCCTGTTACACTATATATCTATAACATTCCTCCTTGGTTGTCATAAAGTGGAAGTACATATTGATGCCGTTGTTGATCCAAGGGCCCAAGCAACGCGGAAAAGACATCGATGTCTATCTGAAACCATTGGTTGAAAATCTTGTAACATTGTGGAGGATGGTGTATGGGTATGGGATGAGCACAAAAGACAGTATTTCACCCTACGTGCATTGCTGTTTGTAACCATCAACGACTGCCTGCGCTTGGTAACCTGTCCGGCCTAACTATAAAAGGATATAGAGCCTGCGTGCAGTGCTTAGATGAAACGGACATCATGTACCTCAAAAACTCTCGGAAGGTTGTGTACATGGGCCACCGTAGGTTTCTTCTTACGAGGCACCCGTTGCGGAAGAGAGGCAGGAATTTTAACGGGAAACAAGACCTTCGTGCTAAGCCTGAGCATCGAAGTGGGCCACGTGTGTTTGCTATGGTAAAGGATCTGAAAGTAGTATTTGGAAAGGGTCCTGGGAGAAAATCTATACCGAATGAGGAAGGTCAGGCACCCATGTGGAAGAAGAAGTCAATATTTTGGGACTTGCCTTATTGGGATGTTTTGGAGGTCCGTCACTCACTTGACTTCATGCACATCACGAAAAATGTTTGCTGAACCTGCTAGGATACTTAGATATGTACGGTAAATTGAAAGATACACTGCAAGCTCGGAGGGATCTAAAACATTTGGAACTGAGGAACGATCTACATCCAGAAAAGACAGGAAAAGGACAGCATTATCTACATCCTGCGAGCTACACTCTAACCAAAGAGGAGAAAAAAAGCATGATGGAGTGTTTGAACAGTGTGAAGGTCCCTTCCGGATACTCCCCAAATATAAAGAGACTCATAAACATGAAAGAGAATAAAATCGTCCACCTGAAATCCCATGACTGTCTTGTATTGATGACACAGTTGCTCCCAGTGGCTGTGAGAGGTATTTTGCCCGAGTGGGTCCGGGGGACAATCACAAAGCTATGTTCCTTTTTCAATGCGGTTTCGCAAAAGGTTATTGATCCAAATAAACTAAGTAAGCTGCAGGATGACGTGGTACAAAGTGTGGTTAGTCTTGAGATGATCTTTCCTCCTGCATTCTTTGATATTATGGTTCATCTCACTGTTCATATTGTCAAGGAGATAGGTATTCTCGGACCCGTGTTTCTACACAACATGTTTCCTTTCGAGAGGTACATGAGTGTCCTAAAGAGGTATGTCCATAACCATTCTCGTCCGGAAGGATGCATAGCCGAGGGGTATGGCACAGAGGAGGTGATTGAGTTTTGTGTGGATTACATTAATGATCTAAATCTGATTGGTGTCCCTATATCACGCCATGAGGGGAAGCTCCGGGGAAAAGGGACACTAGGACGGAAAGCAATTGCATGCAAAGATCTTCTTACTTTTAAACAAGCACATTTCACGGTTCTGAAACAATCTACTGTAGTGGCCCCTTATGTCCTTCAGCACAAGAGTATTCTACGCCGCAAATTCTTAGGGAGGTCTGAGGATTGGATAACACTGAGGCACATGGATTCATTCGGCACTTGGTTTAAAAACTACATCCTTTCCAAAGGGTCAGACAATGAACAGTTGCAACGCCTGGCTCGGGGACCATCTAGTGAAATCGTGACATTCAAGGGGTACGAGATAAATAATTACACATTTTACACGAAATCCCAGGATAAGATGAGCACGAACTAGGACAGCGGTGTCCGTATAGACGCCGCTGACAGCACTGGCAAGGTGGACACATATTATGGTTCATAGAAGAGATATGGGAGCTTGACTATGGACCTTTGAAGGTCTCTCTATTCATGTGCCAATGGGTTAAACTGAGTTCAAGCGGCGTGAAGATCGACAAATATGGCATGACAACCGTAGACCTCACACAAGTCGGCTATAGGCACGAACCATTCGTTCTCGCCAATGATGTGAGACAGGTCTTCTACGTAATGGACATGTCAAGCAAACCTAAGAAGCAGAAGGACAAGCCAAAGCGACACGTGGTTCTCCAAGGCAAACGAAGGATTGTCGGAGTTGAGGATGTCACAGACGAGGAAGAGTATAGTCAGTTCGACGAGCTCCCTCCTTTTGCGGTGGATGTCGACATAAGTGTTCTGAATAACACAGAAGTCGATGCTCCGTATATACGCCACGATCATAACGAAGGCACACTTGTAAAGACAAAGTATGTTACTAGTTAAGATGTGCTCCTGTATGAAACTTGTATATTTGAAGCATATATAGAAATTAAGCAATGAAATTTTAAACATTTTAATGAAATATGAAACACAAGTACTAAAATTTTAAACATTTAAAAAAATATGAAACACAAGTACTGAAATTTTAAACATTTTAAAAAATATGAAACACAAGTACTGAAATTTTAAACATTTCAAAAATATGAAACACAAGTTCTAAAATTTTAAACATTTCAAAAAAATATGAAACACAAGTACTGAAATTTTGAACATTTCAAAAAAAGTTTAATAAAAAAGTATGAATAGAGAAGGAAACCCCCAAAAAGCCCCTCTACAAGCGGTTGGTAATACAAACCTCTTGTAGAAGGTAACCTCTACAAGCGGTTCGTGATACGAACCCCTTGTAGAGAGGACCTCTACAAGCGGTTGGTAATAGAAACGCCTTGTAGAAGGGAACCTCTATAAGCGCGCAGGGAAGACAATATGAAATATCTAGGAAACCCTCTCTACAAGCGGTTCGTAATACGAACCCCTTGTAGAAGAGGATCTCTACAAGCGGTTGGTAACACGAACCCCTTGTAGAAGAGACCTCTACAAGGGGTTCGGACTACCAACCGCTTGTATAGACCCCTTTACAAGGGGTTCGTATGAACCGCTTGTAGAGGGGTATCCTATATATTTCAGCTCGTCTTCCTTGCGCGCTTCACTCTCCCTAAAATTTTTCCAATTCCCGAGCCGGCCCGCGCTTCACTCCTCTATCGCTCCGCCGTATCTCCGTCGAGCCCCCACGCCGCGCTCGATGCCTCCTCCACCGTGCACGCGCCCTCGTCGCCGCATCCCTCCGTCGAGATCCCGCGCCGCGCTCGCCACCTCTTCACTGACGTGCGCGCGTCCTCGTCGACGCTCCTTGCCACTGCCGTCGACGCCTTCACACCGCCGTGCGCGCGCCCGCGTCGTCACCTCGCCGTCGGACCTCCACTGCGCTGTCGACCTCTCGACAAGCCCCCGGTCCCGCAATCCCCCGGAGGACCTAGGTTGCCCATGCCCACGCCGCACTCTCCCTCTGTTTTATGTCTGCACACAGGGTGTTCGATGAAACGTCCCAACGAGAAAAAATACAGAGTGAGAGAGAGATAGGGAGTGAGAGAGAGATAGGGAGAGAGAGCTGAGAGAGATAGGGAGTGAGAGAGAGAGATAGGGAGTGAGAGCTAGAGAGTGAGAGAGAGATAGAGAGTGAGAGAGCGATAGGGAGAGAGAGCTGAGAGAGATAGGGAGTGAGAGAGAGAGAGATAGGGGGAGAGAGAGATAGGGAGAGAGAGCTGAGAGGGATAGGGAGTGAGAGAGAGAGAGGGAGAGAGAGATAGGGAGAGAGAGCTGAGAGAGATAGGGAGTGAGAGAGAGAGATAGGGCGAGAGAGATAAAGAGTGAGAGAGAGAGATAGGGGGAGAGAGAGCTGAGAGATAGGGAGTGAGAGAGAGAGGGAGAGAGAAAGAGATAGGGAGAGAGATATATAGGTAGTGAGAGAGAGATATAGGTAGTGAGAGAGAGAGATAGGGAGTGAGAGAGAGAGGGAGAGAGAGAGATAGGGAGAGAGAGGTGAGAGAGATAGGGAGTGAGAGAGAGAGATATATAGGTAGTGAGAGAGAGATAGGGAGTGAGAGAGAGAGAGATAGGGAGAAAGAGCTGAGAGAGATAGGGAGTGAGAGAGATATATATATAGGTAGTGAGAGAGAGAGATATAGGTACTGATGATATATTTAACAATGTTTCGCAATTATGACATGTGCACAAGTAGCAATACTAATTTAACATTGTTTCGCAATTATGATATATAGATGGAGCAACCAGGCCGTGCTGACGATATTTTCGATGAGGAAGAACAGTTCCTGCTAGACTTGATCGCGCAGGGTAGCATTAGAGGATACGACGAAGGTGATGCTAACGCTGCTGCCGATGAGGCCGTGAACCAAGGCGACGCTAATGCTACTACCGTGTGTTCCGGTGATGCCATGGACACTGGGGCCAGCGAGGTAATCCCAGAATAATGCCCAGGTACACGCCGCCTTTCGAGCAATATAAAACACTCTTAACATGCTCATATTTTCCTGTAATTTAAGCAGGGTACATCGAGCAACAAATCGAAGCGAGGACCTAACAAGAAGCCGTCGGCAAAGCATGTATTTACCGACGTTAACTTCGACGGGATGCCGATTGCCCCTCTTTCAGCAATTGGCCCAATCAACAACGCTTGTCGTTACCATGTAAGGGACCACGTCCCAATTAGCATCCAGAAATGGGCTAAAGTCTCTCAAGCTACCAAGGACCTACTATGGACAGATATTAAGGACAATTTCAAATTCCATGAAGGGTTCGAAGACAAAGTAAAGAAATACACTTTGAAAAAGATGGCAACCGTATTTCAGTCTTAGAAGTCGTCTCTAAATGCCAAGTATGTGCAGAAAGGACAAAGGCCTAACTTCAATCTATTTCCTAAGCTGGCCGATCACTGGGAAGCATTTGAGAAATACAAGCTGTCAGCTGAAGCCCAAGCCACGAGCCAAAAGAACAAGATAAATGCATAGAAGAAGAAATACCACCACCATCTCGGCACCGGTAGTTACATGAAGGCTATACCGAAATGGGAGAAGAGGGAGGAAGAATTATTGGCCAAGGATGTACCACCTGCTACTGCTGACTGAGAATTCCGCCTGCGAAATTGGTTCATGGCTCATGGGGGGGGCCCTTGCGGATGACGGCAGCTTGGTGATGGCACCGGGAGTGCAAGATGTTGGGCAAAGGATCGTACAAGCCATTCAACAGTCTCAGTCAGGTTCTTTAGTGACAGATAGGGAGAATGATGAGCAGACACAAGCCCTCCAAAACCCGGAGCACCCGGGACGGACAAGAGGTATTGGTTCGTCGACGTCATGGAAGCACGGATTTGCAAAGGATTCCCAAACGTACAGGAGCCGAGCAAGAAGCAAAACCAGAGAGCTATACAAATACAGCCAATTGGAAAGGGAGCTAAGAGCTACCCGGGCTAGCATTGGCGACATAGTTGCGCAAGAAGTGCAGATAGCCCTTAGCAAGCTTCAGGGAACAGGTCCGAGCAATCTGCCAGATGCCATGATCAGCCCGCAGGCCTCTGCGCGGCGGAGCAGCTGTGCGTCCACTACGGCACCAGATGGGGATGACCTCAGCCATTTTCCAGTGGACGACATCATGGTTCGCCGCCAGTGTGAGCTACATGTCCAGGCGCGTAACCTCTCCATAAAGGTGGCTTACGGCATGGCGTTCCCAGTAGAGCCGGGCCAGATATTTCAATGCAACGAGATACCCCCGGTTACTTGAAAGTCGCCGTGGAGGAGGTGTTAAGCGGTTTTGAAGATCTTCTACTCGATATTGCTGGAGGCGATGAGGTGGCTAAGCTTGGACAGGCCCTCCACGGTATCATTCTCTGGCAAAAATGGTACATCATGTTTCCAGATGACGTGGAGGTGTCATCTCCACCAAGAGACATCGAACAATTGGAGCCGGCTGGAGAAAGCTCGCCTCCTCCACAACGACAAACCACGCCTCCTCCAACGTCACCTCCACGCAAAGCCTCGCCGCCAATACAGAGTACTCCTGCTCCACCACCTGCTCCATACAGAAGCCCAACTCCACCAGCACCTCCAACAAAAACGAACCCCCCCAGGAAAAGCACGTCTCCACCATCTCCTCCGCAAAGTAGGCTTCAAATAAGAAGGAGCCATCCTCCTCCCGAGAAGGCCTAGTCCAGCCGATCAACAAGGTCAAAGAAACCTTCAAAAAGGGCATATGATATGACCGACGAGGAGACAAGCAAAATTGTTGCGCAGAAGTTGATGCACACTTCTCACCTAAGGTGCCAGTGCTGAAGCAAGCAATTGATTGAAAAGCTTCAAAACACTTCGCGACATCCCATGCAGTGCCACTGTCTACGCCATCAGACCACAACCGGACAATATCAAAGGCTACACAGAAGTCTAAACGGGCTAAGGCAGAGGCTGCAAAGAAGAAGAAAGAGCAAGAATAGCTTGACCAATTCATGAAAGAGGCAAATCTCGGTTCTGTAGCTGAAGCTCTTGGATTAACAGATGATATCCCAATGGCAGAATCGATATGGCAATATAAGTTGGGCCGGGAGTTGGTTAACCTTAAAAACATAAAGGATTTACCAACCAAGATGCGGCAATTTCATGAATGGTACATGGTAGAGTCCACTCAAGAAAGAAATATGTTCCCCTCCATATCACAAACGAACATTTCTATTGCGGGGACAACCAAATATGGCTAGAATTCGAAGACTTGTACCATTTTTACCATCAGGATGCTGTCAACGTGTCTCTCATGAGCTGCTGGTATCTGTAAGTGTCAAGCTAATAAGTTTACCATGTGCTTCCTCGTACCAGAAAGTTACAACTCTTATAGTTTTTTTTTCTATGTAGAATGGAGATACAACGATGTAGAAGACAGGGTGACTTCAGCATAGGCTTCATAGACCCAGAGATTGTCAACGAGGCTGTCTTCGGATACAACCCAAAGGTTGTTGAGGATTACATTCTGGATGCATTCTTGGGACAGCACTACAAACCGTACATACTTCTGTCCTTCAACTTCGAGTACGTATATATCCGTTCCTCACAACCTCTCATTCCTATCTTTTTAAAACATACATAATATGACTAATTACATATATATGCTGAAATATATTAATAGGTTTCACTGGGTCCTTCTTGTTATCATGCTTGATAATAGCAAGATCATTGTTCAAGACTCAAGAAGGAAACCACAGCAAAAATATCAATATATCATTGACACGCTAAATCGGTATGGCATATATTAATTTATAAGATGGTTTCCTTATTCTATTGAAATGCCTAGCTATTTAATTAATTCGAACTCTAATAATTACTATTCATGTATTAACGCATCATAGGGCATTCGCAAGGTTCTGAAAGAAGCATAAAGGAACTTTCAAGAACGAATTCACAGTCCAATTAAGCACTCGAGTACGTAATAAAGCATACTAATTAATTCATATTCTTTAGTGATAGTTTTAAATCTCAATACTTGTATTCTTTATAATTTCATCATAGGTTATACAGCAAACGGCTGGAAACAACTTATGTGGCTATTATGTGTGCCACTAGATGCAAAATCTTTGCCATGGTGATGTGCCCAAAATAAACGAAGAGGTGCGTGTATGTCAAAAGTACCAAATTAATGATGCATCCAAATTAATGATGCATCTCAATTTCTTAGTACTTACAATTTACGTGTTCAGAAATTTATTTATTTCCTGCTTTGGCAGCCTTACCTCGATGTGCAAGGTGTGATCCCACCTCACCGGGTTGCAGCAATCCAAGAACAACTTATCGGCATCATTGTCGACGAGATTATATCCACCAAAGGCGAGTTCCATACAAAGGGATGGAGAGATTGTCCTTCTGTAAGGACAGGTGAAATATCGGAATCATTGAGGGCATAGGATGCATGAAATGTAGAGTGAGAAGCATGAGTGTGAGAGCCCTTGGCTTTGATAAACTTGACGAAACTTGGACTCGGGGCTACCACAATATGGTCCTTGTTGCCCTTGGAAGAAATGTACCCAAGCCCTTTCTTCTTGTAGTTCTCCTTTCTTTTGCCAAGGAACTCCTCAAGGCTTGTATGACTTTTGGAGCCCATTTTGGAGAAGTCCCTTGATCTTCTCATTCTCACATGTTAATACTTGCAAGTTATGAAGATTAGTAGCGCAAGCATAATATCAACATTATAGCATCTAGAGCAACCATTACTAGTTGAGGCAATAGATGAACAAGGTGGATCATTTGAGGAGGAGGTGCTCTTCAAGAGATCATTAAACTTTACCACAAGAGAGTTGTGGGCTTCATTTGCACCATCAAGATCCTTTTTGAGTGAAGCATTGGTGATATCGAGATTAACAATTGAAGACTTTGACCAAATAAGTTCTTTAGCCAATTCCTCATTCCTCTCCCTCTCCTTAGCAATGATCTTCTCGAGTTCAAGATTTCTCTTATTTTTAAGGATGAGCAAGTCCTCTTGTCTCTCAAGAATATTCTCTTGCCTCTCGAGAATATTCTCTTGCCTCTCTATTGTCTCAAGCAAAGCATTCACTTTAGACAAATCAAATTTCTTTAGGTTGCTTAGCATGTCATCATCACAATCACTATCAATATCGCTAGTGCAAGCATCATCAACATATGATGATTTGGATTTAAATGATACCTTGCACCCCTTAGTCATGAGGAATGTTGGAGCTTCATCATTGCTTGAGTCACCGAATAGTGACTTGGTTGTTGTAGAGGTGGCGAAGGCGATGGTTGCAACGCCCTCATCATTGGCATTCGAGTCGGAGTCGGAGTCTTTGGAGTCCCACTCTTGGCTAATATGTGCATGACCCTTGGAGCTCTTCTTGTGACTCTTCCCTTTGTCCTTTTTGTGGTACTTCTCTTGCCTTCGTCTTCATTGTCCTTGTTCTTCTTATGCGGGCATTCTGCAATGAAGTTTTCGGGTTCCCTGCACTCATAGCATGTCCTGTTGGAATGTCTCCCCTTGGACTTCCCATTGGTCTTCTTATGGCGATCTACCTTGTTGTACCTACTCTTCTTGAGGAATTTCTTGGATTTCCTCATAAAGGGAGTCATCTCCTCAAGATCAATGGAGCTTTCGCTATCATCATCGCTTGTGCTTGCTTCATCTTCCTTGCTAACCTTCAAAGCGATGCTTTTCTTCTTTGAGCTTGAACTATGGTTGACAAGTTCTTCAACCTCCTTTGACTCTTAGTTCATCAACTCATGAGCTAGAATCCTTCCAAGCACATCATGAAGAGAGAGCGTGTTGCAGTTGTCTTGCTCACGAATAAGGGTCACCAAGGTTGGATTTCTTGGAGTGATGGCCCTTAGCATGAGCTTGACCACATATGTGTCTGTCCTCTCTTTGCTTCCAAGTCTTTTGGCTTTGTTGACGAGGAGGATCAATCAATCATACATCTCTTTGTAGATCTCACGGACCTTCACAAGTTGCCCATCAACAGCTCAATCTTGGACTCACGGACGCTAGAGGTGCCTTCATGAGCTACCTTGAGTGTGTCCCAAATTTCCTTAACACTCTCAAGCCCATCCACTCGGTAGAACTCATTTGGACTCACGACACAAAGCAAAGTATTTACGGCTTGATCATTCTTGTGTTGATCTTGTTCTTCGTCGGGGGTAAGCTTGGCTTCATCCTTCATACCATAACCTGTTTCAATAATACGCCAAATGGAAGGGTGAAGTGATCTCAAATACATATTTATTTTTTGTTTCCATACGACATAGTGGGTGCTATCAAAGTATAGTGCTCGACCGGAGGCGACGGAAACATGAGATGAAGATGACAAAGTATTCATGGTAGAATAATCTAATGGAATAGACACTCCACCTTCCTTCTTCGTGTCTTGCGACACCCTAAATTCTCTAAGCGGTTAAGCCTAACACAAGAGATTAGGCTCTGATACCAATTGAGGAATCGGGATGTCGCCTAGATGGAGGGTGAATAGGCGTTTTAAATTTTAAATCAGAATTATTTGCAGAAGCTGGATCGAAACTTCTGGTCACTAGGTCGGAACTTCTAGTTCAGATCGAAACTTTTGACTCAGATATCGGAATCTCCGATCTGCTGAGAAACAGGGGAACACAAATCAATTCAGATCTAGGAAACTTAAGAATACAATTATGGAAGAGAGTTAGAGCATAGGCTACTAGAAATACAGTAGAAGCAAATCAACCACCACAATAGCTCAATAAGCAATCAAATCGAGGTTAAGAGCAAGATTTAGAGAAACCAAGACAAAGATGAATTCTCTTCAAAGTTTGTTCCCGATGTTTGGATCCTTAAGAGGATCCTACGTCTCCGTTGAAGCGGCTTGGTCACTCTTGAGCTAGGGTCTCTTTCAACCCTAGTCCTCCCAAGGTTGAACCAAGCACTCCTTGGCTTCACTCTTGATTTCTTTGTTGGGACCCGGCTTTGTAAAACCGACCCCTCTGTGTTTTTAGTACTAGTCCCAAGGAATCATAGCTAGTACACACAGTATCAACAGATGATCAAACCGAACGCTTTATTGGACTGAAATAAACATGCTATTGTGGACTCATTGCTACCAATTACAACATCAGAGTATAATAGCAAGCATAAGAACATAGAAACTGCGTTGGTGAAGTCCCGTCAAATCGCCACAGGCATTTAACTGGAGGGTACACCTCACTTAGTTTGAATCGCCTCCGTATTCGTCTCCAGCATACTCATGAGCAGATTCACCTGTTTGAAGGTCTGAAAAACAACTAATGAGTATGAATAAACCATACCCAGAAGCATGTATGTCCTTATGTATGAATGCAAGGCTATCAAAGGAATAGTGATGTTTATTTTGCATGAAAAGCAATTTTCAACAATCCTATTAGTTGCAAAGCAATAGTTCAAAACAATTTCAAATTTATTTCTTTCCACATATTTTCTCAAGATTAAATATATTCTTATGCCGTCTCAGCACAGACCGAGATGACACTGGCTGTCAACTATACACGAAAATCCCTTGCAATACACTCTTTGTAATGCATTGCATGGCAATCGCTGTCTGGCACTCGCTGCCGGGCAATCCCTGCCCCTACATCTACAGCAGGTTAATTATTAAAAAGGTGAGATTACATGTAGAGCTGCCTAAGCCCGCTCTTGACCGTGAGCACGGCTATCATGATAGTTTTAACTCTGAGAGTGTGTACACTTTACCCATGAGACTCACCCGAGAGTAAGACGAAGCCATTATCCCTGGTACGTCTACAATTTAGGATGTCTCACTAAGGATTCACCCTAGGCTGCCTCTCGCTAAGCCCAAAGTCCTATCATGTGCCAGAAGGGTATACGGTGGTTGCAAGCCACACCCACACCGCCATGACAGTCCAAAACTAGATTTTCCAAGGTAACAACAAGGGTATTACCATTATTAACACCCATGGCTGTATTGTTTTGCCCGGTTAGTTCATCCACGTTCGGTCCTTATGTCAATCGAGGCAGCATACCACAAACCATACATCCACTCGTCATACCTCCACCTTGGGTCTACTCACGCCACATTGATTTTAGTTGAATTAAAGTTAACCAAAATCACAAGCTAAAGAGTAGATTCTCTCTACCAAGATTTTACATGATTTTCCATCATAATGATTAGCTAGATTTCCCATCGAAGCAACTAAGCATCTAACGTGAGTGCAAACAAGGGTGGCTATAATAAGATATAAATTATACTAGGCATCAATGGAAAGGTAATACGTGCTAACATATGATTAACACGTCATTGGCAATAACTAAAATTAAATATACAAAATAACAACAAAATTCGCATGCACAGTTAAAACCCTATAAATAGTAAACATAAGGGAAAACAAGTGGGATCGACATGTATCTAGCTTGCACCTTGATCTGAGTGGCACGTTACTTGACAAACGGCAGCTAATTCCCCTCTAAACTCCACTGCGACGTCTACACATAAATTGAGACATAGACGAATCAACAGCAGCAAATAAAAGTCAGAAAAATACAAAATAATTAGAATAGGTAAACTAGGCTAAAAGAAGGCCAATAAAATTGGTTTGGCATGAATCGGAGTTGTAGTTTGGAAGATACAAAATTATGAAAGTTTGTTGTTCATAGATACAGTTGAAACTGGCTTCGGCTTGGTTTGCTCACGGACACAGCACGCACGCAAGAGAACTAAAGAGAGAAAGAGGGAGAGAGAGAAAGAGAGTAGATGGGGCGGCGGCGGGTTGACCAGCGGCAGGCCTAGCGGCGGCGTGGCTCCTCGGCTTGGAAACGGTGCACAGTGGCATTTGGAAGCAACGCACGGCGGCGGCTTCCTCGGCGAGGCGGCGATGGCACCCGAGAGGCAGCGCGAGTGGCCTAGGGTGGAAGAGGGCGACATGGGAAGGCAAGAGGAGGGGCAAAATTAAGGTCTCACTTGCACAGGAACTTCAAATCGAAGAACAGAGACAATGGCAGATCCCGGCGAGCTCTTCAGCGATTAAATTCATCGCGCTCCGGCAGTGATTCTCTGAGATCTTGATTGGATGGATTCGTGATGAAGATACGAAGGATGTCCTCGGACGGTTTGGGCAGATTCGCACCGAGGCGGCGCAGAGACGAGGAAAGGTGGAGCGGCTAGGATTTCGAGAGGTCGGCCTTCGGCGATTTTTATAGGGCAGAGGAAAGGGTTTCGGGAGCCGAAATTTTGGGAGGATGATATGGAAGGCATTTTCTAAGATGTGTTTTCCTTGGATTCGTGATTTACTTATTTGGGGTGGCGCAGTCCGGAAGAATGGGATGCGGCGACGCACGGCTCTGTCCAGGAAGGAAAGAGAGAGAAGAAGGAAAGGATGAAGAAAGGGGTGGGGCCCGGCTGTCGGTGAGAGAGGAATAAAAATAAGAAAGGCTCTGGCAAAAATGGAAATAAGGATAAAGGATTTTTCTTAATTAAATTATTAAAATTACTTATTAGATAATCATGACATTTCCAAAAAACCAAAGTTTCCAACGTAAGATTTGATATAATCTCAAAAAAATATTTTTCAAAAAATATATATTATTTAGATTTTCATGAAATTGAATAAATTTGTAGATTTCATTTTTTAGCATGAAATATAATTTTGAAAATCGAAGAGTTTTCTAAAATTCGGATTGAAAAGCCTTTGAATTTTTTTAAATCTAACTTTGAAAATTGAGTTTTAGTTTTAGTTTAAATTTTAACTTCGAAAATTTTTGAGGATGTCACATTCTTCCCTTGTGAAGGCGAAATCCGGCCTTCACAAACTTCTCACGGCTCACCACACGAAGATCGGTAGCTCGTGAGTAACTCCTAGCCGTCTAGGTGTCCTCAACCTCCAAGAGTAACAAATCCGGTGAAAAATCAATCTTGGAGATGAACTCAAGTGCTCTTAGATGTGATTTAGCTCACTAGCGCTCTAAATCCTCTTCCCAATTCTTCTTACAATGTAGATCACTTAGATATAGACTGGGGAGGTGTTTAGGGCTCAAGAAGATGAGGTTTTTCTGAGATGGACCAGCCACAACGCAAGGTGGGAGTGAGGGGGCATCATATAGAGGTTGTCGAAATCTAGCCGTTGGGGACCTCTTCAGCTCAAATCGGAACTTCTAATCCGATGTGTGCAAAATTCCAGAAAACAACTCCCTTGACTCAACTCAAATCTGGGATAAAACACTAATTGGAACATCCAATCCAGGGCAATGGAACTTCTAATTAGCAACCCTCACCAAACAGAGAATTCAGTTTTTGGAAATATCGGATTCTCTAACTGGATCAGAACCTCCGATTAATTAATTGGAACTTCCGATTAATTAGGGACAGCACACCCAAAAACCTATATTTGGCAAACACCGGATAGTCCGATGGGATCAAAACTTCTGATGCACAGATCGGAACTTCCGATTCACTGACAATGAAAACACCCGGTGTGCAAGATGTGATGTGTTTTGTGTCTCTCAAATTTGTAAAGATTTATCAATTGAGCACTTGAGACATTTTTAAGCCATTGTTCGTCGCATCCCTCGTAATAGTACGGCAATCCTTAGACTTAAATTAAACAAAAATAACAACAAGTCTAGAATTAACCACGTGCCATCACTACGAGAGAACGAGGCAGCAGTACCGGTTCTAAACCCCCTACTATACCCTTTTTTTACTGGTACATCGCAATCGGTACTGGAGGCCTCTAGTACCGGTTGAGGAACCGATACTGCTAGTCCCTAGAAAAACAAAATATGTGGTGTGTGGGATTCTAACCTAGCACCTCGTGACTTCCACCTCAGACTTCTAACCAACCCACCCACTCACGCGTTCTGATATTAATAGAATATGTATTCCTTTTGACATGTTTTGAAACGAGGCTCCAGTACGGGTTCGTGTTATGAACCGGTACTGGAGGGGTTCCAGTATGGGTTCATAACACGAACCGGTACTGGAGAGCCCCCTTCCATAACCGGTTCGTAAAACAAACCCGTACTAATGAGTCCCATGTCAGCTGGCCTACCAGAGGGCTCTTCAATACCGGTTCGTGTTACAAATTGGTACTAGAGGGAGCCACGAACCGGTATTGCAGCTAAAAAATTACGAACCGGTACTGCTGCTCACTCTACTACCAGTTTAAATCTACCCGGTACTGTTCTGTCGGTATTTTTGCGCGTTTCTGTAGTAGTGCATCTTCTTCCCTTATTTGAGGGGTTCACGATGCTCTTCACCTGTTCATATCCTCAATGAACACATTAGTCTCTTAATCGTTTGTCATTAATCACCAAAACCCACTTAGGGAGTCAAGATGCACTTTTAATTATCCTTGGAGCAGGTGTCACACCGTCGTCACCCATGGACTTGTCATAATCTCCAAAGGAGCTCAATGACTGCGCGTTGATCTGCATAGTGATACCATATATACATTTGATGAATCTAAATTGTAGAATTACAGAACCCTAACCCTTCCCTGGAGGAGATCTAGGGTTTTCGTCGTCGGCGACCGGTGCTGAGGTGACATCGTCGTGTCTCCAATCCTTCCCCGTTCTTACTTGTTGTTCCATGCGTCTATGGGGTCTTCGGTTGTCCTTTTTTTTGCTAGTCGACGCGGGTTCCGCTCGGCAGTGCGGTTTGGGGCTCGGTGCGTTCGTGGCCGGCAGTTCCGATGCAGCCAAGAGTGAGTTGGTGGAAGATGGTTTCGCCATGAATAAGGGTGTGGGGATCGGTGCAGCAGTTTCGAGGAGCTGTGTGGGCAGCTCGGTACGATCTCGACGTGTGGCTTGGTCTGGTGATGTGGCTTCATTGCAGGTGAGGGTAGAAGCGAGATCGTCGGAGTCGAAGTCTAGGTCGGTGAGATGGGTGAGATCTAGCCGCGTGTTCATCCCTGGTGATGTGGTTGAATCGCGGGTGAGGGCAGAAGGGGAAACGTCTGTGCATATTTCTGCGGACGTCAAGCGAGGGTTTGCTCATTTGTGGCAACACTCGGCGGCTGCGTCCGCACAGTTCCCCTCTTGTTCTCGGTTGTTCCATCTCTCCCGATCTAGGGTTCCTGGTGTTGTTAGCGGCCGATCTTTTGCGGACGTTGTCCGATCTGTTCCTCCACATTCGAGATCGATGTGGGGTGGTGACGGGAGAGGTGCTGGAGGTGGTCGGTTTGGAGATGAAAGAGGTGGTAGTGGTAGAAGGGCTCGATTTGGCCGTGGTGGAGAACGGGGGCGATTTCGTTGGGTTCGGACAGATCGTGGTATGGATTGTGGTTCTGATGCGAGTAATCCGGCGTTTACAGGAGTTGTTCCTGAGGCTGATGGAGTTCGTCTGCCTTAGGAAAAGGGGAAAGAACAAGTTCTGGAGATGGTAGTAGAAGGTGATAGAAAGCAGGATGGTGATTTGCGTTAGGAGAAATGGGGGAATACTGAGGGATTGAGTGCTGATAAAAAGTGGCGGCCATGGTTGGAGGAAGCGAATAAGAATCCTGGGCAAATGGATGAGATGGCTGATAAGAACACAGTTCATGTGCCGATGTTTGAGCGCATGGTTGGACCTTGCTATAGATGTCACAAGTTGGGACATGTGGCAGCAGAGTGTAGATTGGCATTAACTTGTGGTCGCTGTGGGATGCCTGAACATATGGCATAGAAGTGTTCAGAGTTCAAAGCTTCAGATCATGCTCCTAAATGGTGTGGTTTTACTAGTGAGGGTCAAGGATTTTATTTCATTGAGGATATCCCTTCTGAAATGAACAGCAGAGAGCAAGCTTATACTGCAGTCATTATTGTGGTGAGAGGGTCAGCTACTGCTCGAGAAATTGAAGTGGATCTTGGCACTACTTTGGGGTCGGCATGGAGATGTACTGCTCGTCCCATTGGGGAAAATCAATTTTTAATGAGGTTCCCGACAGCTAAAAGAGTGCAAGAAATGGCTCAGTTTCAAGAGATGAACATGCGACTTGTTAATGCTGTGTTGAAGGTGTCTGCTTATGATGGAGATATGGGGGCAAAAAGTAAATTGGAAGTGGTTTGGGTGAGAATTAGAAATATCCCGTTGAATAAAAGATCTGAAGAGGTGGTGTGTGCTGTTGGTTGTTTGGTCAGTGTCACTGTGGAAATTGATTAAACAAGTTTATCTAAGTTGGAGTTTGTTAGGGCTAAGATTGCCTGTCGTGATGCCAATTGGATTCCTAGAGTTGCGGAAGGTTCTATTGGACTGATGATGTATGATTTTGTTTTTGAGGTTGAAAAAGAAAATTTACAGTTAGCAGAGGGTTCTGATGGTTCTGGGGTTGGTATTGTGGTTGAGGATCAGGAGATGGATGAACCTGCACAAAAGAAGTATAGACATATGGACGATAAAGGTGGGTCGGGTGGTGGAAAAAATGGATCAGTATTTGAGAGAATTCAAAAGGAGGGTACGTGTAAAGGTGGCAAAGGCAAGCAGAGAGTTGAGGAGGAAGATTATGATTTACATTTGGATGATTCTCAAGAGTCTCTCAGTGATTGTGATGAGATAACTGCCTCCCAAGCTGAGTTAGCTATTCAAGAAAGTAAAAAACTGATGCCTGGATAATCTGGGAGTGGAAAACATGTTGATGTTTCTTGTCAGGAAAACTTGTGGCTGGTCAGATGTTCAAATCAGTCTTTGCACTCCTTGATGAGAGAAAAACATATTAGTGAATATGGGACTTTTCTTAGCAAGAAGTCCTCTGTTGTTTTAAAGGAATTACGTGGCAATGAGTTAGATGTCTCCACTCAGAAAGACTTGAATTGTTCAAGCGTGGAGACTGGGCTTCCTAATTTCAGTAGTGTTAATAAAGAAGGGGTGATGAACATAAGGCGAAGTCCAAGATTACATGATGCTTCGAAACATGTGTTGGATCAGGCAATCAATTTGAAGATGAAGAGGAACCTTGAAGGTAGTCACTTTTCTTTTGCTAAGAATAATTCTAATTCTTTTGCAATATTAGATTCCTGTCATATTGTTTCTATTGCTAAAAAGATGGGGGTGATTGTGGAAAAAGATGACTTTGATGTAATTGAGATAATGAAGGAGGTTGAAGCTACTAGGCAAACTCTTTTTAAAAAGAATCAACAGAAAATGTCTGATAAGAATAATCTGGTAGTTGAGGAAAGTGGGGGAGATCAACAACAAAATGAGGTGCTGTTGCTCGATTGGCAATGTAATTCGTCTGATGAGGAGGGTTTTAGTCGTGTGATTAATAAAAGACATAAAGGAAAAAACGGTTGAATTATCAGTTTAGAGGTCTATCTGGGAAGAATTCTAGAAACAATGTGCGTAAGGAGGCCATTGTTACTAGAAGCAAATCGGTTACTTTTAAAAACCATGTTTATTCATGAAGGGTCTCTTTTGGAACTGTAGGGGGATGGGGAAAAAAGGTCTTACTGTTCTTTTAAAAGATCTTATCAGAGATTTTAAGTTGCAGTTTGTTGGTCCGATGGAAACTAAGAAGGCTAAATTCAGTTGTGCTGACTTTATGGGGATTGATCCCGAGGAAAAATTTTTTTGGGTTTATTTGCCTTCTTGTGGTTTGTCTGGAAGAATTTTAGTTGGAGTTCACAAAAATTCTTTTGATGTGGTGTGTTCTAAAAATAGGTCTTATTCTATTAGTGTTTCCTTATGGGATAAAGTGTTACACAAAAATTGGATTCTGACTGTGGTTTATGGGCCTCATACTGAAGAAAAGAAAATTGATTTTTTATGTGAATTATCCAATATTTGTGATGAGGCTCAATGTCCTATAGT
The DNA here is from genome assembly GCA_036346145.1 of Olyra latifolia. Lineage (NCBI taxonomy): Eukaryota > Viridiplantae > Streptophyta > Magnoliopsida > Poales > Poaceae > Olyra > Olyra latifolia. The sequence goes on from CM070532.1 coordinate 50,690,670, forward strand.
GATTGGTGGAGATTTTAACATTTTACTAGATGAAACAGAGAAAAATAAAAGATGGAAAAGTGGTAGAGTATCTCAACTTTTCAATCAATTTATCAATAGCTATGCTCTTAAGGAGATTCAGTTAGTTGGGAATCATTACACTTGGTCCAATAATCACATTGATCCCACTCTTGAAAAATTGGACAGAGTTTTGGTAAGTACCGGTTGGGAAAGTTTGCATCCTTTAGCTAGTGTGAAAAAACTTCCAAGGGTTTTGTCAGATCATAATCCTTTGGTTTTATGTGATGGTTTGCAATATAATTGTAAAAAAGTGACTTCGTTTAGATTTCTTGCTTCCTGGTTAAAAGTGGATGGTTTCAAGTTCATGGTTGAGAAGGTGTGGAGTCAACCTACCTTTGGACTTAATGCTTTGGATTCTTTCCTTTTAAAGATGAATCGGGTCAAAAAGAAGTTGAGAGGATGGGGGGCTCATTTGGCTGGAGAAAGAAAAAAAATGAGACAGGAGCTCCAATTCTCGCTTAATGAATTAGAAGATAAGGAAGCAGAAAATCACCTTGATGCTCAGGATTTACAAAGGAAAGTGGGAATTGCCTCTGAATTAAATAAGTTGAGGGTGGAGGAAGAAACATTTTAGAGGCAAAAATCTCAGGCTAAGTGGTTGTTGGAGGGTGATAATAACACGAAGTTTTTTCATATGATAGCTAATGGGAAAAGGAGGAAAAAGATGATCTCTTACTTAAAAAATGGGGAGTAAATTCTTGACAAAGAAAAGGATATGTTGAATCATGCTACTGAGTACTATAAAAATGTGTTTGGTGGACATCAAACTTGTAATTTTCGTTTACACCCAGACTTTTGGGGGAAAAATGATAAGGTTACAAGTGAAGAAAATAGTTTTTTGGAACGACCTTTTAATGAAGAGGAGATTAAAAAAGCTCTTTTTAGCATGGCTATTGGTAAAGCTCCTGGACCTGATAGTATTCCAATAGAATTCATACAGTTCTGTTGAGATTTTATGAAAATTGAGATAATGGGGATTTTTCAGATGTTGTTTGAAGGGGCTTTGGACTTGAAAAGACTGAATTATGGTGTGATTGTGTTGCTTCCTAAGTGTACCGAGGCAGAGACTATTAAGATGTTTCGTCCAATTTGTCTGTTGAATAGTGTGTATAAGCTCATTACTAAGACATTAACAATTAGAATGGAATCGGTTATGACCAAGTTGATAAGTCAGTCCCAAAACGCCTTTATTCCTGGTAGGAATATTATGGAAGGAATAATGTCCTTGAGTGAACTGTTGAACCATACTAAAAAAATCTGGGCAATGTGGAGTGGTGCTTAAGCTCGATTTTGAGAAAGCCTATGACATGGTCAACTGGGTTTCCTGTTGGAGTGTCTTAATAAGAGAGGGTTTGGAAATAGATGGTGTGGGTGGATCCAGTAGGTTATTTCTGGGGGCACATTGAGTGTGTGTTTAAATGATTCTAAAGGTAATTACTTTCAAAGTAGGAGGGGTGTGAGACAGGGAGACCCTTTATCCCTCTATTTGTTCAACATTGTTGCTGATTGTCTGACTAAGATGGTGTGGAGAGCCCAGGAGAAAGGGCTGATTGGAGGGCTTGCTTCTGAGCTGACTTTGAATGGAGTCGCTATTCTGCAATATGCAGATGATACCATTTTGTGTTTGAAAGATAAGGAAGATTATGCTAGGAATATAAAGATCCTGCTGGCTTTCTTTGAGCGGATGTCTGGCTTAAAAATCAATTTTGACAAGAGTGAGGTGGTTTTAATAAATGGGTCGTCTGAAAAAGAGGATTGGTATTCCGAAATGTTTACATGTTCCTTGGGGAGTTTTCCTCTTAAGTATCTAGGAGTTCCTGTGAGCACAAAAAGACTTATGGTGAAAAACTGGGATTATCTTATTGAAAGATTGAGGAAGAGGCTTAGCTCTTGGAAAGGAAAACTATTGTCTTTAGGTGGAAGAATAACTCTCCTTAATGCTTGCCTATCTAACATTCCTTTGTATCATATGTCTATGTATCTTCTGCCTAAGACAGTGATAAGGAAGATTGATATGATTAGAAGAAAGTTTTTGTGGAAAGGATGTTTGGACAAGAAAAGAATTCATCTAATAAAATGGGAAGATGTGACTAAGCCCAAGAACAAAGGTGGAATGGGGCTTAAGAATATTAGAATGTTTAATATTAGTCTACTGTGCAAATGGTGGTGGATATTAGAACATGATGATGGGATGTGGCAAAAATTGGTAAAAAGTAAATATGTGAGGAACTGTCCGGTCAGTTTAGTCAAAAGACATTGTAATGATTCACATGTATGGTCTGATTTGCTGAAGATTAGACAATACTACATAAATAAGCGTGAATTTGTGATAGGGGATGGAATGAGAGTGAGTTTTTGGAATGACCACCGGATGGGGCGGGATACTGTGAAGCAGAAATTCCCTGATATGTTTAATATTTGCAATGATCAAGACATTTCTGTGGCTTCTAGAGCTGAAAAAAACTGGAATTTGAGTATGAGAAGATATCCAACCTCGGATCAGATGATCAGTTGGAGTGTTTTTGTTGAGTCAATTCCGAATTATTTTGGGGGGTCGGGGATTGATCAAGTGAAATGGATGGGGGTAAATCTGGGAAGTTCACTGTAGCGAATATGTATGACATGTGTTGGAATGGCTTTGAATCTGTTACTTCTTCTGTTTGGAAGGCTAAAATTCCACTAAAAGTGAAAGTGTTTCTGTGGTTAATGATTCGAAATGCAATTTTGACTAAACAGAATTTGTATAGGAGAGGAGTGTGTGGTGATATGACTTGTGTTTTTTGTAATGAGGTGGAAACCCATGAACACTTGTTTTTTAGGTGTGGGGTAGCTAAAATTGTCTGGGATTGCATTGCCTCTTGTCTTGGTCTGAGAGGTATTCCAAAAAACTTTACTCAGTTTTTTTGCTGGGTTAAAGGGGCTGTTTCTCATAATTGTGGTATGGATGTATATGGGTTAGCTGCTGTTGTTTGGGCTATTTCGTTTAAAAGAAATAAATGTTGTTTTGATAACTTGCAAGTGTCTAACCCGTTTATTTTGGTGTATGATGTTTGTGTTTGGCTTCGCTGTTGGACATGGCTGTTAAAGGCAGATGACAAGATGCTTGTGGATTTGGGAGTGGAGAAAAAATTTTCAATTGCCAAATCTCTGTGTGAAGAAGAGCAGAAAAGGCGAATCCATGATGATGTGTAGGCCTTGGCTTGTGGTTCACACCCAGGATGAAGAAAGGAAATGATGCCAGACTGATGACTCCTTTTGTGTTGTTTCTTTTGGTTGTAAAACTTGGCTTTGGGATGCCCTATAACTCTTAGCGGATGTTGGTTGTGGCGCTGTGTTTTGTTGGTTGGGTCTGGCTAGCTGTTGGAGGTGTTGGTTTCAGTGGTGGGGGGGCATGGCTGTGTGAGATGCCGCAGTGTGCTCCTGCCAGGTGATTGTAATTAGATGGTAATTGTTGGACTTGTGGTTTCCGTTTTCGTTAATGGAAATTGGGAAGATGTTCCCTTGTGCAAAAGAAAAAAATGACTGCGCGTTGCCAGGAGCTAATGATTGCACAGGGACGGCAGCGAGTGCAAGTTCATCCCCTGCATTGGCCCCTTTTCGCAGCTTCTGAGCCGTTTGAGTCCTCCGCTGCGTCGTTTGCAGCACACTTCGACCCAGCAGAGCCCCACCGAGCAGCTCGATGAGGCGAAGTGGCAAAGAGGTTAGCACACGGACCATTGAGAGCTTTCACTCGTTATTTGTGCTCCGCACTATTGTAAGGACCAAGCCAGTCCCTCGCCATCTTCTCCGTAGCTTCCTGAGAACAAGGCATTCTTCCATCATGCGGCTCGATGGTGAAGTCACCATCTGCGTTGAAGATGATGGAGATTTTCTAATCCCCTGCGAGCGGCACTGTAACATGCTAAATTTTAAGCATTAAAGTTTTTCGCGGCTTACAACTCTTAGGACATGATGAAATGTTAGAGACTTCACTACCAGCGAAATGGACTTTACAAGCGGTTCCAAACCACTTTTACAAGCGGTTTTAGAACCGTTGTAAGCAATCGCTTGTGATGCTCTCCGGGGTATCACAAGCGGTTTATACCTGCTTGTAGTGCTGCTGGGTATCGGTTAAAAGTTCACCTTTCTCGTGACCCACGCCTCACTCTGCTAGCCAACTCATCCCACGCGTGCTCTCTGATGAGATAAGACAAGCTTTCCTTTTAGCATTTCAAAAACTGGACTTTTACGAGCGGTTCGGGACACGAACCCCTAGTCTTTACAAGGGGTTCGTGTCCTGAACCACTTATAGAACTTCTACAAGCGGTTCGGAACACGAACCCCTTATATGAACTTTTACAAGGGGTTCGTGTCCCGAACCGCTTGTAGAACTTTTACAAAGGGTGGGCTTTACAAGGGGTTCGTATCCCGAACCGCTTGTAAAAGTCCTATCCTGGCTCAGCCTTTTGAACCGCTTGTCATGACACTATCATAAGGGTTCGCAATGTAAAGGGGTTCGTGTCCCGAACCGCTTGTAGAACTTTTACAAGGGGTGGGCTTTACAAAGGGTTCGTGTCCCGAACCGCTTGTAAAAGTCCTATCCTGGCTCAGCCTTTTGAACCGCTTGTGATAACACTATCACAAGGGGTTCGCAATGAACTCCTTGTGATGTACCCTTGTGATGCCTATATCTCTAGTAGTGCTTATTAATACTTTTAAGAAACCTTAGGCCAATTTATATGAATTAGAAAGGTTACATCCAACAAAACTGTATGAACAACACACTGACTTAATAGGAAATTAAGGATATAATTAGTAGACCAAAGGCTTGAGTTACTAAATTTCTTCGAGTGGTAGGACTCTTTCCTATGTCTCTTCACGGTGTGGGATATCACTTTTCGGTCCCATCTCATAGCTTCCACGTGGTTCACAACCTCTTCTTCTGTTTTTCCATTGACCTATGAACTCGAGTCTAGGTGTACCGGGACTCTCTATATCTTGAACCCTAACCGGAGCTACCTGTGAGGTCACCTCCTTGTCAATAAAGTTCATTCCTCTAATACATGTGTCTGTTCGCATGCTCACACACACATTCATATATGCTCACCATAAGCTATCTTCTTTTCATGGAGATTCCACCTTAGTTACGCTCTGAATACTATGAGTTTCAGCATCTCAGTCGGAGCAACTCGTAATGTTACCTTATGACCGATGGAATCCATTTAGTCGATGTGCGCTGTTGCGTGTATATATATGCATATTCATGTCTTGTAAACTATAGATACCCCGGCAAATAAGCATAATTTCATCGTGTGTACTCATGCGGCAACCACCTCTTTCCACCATGCATGTGCCTATCCTTTTGACTGCCCCTATAAATTTCTTTGTTCCATCTCTTGAAATCGTCCAAATCTGCCAACTAGGAATGTCACCGAGTCATTCATTGTCATTACCAATGCGTATTCCAGAAACTATGATAAGGATTATTTCCACTATATCCCTACCCTAGTCTGCATAGAACACACATCATCTCTTGTCTTTCCGTCACACCTCACCTTTTTAGACCAAATCACCATCGCCTTGTGTTTTCTTCCCATTACCTAACTCCTATGTGATCTTTCACCATTTCTTCCACTCCCAGTTGATCTGGATGAACCCAAGTCTAAATATGTTAGGACTTCTGATTGTCTTGCATCCTGCCCAGAGTTAACCCTTCTTAAAAGCCATTTCTTGTAAAAGAAGATTAATTTATCCCATAACCTTCTTACTCTATCGCTCGATATCACATGTGATATTTGGGACATATCCAGTCCATGTGATTCATCAACAACCCTAAGTATTCTCCGCATTGGCAAGCCATCAAGCCATATAGGATCAGACCATCACTCAGCATGTCAAATAAAACCCAGTCATGAAGATCCTCGTAGGTTAAGTCAGAGATACTAGCCATAGTCTTTGCCCTAGAATCAGATAAAGCCATGTGTATACCTGCATATATGCACACTACATAAGTGGCCATAACTCCAAAAGGTAATAGTCATCGAGGGATAAGTCAAAAGGGTTTATAAAAAAATTGAATTCCTATAGCTCCGGCCGATCCATACCTTTCAAAACTATAAAACCAGCATAACATTGAAGCTATAATTGAGCCTCATGGAGGTGGGTGAAGACTCAAGCAGACAACGGCAAACCTTCAGATCGAACAGCCCACTGGCTCATAGAGAGTGGAAACAACGCGCTGGAGGTGAGTTGCGATAGCTCCGTCCAGTAGAGCTCCAGTACTTCCTCGCCAAGGATGGGTGCGGCAGGTAACCGAAGCCCAGCCTCAAGAAAAGCCAGGAATACCATGGCTTCATTGGACCATGCTCTAGCAATCAAGAGTGGATCAGGCCCCAATTTCATAAGCCATTGTGGCGAGAACATCAGGCCTTACAACAACCTTGCTGGAGGGGGCCATTGAAGAAATTAAGGCAAAGAGCTGGTAACAAAAGGGGGAGAAAAAAACAGAGGAACAGAGGCAACGACGTAAAGAGGAGGAACGAGACCAGCAACAAGAGCATGCTAAGTGTTGGGCCACGACAACAAGACATGAACCTTATAGCCCTAGAGCAATGCCTAGCTAACCGCTGGATGTAGGGCACGTGTCCCTTCGGCAGGATCCAGCCACCCAATGTGCGAACGGGCAGTAATGACGCGATGGTTCAATACAATTACAGTAAATGTGATGGCAACAACGTTGTCACGCTCAAGGCAACCGTTACAAAGCCCTGAGGAGGACACATGCACCCCACTACCCCTGAAGAAGTTGAAACGTTTTAAACTTCCCCAACTTTCACTAAGGCGACCATAGCACACAGAGTGTGGCCTGCCCCAGCAAATGAGGTCAACCAGTAACTTAGCCATTTTTATTGTGTTTCTGACATCGCTAGATCATCATGACAAAGAGGATGGGCGTATGAGATCCATGACATGGCCAAGAGCATGACGAACCAAACTCTCGACCATGTAGGGTTCCTGTTGTAGGTGTGGTACACCTACTCTCTGCAGGATGGTCGTCCCAACTGAAGCAGCGGCACCAAGAACAGAATCGAAGGCGAAGAATCGAAGGCGAAGCAAAGAGCGAGCTTTGCCTAACCTTTGCGTGCGGTCCTCAGGAGTTCAGGAAAATGAAGCAGTGGCACCATGGGTTGAATCGGAGGTGAAGCAGAGGCCGAGCGTCACCCAACCTTCGCATGTGGTCTTCATGTGTCCGGGGAAGCGAAGCAGAAGTAGCGTGGACCGAACCAAAGGTAAAGCACATGCCAAGCTTCGCCCTCCTCATGTAAGGAGTGGGGCCCCGAAGGAAGAACCAAGCTTAGCGGCCAAGACAGCTTAGGAGACAACAATATATGAGAGGGGCCCGTGCTATGTTTGGATAAGCATCAATGCACTCTTGTAAGAGAAGACAAGTTGTAACGGCCCTGAGACTTGAATTCCCTCCGACACCCTCACTTTAGAATGACAGTGAGAGGGCATTTCGGTTTAGAGGTCTCTGTAGATGATATCGCTATACCTCTTTACCCCTCCTTTTGTTCTTCGGTGGGAGATAGCGTGGTCTTTCAACATAAAAAACTAGAATAGCCTCGTCCTTGTAGATCTGTACGGGCATTTTCGTGCCTCTCGTGTTAATAATCTTCCCTATAAATTGAGGGGATCATGTACATGTAGAGTTGGAGCCCCAAAGGCAAAAAAAAATCAATACAAATCGCTAAGTTTCCACAATACTACCCAAGTTAAGAGTTGAGTTCAGTTACAGATTGTCCCTCTACCAGGATGCACGCTGCTTCGCTAAGCATGTAGTTTAGAGAAAGGATACCCCCGAAAATACCTTGCGAAGTATTCCATCAACAAGTCCGGACGTATCATTCCAAAATAATTTTTCTAGGACTAACTAGTGATCGAAATGAATGCATTTGCCCGAACGGGTTTTCATCACTCTGTTTTCCTTCTGGCTTTAATTTGATGCCAGTTAAGATGCTTTTGTCCTCTCTATTTTGACTTTGCCCATCTAAAATTTTTAACTCGTCCACTGTGCTCCTACGAGTAAGAGCGCATTTAGCCGCTATATTAAATAGGCATATAATCCCTATGTAAAGCCATCTTACCCCGAGAGACATTATACCAGACAAACGAACGTCCAAAAATGGTTGTACTATTTTGTTACAAACGAACGTCCAAACGAGCGCATTAGTGCATCTTTAATATTTTTTTACCCCTTGGGTATAAGAATGAGGGGTTTTTAAAGACAACTCACTAATCTCTTGCGTACATAGCCCTAGGAGGTGTTAATAATAGGATTTACAATTATTAATACTTTCTCAATTTATTTGAGTTTGTACTATTTTGTTGGGACTCGCAAAACGGAGTCGAATCCCTGTTGTGCCTTACCTGTACTAGTCCCTGGATTAAGTAGCTAGTGCACGCAGATATACAGTTTGGATCATCACCATTCAACGAGAAGTACTTTATTACATCAGAGTCGCATAATTATTACAAAGTTTAGGCTTCATAGCCTAGCAGCGGAAATTCAAATAACATAGTTCAACTCAAATGGAAAACCCAACGCAACTCCGCAGGCATGTCCGAAGAATGCGCTCCTAGACGTCGGAGTAGTCTTCGTCTTGAACTCCTTCAGCGAAGTCCCGTCCTGATACGCCTCTTCCTCGGTGTCGCATCCTGCTCGTTAGAATGAGCAGCCCCGCATAAAAGGCGAGGGTGAGTATACTTTATACTCAACAAGCAAGGCTAATTAAATGCAACCAGGGCTAAACAAAGGGAGGATAAGGGTTCTTTTGCATAAAGCCAATTTTGCATGTTTTTTCTAAGATTTTATAAAATGATTTGAAATGTGTTGAGGAAGACAAATCTTTGAGTTATTTTCTTTGAAACTCCGGCCTCGACCGGTTTTGCCCGAACCTGGCTACTCATGGCACCCACCGTGCAATTACCCTCATCGCTCATAGCACCCACTATGAGGAGAAAAATCAAAACACATGACACCGATCGTGGTTTTCCTTTAAAACACCATTTACAAAACAAAAGATAAGAAGTACCAATGAGACAGCTCCCCGTCGTCCATCCTTGACCATGGGCATGGCTATCATGATAGTTTTACACTCTGCAGAGGTTGCACGCTTTACCCACGAGAGGTGATCTTCCCTAGGAATCACCCAAAGGGAAAAGAACAACACAAGGTCTTTAACCCACATTCTCCTAGCCTGGCACTCCCTCTAAGGATTCTACCGCAGCGTTAGTTACTCTAGTTGGCTGAAGCCCCCTCTTGAGCCTGCAGAACAATACCAATTGTCTACTCCACCGACTAGAATACCAAAACTAGAAGTCCAAAGGGTACTCAACCAGGATTTGCCCACACAAGCACTCAATGGTCAAACTGTTGTACTTGGCTCGTCTACCTTAAGGAATCGGTCCTTAGAGATCAGGGTGGGTCCCGCACTGGGCCCGAATCTTGTGCACGCAGCACCATCCTTGCAATCATCCACCCAATCAGGTTTTGCAAAACATTTTTCCCGATAGCACCCACTATCAACTATCCCATTTACAAAATCAAGACAACACTAATTGTCTTTTTAAAATCACATGGTGAATTATTAATCAATGGCAACAAGCAATTAATTATGAGATCCACTATGAGCATTACTAAGCAAATGTAAAACCTATTCAAGGGAGTGGCAATAATTAAACAGAATCAATAACCTAAGGCAGCAAGGATATTTTATAAGAATTAATTATCAATGGGGATTTAGCTAGGCAATTTGGTTATTTAGCATTTTATGTTAAACATACATGCTAGTGTTCAAATTCTACAAAACTTGTTTGAAAAACATGGGTTCAGAGGTTTCAGCACTTGCCTTGATCGATGTAGTGGGGAGGATCCTCAGCTGCGTCGGAAACGAACTCGGTACTCGGGCCTAACGCAACGAAAATAAATAAACAAATAAATACAATACAAAAGAAATAATCAGGAAATAGAATGTATGCCAATGCACACGAAACTCTATAAAACAGTAGACAATAACTTTACAAATATTTTAAAATTTGTTTCACAATTTTTGGAATTATAGAATTAAAGATATGAAATTGTTAAGATTCTATCTTTATTAAAGTACAAAAGCAAAACTCCTCGGATTGGGCCAGGGGAGCAGCCCACGCGCGTGCGGAGCGCACGACCCAGCGCCACATGGCGGCCCGGCTGGGCTTGGTGGCCCAGGCGCGTACGAGGAGCGGCGGCCTAGCTTGCTACTTGAGGAGGCGGCGCCCAGCAGCCAATGCGGTGAGGTGCGGTAACACCAAATTGTTAAAATTGTGATAGCTATGCATGTCATTAGCATGTTCATTTGTTTTTATGATGGTTTACAAAAATTTGGTATTCAACCACCATGCTCTATGGTGAGAATATAAGGCTTTTAACTTTAAACCCTTTGGCCAAGCCACTAGAGTAGTGAGACCGAACCCGAGGGGCATGTTCCTTAAATGCCCGAGCTAGATGCAGCTTGCCCGAGCAAGGTAGAGTGTTATATATCGTTGGAACGCTGAAATCGTTGGCTGTCCATTCCGTCCCATGGTAATCACATGCACAAAGGTTTGCTATGGATTTCTCTTCCTTTTCTCTTTGCTGTTCGGTTTTGGGACAGGAAAGGCTGATTTCGTTTTCTACCCATCTATGCCCTCTTTCCTTAAATCCAGGCCATGGAATGAGCAGGAGTAACATCTAAACTTCCTAGGCTTCAACTACATCCATCTCCCTTGCACGTTCACAAGGATTTGGGTGAGTTCTTGCTGTCTTTCTTCATCTACTTCGCTGTTTTGGACAGCAATGAGGTTCTTTGCAGTTTTCTCATCTTGCATGTCATTTTCCCTCACATGCAAGCTCGGAGATGGCCAAAAAGAGTTCATGCATGAGCTAAGAAACGTCTAGGAGCAGATCCACGCTACTAGAGTTGAAGGGACCTCAAGGAACAAGCTGAAGAGTTACTGAACCGAGCTTTGGACAGTTTACCGTCCACCACTTCGATCTCCACATCTTTAGGCTCTCTATTGTTAAGCAAGGCCTTCCTTGCTAGGTGAGAACCCAGTACTCCCTCTCATTTCTGTTCTTCACCATTTAGCATTTATGTCTAAGCTTTTCTTTGGTGGAAACCGAAGCATTAGAACCCCAGATCTGAAAATAGCCTGTTTCAGCCTTTCTTTGAACAGCAGCCTAGTAAATAAATTCTATTAAATCAACCATAGCTCGGATGAAAAAGTGTTCTACATATACTTTGTGCGCCAAGAAATTTCCTACAACTTTTGTGTTAAGCCCGAGCTTAGCCAAGCTTACTAGGACCCCCAAAAGTGGCTCGTACCGAGTAATATACAAGCTAAGTGACTTTCCCGAGCTAGAGCTAGTTGAGCCCGACCTTGGTCATGTCCTAGCCAACCAAGCTATGTCGTATCCGACCTTGTAAACCCACTCTTGACCAAGGCAATGTCCTTCCCGAGCTAGGAGGCTCATTCCCGAGCTATCTTGGTCAATCCCGAGCTTAATCCTTATGGCCCCGAGCTAATTTTGCACCCAAACTTCAAATGGCTCTATCTCACTCATCCGAACTCGGAATTGGGTGTTTCTTTTTGCAAAATTTGCATCAGATCATGAACTTTCTGAATCTCTAAAATATTTGATGTTCCTATTTGTTTGGTATTTTATTTGAATTTTATTTGATGTTCTTGCTACCGAACATTAGGAACCGACGTTCCGGAGGAGCCCGAGCTTGAGCAAGGAGCTCCGTACCCCGACCAGCAGCAACGAGGCACATATACTCCCCTCATTTGAATCATATTGATCCTCTATTTACAGATGCATGATTTCAATTATGTTCTATCACTTGCCTGCATGCTAAGTTAAAATATATATGTCACTTGGTGGGTACACTTAGTTATCTCCTACTTTGTAGTCTATGCTTGATATCTTTATCCCTTTGTAGCCTAAGAGGGTAGTATTAATTGGATTTGGTCAGCGGAAGCTTAGCCATGTTTAGAGTCAACGTGGTAAAGCGATCGATGGAGTAATTCCGTTGGTCGTACGACTTCAATTGTGAATAATTTACTATGTGATACTGGTGATGATGATGATGGATTTACGTGTGAGCTCTGAATTGGACTTGAACGGGTGATAGGGGATGATGGGAGGACGGATCCCGGACACGTAGCCCCGTTTGAGTGAATTAAGGACCGAACATGGTGCCAATCCCTTCGAGTTACTATACATACGACCACACGTGTATCATGGAACACTTGGCCAATTTCCTGTGCATGCTCGCGCCGTTGGGTACCAGCGGGGCAACTTGTGTTAGAGGGTGGGGTGGCAGGGTGGACCATCCGTGGTGCGTCCTTGTGCTTGGGTGTGATGGGCCTTGGACAAATCCATTGAAGTGGTTGACTCTCTCCTACACTTGAGGAGTGGGGAGTAGATGAAGTCAACACAGGTGACCCAATGGACTAGCATGTACATCTAAGAGGTTTTGGCATGGCTTGCTGTGTCGTGTGGGTAAAGTCGTACACGTCTGCAGAGTGTTAAAACTATTTGAACAGCCGCGTCCAGGGTTAAGGACGAAAACTTGTGAGGCGAAACACTGATGTTAGCTCATGGTTCAGTTTGGGTATTGGTTTGGGCATGGTGGGATAGTTGTGTGTCTTTCCGAGCACAGGGTTGCTCGTGGTGTATGGTCGGATAAAGACCAAGGGCGGATAGAGCTCGAGCATGTTGTGGTTATGGTCAGCTAGAGACCAAGGGCGGTTAGAGCCCCATGGATTTATGATGATGAATTATGAGGGATGCTACAGGCATTACTTTTTGAAATGTTTTTCCTCAAATGCAATTTACAACCTACTCATATATATAGGTCTTGCGAAAATGCAAATTGTGCTAAAAGTACTGCTAGCCCTTCCTTGGAGTACATAATATTCGTGAGTGAGGATATACATTACCTCTTAGTGCTGAGTACCATTTGTACTCAACCGATGTGCTGTAATTTTAGGTGAAGACGACCCCGTGCTTGAGTACTACTACCAAGCCGAGCACGGTGATGCTAGCGGGCAAGCGGAGTTCTAATTTCCAGTCAGTTGCCCATGGGGTTAATGGGGGCATACCACGCTGGTCTTTTGTTTATTAATGACGTTCTTCCGCTGCTATTTTGGTGAACAGACTTGTATTTTCGCTGCAATAAAACTCTGATTATGATAAGACTTATTGTTTGAGCAGCAGTTCATGTTGCCCGGTTGGATGTAAATTATACCCGAAGATGTATGTGTTGTGCTATTGATCATTGTGAGGATATGTGTGCGATGATAGCTGATCTTGGGAGCCATCACTGGGCACATATCCGGGCACCCGGTTTACATTCGTTTCAACGAAGGTCGACCATGTGTACCGCTGCATGCTCGGGTTGGGAGCTAACATGCTCAGCTTGCTTTTGGGCAGCTAGTATGTTATTTACCAACCACATAAACAGCGAGTGGGCTATGACTTCATTGAGCCGAATGTAAATTTAGAAGGGCGCCACACAGGCCCACGCGTGGTGGCAGCGCTTGGTGGGGAGCGACGGCCCGGTAGCGAATGGAGGAAGCTCGAGACGCGGTCCGCGCCGAGATGCGGGCGAGGATGGCTCCAGCAGTGCCCGGGCGGAACGAGGAACGCGGGCGAGGCCCAGCATGACGTTAGTCGGCCGGTGTCCGAGGGCGAGAGAGTCTGCGAGGGGCGCGCCTAGTGAGGTCTGGGTGACCGATAGGTAGGGCCCACTGCCGGTGACCCGGCGGGATGCGGTGGCGGCGGCTCGGCAGGGAGGCGGTGGCGGCGGACGGTAGCGCGGCAACGCCGGCCAGGTGGGGGTGAAGGTGGAGGAGGAGGCGACGGGTCCTATGGCGGCGGTGACCGGCCAAAAGAAAGTCGGCGGCGAGGGCGCGGCGGCGTGTGGCGGCAGAGATGGCGTGGCGTGGCACGGCGGCACGGCAAGATGCCATCGCCGCCACGGTGGCGACCGTGACCGTCGGCAGGCGGGTGAGGAAGGCGGCGGCGTGGGGGTGCCAGGGGTGGGATTTTCGGGGAAGGAGAGTGGGTGGGGCGGCGCGGCGGCGTGGCCGACCGTGGGAGAGAGGAGGCGCGCGGTGGCGGCGGCGGCCTGTAAAATCCTTATTTTCAAAAATAAAAATCATCGTGCATCATGCAATTGCATTCTAATGTATTTCACTAGAATTTAAAACTTTTTGAAAATAAGTATGTTACATTAACTTGTGAGCTTATAAGTCAAAATAAATTGGTTTGCTCAATAAAAGAAGAGTTTTAAAGGAGGTTTTGTTAAGTGATTACCCCTAACTTTTAAAAAGATTTGCTTGAAAGGATGACTGTTTTTAAATGTGATTCTAATATCTTTCAAAAGCAAAACCTTTAATAAATGATTTATCAAGATTAAAGAATCTATTTGAGATTTAGAAAAACTTTATTTCCCATAAAGAACATAGTTTCGAATTCACCATTTCAAATAAAAACCGTAATTAAAAGTTTTGTTCACATAATGATTAATTGCAAAATATTCACTAAAAGCTTATTATAAAAATTTGTAAAAGTTGTGAATTCAAAATTAAACTTTTGAAGCAACAATTTAAAAACTGAATCCAGATTAAAAATTTACACTGCAGATTAAGTGAATAATTAAATTAATTATTGGTTTTCCTATTTAACCCTACCTATTTTCTCTATATACCCATTTTCTTCTCTCTCAATGACTAGTGGTCCCCGCTGGGCATACTCTCTCCTCTCTCACTCACCCCTCCCTTACAGACACATCCTTGCCGCATTGGGCTGGTGCGCACCAGGCTGCGCCGTGTAGGCCGTCCTAGGCTACGACGTTCCAGGCCGCCTCGCCTTGCGCTGAGCCGCTGGGCCGCACAGTGCAGCCCAAGTCCCATTTTTCCTCTATTTATTCTTTTAGAAAACCAATTTTAATTTATTTAATTCATAAAAACTCAAAAAAAATGAAATAAATTTATAAATGTTTTGAAAAATCCATTTTATCTTGCATAAAATTTTCATGCATGTTGCACCTATAAAAATGTTCTGTTAGATTTAGTGTTTCCAAATTATGTCCTAAAATACTTCCAGAAATAGATTTTGAATTTCTAAAAATGGTAACTAACTTTAAAAAATTATGAAAATATTTCCAAAAATACTATATGTTGTTCTGAGTTTAGTGAAAATATAAAACCCTTATGTTGTAAGTTAAAAATGATTTACTAAAAATCCTTAAGTTCTCTTTGGCTTAATGAAAATGGTTTTCCTCTATATTAAAATCTCTAAAAATTTATTCCTGAATAAATGCTTGTTGTTGTGCATAGTTAGCTCATTTTCGCACATAATATATTTCATACATTTCTTTTCCGATGCATTTGTTCTTATTTGCGTGTCTCGTATTCATACGTGTAGAACCGATCGCATTCAACGTCGCCGAAGACCCTCAAGCCAAAGATCAAGTCTTTGCAACAGAAGGCAAGTGCTGAACCATTGGTCCTATGTTTACAAACTGTTTTGCTAGAGATTTAAAAATTGCATGCTATGTTAAAACATAGAAAAATGCTAATTGGCAGTACTAGTTACAACCTCACTAATAGAACTTTATTAAAATTATTCCTTGCTACCCTAGGTTATTATAATTGTTAAAATATTGCCACACCTTTGGATTAGGTTTTGCACATGCTTAGAAATGCTTAGTACTGAATTAATGTCCGTACTAGATTGTCATTATCAAATGCTTGTTGAACATTGAGTTTCAAAAGGCAGTTGGTGCTGTCGTGTTTGCAAATAGGTTACTTGATAGTGGGTGCTATCGGGAAGGAAAAATTGTTTTGCAAAACCTGATCGGGGTGGATGGTTGCAAGGTGGGTGCCGCGAGCACGAGACTTGGGCCAGCGTGGGAACCACCCTGATCCCTAAGGACCAATTACTTGAGGTAGATGAGCTAAGTACAACAGTGCGACCATGTGTACTTGTATGGGTGGGCCCTAGCTTAGTGTTCTTCGGACTCTAAGTTTTGGCATTCCAGTCGGTGGAGTAGACAGTTGGTGCTGTTCTATTGGCGCAAGAGGGGCATTGCAGTGGAAACTTTAGCGGAAATGTCTTAACTAGGAGGAGCTCGGAAAAAGGCCTTGTGGTGATCATTTTTCCTTTGGGTGCACCCTCGGGAAAAACCACCTCGCATGGGTAAAGCGTGCAACCTCTGCAGAGTGTAAAACTATCGTGATAGCCGTGTCCACGGTCAAGGACGGATGACGGGGAGCTGCCTCATTGGTACTTCTTATCTATTTGTTTTCAAAATGGTGTTTCAAAGGAAAACCACGATTGCAGTCGTGTGTTTTGGTTTTTCTCCTCACAGTAGGTGCTGTGAGTGATGAGAGTGTTGCACGGTGGGTGCCGTGAGTAGCCAGGTTGGGCAAAACCGGTTGGTGTCGGAATTTCAAAGAAACTGATTCAAACATTTGCTTTTCCTTAACACATTTTAAAATATTTTATAAAACCTTAGGTAAAAATCTGCAAAACTGGCTTTATGCAAAAGAGCCCTTACCTTTTCTTTGTTGAGCCTTAGATACATATTAGTCAGCCTTGTTTGTTGAGTATAAAGTATACTCACCCTCGCCTTTTATGCGGGGCTGCTCATTCCAACGAGCAGGTTGCGATTAGCAGTGGCATCCCAAGGAAGAGATGTACCAAGACAATGGCTTCGCCGAAGGAATTCAAGACGAAGGCTATGCTAACACCTAGGTCGCTACTACAGCTTGCCTGTAGGATCGTTTTGTGTTGCATTTTGCTCTTTCCATTTGGAGTTATGAGAGACTTCAAGACTTTCGCTGTGTAAGGCCTGCGTGCCTGATTTCTGTACTCTGATTTAGCGCCATGTAGCGCACTCTGATGTAATATTTATTCGAACCTGTAATGGCAATGATCCAATGTTCTGGAAGCTGTGCGTACTAGCTACCGATCCAGGGACTAGTACAGGTAAGGCACAGAAGGGGCCCGCCTCCGCCAGGGTGGGTCCCGACACGGCCGGTGGCGCTTCGGCCAAATTGGCCGAGGGGAAAAGGTCCCTGGGTCCTTGGGGTGCTATAGAGGAGAAGAGGGTGGGGGAATTACCAGCAGCGGCGACGAATCGACGAAGAACGGCGGTGAGAACAGCAACACCTTCGGCGTCGAAATTCGGCTAGCTCGGTCGACGATTCCTGCGGCCGAAAGGCGGGATAAGTCCAGGGGAGGGAGAGGAAGGACGTCCTTGAAGGGTTCGGCCAATGGTGCTCACCTGGCCACGAATTTCGCGGAGAGGCAAAGGTGAGGAGAGGGGTGGCGGCTAGGGTTTATATAGGGATTTGCAGAAGGAAGAGGTCGATTCGGGTATGGATTGATCCCCTAGGATCATGGGAACCGATTTTACCAGTTTTGGGGAGGATTTTTAGGGGAAAGTCCAAGAGGGGAGGTAGGGAAGGATTTCTCTGTCGTTTGGAAAAGAGAAGTTCCAGAAGAAGTCTGGGAAGGAAGAAAGAAGGAAGGAAAAGAGAGAAAGAAAATAGGAAAAGGGAGAAAAGAAAAGGAAAGAAAGGAAAATAGGTGGGGTCCACTTACAAGAGAAATAGAATACAAATAAATTCTAAAATTTTAATTTATTTCAACTTCAAATTATAAGTAATTAATTAATTGATGATTAAATGGTAAAATAGTATTTGTAAAATTAGAAAAATTGTTATTCACCATTTATTTGCTTTAATGAATCTTTTCGCAAAACTTTAATTAACATTATTAATGCCGTTAGGTTTTGGGAAGTTTTGACTTTTCCTTTTTTTAAATTAGGAACTCATTTTTAAATAATTTTAATATTTCCAAAATTCTCATGAGACGCAGTGCATATGATTTTTATTTTTGAAAAATAAGGATGTTACATATTTAGATGTGCCAGTCATTTTATTTGATGTCTGAATTTTTTATTGGCCATGCATATCCCCGGACTTAGAGGCCAGAATTCTTCCTTTATCTTAAAATAAAACAGTCCTAAGAGCCCAAGAAATAGAACACATTTCAACTCTACCTATTTGATTAAAAGTTTCAATGATATCTTACAAATCGGATGTGGGCGGGGACCCTTTTTTTCCTAAATTCACATTCGGCTCAATTGAGTGATCGGCATGCCCAATGGACATATGAGCTCAATTGAGACGAAGGCAAACAGGGATGCCCAGATATGCATCTCATGTTAGCTCCCAAGGATCAGTGACTAACACACACACATCCATACATATAGTGGTATCACAACACATACAACATTGAAATAGACAGCATACATCACATATATCGGACTGCTGTCCCTACATAGTCCAAAACGCAAGTATCTCAGAGTGGCAATAGAAATAAAGTTTTCAACAACAGAGTAGTAGTGGAAACATCATAAATAGCAAAAGATCCAGCGTGGTATGCCTCCAAAATCCCACAGGCAACTGACTAGAAGCAAGAACATCTCATCAGCAGCTAGCGTCATCACATCCAGCTTGGTAACAATACTCAAGCATGGATTCATCCCCAACACCTAAAACTACAGTAATTTGGTTGAGTATGGAAGGTACTCGCACATTTATGGTAATATAAACAATTCATGAGTGGCCTCTAACAATGGAAGGTTATAAGTCCAATTTTCAGCGTAAAGCAAATTTTGCAAAGACATTAGATACATATAGATTGAAATGTGTTTGCAACCGAAATTTGTAAGAGCATTTGACTTGACATAAAAAGAACCATGTTGATCATGAGTAAGCACAGTAGACCATTACATGGATTACCCATCCATAACATCCTTGGATTAATCATCCATCAATGAACAAGGATTAACCATCCATCAATGAACATGGATTAACCATCCACAAATATAGGGCTGGCTGCCCCAAAAATAAAAAGGGCAGCTGACCGGGTTTTTCTCATGGATTGCCCATCCATGCAAATCCCAAATACGTTTGGTAAAATAAAAGCTACTATGAGGTAGAATTTCCCCAATCGTCCATAACCGTGGTCACGGCTATTCAAATAGATTATACACTCTGTAGAGGCCATACAACTTTACCCACACAACATAAACATCTCACCATATCATCCATGTCATGCGATACCATCGGTACCCGTTTCGAGAGTTTATATGACAAACCTTTTATATTGCCGGCTCTACTGACAACCATACCTTAAATCA
Organism: Olyra latifolia; assembly: GCA_036346145.1. Taxonomy (NCBI): domain Eukaryota; kingdom Viridiplantae; phylum Streptophyta; class Magnoliopsida; order Poales; family Poaceae; genus Olyra; species Olyra latifolia. The sequence continues at coordinate 50,710,013 of CM070532.1, forward strand.
TCATACCATGCTTAACCAGCAATACTTCTATAACAGCCCAAAAATTTGGACGATATTTTGAAAACATTTTTGTGATGTTTGTATGATGCTATGACAACTTCTTTTAAGGCAATTTTGTAAAAATACAAATTCCTAGACTTTTTGATATTATTTATAACAATAATTGGCTAAATTAAGTTAAGTAAGATATTAACCCATGATCTTAAGTACCAAAGTATAGCAATGTTAAGGCCAGCTAAATTTTTAGTGTTATTAAGCCACTCCAGGTCTCATGACCATCTAGGAAATTAAGTTTATGCATGCACCCATATGTGTGTATATGCATGCATATATATGAACATATATATTTATATATATAAGTAGATTTGTGTATAATATGATATTCACACTAAAAATTCTACAAAAAATTCAGTAATTAAGTTAGACCCTAAATGATGGCCTGAATAAGTGTTGACCAAGTTTGATCCCTGGTGGGACCCACCGGGCAGTCCCCTTTCATCTTACCCTTGTGATCATTCCAGTAAACTCCTCCATTCCCTGCCAGGATCTTGGCCGAAGATCGCCGTTTGGATGTTTGTGACTGTCGGCTTGAGCTGTGGACCCTACTTCTGTGCGGAATTGACCTCACCGCCAATGGCCGCGCGGCCGCCTGACATGGCGTGCCGACCAGCCGCATGTCGGCCCGGGCGTGCACCGTTCCCAGGTACCGCCCCGGTTGCCCAATCCCATTCCCTGCTATGTGTTCGAGTACATTGTCTCGCTGCCGTGCCATTGGCCGGAGCTCGGCGCAATCCCGCGCGCGATCAGCTCCCCGGTCAAGCCACCGCCCGTGCCTGTCTATCAGCGACGAAGCTCCCTAGTGACCGCCTGAGTAACCCTCTTGACCGCTGGGTAATACGCTTGCCCCGGCCAAGCCTAAATACAGCCGTGCCGTACTAGCCTTCTTCTTCTTTTCCTAGCTCTCCCGTCGACAGCTCAAACTGGAGCTCCCCACCTTCCACCCTTGTGCGCATCAGCTTCGCCACACCCCCGCCTTGCTCCCTGCCCAAGGAATTGGTCCCAGAGCCCTCTGGTCGCTGGCAAGGACCACGTCACCGCCGCCGACCCGAGAGTACGCTATTCCTCGCCTTTCTAAATTACTCCTTCCACGGTGAGTCCCTTGACGATTGCTCGTGCGGAGAGGATCACCTCACCCCAAGACCTTTCGCCCGAGTTAATTGGACTGGGAACACCGAACTCCGGGCGCCGGATGCCTGTTTTCGCTTTGCTGCCTCTCGCCGCGGCTGTTCCACGCCTCCTCCGCCTCGGCCTTGTGCTTGGTAAGCATCCCCATGTATTTCTCTTACTTATACACCCCTTAGCTTAGCTTATTATGCTTCGTAGACTCATCGCTTATGGTTCCCGTGGGAGTTCTCCGCCGCCGCTCGACTCAGCGCCGATCCAAGCTATCGTCGGTGAGTAGCTCGACGACCCGTCTTAGAGCTTCTCGCGGGAAAGCCATAGTGCATAGGAACTCCCTCACTAGTGCACTGTAGCTCCGCCGTTCTGCCCCCGAGGGATCGCCGGTTTCATGACGTCACCCTCGCTGCCCCGGCCGGAGGTGGGATGTGAAGTCCGGGCCGTCGATCCCGCGCTAAGATTCGTGCCATATAACGCCGTGTGACGCTGCCGGGCGGGCCCCAACCGTCAGGCGCTCGCCGGTTTAAAAAACCCCGCGAAGCCGCATTGTGTCGTCGACATGTGGGCCCTCGGTCCCACATGTCGGGTTTATGGGTTGCGTCACCCATGGGTGCACATCCTCCGCACGGAAGCGCCCTGCTGAAGTACGCCTTCAGCGTGTCTTGCCCAGCCACAGGTTGGCAGGCCGTCCCAATACTGTGCATGCCGGATTTTCCTATCATTAGTGAATAAAAACAAGTTTGTAAAATAAAATGGGTCATTAAAAATATCTAGACTTTCCTAAAAATCTTAGAAAAATTTGAATATATATCTGTCAACCTGCTAGATTTATTAAAAATATTTAAGGGAACTATAAGACTAATTTGTGCCTCTGTTTAAGTAACTTTATTCTATTCTACAATTTTTCTTTAGGAAATAAACCCAGAAAATAAGTAATGATTAAACAAATTTGTGAATGACTTTAGAAAAATCTGAGAAAATATAAATTATTCTCTAAAATATCATGATACACATAGTAAAATTTTAATCTGGACAATTAACTTTTATTTCAGCCCCTGGATAAATCAAAACTCACCCCTTTAGTAATTTATAAATAGGCTTTCCAATTATTTTGATTGTTTAATAAGCCCTAAATTCATGAGAAAATTCTAGTGGGACATAATCATGATTTAGGAGTTTTAGAAATTATTCAGCCATTTTTCAGGACCCTTAATACCCACTGGGTAATTATTTGGCCTTATTCACCACTTTTTCATATGAACTTATAAAACAGTAAAGAAACCAGAATTATTTTAAATACTAATTAGCTTCAAATAAATCTTAAAATTTTATAGAAACATACATTATTGACCCCTAATAAATTTATTGAAATTGTAGGACCTCGATAAGGCTTAGTAGGATTATTTAACTAATTAACTGAGGTAAACAAGAGAACTTAATTACCCCTATACTTATGGATACTCATATGTATACTATTATGTTAGTAATTCCTCGCTGATTTAAAAGTAATATAACCACACACCAATCCAAAAATAATAGGTAATTTCCCAAGAGTTGATAAAGGAAATACTTCAAACAAAATTTAATTTTTGCCTTATATATCTATTTGCTAAATCTAAGTGTAGTCTATTAAGGGTAGCATTATGCATCATCGCTTATCATCTTCATAACGTTCACACTAACGTTATCTTCTGTATATACAGTTGAAGGATCATGGAACTTCCTCGAAATCTAGATTAAGACTTTACGTCAGACGCCGATCATTAGACCCAACAAGAGCATTTCATGCATCATGCTTCTTACTGCATATTAGTGTTTGATTTATTATTCTTCGAACTCATTCCGTTAATAGACGCCGAGGAGCCTGAGGGACATTTCGAAGAGCCGCAAGAAGACCCCCACTACCCTCAAGACCAAGGCGAGTTAACACTTCTCCTATAGGGTGTTTGCTTTTACTAGGGAGAGTCTCAGGTTTCCCTAGTGCGAGTAAACAACCTACCTATTAGGTGTTTACTTTTAGTAGGGAGAGTCTATACTTTCCCTAGTGCGAGTTAACATTCTAATAGATCATATTGATTCCCAGTTTATCAAAATATTTTATTTACAGTATTAAACTGCATGCTTTTTAAGTAATTAAACATGTTTGCTTAATCATAGAATATCATGCCTTGTGATCAATTGTTATTATTCTACCTTGATGATATTGCCTTGATATAATCATCTGTCATTTGACTTTATTAATGATTGCCTTGATGATCACCCTTGATAGCCTGTTAGGTTGAATAAAATAAATTTTAGACTCTTAAGTCTTGGTTAAAATTTGCTTTGATATTGGTCAGGTCCAATTAATAATTTTAGGCTTAAATTGGCCTCGGAACGGTGAACCAACATTCATTGGACATGATTACCTAACAAACATGAAAACTGAAAATTGGGCCTGCCGTGCCGGTGTGAGTGTTTGGTTGTGATGGGAAAGCGGACGTGGTCCGACTTGTGGTTAAGATGGAGTAGCTTGGCTACTGGTGTGAAGTGAATAGGGCTATACGTCCCCCACAGATGCGGTGTTGAGAGGAGCGCAGGGCAACACACGTAGCTGCCAATCGCTGCCACCAAGGGTGGTTCCGCCACATCGTGTGCAGCGCACACAGAGGAACGATAGCAGAAGAAGGAAGTGATTGTGAATGTGTGTGGACTGGTCGGATCCGATTTGACTCCTAGAGAGGACAGGATGGGCATGCAATGAGGCACGCAGTGGAAAGTCGCTGACCAAATGCTTGCGGGATTTGGTTCCTAGCATCACAACACGTGGCCATCGCGTGGTAGTGCAAGTAATGGGGATTCAGGAGCAGTACGGCCTGCGGGCGTACCCTGTCTGCTGCCATGCTTGAGGTAAAGACAGGATCATGTCATCATCCGTGGGATGATCTAGGTCTTACGTGACAGGGAGCCGTGACTCTAGTGCGGGCGTGGCTACCCGAGTAGGAAAGAACGGGCACTTTGCTGGCGTAAGATCCACAACGGGTGCACCACACCTGGAATATGATGGCGGGTGTTTGGAGAAAGTTCTAGGATGGGTGTGGATTGTGGATTGTGGTTTGTGGATTGTGATGGACAACAATAATGAAAATAATGGTTAAGAGAACTTTGGGTTGAAAGTTGCTAAGTCATAGGTTTTGATTTATAAAACTGGCTTTCTACAAAAAAATAAACCCCGACCTTTCCTTTGGAACCCCTATCACTAAAATTTGCATCAGGTTGGGTGTTAGCTCGCCAGTGTTTGGATGACACTGACCTCGCATTCATATTCTCTTTTAGATGGAGAGTATGAGTAGGATCAGTACGCCTGCCGTGAAGATGAAGAACAAGATTTTGCTGACGATCAGGGCGAGGCATAGGACGTCTCTCCAGTCGAGTGCTTAGGCATAGCCGGCACGAGACCATTTTGGATCTTTTGGTTTCCCGTACTATGATCTTTTGGACTTTCTGACTATTTGGGCCAATGTGCCGCGTTGTAACATTTAATAGCCTTCGAGCATAATACAGGTATTTTATGTAATATAAGTCTTCCGTATGTATGAAATGATTTCGGCTATGTGAAAGGTGTTCACTAGTGTACTGATCCAGTGACTAGTGCAGATCATGTGGTGGGCAAAAAGGACATGCCCCACAACTTCTACGGGAATGCTTAACCAGTCTATATCTCCTTAACCAGCGAGAAACTACGGGCATGCTTAACCAGCATGTTTCTTGCTTAACCAACAAGAACTTATTCTACGTGGTGGTTTATGGTTTGAGTCGAACAACTTATTATGCTAGGGCCTCCCCATAAAGGCACATGTGGTTTGTACATTAATTCTTGGTGCTAGCTATAGCATAGAATCGGTCCTTGGTGACTCAAGCGAAACACTGGCACAACTGCACCGGTCTCCATGACCATTCGCCCAAATCTAAATCATACTTTCAGTTTTCATTTGTACCCAAACTTCAGAGATACCTTCTCTAAACCCTTTTCGAATAGTTCCAAAATTTTGAGTAGTTTGTGAATCATTCGCAAAGTTCTGTTGCCACTAGTACCAATAAGCAATGTCTAAGCATTCCTACTTCGTATCTACCATGTTCCCAAGTTTACCATATATGTATAATTAACTATGGTTACCAAGGATGCATATATCAAGTTTATCAAGGGGGTTATGTGCAGCAAGTAGGTCTATAGCTAATCTCCCACCCGTCATAGCAACTTTACCGAAATTACTCGCATCCATGTTTTACAAACAATTTTCTGTAACATAAAGCACATTTGTAAGCATTGTGATAAATTGGATCAATATGAATCAAAGAAGGGAGTATATATATATATAGTGCCTTGCTATAGGTGGTCAATCACGAAAGTTTCCCCGGAAGGGAGTTCGTTCTCCTCTAGAACATCGGTACTTATCGTTCGATAACAATAACACCAAAAAGAGCTAAATAAAATCCAAAGACAAGTAACATCAAATATTTTTGCATAAACAGAAAGTTTATGAGCTAATAAAATTATACAAAAAGTTTCACTTGATTTGGATTTCGTATGCAAAAGTTACGGTTATACTAAGTTAGGTCTTGGCTAGGCTCAAGAGCAGGCGCACTGCTGGTTAGGAGTGACTTTTGAAGGCCCAAACCTGCTCTGCTGGATATGGGCTGTACACAAAAGTTGTAGCTAATGCTGATAGCAACTTTTTCGTGTTGACGAGATTTCCAATCGAGTGATGCATGAATTTATATTAATTATTTCGTACCCCGCTGTCAGGGTGGACTGACTGCTAAGTGCTGTCCACTTCGGTTCTAGCCAACGCATGACCTATCCATGAATCCTCTGAGATGAAGGACACCAAGGATGGATAGGAGGGGGGTCTTACCAAGCAAGGATGACCTTGTTTCAGGTGGAAGTCCCTCGGATGAATAAATCGAAGACGACGAAGCTAGACTACAACTTCTTCTCCGAGTTAGCTCGCTGCTGCTGCTCAGTTCTGCTCTTCGCTGCTACTGTCTTCTCCTCCCTCGTGCCGCTGCTTCTAGGGCTGCTCCTCCTCCTCTAGCTCGTGAAGAAGACCCCCAAGAACTCCCTCAAGCTTGGGTAGAAAGAAATGGCAGCAAGAAGAAGAAACAGTTGAGTTCTTGCTGCTGTAATAAGTTTAGAGAATGAAGGGTGATGAAAATGAAGTAGAACTCACCAGATCCTTCGTGCATGCGAATGTCGCTTGAAGGGATGGAGAGCTTAGGTGCTAGAGAGCCTGGATCTTGACATGCACGACCTCTCTCTCAGTTCTTGGATGGGTTTGGGAGGAAAGAAGAGGATGAACTGCTGCTGCCTTTTCTCAGTTCGAGTAGCAGGGTGGAGGGGCAGAAATGAGGTGCTAGGAGTTGGAAGAAGGCTGGTATAGGTCCTTATATAGGCCTGCCCTTAGTGTGTGACATGTGGGGCATGGTCCCACACGTAAATGAGAGGCTATGGGTAAAGAATTCAGTGAGAAAATGGGAAGGAGTAGAGCTGACTGCTGCTGCCCTTGTTTTCTTCAATGGTCCCACTAGTCATTGACTTGGGTAAAAGGGCTTTGAGTGCAGCTGAAATAGGCTACTAAAATCTCAGAATTTGATTTTTCATTTTGGGTAATCATGGACACCTATTTACTTTATTGTCTACTAAAAATTGTTGTTATTGGTTGCTAGTTCATTCATCCGGCCTGTAATTTTAAAACTTTTGGTTCATGAGTAAGTGAAATCATTCATATGCAACCCTTGTGCAAATATTGTTCGAAATTTAAAAATGAGCATGATCAAGAGAGCATGATATGCACATCTAAAAGAGATTGGAAATATTGGGCTGTTACATCGGAGTACATATATAAGGGGTTGTAAGAATATACAGTACACTGTGGAGAATGAGAATAAATGAACAAAGTAGAAGTGATAAATGCACCCTCATATGAATTGTGTAAGAACACGTTATATAATTCCTAAATCTTTAAGAAAAGTGTATACCTACTCCTGTAAAGCTAGAACAATTACCTAAGGCAATGCTCTAAAAAAAAAACTACGCAAGGCATTGTGGTGGCTTCTTAAAAGCATTGTTTTTTCTTCTCTTTTATATATATAGCACCGATACATAAAAATCCTTTCTAAAGTCGTAACAGCAAAAATCTTATGAAAATCCATTAAATGACTTTCGAAAGTCATCTAAATTGCTAAAATAATGTCTTAATTTGATGATGTTCTAGATTAACGACACATTCAAAATATTTTTCTATATTATTATTATTATTGCCTGTGCTCCGTCGGCGCAAGTCTCTTCCTTCTGGACTTTTTTTTTTGGACAGAGAACCCTGTAGATATATTAGATCATGAAGAAGTTTACAAAGAAGTCTGGTGGTTTAGAGCACCACGACTGAAACACAACATCCGAGTTCATAGCAAACTTAGCACACAAATGGGCAATTTGATTTTTCTGGCGAGGCACAAAGATGAGCTGGTAACCATTTTGGCTCTCCATGTAGCGGCGAATATCCATGATGATGGTACTGTCCATGGCGAAGACCTTGTCTTGAGAATTTACTGCTTCCACCAGGTTTGAACAGTCTGAAGCAAACGTGACCTTGTGGAGTCCTTTTTTCAAAGCAAACAACATGGCCTACTTACAGCTCCATGCTTCAATCGTCTGGGGATCCCTAAGGCCAAAATGTTTCTGGGCACCCACAGCAATGAAGTTTTTTCCTCCATCTGTAAAGACCCATCCGCCCCCTGCACAGCCATTCCCCATATTCAGAGCCCCATCCACATTACAGATTGTCGAGATTGTTGAAGATGAGAAAGTTTGAGGTGACACCGCTGCAGTTGCGCCTTGGTAATCATGTATCTCAATATTCTTTAGGGAGTCAATTATCTGGAGTTCCTCTCAAAGAAACCTTGCTCTTTGAAACACAGAGAAAGGGGAAGAGTCTTGCCCTTCATGAAGTAATTTGTTTCTAGCTCCCCAAATTGCCCAGCATAAGATGATATATTTTCTAATCCCGTCTTCATTGTTATGGTTCAGGACAGTTAACACCCAGTCATGAGTCGTACATATATTCCTTGGCCTGAAGAAATCAGCTTCCTCCTTCCACAGGCTGGAAACCGATTTAGTTAAAGCACAATTGAAGAAAAGGTGATGCCAATCCTCCTCTTCTTGATGGCACCTTGGGCAAACACTCTCCTAGATAATGGTTCTTTTCTTCAGATTAGCTTTTGTGGGGAGTCCATTGTGATAAACCCTCCAAAAAAACAACTTGACTTTTGATGGGATTTTTAGCTTCCAAAGTCTCTAGAGCTTTTTGCAGCCATCTCCACTGTTTGAAACTTCACCCACTACATTGTCTGCCTGTTTCTTCATTCTGCCATCAAAGGTGAGGGATCTGTAGAGGCTTCTAACAGAGAAGGCGCCCTTCTTCTCGAGGCCCCACGCCCAAAAGTCTTCATCTTCGGGTCTGCCCACTGGGGTTTCCATGATTGTTTGCACATCAATGGGGTGAAAAGTTTCATTAAGCATATGCAAATTCCATTGTTGTCTATCCTCATCAATAAGTTGGGCCACTACCACAGGGGGGTTGCTTGTTTTTGCCTCAAAAGGAGTTCTTTGCCATGATCTATTAAGCCAGGGATCCTCCCAAATGTTTGTTTGTTTGCCTGATTGGATTCTTTTTATAAGGCCTATTCCAAGAGCTTCTCGACCCGCGAGAATGCTCCTCCAAACCGCAGACGGTCTCTGGCTTTTATGGGCATGGCGAAAATCGCTCCTTGAGAAGTACTTCGCTTTCATTACTCTTGCGCATAGGCTGTCCGGGACCGTAAGCAACCTCCAGGCTTGCTTGGCTAGGAGGCTGAGATTAAAATCCCTGAAGTCTTTGAACCCTAGCCCTCCAGCTAACTTTGGCAATGTGACTTTGTCCCATGCAATCCAGTGCATGCCTTTCTTGTCAGCATTCTTTCCCCACAAGAACTTTCTGATCATTGATTCAAGCTTCTTACATAGGCCAGAAGTGAGGAGAAAACAACTCATCTGGTAGGTGGGTAGGGCCTGTGCCACAGATTTGATTAGTACTTCCTTGCCCCCCGCTGAAAGACATTTGGCAAACCAACCTTGAGTTTTAGACCACATCCGCTCTTTAAGCGTTTCAAAGCATCCTTCAGTCGTTCTTCCATTGGGCATAGGAAGCCCCAGATAGGTGCCATTGTAATCCTCATTGTGGATTCCCAGAGTCGCTTTGATCAGATCCTTCGTATCACTCTCTGTACCCACACTAAACCACAGGACAGATTTATCCTGGTTTATTTGTTGACCTGATCCTTTGCGAAAAAGCTGAAGGGTTCTTCTTAGATTCTCAGCCTGCTTCTTCTCCGCCTTGAAAAAAATCAGTGCATCGTCTGCAAAGAACAGGTGGTGGTTGATGCGAGGCCCACCTCTTCCCATTTTCAGTCCCTCCACTCTAGCCCCCTTGTTTGATCTATGCAGGAGTCTAGAGAAGCCTTCCATTGCCAAGATGAACAGATACGGAGAGAGGGGATCCCCTTGCCTAAGACCCCTAGAGGGTTTAAAGGCCTCGAGGATCTTCCCATTAAGAAGGACTGAGAAAGACACCGATGTCACGCACCTCATGACCTTATCCACCCAAGAAGGCTCAAAACCTAGCTCTATCATTATATTCTGCAGGTAGTTCCACTCAACCCTATCATAAGCCTTTGCCATATCAAGTTTTAGAGCACAGAACTTCCTCTTTAGTTTCTTATTTCTCATGTGATGAACACACTCATGGGCTATAATAGCATTATCCGAAATGAGTCTCTGAGTGAGGAAAGACGATTGTTCTTCGGAAATCACCTCTGGCAAGATTTCTTTGAGCCTGTTGGTATAGACCTTGGCCACAATTTTATAGATAACATTGCAAAGGCTGATAGGTCTGAAGCCAGATAGGGTATCCGCGTTCTGTTTCTTTGGAATTAAGACAGTCAGAGTTTTGTTCATATCTTCTAGAATTTCACCCCCTTCCAGAACAGATCTCACTGTTCTAATTACATCGCCTCCACACTCACCCCAGAACTTTTGGTAAAAATGTGCCTGGAACCCATCCTGACCTGGTGCCTTTAGGGGATGCATCTGGAACAAAGCCTTTTTTATTTCTTGGTCGGAGTAGGCCTTTGTGAGGTGATCATTCATGTCCTGTGAGACCATTTGAGGAATAACCTTTAGAATTGCCTCCTCTCCACTTGTTCCTTGTGAAGTGTATAAATTTAGGAAATATCTTGTTACTTCCGTGCTGATTGCTGATTCCTCCTCCAAAATGTGCCCCTGCTCATTCTTTAGGAAGGAGATCTTGTTTTTTGATTTGCGGAAAGTCGCATGCTGATGGAAGAAAGAGGTGTTCTTGTCGCCCTCAGACAGCCATTTCAGCCTTGCCCTTTGATGCCACATGACCTCCTCCTTGTAATTTAGGTCAATGATCTTTCGTTGAATCTCTTTTTCTTCTTTGGAGGGGCCCTGGTCCTTTCTCAAAAGTTGGTAGTCCTCAAGTTTATCATGGAGCTGCCTCAGCTCTTTCCTGATCTTACCCACTGTGATATGATCCCATTTCTTTAGCTCTTTTTGAAACTCCTGAATTTTCCCAGAGAAGTCGGCCGCGTTTTGACACAAGCCTATACGCTGCCACTCCTTTTCTACAAATTTTCCAAACTCGGGGTAGGACTCCCAAACCCGTTCATACCTGAAAGGTCTTGCGCCCAGACTGCAAATTCCTGAGTTATCCTGACACTTGATGATCAAAGCAAGATGGTCAGATGATGCTATCACTTGATGGGTGACTTCAGTATGTGGATACAGGTTTGACCATTCAACATCCGCCAAAACTCTGTCCAGTCTGCATTTTGTGTTGGCCCCATCTGCTCTCTTGTTTTCCCAGGTCCACTGCAAGCCTCTGTACCCCAAAAGCTTCGATTTGCTTTTGCGGTCTCCGGTTCGTACCAATCTGTTCATGCTGGTGGAGAATCTCATTAAAATCTCCCAAGCATAACCAGGGGTCACTATGGCCATTCCTTAAGTACTTCATAAGATCCCAGGTTCTTTCCCTAGAACTTGAGTCTGCTTCTCCATAAAAACAAGTCAAGCGCCATTGTCTCATCCCTTTGAACGACACCAAAGCATCAATATGGTACTGAGTGTACGAGTTAATTGAGATTTCCAATTGATCTTTGTAAAACAGGCCCAAGCCTCCACTTTTCCCACTGCTGCTCACCGCAAAGCATTTGTTAAAACCAAGCCTCCCTTTCAGTCTTTCGGTTCTGCCTGCATTAATTTGGGTATCACAAACAAACACCACTAAAGGGGACACTTTCTTCACAAGATAGTGAAGTTCGCCCACTGCCCCTGGGTTCCCAAGCCCACGGCAGTTTAGGCTCAAAAGCTTCATTTTTGGTGGCAGCCCTCCCCATCGAGGGCTGACTTCTTTTCATTGCTCTCCGGCTTGCTCCTCTTGCCCCCATTGCCAGGGTCCCCGTCTTTAGTTCCGGTTAAGTTACTCTGCACCTCCTCTACTTGCTTTCTTTTCCGAGGATTTTGAGCATCTTCAATCAGTTTTATAGTGTTGCAAGGTGCCCTCTCAACCCTTCTCCAAGTTCTTCCCTTGGGGAAATTTCCTTCTCCCGAGCCCCGAGAGCTTGTTGCTAGTGCCATTTCTCTTTCCCCAGCCTTCTCAATGTACATTGGTTCAGTTTCAGCTAGTTCAAAATTGGTTTCGCCTCCCATCTCCCGGTTCACCTCTATGTTATCTTCCAATTCTTCCTCAAGTCTCCTGATTACCCCTTTGAGCTTCCTTTTATCAAGTTCTGGTTTTGCAGGGCTTGTTACTTCTGGTTCTCTCCTTTCGTCATAGCTGTCCCTCCCTTTCGTTTGTGAAAGAGTAATGGAGTTGTAAGTGGATTGGCTTGAGTTGTTACCAGAGAAATTCCCGGCCTTGCAAGTGCCTCCTTATGCTGTTGTCCAGGGAGGCCCTCAACCAGTCACCAAATTGCTTCTTCTCCTCTACTTTATGCCCTTGTGGGCACTCCTTGTCATCATGTCCAATTAAACCACAGCTGAAGCAAAAATGGGGAATTTTTTCATAAGTTAACGGAAACCAAACTGGTGATTCATTTTCAATAATTGACATCAAAATGGCCCAGCGTATTGGTTCCTTGATATTCAGCTCTATTTGCAGCCTCATGTATGGACCCCAACTCTTCCCTGTTGGAATCACTCCTCGCTCAGGCAAGTGTTTATCACAAACACTCACGCACTCACTCTGGTGGATGCAAACACACAAGAACTGAGTAGCACAAGCTAACAAGCTTTGGTTGACGCCACACACAGCTCACGTCGTTTTTCATTCATATATAAACTCAAAAGTACATGCAAAGAGATAAGACCCAGCCAAATCACTCGACCAGCACTCACGCCACCACTAATGACCATGCACACACTAATCAAGAGGCTAATGACCGCATGTGGCCAGCGAGTCTCACGCCACCATGCATGCAGATTCCATGCATGAGCCCAGGTCGCAAGACCTATTCCTTCGCCACGAAAATCACTTCCGTGCGCACTGCAGCTCATGCATCTCCTTGCCACACGTTCACATGCAGTTACATCTCCTGATCATGTCTATCCCCAAGCACTTCACACACGGATGCACTTACCGTGTCACACGGCACACCGTGCGTACGTGCCGGCTCAAGGCAACAGCAGCTCACTAGTCTCACACGTTTTGCTACTATGCACTTGATCTGCCGCTGCGCATTATTTCTAGTTACACATGTATGCAAATAAATAAACATGCAAAAGCTAATGACAAGATTAAATCTAACATTCCCTTCCTTGTCGACCTCCACCTGAATCAGCTTTCAATACTTTCTTGCAATTCTTTCTCCTACTTCCTTGGTCATGCACCCGAAAGGTAGGCCATAGATTCTGATCCAAATCCTGATGGTATGATGGTATCAAACGTTAACTCACTGAGCTTCTTTGTCGCGTCAAAGGCTGAGAGGACTAAAGCTTGGTTGTTGAAATTCCACGGCCCTCCTAGCCAAGCATAGTCATAATCTTCTTTGCACTATAAGCCGAATCAGGATGAGATTACTCTCCAGCAAATTGCATTCGACTCCTCTCCTCAAGTTCCATGCCACATTCATCGCCTTTGTGAAGCCCTTAATGTTAACAGGTTTTGAGGAGAGGACTTTACCGATTAAGATGAAAGGAGTCTCCACCTTCAGATCTTCCTTCTTCATACCCAGGTCCAGCCCCTCTGCCGCTTTTGGGCCAGCGTCTCTCCTCCTTCGTATCTCACATCTCCGAAGCCATCCGGTGGTCGCCTCCTGCTACCTCCTCCAGTCGACTGAGAGCTCGTCGCCCTCCTCCCCGGGGAGCCGCGGACCATGGTGACAGCCAAGGGTGGGGAGCAAAGGCTGGCCTTGTCCCAAAGACACCCCGAGCCACGAAGCCACGGAACCGAGCTCAACCAGGAAGAGGGCAAAAGGAGTCGGGGAAGAGGGTCCCCGCCGCCGCAGCCGACTTCACGCCCAAGCCGTCGGAAATGGAAGCCGCCCCTCAGAGCCTCTTCCTTCTGGACTAATTAGCTTGTACGCATATCGCAGTGTGATCTCATAAAAATTCAATACCAAAGTGATGTGTGCACTACTAGTCCCGCCACCGGAATCAGGACTGCACGTCCACGTCAACCAATGTCTCGTCGCTCTACACTTGTAGTATATACTAGTGCCGCACAGCTAGCTGATTTGCAATCGGCTCGCCTTCACTTTCTCGATTGGGAATAATCCAGCCTTCTCGATCAAGAAACTAACTAATTAGTGGACACACGCAGTTGGAATAATACTCCTACATCAAATAACCAACTTAATACTCGCTCCGTTTATTTCTATAAAACATATTTTAATTTGAAAAAGTCAAACTTTCTAAACTTTAACCAATAATTAGTCAAATTATATATATACGTATCTTTGGTGTAGAAAAGATGTATCAATAAATATATATTTCAAATTGTTTTTGATACAATATTATTTTATATAAATTGACCACATATAATTAGCAAATTTTAACGGATCCTTTAATAAACTTTCTTAAATTAAAATGCGCTCTATATAATAATTAATCGATACCAATTAAATGCGATGACACACTCATTTTTTTTGAGAATCACACTGTCTTTTTATTAATGGCTAAACATATATAGCTGATTAACGTTTCACACTCGCACACACAAGTTAGATACTCTTGATTCGTGCGTATAGGGGTGTACTGATCATCACGTATACGTGTGTATGTAGGTGAAACAGGTAGCAACAAGAATACATGCGTGGAGTGTGTGTATTAATTGTAGGTAATTTGTTTCGCCGTGGGAGTGGGGTAGCAGTAGAGCTGGCCGGTCTAGAGGTCGCCGCAGTCGGAGATGACGACGGGCTTGACCGTCTTGCCGCTCCAGGAGCCGGCCCTGTCGATGGCGTGCACGACGTCCATGCCCTCGACCACCTGCCCGAACGCGACGTGCCGGTTGTCCAGCCACGGCGCCTTGTTGACGGTGATGAAGAACTGGGACCCGTTGGTGTTGGGCCCGGCGTTCGCCATAGACACCACCCCGGGCCTGTCGTGCCGGACGTGGAACCCCTCGTCGGCGAAGTACCTCTCGGCGTACGCCGACTCGCCGCCGGTGCCGTTGCCCGCCGTGATGTCGCCGCCCTGGCACATGAACCCGGGCACGACGCGGTGGAACGTTGAGCCCTTGTAGTGCCGCGTCTTGCCGGAGCGCCCCGGGTTGCTCTTGCCGGTGCAAAGGAGCCGGAAGTTCTGCGCCGTCGTGGGCACCTTGTCGGCGTACAGCTTGATCACCACGCGCCCGGCCTTCTCGCCGCCGATGGAGATGTCGAGGAACACCCTGGGGTTCTCCATCGGAAAGACTTGCTTGCAAACTGTAGTCCTAGATGTCTAGTTAGCTACTTGATTAATTTGTTGTGATCTCTTGGTTTGGAACTCGATCGTAAGCAGAAGGTGATGGGTAAATATAGGTGCAACTGGTTCCATGTGAGAAGAGAGCCACGGCTTTTCAACTAAAGCAGATGCTTCGATTCCCCATGTGAAAAAAAAGGAAAAATAGGTTTTTGGACACTGCAAGTACATGTGCTTAATTTCCTCTTGAAATCACTGGCATGTACATAGTGTCTAGGAGCAATAAATATAAAACTTTTAGTGTCCCAACACCTTACCAAAAGGAATATGTACACTATTTACGAGCTAGCTCCTAAAATGTTATTCATCTGGCCAAACCCAATGGGCTAATCAGTTGCATAAAAGGCAACCATTTGAAATTAAGAAATCCATTAATCGTAGGCATTAAATAATCTCATGTTTAATACTAGTATGTTTCAATGGAGTAGTTAATGTCTCCCACGTTTTCCCCTATTATGTGGGCTGATGTGAAAACGCGTGTTTTGAAGTGTTTGTTTCCATAGTAATTGATTCCATTATCTAGAATTAATACAGACCAGTCCGGTCTCCAAAGCGACCAGAATCCCAAACAACCTTACGATTATGAACGTCGCTGCAATCCAACGGCTAGAGATGTGTGGACAATGTTCTAGGTAGAGAACCTTTTTATTAGGTACCATTTTTTTCGTTTTTCACATGACTTGGGTGGTATATATAATATACGAATGTGTGCAAGGTGTTTTTCACGGCTACTATTCGAGTCGGTTGCTGGACAATCACATCAAGGTCTCTCTTTTCGTTTGTGTGCGCTCTTTTGTGGCCGAAATCTGGATATGCAAGTTCACACCTCGTTGTAATACAGATACAAAGTAGGGTTCCGATTCGATGGCCATCAAGCTAGCTAGTAATAGGGTTGTATATAGGAGTACGTAGACCATATATTGGGAGATTATTTTCTATTTGGAGCGAATATATGGGAAACTAGATTAATTGGGCTAATGCATGACATGTATAACTACACTACTGTCCTATATATATGATAGACGAATTATATATATATGTACACACAAGTGCTGCCAAAAGAACTTATAGTAGACGCTCTATCATGCACGTACATGTTAGGTGTATTAATTATCTTCTCTCTAGCTAAAAAATTAATATTATTGTACGAATATGCATTGATGACTAATCATCAAGTAGCTAGTGCTAATGCGACGTGAAACCGCGTGATTGGTTTTGCCTACATGGGGATTTATCTCCCAGCTCAAATGCAATGGCGTAGATTTTAAGCAAGGAGCTAGGGTATAACAGTTTGTATATGTATTTTTATATATATTCCTAGTGTACGAGTAGGACTGCTAACTTTAAGGTGAGGTAACAATATTGTACGTAGGAGTTGGCTTCAGTTATACATATATTCATCCCCTACGACATGCACAACCTAGCAGACCTTCACCAAGCTTTGGGTGGCCTTCGCTAAGGAGAGCTTCGCGAAACATAAGGGACGCACTACCAGGGAACAGGGATTTTATCCCGGTTGGGAACGGGCTACGGTCCCGGTTTCCAAACCGGGATAATCGAGGGATCGATGGCGGGGGCTGCGATCGCGGTTAGCCAAAGAACCGAGACCGAAGGCCTGGCAAAAAGCGAGGAGCTGGGGCGCCGAGGCGGCTTATCCGTCCGGTTGGAACTACCAACCGGGATGGAGGCTGATTTATCGATCCGGTTGGTTGTACCAACCGGGACTGAAAGGTGTTTTAATATTTTTTAGTTGCCCGCTAGATGACTTATCAGTCCCGGTTGGTTCTACCAACCGGGACTAGAAGGTGTTGTCATTTTTATTTTTTGCCCGCTGGATGACATTTAATTGAAACTCATATAATTAATTGAAACTTAAGTATATGTATATATTTGTGTTAAATCACAATTAATTGAAACTCATAATTATTCATACACAGTTAACTCGTTATTAAATGAAAGGACATTCATTAAAATTTAACTATAGCTGATTTAATTATAAGTAATTAATAAGTACTACAATTGCTAACTAACTGGGCTATATATACAAGTATCACAAGTACACATTGTTGTACACATAATTACAAGTACACATGTTTTTGTTCATCGGGATCATCTATGTGGATTGCTCTTGGTAGACCTAGATGTTGACCCTGACGGTTGATCGGTTCCTCTCGAACGGTCGGGCTCCGGAATCTTATTGAAAAAAGGGTGATGATGCTCGCCCATTGGAGCCACGACCTCAGCTAATATAAAGCCGGCGAGTTGCTCTTGTATTGCTTTCACCCGCACCGCCGAGAGTTCCGGACCTTGTTCCAAACCTTTCTTCGCCAATTTTAGAGGGATCTGTCATTAATTAGGGAATTAACTAATCAATCCTTGGATCTATAGAGGTGTCCGGAATAGTTAGGCATTATTAAGGTAGAAATTATAAGTACTCACTCCAAAAGGTTCTCCTTTTCTCGTAGAGGTAGCAGAGCCTCCGATGAAGTGATACATCATCTCGCATACATAGTAGCCAAGACAGATTATTTGCGGTGCTTGATGCAAGACCTGTGGTGAAAAAGTTGTAGAACGTGAAATAACTGCATAGAAATTTAGTGAACTAACTACAAAGCTAGCATTACGATATACTTACATATTTAGCGAGGTGCAACTCAAATTTTTTCTTAAATTCTCCAACGTTTTCCTTTTGGAATCTTGCGAAGGCACTACACAAGTGATTATGAGTTATACAGATTAGAGTTGGCTTCAAACTGAGAGAAAGAAAACAAGTGTGATAATGAAAGGAACGACAATGTACCGGTTGAGCATGGCCAAGAAGTCTTTGTATTTTGCAGGGGGTTTTCTTTTTGAGTCCATAACCGTGGATCGTGCTACGATCTACCTCAATAATAAAAGGGCAAAGTGAAATTGCACATATATATGTCGATGTAGTAGTTAGTACTTTTAACATCATGGTAAGAAAAAAATTATAACGAGGCGGTAAGAAAACACATACTCAAAATCATAAGCTAGAAGTATCTTTGACTTGTATCTTTGTCCCATGAGCCCATTGTATATGTGCTGCTCTGTCTCTTCTGGTTTATCTCTAACCAGTTTCTCATTGATCACTACTGGGTCGAGAAAGCCAAACTCATAATTAATTCTCTCGGTTTGGCATCGTTTTAGCTCCATTCTACACAACAAGAAATCAGTTAGGTTTGGGGATTGTTATAGCATATGGGCGTGCACGACAAAATTTATGAATAAGACATTTACAGAGTCCAGCAACTCAACATACTCACGTCCAGGGCCCTACCCTGGTATAGATCAAATAGAGGTTCCCATTCGATGAAGAACTCGTTGTCCCCACGGAAGTAATGAGTTTCCTTGAACCTGACGCATATCGCATCTAAACCATGGTTGGCGCGCCAAATACCATTCATGGAGTTGCCGCATCTTCGTTGTTAGTGGGGAGCTCCTCACGTCTCACAAATGACGCACCATGTACAAATTTCCATGCTATCTCCGCAACGGGATGTCCTTGAGGCCCAATACGATCTGCATCAAGGCCCGTATCATCGAGAAGCTGTTCATCCTGTAACCTCTTCCGCCGTCCGCTCGGTGGCGTCTCCTTGTCATTTGTCTTACTCAAGACGCGCTCGTAGTCGACACAGGCGACCTTTACGGTTTATCTATGATGTCCTTCAACGATAGGATAGCCCTCCTAGCTTTGTGCCATTCGTCCGTCTTGGTGGACCCTCGGTGGAGATGGCTTGTTCATGAAGAATGAGGTGACCTCGGCTCTTACAAGCTGCGAGGTCTCCTCATCGATCATATCGTCACGCCAACCGGAGGTGATTTCCTTTTGGATTTTGTTGGCGTGGGCGTGGACCGTGTCTTTTGAGAAGTCTGGCCCCTATCCGACCTGGTTGGTACATTACTTGGAGCTGTTTGCGATTGGGGGCTGCCTTGGCGATGTGGGAGTTGGAGTTTACAGTGCGAGGCTTAGGCGAGAGCGGGCTTCTTCAGGGGCGTCTTATTCAAGGCGAAGGTTGTGGAGGTGACGCTGGAGACCGTGGAGAGAAATCGCGACGTTGTCTTTAAAATTATGAACCGCTTGCGCCACGCGATGAAACTGTGTACAGCATCTAATAGTTTCGTTCTCCCATCACCTCCTTCAATGTCGAGGTCAAGATCCTCGTACCCTAGGCATACCTCGTCCACCGAGACCTTCGCGTAGCCCAGCAGTATGGTGAGACCATGGATGAGCTGCCCTGGCTCCACCGGGAAAGCCATGTCTTCAGCCGCCTTTAATGAGAGGTTCCGTGCTTGCACGTGCAACTCACATGGTGTCGGTTGCGTGATGTCGTCCACTGCATAGGGGCCCAAGTCAGCTTCAGCCAGCCCACCGGAAGCACAGCTGCTCCGCCACGTCGAGGGACTGATGATGTCTGGATTTCTGGGAGGTTCCTGCTGACTTGTCTCCCGATGTTGGCTCAAGGCTAGTTGCAGCTCTTTTCGGACCAAATCGGGTATGCTGGCCTTTGTTGCTCTCAGTTCGTCTTGAAGCTCCTTGATATGTTGTGCGTGTCGACCCTTGGATCTCGACCGACTCCTGTAGGTCTCCACATCATGGGTGAAACCGACCTTCCACAGGACGACACCAACGCCCCGTGTACGTCCAGGGTGCTCCGGGTTCTGTAGAGCCCTTGTTAGCTCGTCGTCCTCCCTGTTTGGCACGAAGGAGCCTTGGGCCGACTGGGTGTGCGCGTCCTGAAGCCTGCTGACGACTTCTCTCATCGTATCACCAAACACGGCCCTGCCGTCATCGTCAAGGCTGCCGTTATGACCGAAGAACCAATTTCTCGATCTGTTGGACCAATCCAATGTGGCGGGGTGGACACCCTTAACCAGCAAGTCACGTTCCCTCTTCTCCCATTTGGGTAGGGCCTTGCGGTAACCACCAGGTCCGAGGCGATGGTGGTATTGCTTCTTCGCTGCATTCTGCTTGTTCCTTTCAGCCAAGTTCTGACCTAGCTGTGAATTTTTGTACCCCACAAATTCATCCCAGTGATCTTGTAGCTTTGGGTACTTGTTGAAGTCGGGGACTAAATTCTTCTTGACGTACTCGTTGTTCAGCTTCTTTTTGTACGTCTGAAAAGCCATTGCCATCTTCTTTAATGTGTACCTTTTCACCTTATCTTCGGTCCCTTCAGGGAAGGTGAACGTTTCCTTCATATCAGTCCATAGGGTGTTCTTCAGTTCTGCAGGTACCTCGTCCCATTTTGCAAAGCTAATAGGCACGTGGTCACGGCGATCACGCCGAACGTCGTCTGAACGGCCCAATCGCATTTTCGGCTTTAGAGGCTCGCCTTCCTCACCGACTTCGGTGAATATGTGTCTTGCCCTCGGCTTCTTGCTTTGACCTCGCGGCGTGATGGCTACTCGTTTGACCGGTCTCGGTGGCTTCGGCGGCCTCATCGGCTTGGATGGCTTCGACGGCCTCACCGGTTTGGGTGGCTACTACCGTCTCGGTGCTTGGGTAGCGTGGGCGCCTCTTGTTCGAACAACTTCGCTCAAAAACTTCGTCACCAAGAAAATCCATTCGACTGCATAGAATTGAATAGAAACATTCAATTGGGATTTCAAGTAGAATTGAATAGTATCATGTAACGTTATTCTTGTATAAGTTATTTTCTATGAAGAATTGAATAGTAACATGGAACTTTTTCTCTACATAAGATATGATTACACAAACATTTCACATAATGTGCAGATAAGAATAGCATACATATGCACAATAGAACTTGATTACAGGACCACTTAGGAAAAAAAATCATTTCATAGGTGTTGATAATTAGAGCACGTAGACTTGCAGTCATCTCCTACACAACGATGTTTTCAATGTTTTTCCCTAGCTAGTCTCACGTTTCACCATCTAAATACACAAGCAGGCATTACTTCATCTTCCTTTGGACTTCGATCTATCAATGCATATTATTAGAAATTATTATATTGGAAAACAACCTCGAA
Organism: Olyra latifolia; assembly: GCA_036346145.1. Taxonomy (NCBI): domain Eukaryota; kingdom Viridiplantae; phylum Streptophyta; class Magnoliopsida; order Poales; family Poaceae; genus Olyra; species Olyra latifolia. The sequence continues at coordinate 50,731,260 of CM070532.1, forward strand.
CGCACTGGAATTCCCTGTAGAAGGTAAAAAAGCAGATAGATGAAAGATACATATAGGCCACACAGATATTAAAACAACTAAATAGCAAGGAAAATGACATGATAACATGTTGTAATTTATAACAATTAAACAACAACAGAGCTCAGTTTAGTTTGTTATAAATTGCTCTCAAATTTAATATGTTGGGTTGCTAAGAATAGCCTTCCAATGACATACACCATATATATATATATATATATATATATATATATATATATATATATATGGGAGTAATACATATCATGTATATACACGTTTATATTCAAGAGTAGAATGCGTGTATATATTTGCATGAGCGTGTACCTATTCCGTACATACACACGTATAAAAGACATTATTAGTGATTTCGGGATGGTCCAACATAATGAGTATCCCATCACAAAAGATACCGAAAACAATTTGCATCTAAGTATATAACTTGCTTCAACTGAATAAAATGTAAAGGTGCCGTGCAACTTCAGAGCGGAACAAGCAATATCCACCGTAATCAACGTAAAATCTTGCGGCATTAAGACACTACATCTACTATAGAGCATGATTATTAGTTACTTGGCTCTGACTAGCATACTAAGGAGCTAATTTTCATATCATAAAACAAGACATACTGACATAGGACCAACATCTGCGCTTCGGGAAGAATTGACAGCAGCAAAATTTCCACCTTAAGAAACATCTCAAGCAAAATAAATGCTCTTCTTTGGAGAATTTGGTACAGATAATATGTTTCCTTGTGCAATTCACTTGAGGAGGTAGTTGGGAGGCACATAGCGGTGGGACATGCATGCTGACCTTGGACCACCGTCTTGTTGGATTGCATTGGACGATTAGATCCCAATTGGGACGAAGGAGCCCCAGACATAAAGCTGTACCAAAACTAAACTACAGAGATCGACAAGCAACAGTATTGAAAAGGTAACAGCGATCCATGACGAAATGTGAGCTCGGCACTAGTGAGCGATCCAAGATTACTGATTCCCTAGCAATTCCTAGTCATTGCCCGAATTCTTGATCGACAAGCAAAGAAACTAAATAGACAGTTTGAGACTTCAATTCCTACGGTTGCAACAAATGGCCACAACATTGGAGCCTAGGCTCACCGGTGGCGGCGTTGGAGGCGGGAGGAGGATTAGCGGCGTCCTGGCGGCGGCGAGGAGGTGCACGGTGGCGAGAGGGAGTGGCGGCGTCACGGGGCGGACGGCGAGGAGGTGCACGGCGGAGAGGAGGAGTGGCGTCGTCACGGCGGCGGCAGCGAGAGGAGTGCACGGCGGCGAGGAGGGAGTGGCGGCGTCACGGCGGCGGCAGCGAGGTAAGGCGTCGTCATGGGCGGCGGCGGTGAGGAGGTGCACGGCGGCGAGAGAGGAGTGGCGTCATCACGGCGGCGACGGCGAGGAGGTGCAGCGGCGAGGGAGAGTAAGCGGCGTCACGGCGGCGGCAGCGAGGAGGTGCAGCGGGAGTCCACGGTGGCACGCAGCGGCGGCGATCTAGGGTTGGAGCAGCGAGGAGGGCACGGTGTGGCAACTGGTGGGAAGATTGGAGGACTAAAGTGTCCGGGGGAATTTGTATTTTGACCTTCAATCCCGGTTGAAGACAACAACCGAGATTGACGGGACCTTCAGTCCCGGGCCGTGTCTCCAACCGGGATTGGCAGTGGTGCTAGCCCCACACGTCGAATCTGGCGTAGGGGTGGTTGACCTTCAATCCCGGTTCAAAACAACAACCGAGATTGAAGGGAGCTTCAGTCCCGGGCTGTCTCTCCAACCGGGATTGGTAGTGGTGCTGGCCCCACCCAGATGCGTAGGAGGTGGTGGACGTTCAATCCCGGTTGGTATCTCCAACCGGGATCCATAGGCTATCTTCAGTCCGGGTGGGTTTTCCCAACCGGGATTGATTGGTGAGCTGCCCCACACGTCAGATGCGAACGGGACCAACGCCGAGTGCTAGGGACTATCAGTCCCGGTTTATTATACAAACCGGGACTGATACCCAAAAATAAAAGAAAGTAATAAACCGGGACTGATACCCAAAAATAAAAGAAAGCAGTGGCGCGAGCGCGGGCTCGAACCCGTGACCGCAAGGCCGGGGAGCCCGCGCTCAAGCGCACGCTGCTAACCAGGGGAGAGGGGGAGAGATGTTCTCTTTTATTAGGTGCGAATTATTTTTGTACCTTTCTTGATCTTTAGTGGAGGGAAAGGGAATTTTTTAATTGTATTTTAATTCCTTATTTGTATTTTAAATCCATTTTCCCATTATATTTCCTTTTTTTAAATGTATTTTAATTCGTTTATTGTGGAGAAAGCCATGTTTTCCTTGACATGTGGGCCCATATATGGTGGGTCCCATATGTCGATGGTAGTAATTGCCATAAATTTCTTCAAAATTATAGAAAATTGTTGGGAGCCTATTAAAATTAAATAAAAATTTCACAAAATTCATAACAAATGTGCAAAATTGACATATATAAAAATGAGTTGGGAACCTTGAAATTTCTCATTAGTTTATAAATGAGATGGGAATAATCTACTTATACATAAGCGATGGGAACTTCTCATAATTGGCGAAACACGAACGGTTCTTTCCGGATCAATATGAATTTAGGGACAAATATCTAAAATATTACATGACTACTTTATTTTTACAAGTGATCCTTCGTTATGATCGTGGCATACGTCACGAGCTTCCTCATCATCGCTAAGGACACTAATATCTCGTCCGAGAAAGGCGGCGACTCGTCGAACCGATTATACTCTTCTTCGTGCGGGCGCCTCAACTCAACAATCCTTCTTTTACCGTAAAGAACCACGTGGTGCCTTGCTTGATCACTTCTTTGGTAGTCTTGTTCTTCTGTCTTTTTATAGTTTTACCCTTATGAACTTTTGGTTTGTTGTCCATGTCCATCACATAGAATATCTGTGTCACATCGTTGGCGCAGCACGAACGGTTCATCCTCAGAGGCCACTTGCTTGAGGTCCACGATTGTCATACCATAGTCATCGATGCACGCACATTTGTCGGTTTCACCCATTGGCACCTAAACAGAGGGACTTTCAAAGGTCCATACTCGAGCTCCCAGATCTCCTCTATGAAACCATAGTAGGTGTCCATCTTTTCATTTTGTCCAAGGCATCTATCTGGACGTATTTGTTTTGGTTGGTGCTCTTCCTATCACGGGTCAGTCGTGTAAAATGTGTACCCATTTATCTCATACCCTTGCCATGATACGATTGCTATGGATGGTCCCTGAGCTAAGAGTTGCAACTGTTCATGGACTCCCTCCTTGCCTAACAGATGCTTTTGTAGTCAACCACCAAAGCTCTCCACTTGCTTGTTCGCGATCCACTTATCTGGGTATTGGTCTCGTAATATCCTCTCGTGATCAAGTACATACGGAGCCACTGAAGATGCTTGTTTCAGTACCGTGAAATGTGCTTGTTTAAATGAGAGTACATCGTCACAGGAGGATTCTTTTCTCCCTAGGGTCCCTTTTCCCGTAGCCTCCCTCATAGCGTGATCTGAGGACGCCAATCGGATTCAGATCATCAATGTAGTCGACACAAAACTCAATCACCTCCTCTGTGCCAACACACTGGGCAATGCAACCTTACGGGCGAGAAGCGGTTACGAACATAATTCTTTAGGACACCCATGTACCTCTCGGCGAACATCTTGTGCAAGAAGACTGGTCCGAGAATTTCTATCTGTTTGACCATGTGAACCATGAGATGAACCATCATATCAAAGAAGGATGGAGGGAAGATCATCTCAAGGTTGACCATACTAGCGACAATGTTATCCTGCAGATTAGGTAACTTATCCGGATCTATGACCTTTTGTGATATCGCGTTAAAGAACGAACACACCTTTATGATTGTACCTCGTACCATATGCGGTAGAATACCTCGCACCATCCTTTGGGAGCAAGCGGGTCATCAACACATAACAATCATGGGATTTCAAGTTTACGATTTTATTCTCTTTTGTGTTTATGAGTCTTCTTATGTTCGACGAGTACCCAGAAGGGACCTTAACACTATTCAACAACTGAATCATGCTTTTTTTCTCTTCTTTGCTTGGTGTGTAGCTCGCGGGACAGAGGTAATGCCCTTTGTCTCTCTCTTGTGGATGTAGTTCTTCCCTGAGACCTAAGAATTGTAGGTCCTTTCGTGCTTAAAATGTATCTTTTGATTTGCCATACATATCTATGAAGCCTAGCAGGCTCACGCATACATTCTTTGTGATATGCATGAAGTCCAGGGAGTAGCGGACCTCTAAGTCTTTCGAGAAGGCAAGTCCCAAAATATTGACTTCTTCTTCCAGCTAGGCTTCTTCCTAGATTCTTCAGCCGGGAGTGGCGGGACGGGTTTGCTACCAGGACCCTTTCCAAATACTACGTCTAGATTCTTTACCATAGAAAATACTTCCGTCCCACTGCGATGCTTGGGCTTCTTTCGTTTCTCTTCGGTCCCATCAAAATTAACACGGTTACTCCGTAACGGGTGCTTCAAATTGAGGAACTTATGATGGCCCATGTAAACAACCTTCCGAGAGTTTATTAGGTACTTGTCTTCCGTATCATCCAAGCACTGGATGCAGGCTTTATACCCCTTTATAGATAGGCCTGACAAGTTACCAAGTGCAGGCCAGTCGTTGATGGTTACAAATAGCAATGCACGTAAGCTGAAATACTCTCTTTTGTACTCATCCCATACACGTACACCATCATTCCATAGCGTTAGCAGATCTTCAACCAACAGTTTGAGATACACGTCGATGTCGTTACCAGGTTGCTTAGGGCCTTGGATAAGCAATGGCATCGTAATGTATTTCCGCTTCTGACATAACCAAGAAGGAAGGTTGTAGATACATAGAGTAACGGGCCAAGTGCTGTGACTACTGCTCATGTCACCGAACGGGTTCATCCCATCCGTACTCAATGCAAACCTTATGTTCCTCGCATCGTTCGCAAAGTCTAGATATTTTCTATCGAGTTTCCTCCACTGCGAGCCATCTGCTGGGTGCCTTAGCTTTCCGTCGACTTTACGATCATCTTTATGCCAACGAATCATCTTCGCATGCTTTTTGTTCTCAAACAAACGCTTCAACCGAGGGATTATAGGGAAGTACCACACCACCTTAGCAGGGGCTCTCTTCTTCTTACGCCCCCCTCTACCTCACATGGGCCATCACGCTTGGTCTTATACCGTGATGTTTTGCACACCAGACATTTTTCCAAATCCTTGTACTCATTACGATAGAGGATACAATCGTTTGGACATGCATGTATCTTCTGTATCTCCAACCCCAAAGGGCAGAGAACTTGCTTGGCTTCATACTTAGTTTCAGGCAGCGTGTTACCCTCTGGAAGCAACTTCTTCATGAGGCCTAACAACTCATCAAATCCCTTATCAGATACTCCATTAGTAGCCTTCCATTGCATCAATTCCATTGTGGTACGCAACTTTTGTGGCCCCGCTTACGTTTGGATACAACAATGTTCCTTGGTCCTCCAGTATTTGAAACTTTTCGTAATGTCTTTCATCGGTGTATTCTCCCTCTCCATCATGCAACATCTGTTCTAGATCATCGTCGTCAAACTCCCCTAGTATATGTTCAATAGAACCGTGTTGGCCAACATCGGCCATATAATCTGCCACATCTTCTTCGTCACCATCTTCTTCTTCACCGTCTTCTCGTATAATCTCTTCTTCACCGTGTTTGGTCCAATAGGTATACCTCACATGGGCCATCACGCTTGGTCTTATACCGTGATGTTTTGCACACCAGACATTCTTCCAAATCCTTGTACTCATTACGATAGAGGATACAATCGTTTGGACATGCATGTATCTTCTGTATCTCCAACCCCAAAGGGCAGAGAACTTGCTTGGCTTCATACGTAGTTTCAGGCAGCGTGTTACCCTCTGAAAGCAACTTCTTCATGAGGCCTAACAACTCATCAAATCCCTTATCAGATACTCCATTAGTAGCCTTCCATTGCATCAATTCCATTGTGGTACGCAACTTTTTGTGGCCCTGCCCACAGTTTGGATACAACAATGTTCCTTGGTCCTCAGCAGTATTGAAACTTTTCGTAATGTCTTTCATCGGTGTATTCTCCTCTCCATCATGCAACATCTGTTCTAGATCATCGTCGTCAAACTCCCTAGTATATGTTCAATAGAACCGTGTTGGCCAACATCGGCCATATAATCTGCCACATCTTCTTCGTCACCATCTTCTTCTTCACCGTCTTCTCGTATAATCTCTTCTTCACCGTGTTTGGTCCAACGGTATAGTTTTCACTGAAACCTCTTGAGATCAAATGGAAGTGAATTTGCTCGAGTTTGACCACTCCTTGTGATTCTTGCGGTCTATGCATGGACAACATATGTAGCTTGATCTTGTGCGGGCACTTGCACGGCGATAAAGTTTCCAAACCCTCACTGGCTGTGAGGAGCGGCGGTCCATGTATATCCATCGCCGATTCAGCTACATTAAGTTACATCAAGGTAGTTGTTAGTTGATTTTTAAGTTAATTTAATTTTTTAGGTCAATACTTCAATTTTAGGTTAAATACCTTTTTAAAAGAATTATTTTTAAGCTGTAAATATTTTATCACATATTTTATCACAATCGAATCAAGTTCTAAGGTAATGCAACAAAGTATTTGGCAACTCACTTAAAATGATATATCTAGATCTACCAACTTATAATTTTACATCAATGAAGGGAGTAGAGATCAATGAAGTTATAATATTTTATCACATATTAATTAATATATAATGTTAATTTTTAAACAATCAAAATCTATGCAAAATCTACTTTAAACTCTACTCCCAAAATTTCTCCATGGATCGATGAAACCAAAATTCTAAATTTGAGTCACCTCCACGCATTCAATATGTGCTACATCACAATCCAAGTAAATTCTAAACTAATGCAACAAGATTTTACAATCCACTTCAAAATTTGGTCCACGAAAGTTAAGATTCAAAATCATAGATCCATGAAACCATCATCTAAATTTAATTAGCTACAACTACAAATTCAAAACGAACTACGTCTTAATCCAAGCAAAATCTAAGATTACACAACAAGTTTTCGCCAATCCTTTCAAAAGATCGAGCTATATCTACCAATTTATAACATTTCATCAAAGATGGGGAATAGAGACCAAATTTTTCCATATTAAATTTAAAGCAAATATAGAAACTACATTTCATATACAAGTAGTGAGAAATAAAGTTACTAACCTTGGTTAACTTGGATTGAAGTGAAATGATCAAATTACAAAAAATTTGAGCAGCACCTCCCCTCAAATCCCGTAATGGCGGCCGAGCTCCTCCTGTCGGGTTACAGTGGCTGGGGAAGGTTACGGTAGCTCGGGGAGGAAGAAAGGTTAAATACGCTAACCAATCCCGGTTGGTGTTACCAACCGGGATTGATATCCACCCGTCATTTGGTGTTACCAGTGATCGATCAATTTAGTCCCGGTTGGTATTACCAACCGGGACGGATATCCCACGCTGCCACCTGCCTTTTTTGAGGCGATACCCGTCCTGGTTGGTAACACCAACCGGGACTAAATGGTGTCCCGCGTCCCCCCGCGGACCAGTTAGCCATTCAACCAGGACTGTTGCACTGCTGAGTCCCGGTTGGTGGCTAACCGAGATTGATGGGCTGATATGGAAGCCTGTTCCCTGGTAGTGACGACCCTCGCCAAGATTTGGGTACCTTCGGCTAGAGGGCTCCGCAAAGCATTAAGCAACCATAATCCTATATATTCCGCAAGTGCATGGTCAAATGTGTCGTAGCGGCCAATGTAACTGTAGGCAGTCCATAATGCGGGCCTCGACATGTTCACACACGCTTTGCTTGGAGAACTCATAGTCCGGGTCAGGAGTAAAAGATCCTCTAGCCCCCACTTTCGGTTGTGTTTAGTTTGATGTTAGATTAACTAGATAACCTTAATCTGGATGGGTTTCGCTTAACCCCAACCTAGCCCAAGTTTCGAGTTTGGCAACTAATCCAGTTAATTAGATGTTGGCTTTAGTGATATATGTAGGTGTAATATTTCACTTTTTTTTTTCCCTCCGTTCATTGGTCATTCTCTGTCGGTCCTGAACTGAGTGGAGGGTGTGTTAGAAATCTAGGTATGAATTTAATTCCATGTTGAATTACGAGGCAAATTACATGAATAATTATCGTAAACAACAGTAGGCTACACATGATCATAAAACAATAAATCCTATTCTCGCACGACTATTTAGCAGATCAACAAATTAAGAACCAGCAGCAACTTACTTAGAGATTCACTATTGCAGATTAGCTCATCCCTACCGGTTCCAAATAGGCATCTGTACCGGTTACCGGTAGAGGGCAACCAGGAGTGATACTCCAGGGTATCACTATCGGTTCATGCAACCGGTACTGATAGTATTAGAAATGTTTAAAATATGTTAGGAATATATTGTAAGGAGCAGAACTCAAACCCGAGATCTCGAGACTCTAGCCTCACCCTTCTAGCCAACCCATCCACTATCGCATACTGATATAGATAGAATATGCATTCCTTTTAAACTTTTCAGAAACGAGGCACCACTACCGGTTCGTAGCTTAAACCGGTAGTGATGGATAGATATCACTACTAGTTTGTGGCTCAAACCGATAGTAGTAGTGCCCGAGACACTACTACCGGTTCATGGCTCAAACCCATATCTCACACAACTATCACTACCTGTTCGTGGTTCAAATCAATAGTGATACAACTATCACTACTGGTTTGCAGATAATCCGTAGTGATATGCCGGTAGTGATACCTACTTCTCTAGTAGTGATTGACGAAGAACAGGGACGGGCGGCCATAGAGGAAGTAGTTGGAAGTAGACGACGTCGAGATTCACGAGTGGTCGCGCGAATGTGCTGCCCAGAAACCTAATTGCCGCCCTCCCATACAGTCTCGCAGCAGCAACAAAACGGAGATCCTGCTCTCCCTCCTCCAGGTGCAAGCAAAGAAGAGGGTGGACGAGGAGCAGTCGTGCGAGGGCTCAACCCAGTGAACGAAGAAAAACGAGTGAAGAAGAAGGTCGCCTAGACATCTCCAGGAGACTTATCTCCAACTCGTAACCGACCCCGCGCGAACGGACACACGTTGCGAGCCTCGTGCACGCACATTGCTAGTCGTTCCTGATTCACAAAAATCAGATACGGGCAGTTAACGGGAAAAGCCAAAACAAATAAAAGGAGATTAACGTGCCAAGAGTTAACCCACGGAACGGCGATGCGCAACGTCGCTAGTCACACGTCACGCGAGAAGAACACACGGAAATAGGCGGTAATTCGTGAAAAAGCGCTCGCGTGTGTGCGCATGTGTGACTTTAGCATAAAGTCCTCTCATCCCCATATGCCTCATTGCAAAGTGGGATGAGAGCTCTTCCTTATAAATTGGTATTTTTCCCTCTCTACTAGTAAGGTGGTGCTATACATTGCTAACTTTGACATTTTCAGGATGGGCCTCATGGGCCAAATCCAACAATCCCCCACCAATGTCGAAGCAAGCAAACTTAGAAGTTCAATCACGGTGCTGAATCAATGTTTAATATACCAGTGTTAGTGTAAGTCCATTATGGGTTGAACTTCCACTCAGAACAACGAGATCAATCATCCCATAGTTAAAGAATGGACTAACCATTGAATTCATAGCTTTGTTGCGTGGTTAGACTTTACCCGAAATCTTAACTGATACTAGGCTACCAAAGGAACCTCGTCTTAACGAAGCGTTATATGGTCATGCTCCCTAATATGCTCATGAGCATTCTAGAGAATGCCCCACTACTAGAAAATCAGCCTTTACAAACGATATATCACAAGCGGTTCGAGGAGCAGTCGCGCGAGGACTCAACATAGCGAACGAAGGAAAAAACGAGTGAAGAAGAAGGTCGCCTAGACGTCTGCAGGAGACTTATCTCCAATTCGTAACCGACCTCGCGCGAACGGACACACGTTGTGAGCCGTTCCCGATCCACAAAAATCGGACGCGGGCAGTTAACGGAAAAGGCTAAAAAAAAGAGATTAATGTGCCAGGAGTTAACCCATAGCACGGCGACACGCAATGTCGCAAGTCACAAGTCACACGAGAAGAACACATGGAAATACACGGTAATTTGTGAAAACGCGCGCGTGCGTGCGCGCGTGTGATTTTAGCATAAAGCCCTCTCATGCCCATGTGTTTCATTGCAAAGTGGGATGAGTGCTCTCCCTTATAAATTGATATTTTTTTCTCTTCACTAGTAAGGTGGAACTAAACATTGCTAGTTTTAACATTTTGAGAATGGGCCTCATGGGCCAAATCCAAGAGAGGGTGGTCTGATCATTGTCTGTTTTCATGAATACCGAAAATTGGAAATGATTATTGGTTTAGTTTTTGGAGTTTGGGCTTGATGCATATTTCATTTTTGACTAATGTGAATTCAGGCTAGCTGTTATGAATTTGTTCTCAAAAATGGTTGCTTGGTCTATTTATGTGTAATTCGCTTGTACTCGACCGTCAACGACGAGGAAGACGTGGACTTGGTTGTAGAAGACGCATGATGGACAAGAATTACGGCTGGCAAAGTGGCAATCTTGTGAGGCAAGATGGTGCGATCCAGACCATAGATTTTTAATCCAACGAGTAAGGACCACTACTGTAGAACGGAACATCACAAGCGGTTCGTAAGGGACTGTTTGAACCGCTTGTACGAAACCGCGTGTGATATCTGGCTGGTATCACACGCGGTTCCCTCAACCGCTTGTATAGGCCTAACGAACCGGCTGTGTAGCTCTCCGGGCGCGCGAGTGGGCTGCCACATAGGATAGCTCTACAAGCGGTTCGTAATTGGAACCGCTTGCGGAGGTATTTCTCTCCAAGCGGTTCGTAATTGGAACCGCTTGCGGAGGTATTTCTCTGCAAACGGTTCCAATTCCGAACCGCTTGCAGAGAAGCAATCTCCACCGGAGAATCCATTTCAAAATGGTTTTATAGGGTGTTTGTCGATATAGTTTGAAATAATAAAACTAAATACTAGAAGAGGCTTTTTGTCACAATTTAATATATATATATGCATACACATGTTGACATGATCATCACAAGCTGAACAAACATTCACAAGTATATTAACATTGTCAAAAATCCACAAGTATATATATACATGTTACATGTGATAATGAGTGCACGCACGTACGCGACGCTTACAAGCAGTTTGAATGATTGAAAATTGTCTATTGAGTTAATTTCTTCGCCGCGGCACTCTTCTCGGCCTTGCTCGACGAGGTGGTGGATATCGCCGCCAGTTTGGCGGTGTTAAAGGAAGGAGAACCGTTACCCCTCATGTGGTGGAACACGCCTTGAGGGTTTACGATCTCGTCGACAACGAAACCGATGAGTTGTTCTTGAAGTGCGAGCACCTGGTGAGGCGGCAGTACTGCAACGTCGCGATCGGTGTTGGGCTGGCAATTAATAAAGCGATAAGTAAATAATTAAATATCGGAACATATATATGCTTGTAATTAAAGCGTATGTTATTCTAGCTAGCTAACTGGTTCAGTAGCACACACGAACCTCTTCGAAAAATTAGTGGGAACATCGCCGTGGAGAAAATTTTGCATGTAGTGGAACACATAGTAGCCACACAAGTTGTTTCCAGCGGTCTGGCGACTAACCTTCATTGGGGCCGAGGATTTCATAAGAATAAACAAATTAAATATTCAGATGACAAATTGATAAGACGCACATATAATAATAATATACAGTCTTTGTAGTACGTACCCAATCGCTTAGCCGGACATCGAATTCTTTCTTGAATTTTCCCTTTTGCTTCTTCTTGAACTCCGTGTACGCCGCGTTTAGGATGTTAATGATCCATTGGTATCCTGCCTTAGGCTTCCTTCTTGAGTCTTGTACTCTAATAATTCCATTGCCAAGCTTGATGACGAGAAGGATCCAGTGAAAGCTATTGACACATATTGCAACATATATGTAAATAGCTGGTCATATATACTACATATCATTGTCTTAAGAAGTATATAGAGGAAGAAAAGGATTGTGAGAACACGTACTCGTAGTTGAAGGGCAGGAATATGTACAGCTTGTCGTGTTGTTCGAGCATTGCATGGAGAATGTATTCCTCGAAATTCTTTCTTTGAGGGGGGTATGAATACACTTTTTCGTTGATAATCGATGGATCGATGAAGCCGTACTTATGCGACATGCCATCTTTAGCAAGCCGTTGCATCTCCAATCTACGTGAGGGATATATAACTTAGTTAGTTGGAGTCCAAATTTATGGTACGGGAGTAAATAACGGTGTAAACTTAGGAGCTCGAGACACTTACAGGCACCAGCAGCTCATGAAAGACACGTTGACGGCGTCTTTGTGGTATATATTGTACAAGTCTTCGAATTCCAGCCATATTTCTGTGTTGTCCCCGTGGTGGAAGTGCTCCTCTTTCAAAACTAAGGGAAACATAGTCGTTCCTTTCATGGCCTGTTTCATGTACCAGATATGCATCTGTCGCATCTTGGTAGGCAGAGCATCTATCTCAGTTGGGTCCACTAGCGGTTGGCCCAGTTGATACTTCCATCTGATCGGTACCATTGGAAGATTATCCGTCATTCCCAGAGTTGCTCCTTCGGTATCGAGCCCTGCCTCTTCCATGAATTTCCGCACCATCTCTGGATCGATAGTGCTGTCCTTGTCTCCTGCATTGTTTTTTTTTTCTTGGCCGCCCTCCGACTTCTAGTAGTATTTGTCTTGCTCTTCACTATTATCCTTTCGTAGTTGGTCAGCACTGGAGATGGCGCCGTACCGCCAACTAACTGTCGGAGATATGTTGGATCAATTTTCAGCTTCGGCTCTGGTTTCTTTGGCACGAATTGCCTAGCCACATCAGCCTTTCTTTGCTGCCTTGACTCCTCGAGTCATGTCATATGCAAGCTTAACCGGCTCCTTTCCTTTCTCCTCGGCTGGATCCCGGCGTCGTGGTAGGAGATGCCGCCCGGATCCCGACGCCGGACGGTGAGCTTCTTTCTCGGGAGATCTTTGGAGATGTGGTTGCTCTTGGATGGTTCTTCTTGCTTTGCGGCGGTGGTCATGAGACGGGCTTTTCTGTGGAGTCAGAGGTGGCGGCGGCGACGCCGAGCAAAGCGTCGCCGAGTCAGTAGGTGGCGGCGGCGACGCTGGAGCAGGCGTGCGTTCTCATTGTGGAGACAAGCTTGGCCCTGCAGCATGCTCCAACTCCGAGGCCTCTCCTACCGGTGATTTCGCCTCCATGACATCTGGAAATATAATGTACTTTTTCCGCCAGAGAATGAATGAGCCGTCGAGGGCCTGTCCAAGGCTGGTCACGTCATCGCCCGTAGGATTGTCTAGCGTTAGATCCCCAAAGCCGTCGACCACTTCATCCACCATGACCTTGGAGTAACCCGGCGGTGTATCAATGCAGTGGAACCTTTGGCCCGTCTCCACCGGATACGCCATGCCATAAGCCAGCTTAAAGGATAGATTTGTCATCTCGACGTGTAGCTCGTAGGGGCGGCGAACCGTGATGCTGTCCACTGGATGACGAGCTAGCAGATCATCTTGGGGGGCCACGGCGGACGCGCAGCTGCTCCGTCGCGTGGACGGACTTATCACGGCGTCCGCTGCCTCGAACATTGACCGAAATCTGCTGCCCCTGAAGTGCTCGGCTCATCGCTGGGCGATCTTGCGCGTAACCAGCTGATCGACGTTTTCCTCGTGGGCTTTGAGCTGCGCCTCCAATCGAGCCACTCTGGAAGCTTCTCTTCTCTTGTTTCTCTCCCGGCTCCTGTATGTCTGCGCATCGCTCGCAAAGCCGAGCCTCCACGGCTTCTTCCCAAAACCTCTTGTCCGTCCCGGGTGCTCCTTGTTTTGGAGGGCACATGTGAGTAGGTCATTCTCCCTGTCCGTCACCAAGGAGCCCGACCGGATATTTTCGATGCCTTCATCAATCCTCTGACGAATGTCTTCCAAGTCCGCTTCCACCACCACGATGCCATCATCCTTGAGTTGGCCCCCATGAGCCATGATGTAATTGCGCATGCGGTCATCCCAACCATCGCATTCGGGCACAATATTCTTGCCTTTCAGCTCCTCTTCTCGCTTGTCCCATTTTGGTGCAGCCCTAACGTAGCCAGCGCTCCCGAGATGGTGGTGGTATTTCTTCTTGAGTGCATTCTCCCTATTCTTCTGCCTTGCGGCTTTGCCTTCTTCGGACAGCTTGAAGTTCTCGAATTCTTCCCAATGATCCGCAAGCTTAGCAAACTTATTGAAGTCTGGCCTTGTTCCCTTGTCGATGTAATCGCGGGTGAGCTTCAACTTCCACTGCTGAAATGAAGTTGCCAACTTCTTGGAAGCCCATGCCTTCACCTTCACTTCAACACCATCTAGAAATCTGAAATTTGCCTTGATATCGTTCCATATGAGATCCTTGGTAGCTGCAGGAACTTTGGGCCATGTCTTGATGCTGATTGGCACATGATCCCTAACGCAGTATCCTATTGCGTTGTTGAACGGTGCAAGTGCCGAGACCGGGGCTATTAGACTACCGTCGTTGCCGACTTCGGTGATCACATGCTTGGACTTCAGCTTCTTGTTAGGTCCTCGCTGAACGGACTTTGCAGTGGTCGATGTACCGGCGTTGATACAAAAACATATAGGATATAAATGAGAACGCGTGTTATGTGTGAATTAACTTATCTTAATGAACATGCCTACTTGATATATACCTCGGAGTCGTCCACGGTATTCTCATTGTCCTCGCCGTAGCGACCTCATCGGCAACTTTCGCCGGTTGGAGCTGCGTTCGGTCGATCGACAACTGACCATTTGGGCGTTACGGTCGCATCGACATGCCCACTTATGAGTGTAGACAATGCGATGGTCTCAAACATGAAGTTCTCCTGGTCATCGAAATCCGGGTCACCACGTCTTGGTGTCGTCATGGACCCGAAACCCTAATTTTGCGATCTATAGAATAAAAACAATTACTTTAACAATCTATCTCAGCACCAAACGAAAAGATAGCATGAGTACATTTCATTAAGTGATATGTTAATTGAGTTTAATGGACCCAAATGGCATAATAAGGAACTATAATACTTTAGAGTGACAAATAGATGGAAGTGAGATGTTTGAGGCACTGGGAATAATTAAAATTTGCTCACGATATCTCATCCAGGTGCCAACATTCTTATCATCATGGACAGCATATACCACCAAGGGAGAAAAAATTGTTTTATGGCATTAAGCTGTCAGTCACATTATAATTTTACTGGTTTTATCTAAGCCAATGTGTTTGAGGGTATGCCATTAATACCATATCAACTTCATGACATGTCATCAGTTATCTCTATTATTTTGAAACTACCTATGGTCATAAATATTTAATGTTATAAACATGAACAAGGTATCCAAAATACAACATTAACAACAAATTGCTATTGCAATTTATTTATAAAACCAGTGCTCCTCCTGTCCTCCATAAGCAACCACGGTGACCCGAACGCGTCTTGCGCACCACCACGACCACCAAGGAAGGCTAATATCCCTCGCCGAATCCCCTCGCCGCTGCCTGAGCCGGCCACCCCCGTGCCTTCCCTCTCTGTCAACCCATCTTCAGCTCGGAGGCCTTCAATCTTGACACGGAGACATGCATGAAGAAAGGCTAGCAAACATTGGCTTAGAAGAAAGGCTAGAAGAAAAAAAGAAGAAAATCCTTGAAGCATTATGGTGTGCATGTTCAGATATGATCGATCAGGCGATGCAAGTATGCAACCCAGCGCTGCCTTGCCCCTCGCCGCAGCCCGAGCCGGCCACCCCCGTGCCTTCCCTCTTTGTCCCCGTTGGGACATTTCATCGAACACCCTGCGGGCAGCAACAAACAGAGGAGGAGGGAGCATGGAGAGAGGAACCTAGGCCCTCCGGTGTGGCGGGCAAGCGCGTTGTTGGAGGAGTCGAGGAGGCCTTGCCATTGTCGGAGGCGACGAGGACGGCGATGCTTGGTTGTAGCGGCGCGCGTGAGTCGGCAGGTATGCTGGTTCTGGGACTTAGAAAAAATTTGAGTGTGCAAGGTACGATATAAGGTAAAAGGGCATCCACAAGCGGTTCGTATTAGCAACCGCTTGCAGAAGTATCCTTACAAACGGTTCGTAGTACCAACCGTTTGCAAAGGTCAGTCTCTGCAAGCGGTTCGTACTACCAACCGGTTGCGGAGGTCAGTCTCTGCAAGCAGTTCGTACTACCAACCGCTTGCAAAGGGCCATTTTAGGAGGGCGGCAGGAACCCCCTTCTACAAGCGGTTGGTAGTACGAACCGCTTGCGGAGGTCAGTCACATTGAAAAGGACGCCGTGCCTGGTCTTTGTTGAGATGTAACATTCCTCCCCCTGCCTAGAGCACGGCGTTTAGGCGCGGGCTCACCCGCGTGCTCGTGGGTTCGAGCCCCCTTGCGCCCCCTTGGCCAAATTTTTTTTGTTTTTCTATTTTCTTTTCTTTTATAAATTTGTTTTATCTCTTTCTTTTCTTTTATCAATTTGTTTTCTTTTATAAATTAATCTGTTTTATCAATTTCTTTTCTTTTATAAATTTGCTTTATCTATTTCCTATCTTTTGTAAATTTGTTTGATCTATTTCTTTTCTTTTGTAAATTTGTTTTATCTCCTTCTTCTTTTTTATAAATTTGTTTTATCTCTTTCTTATTTGTATAAATTTGTTTTCTCTCCTTTTTCTTTTTTATAAATTTGTTTTATCTCCTTCTTTTCTTTTATAAATTTGTTTTATCTCTTTCTCTTCTCTTTTGTAAATTTATTTTATCTATAAATAACATTAAAGAAATAACACAAGTCCAATATCGTATTTTTAATGAAGTTGTACACGTTAAGTAGGGGCAATATTAGCCTTTACAACCGTTCCTTCGTTATGATCGCGACGTATGTAAGGATCATCGACGTCTCTGTCATTCAGGACGGTTATGTCCACATCAACCGCAAAAGGAGGTAGCTCGTCGAACTGGCCATACTCTTCCTCATCGGTGATGTCTTCAACTCCAACAATCCTTCGTTTGCCTTGGAGAACCACGTATCGCTTCGGTTTGATCTGCGTCTTGTCCTTTTGCTTCTTTGATTTGCTTGAGTTCATGTCCATCACATAGAATACCTGGTGCACAGCTTGAGCTAGAACAAACAGTTCGCGCCTATAGCCGACTTGTTTGAGATCCTCGGTTGTCATGCCGTATTTGTCGACCTTCACGCCGGTTAGAGTCAGCTTCACCCATTGGCACTTAAATAGAGGGACCTTCAACAATGGTCCATAGTCAAGCTCCCATATTTCTTCTATGAAACCATAATATGTGTCCACCCTGCCGTTGTTGTCTAAGGCGTCTATACGGACACACCATTACTCGTTGGTGCTCTTGTTATCTGGAATCGGTGTAGAATGTGTAACCGTTGATCTCGTACCCCTGAAATGTCATGATTTCTTGTGATGGTCCACGGGCCAACCGCTGCAGTACTTCATCGTTTGACCCCTTCTGAAGGATGTAGGTTTGTAGCCAACTTCCAAAAGTTTCCATTTGCTTCAAATCTATCCAGCCATCTGTCTTTTCTGGGAAGCTGCGCTGTAGGGACCTCTTATGTTGAAGGATATAGGGACCGATGATAGTTGATTGCTTTAGAACCGTGAAATGTGCTTGCTTAAATGCATTAAGATCGTTGCATACAACTGCTTTCCTTCCTAGTGTGGCTTTCCCCACAGCCTCCCCTTGTGGCGTGATATGGGGACGCCGATAGGATCAAGATCACTAATGTAATCAACACAAAACTCGATTACCTCCTTTGTCACGTAGCCCTCGGCAATGCAGCCTTCCGGACGAGAACGGTTCCGGACGTACTTCTTGAGGATGCTCATGTACCTCTCAAAAGGGAACATGTTGTGCAGATACACGGGTCCGAGAATACCTATCTCCTTCACAAGGTGAACAGTGAGATGAACCATGATATCAAAGAATGCAGGAGGAAAGATCATCTCGAGACTAACTAAGCTTTGAACCACATCATCCTGCAACTTATTTAGTTTATCTGGATCGATGACCTTCTGTGATATGGCGTTGAAAAATGAACACAGCTTTGTGATTGTACCCCGAACCCACTCCGGCAGTATACCTCTGATAGCCACTGGGAGCAACTGTGTCATCATCACAAGACAGTCATGAGATTTCAAGCCTTGGAATTTGTTCTCTTTCGTGTTTACGAGTCTCCTTACATTCGAGGAGTATCCGGAAGGGACCTTCACACTGTTTAGGCACTCTATCATGCTTTTTTTTCTCTTCTTTGCTTAAAGTGTAGCTCGTAGGATGTAGGTACAGTTGTTCTGTCCCTTCTTTATTTTTTGGATGTAGGTCATTCCTCAACTTCATTTCTTCAAGATTCTTCCTCGCTTGGAGGGTATCTTTTGATTTGCCATACATATCTATGTACCCTAACAGGTTTAGGCACACATTCTTAATGATGTGCATGAAGTCCAGTGAGTGACGAACCTCCAGCACTTCCCAATACGGCAGATCCCAAAATATTGACTTCTTCTTCCACATTGGTGCCTGACCATCCTCGTTCGGTACATGCATGCTTCCAGAACCCTTTCCAAATACTACTTTTAGATCTTGTACCATAGCAAAAACTAGTCGGCCATTACGATGCTAAGGCTTGCCACGGGTTTCTTGTTGTCCGTTGAATTTTCTGCCTTTCCACCGCAATGCATGACTACTGCCTAAAAACCTGCGATGGCCCATATACACAGACTTTCGAGAGTTTTTCAGGTACATGCAGTCCGTTTCATCCAAGTACTGGGTGCAGGCTTTAAACCCTTTGATAGTTTGTCCGGACAGAATACCAAGAGCAGGCCAATCGTTGATTGTTACAAACAACATTGCGCGCAAGCTGAAATACTCTCTTCTATACTCATCCCAAACCCGTACACTATCCTCCCACAACTTCGCAAGGTCTTCAACCAATGGTTGTAGGTATACATCGATGTTGTTTCCAGGTTGCTTGGGTCCTTCGATCAATAGTGGAATCATGATGTACTTTCGCTTCATGCAGAGCCATGGAGGAATGTTATAGATGCACAACATCACAGGCCAGGTGCTATGGATGCTGCTCAACTGGCCGAAAGGATTCATCCCATCCGTGCTGAGCCCAAACCTTATGTTTCTGACCTCTTTTGCAAAGTCCGGGTAAGTCCGATCGACTTTTCTCCACTGAGAGCCATCTGCAGGGTGTCTAAGCATCCCATCTTCCTTACGCTCTTCTTTGTGCCAACGCATCATCTTGGCATGACATTCGTTAGCAAACATACGCTTCAACGTAGGGATCATGAGAAAATACCACAACACTTTGGCTGGAGTTCTCTTCTTCATACGCTTCCCATCCACTTTACCTGGGTCGTCACGCTGCACCTTATACCGTGATTTCTCGCACACTGGACAAACCTCCAGATCGGCATACTCATTGCGATACAGAATACAATCATTAGGGCATACGTGTATCTTCTGTACTTGCAATCCTAATGGGCAGAGGACTCGCTTCGATTCGTAAGTAGATTCCGGTAGAGTGTTACCTTCCGGAAACAACTTCATCATGAGTGCTAACAACTCATCGAATCCCTTGTCCGATACACCGTTTGTGGCCTTCCATTTCATGAGTTCCAGTGTAGTACGGAGCTTTTTTAGGCCCTGCCCACAATCTGGGTACAAAGGAGTTTTGTGGTCCTTTACCATGCGCTGATACTTCCTCTACTGTCTTTCCTCCGTGAACTCTCCCTCTCCGTCACGGAGCATCTGGTCTAGCTCATCGTCACCAAACTCGCCAAGTGCATCTTCCACGGACCCAAATTGAGTGTTCACTTCGTCAACCTCTTCTTCGTCTTCTTCGTATTCTTCATCGTCTTCCTCTAGAATCTCCTCTACTTCGCCGTGGTTTGTCCAACAGATATAGTTTGGCATGAAACCTCTCATGACCAAATGGTTCGTAACCAACCATCCTTCAGAGTACTCCTTCTCGTTCTTGCAGTCTACGCATGGACAAGGTATGAAGCTTCCTGGAGGCAATAATGCATTGGCCGCATCGAGAAAAACCTTCACGCCATCCCTGAACTCTCTTGACCGACGATCCGCATTGTACATCCATTGTCGATTCATCTATAGCAACAAAAAAAATACAAACATCTATTACAATTTTCAAGTAATGCTAACTACGTCTATTAGTTATAATTACTTTTATTACCTACCACGAAATATTTACTTTCTTTCATTTAATATGTATAGATCTACCAACCAATTTTTTTGCATTTCAAACATTTTAAGCTACCATAGCACCTTATGAAACAAGATTTCTCATCATACAATGCATAAAAAAATTAATATATAGAAGAGAAGAATATGTACAAGATGCTAGTCACCTTTTAAACAATAAATTTGGATCTAAGAGCCTCAAAAGTTCTAAAGTGGATTTAGCAAAATAAACACCTTTCCATATATAAAACAAAATTTCTCAACATCCAATGCATAAAAAACATCAATATCTACAGGAGAAGGATGTGTACAACATGTTACTAACCTTTCAAACAGTTAATTTGGACCACAAATCTTCAATTAAAAATTTGGCAGCACCTCCCCTATGAACAGAGCTCGGCCCACCATGAACAGCAGCTTTGTCCTGTGTGCGAGCTCGCTGAGGAAGACAGAGTTTAAATGTGCAGAGCGGGAGGGGAGCTCATTGCAAGCGGTTCGTAATAAGAACCGCTTGTGAATCCCCTATTCTGTAGGCGGTTCCTATTACGAACTGCTTGTACAATAGTGCAAGCGGTTCGTAATAGGAACCGCTTGCACAGTATGGAATTCGCAAGCGGTTCTTATTACGAACCGCTTGCAGTGCGCCCCTCATCTCGCCCTCCAGCCCGTTGGTTTCGAACCGCTTGCGGTTCTCAAACTACAAACGGGCCGAAGTGAACCGCTTGTAATGGGCCGTTTGTAAAACTCTTATCTGCAGTAGTGGACAGAAGAAAAGGCACAGGGCTGCAACGCCCTCTACCTTTTTACCTTAATCGTGTGATGGTGATTTGCATTCCCTTAAGATTATTTTAATTTTGGTATCACTCTGTAATTTTTGATAAATTTTACGGTACACTAAAATGAATACATGTCATCCATATTTTTGACAAATTTTACAGTACACTAAAATGAATACAAGTCATCAATTACTCTCAATCTAATGGTTTAAACTAATTCAGAATTTTTTATATTACCATGGTAGTTTTTGCATCACATGCGTACGTAGTATATTTTTACGAGGGATGTCCTCAAAATGGACAGTTAGACCCAAAATATACTACTGCCCTATATTATTGTTGTTGTGTATCATAAAAAGCTCAACCTTTTTGTTTTGAAGGTTTCTATTTTTTTTTTCTTTTGGAGCTTTTGTACCTATCCACTTCTTTAGAATCAATTAGTCAATGACAATCTTCACCGTTTCATAGTTTTACTGGAGGGATCTGTTAAGGACGAAATCCGACAATTTCAGGCGTCCTATATTATTGTCGTTTGTATATTGTAAAAAGCTAACTTTTCTGTGTTGGAGTTTTCTTCATTTGGTTTTTCTTCTTTTGGAGCATCTTACCTATCCACTTCTTTAGAATCAATTATATAATGGGAACCATGGAAATTTTTAACGTTTCCAAAATTTTACTGCAGGGGTCCAGTAAGAACGAAATTGGCAATTTCAGGCAAAATATTTCAAACAGAATTTGATTTTTTTTAACTTTAAACAAAAGAAAATGAAAAGGATATGTGCTCTAGAGGCTCCAACCATGACCTCTGCCCCTCTTTACAGTGGTGGGGCGTTCCCACCCGGACACTAGGATTTTGTTGGTCACCATTGGTTTTGCACGTATTGTTGTGGAAGTTATACAAACATTCCCTATAACATGTACAAGTAAACATTCACCAAGTTTCGAGTGGCCTTCAATTCACCGAGAAGAGCTTCACAAACCATCAAGGAACTCTAGCTAGGCAAGATTTTGCATTAAGTGTCTAGTTGCATTAGTGGGGTTAGTAGAGATCGAGGGATAAGTTATCCAACCTTTCGTTGGGATAGCTAATCATGGGCTAGTGGGGACAAATAGCGTTGACCAAATAAACTTAAACCAGTTTAATCAGAGGTGTTTGACAAACTAAACCATTAATCCACCCCTTAACCCTAAACCAAGCGCTCTTAGAGGGAGCGACTAGGATAACTATATTTTACTCCCAACAAAGAGACAGAGGACTTATTGGCCCTTGCTTTACTTGGTAGAGTGAGGATAACCAGTCACATGATGTGTAAAGAAAGTTCTACATTTGTTGGCTCCTGCATTACCAGCTCAAGGTGAACCCTACAGATTGGGCACCAATTGTTCCACTCCAGCAAAAAAATCTCATACATACCCATATTATATTATTGTATTCTATTCCAGTTCCACTCCCACGCAGAGCTTTGCAGGCACTTTGCTAGGTGCGAAGCCTCGCCTAGGGTATCCAACCACTACTAGCCAAGGGCCTACACTACCGGTTCCAAACCGGCTCTAGTACCGGTTTTGGAACCGGCTGTAGGCATCCAGAAGTGATGTCCACGGGTTTCACTACCGGTTAATCTACCCGGTAGAGCTTGCCAGAAAAGAGGGAGCACGTATGGCGCTGCAGGGTATCTACTACCGGTTTGTATTACCAACTGGTAGTACACCTTGTCAGAAAAGGAAGCTTCTTTGGCGCCAACAGCGGATTCACTAGTAAATCCAGCGATTCACTACCAGTTTGTATTACAAACCAGTAGTAGAGACCCTATTACCCATTCGACAACAGGCCACAAATTACTTTCCATTTAGGTTTAATCGCAATCCACATTTCAATTAGATTCTTAATTCAGATATTTGCATATTAGTTTTCAAAATGCACACATAATTCATTCACACACAACAAATTTATTCACAACATTAATTAATTCAACAAAGTACATATTCACATTCAAATAATATTCACATCAAATTAATTTAACACATATTCACATCAAGTACACGAGGGAACTCAAGTTTACAATTCAAAATACATAGTTTATTTTTTCGTCCATCGCTTTTTGAAACCGAGGTTGAGCCCGTGAGTTCGCTAGTCCTTATCGAAGGGCACGGTCTGAACGCATGTTCGTGGAACTCATCCTTTGGAGATATGACCTCATCAACAAGAAAGCCGGCGAGTTGTTCTTGGATTGCATTGACTCGGTGCGGCGAGATTATGCCTTTCTCAGAGTTGGTGAGCTGTCATTAGATGGAGTGAAAAATTAATCAATCCGTAAACTTTGATGCGTAAGAAGTGAGAATTGTGAATCGATAAGTATCTACATACCCATTCGGTACTTTGCATCTGATTATGGTTGATAGTGAAATACCGCATTAACTCACGTACATAGTAGCCACATAAGTTAGTTCCCGACTCCTGCCTCATACACTGCGGTGAGAAGAGTTGAAAAACATTATTGGCATGGAAAGGTCAAAATCATTATTGGCATGAAAAAGTGGTATGACACATTAATATTCGCTACGTACTGGAAAGTCGGTTATAACATGAAGTGTCTCCTTGAATTGACCATCCTTCTGTGCACAAAAACTTGTGAATGCACTGCATGTGATTACGGATAGTAGTTATTAGAGTTCGACTCACTCGAAATAAATGAAAGGAACAATATTACCGGTTAAGCAAGCGTATGATTTTTTTAAAATTTTCTACGGGTTTCTTTTGTGAGTCGAAAATAATGATCTGGCTGCGATCTAAGTAGATAACAAGAAGGACCCAGTGAAACCTGTGCATATGTCAACATAGGTAATTAGTACTAACTTCATGTCACGTGAAAAAAATTTAGAACGAGAAGATACGAAAACACGTACCCAAAGTTGTAGGGTAGAAGTATAAAGTTTTTGTACTATTGTCCCAGAAGAGCATTGAGGATATTATTCTCGGTTTTTTTTTGCCTTGTCCTTAACGGTTGATTCATTTACAACTATTTGATCGATGTAACCTATATTGTAAATAGACATATTTCTATAATTTTGTATCTCCATTCTGCATAAAAAGAAATTAGTTACACTTGCAATTTAATTAAAGATGCACACGGTGAATTTTACAAATAAGACACTTACAGAGTCCAGCAACCCAACAAGGCCACGTCGAGGGCGTCTTGCTGGTACATTTGGTAAATATTGTTGAATTCAATCCATGCGAGGCCGTCGCCGCGAAAGAAATCCTCTTGTTTGAAATGGGCGGCAAACATTGTTCTGCCATTCTTTGACTCCCGCAAGTACCATTCGTGCAATTGCCGCATTTTAGTTGGTAAGAATGGCACGTCATTAGGCCGAACTAATGGCTCACCCAACTCAAATGGCCATCGAATAGGTGCTGCTTCAACCTCACCTTCTCCACGAATCTGAGATTCCGTCAGTCCAATTTTTGCCATGAATTGTTGCATCTGTAAATCCGCTAGGGACTACGACTTCTTCAGCTCCGTCCACGATGTCGTGAAAATTTTTTCACCGCATCATCGATTGGAACCGTCTTCTTAGGCTCTGGACGTTTGAAGTGTGCAGTTACACTTGCTTGAACTTCCTTTGTCGTCTCCTCGGGAGTTAGGTCGTACAACTTCTTAGATGGAGCCGACTTCTTAGCTTGGGTAGACCTCTCGCTGGGGCCGGCTTCTTAACTGGGGCCGACTTCTTGCTTTCACTGGTCGTCTCTTGTTGTGGACCCAATTTCTTAGGTGAAGCCGGCTTATGTTGAGGCGCTCGGGGTTGTGGCAGAGTCGTGCTTCTTGTCACCACCATCTTCTTGCGTGGAGGTGGTGGTGGAGTTGGACTTCTAATAAGCATAGGATCTGGGTACGAGAGGTATAGGATCTGGGTACGAGAGGTCCCTTGGCGGAGTGGACACCTCCTAGTTACCTTGAAATATAATATAGCGCTTGCGCCACAAGATGATACTGTGTAGGGCCTCTCCAAGCTTGGTAACCCCATCACCTCTAGGAATGTCAAGGTCAAGGTCCTCATATCCTTCGCAGACCTTCTCCACACTGACCTTAGAGTAGCCCGGCGGTATCTGGCTGCAATGAAAGAGCTGGCCCGGCTCCACGGGGAATGCCATGGCATAAGCCGCCTTGAGGGACAGGTTACGCGCTTCAATATGCAGCTCACACGGACAGCGCGTCGTGATGTCATCCACGGGATAATGGCCCAAGTGCGCTTCAGGAAGCTCGGTGGAAGCGCTGCTGCTCCGCCTCAGAGTGGGGCTAATGACAACGTCAGGATTACTAGGCGGTTCCGGCAGCTAGCTAATGGCTAGCTGCACTTGTTGTTTAACTTCTTCGTTTATACTTGCCTGTGTTGTATTTAGCCATTCTTCCAATGCACGGTACCTTTGTTCTTCTTGGGCTTTGCTTCTCTGCAGACTCCTATAACTGTTGTTGTACTCAGCGAAGCCGTACTTCCATGGAACCACGCCAACACCGCGTGTTCGTCCAGGGTGCTCGGGGTTTTGCAAGGCCAAGGTTAGCTTGTCATTCTCCCTATCTGGCCTGAATGAGCCTTGGGAAGACTGTTCGAGAGCGTCTACAAGTCTTGTGGCCACTTCCTGCACTTCCTCTGAATACACCAAGCTACCGTCATCTGCAAGGCTCCCCTCATGGGCAAAATACCAATTCTTTGATCGTTCAGGCCAGTCGTGCGTTATGGGTGTTATACTTCTGTCCATCAGTTCTTGTTCCCTCTTCTGCCATTTTGATATCTTCTTGACGTAACCACCAGTGCCAAGGTGGTGGTGGTATCTCTTCTTCGCTGCATTAACCTTGTTCTTTGCACTGAAAGATTGACCTTGTTCTGATTGCTTGTACTCCATAAAAGCATCCCAGTGATCCGCGAATTTTGGCAAAGTATTAATGTCGGGCGTTCGACCCTTCTGCACGTAGGTGGAGTTCAGATACTTCTTCCAAGTCTGGAAATGGATGGCCATTTTCAAAGTATATTTCTTCACTAGCTCTTCAGACCCTGTAGGGAAGGTGAACGTCTCTTTCATATCAGCCTAGAGTATGTTCTTGATAGCGTCAGAGACCGCGTCGTTGTCATCTCGTTTGTCACTCCATTTCCTTAGGCTAATGGGCACGTGATCCCTGACATGGTAGCCACAGGCGTTGTTGTAAGGACCCAACGCTGACTCCGGTGCAACAGGCATGCCATCGGTGTTAACTTCAGTGATTACATGTTTTACTATCGGCTTCTTGTTAGGGCTTCGACTTTTCACTTGGCTGCTCGAACTAGCAGTCTTAAAAATACGACAAAGAAGAAACAAGTTAGGATATTTGGTAATCATCAAAGGGTTACCAATATATGCTTTCATATGAATTACCTCAGTGCTAACAGCTTCGGCGGCCTCACTGGGCTCAGTGTTAACGGCTTGAGCGGCCTCACCGGCCTCAGTGTGAACAGCCTGAGCGGCCGCACTAGGCTCAGTGCTACCTTGTGCGATCTGCTCGAATAGAAATTGTTCCTCCTCCTCAAAGGTGCTATCACGTGCTATCTCTTATAACTGTAACATGATCCTAATTAGTTGATCATACAGGAGCGCATCAAGTTCATGCACAACACATCAATTCATGCTTACTACAAGCAGTTTACCTCGTGACAACATCATTGAAAACATGCTACCTTAGGCCCAAGTACATACAACTAATAATACATCTTTGGGGCCTATCACTATCATACCATAGCCAAAGTTGATCATACAGGAGCGCCACTACTGAAAGGCATCCGAATTGGATTACTCTGGTTATTATTAACAATGGGCTTAAGGGAGGCCACTGTTGACTCAACTTTGGCAATGATCGCAGCAACGTCTCCCTCAGTTTCTTGTTCTCGTTCTCCATCTTCATGCAAACAGGTACCTTAGTTTCATGTATTTAATGGCATCACCTTAATTCTCGTGCTACGGTCGACTGCTACATTATAGACAACAACTTTCTCTTTCATCACTACCCCTCTCTCGCCCACATTAGTTGAAATCCTAGGTGGTAAGAGTTTATAGACAACTGACATGTACATTGTTGACAAATCAATCACATGATCAAACCGAGGCAATACATTGTTGACAAACAGCAATGTATTGGAGGCACACTTATTTAGCACATGAGCAATACATTGTTGACAAACAGCAATGTTGACAAACAAATCAATCACATGGTACACTAATACATTGTTGACAAACAGCAGATCCAGACTTGGTACACATACATTGTTGACACAAATACATTGTTGACATACCTTCTTTTTTTCCACTTTCAGGGTCAACGACGGGGACGGGGACGTCGGCAATGGAGACACGGACGGGGTCGGCGACGGGGACGGGGACGGGGACGCCGGTAGGGCGGAGACGGCTGCGACGGCGACGAGGACTGGGGCAGGCTCAGCAACGACGACACCGGCAACAAGGGCTGGGTCGCCGGAGGCGTCGACGCGGAGGGCTATCGGAGGTGTCGGCGCGTAGGATTGCTCGGGGACGGGGACGGGATCGGCAATGGGGACACCGCGACGAGGGTGGGGTCGTCGGAGGCGTCGGTGCGCAGGGTCGTCGGAGGCGTCGGCACACGGGGTCGTCGGAGGCGGAGACGGCAGTGATGCTAGGGGTTTGGGGAAGTTAGAAATTTGGGGGAGAATAGGGTTAAGTCCCCTTGTGCGCGCATTTTTGAGGGGGCAATTCATAGGCCACGACCGGTTGGTTAAACAAACCGGTAGTAGGGAGAAAGCTCTACTACTGGTTGCCGGTAGTAGAGCTTTCTCCCTACTACCCGTTTGTTTAACCAACCGGTCATGGCCTCAACAAAAAAATCCTGTGGCGAGGCAATTCGCATGCCACTACCGGTTGGTTAAACAAACCCGTACTAGAGATGGCTCTACTATCAGTTTGACTAAACAACCGGTAGTAGAGCCTTGAAAATAAAAGAAGGCCGCTGCGCGAGAGGGGGTCGAACTCGTGACCGCACGGGGAGCTCGCGCTCAAGCGCACGCTGCTAGCCAGGGAGAGCAGGGAGTTTGTTCGACATTGTCGGGCGCGTATCTCTTATGTACCATAACTGGGAGAGGTGAGGAGAAAGGGCATGGTGACTGACATGTGGGCCTATCTCTGGTGGGTCCCACATGTTAATGGTACTAATTTGCCATACAGTACTCGAAAATTATATAAAATTATTGGGAGACCATACAAATTAATTAAAAATATCAAAAAATTCATAAAATATGAAAATTGACATATATAAGAAAATATGATCTTTTTAGAAACTTCTAGACTTCAAATTATTTTAGAGGGTTTTTTATTGATTAAATTTGTCTTGGAGGGTTATTTATTTTTGGGAGTCCATAAAATTGAGTTGGGAGCCCATAAAAATAAAATAAAAATATGAAAAAATATTTTGCCAAGGGATTTATAATGTTGTGAGCCCATACAAATAAAATAAAAATATAAAAAATATTCATAGGTCACACACGTGTACTAACAACATAGTATGTCTTAACTATTTACATACTTTGTTTTGACAAGTGTTCCCTCATTATGATCGTGGTGTACATAGGAAGTTTTCTCAATATCATCTAGGACACTTATGTCGACCGGCACCGCAAAAGGAGGCAGCTCATCGAATTGATTATATTCTTCTTCTTCAATTCCGACAATCCTTCTTTTGCCTGTATGAACCACGTGGCGCTTTTACTGATCGGTAGACATGTCCTTCCACTTCTTCAGTTTGTTACACATGTCCATTACATAGAAGACTTGTGTCACATCATTGGCGAGCACAAATGGTTCGTCCCTATATCCGATTTGTGTAAGGTCCACGGTTTTCATACCACACTTATCGATCATCACGGCATTTGCTGTTAGTTTGACCCATTGGCACCGAAATAGAGGAACCTTCAAAGGTCCATAGTCGAGCTCCCAGATCTCCTCTATGAAACCATAATAGGTGTCCTTATTTCCATTGTTGTCTATGGCATCTATACGGACATCGCTGTTTTGGTTGGTGCTCTTGTTATCCTGGGCTCTAGTATAAAATGTGTACCCATTTATGTCATACCCTTGGAATGTCAATATTGTACTGGATGGTCCTTAAGCCAAACATTTTAACTGTTCATCATTGGTCTCCTTACCTATCATGTGCTTTTGTAACCAACCGCCAAAAAGGTCCACGTGCTGCCGTGTGATCCAATCCTCTAACCTGCCAGCGTATTGAGAGCGTAGAATCCTCTTGTGCTCATCGACATATGGAGCCACTACAGCTGATTGTCGCAATATTGTGTAACGTGCTTGTTGAAATGAAACAAGATCATTGCTGATGATTGCTTTTCTCCCTAGTGTCCCTTTTTCCTGTAGCCTCTCCTCATGGTGTGATATAGGAACGCCAATCAGATTCAGATCATCGATGTAATCGACACAAAACTCAACCACCTCCTCTGTCCCAACACCCTGGGCAATGCAGCCTTCTGAACGAGATCGATTACGAACATACTTCTTTAGGACACCCACGTACCTTTCAAAAAGGTACATATTGTGCAGGAACATGGGTCCGAGAATATCTATCTTTTTGATAATGTGAACCATGAGATAGACCGTAATATCAAAGAAGGATGGAGGGAAGATCATCTCAAGGCTCACCACGCTTTGGACGACGTCATCCTATAGCTTAGTTAGTTTATCTGAATCGATGACCTTCTATGACACCTCATTGAAGAATGAACACAACTTGATTATTGTCCCTCGTACCCTTTCCAGTAGAATACCTCTCACTTCAACTGGAAGCAATTGTGTCATCAACACATGACAATCATGGGATTTCAGGTGTACGTTTCTTTTCTCTTTCATGTTGATGAGTCTCTTTATGTTCAAGAAGTATCCGGACAGGACCTTAAGACTGTTCAAGCATAGGATCAGGCTTTTTTTTCTCTTCTTTGTTTAGAGTGTAGCTGGCAGGATGTAGGTAATGTCTTCCTTTCCCTCTCTTTTCTAGATGTAAGTCGTTCCTTAGTTCCAATTGTTTTAGGTCCTTTCGTACTTGAAGTGTATCCTTCGATTTGCCATACATATCTAGAAAGCCTAGCAGGTTGACGCAAACATTCTTCACTAGGTGCATGACGTCAATTGAGTGACAGACCTCTAAGAGTTTCCAATAAGGTACGTCCCAAAAAATTGACTTCTTCTTCCATATAGGTGCCTTGCCTTCTTCACTCGAGACAGGTTTGCTACCAGCACCCTTTCCAAATACTACTTTCAGATCCTTTACCATAGCGAATACCTGTGTCCCATTACGATGCGCAGGCTTAGTACGATGGTCTGGTTTTCTATTAAAATTCTTATCTTTCTGTAACGGGTGATTTGTAAGAAGAAACCTACGGTGACTCATGTACACAACCTTTCGACAGTTTTTTAGATGCATGCTGTCAGTATCATCTAAACACTGGATGCAGACTTTATATTCTTTGATAGTCAGGCCCTCTAGGTTGCTAAGTGCAGACCAGTCATTGATGGTTACAAATAACATGGCGCGTAGGGTGAAAATTTCACCGTGAAATGTTCTCGTTTGTACTCATCCCATACTCGTATATCATCGTTCCACATTGTTAGTAGATCTTCAACCAATGGTTTAAGGTACACATCAATATAGTTTTCAGGTTGCTTGGGGCCTTGGATAAGTAACGGTATCATAATGTACTTTCGCTTTATGCACAGCCATGGAGGAAGGTTGTAGATACATAGAGTCACAGGCCAAGTGCTATGATTGCTGCTCATCTCGCCGAAAGGATTCATCTCATCCGTACTCAAGCCAAACCTTATGTTCCTCACCTCCTCTACAAAGTCATGGAATGTTCTATCGACCTTCCTCCATTGGGAGCTATCAGCGTTGTGTCTTAGCATTCCGTCATCCTTACGCGCTTCTTTGTGCCGATGCAACATTTGGGCATGCACTTTGTTCGCAAACAAACGTTTCAACCGGGGGATTATAGGGAAATATCACACCACTTTAGGTGGGGGTCTCTTCTTTTTGGTCTCCCCCTCTACCGCCCCTAGGTCATCACGCTTGATCTTATACTGTGATGCTTGGCACACTGGACAAGCATCCAAATCCTTGTACTCCTTGCGATAAAGAATACAGTCATTAGAGTATGCATGTATTTTCTGTACTTCCAATCCCAATGGACAGACAACTTGCTTGGCTTCGTAAGTACTTTCAGTCAGCGTGTTATCCTTTGGAAGCAACCTCTTAATGAGGCATAGCAACTCGTCGAATCACTTATTGGACAAACCATTTGTTACTTTTTATTGCATCAAGTCAAGTGTGGTACGCTACTTTTTATGGCCCTGCTCGCAGTCTGGGTACAAGAGTGTTCTGTGGTCCTCTAACAAGCGTTGGAACTTTTGGAATTATCTTTCATCGGTGCAATCTCCCTCACCATCACGCAGCATCTGATCTAAATAATCCCCATCAAACCCTCCCAATGTATCTGCCATTGAACCGTATTAGGATGCGTCCAGGTTTATGTTGTCTCCCTCTTCTTCTTCATCATCTTCCTATATAATCCCTTCTTCACCGTGCTTGGTCCAATAGATATAGTTAGGCATGAAACCTCTTTGGAGCAAATGGCTATGAAGGGCCTTGAGTTTGAATACTCCTTCTTATTCCTACAGTCCAGGTATGGACAACACATAAAGCCTGACGGCTTGCACGCAACGGCCGTACTGATAAAAGCTTGCACACCCTCAATGTACTCCTTCGAGTGTTAGTCCGTGTTGTACATCCATTGCCAATCCATCTATAATAGGATGTAGCAAGCTAATTTTTAACTAATTTTCACATGATGATTTATCAATTTTAAAATCACAAAACCTATATTAAATTACCATGTACATAAATTAGAGCTAAATTGGACTCTAGCCCTTTTCTAGGCTATTCACCATGCACATAAATTAATCAATTAAATTATGATCGAGCTAGCTCTAGATTGCAGTAAAATCACCAAATTTTTTTAATTATTTGCAATCTACTTCAAAAAATGATCGAGCTAGCTCTAGATTCAAAATTCTTCATCGATCATGTGAACTCCAATTCCAAATTTGAGCTACATCCCCATCTTCAATTGGAGCTATATCTTAATCTGAGTAAACTCCAAACATACATAACAAGTTTTTAGCAATCTACTTCAAAAATGAGGTGAGCTAGCTATATGAAATGAGGATGATGTTACTAACCTTTAAGCACTTGGATTAGAGTAAAATCACCAAATTTTGAAAAATTTGGGCAGCACCTCCCCTCAAATTTCAAAAATCGCCACGGCCAGCACTTGGATTGGATCTAGATTCAAAAGCTTTCATGAATCATGGAAAAAAACAATATTTTCTCCAAATCTAAAGCAAAGAGGTATACATCTAACTACAAAATAAGTGAGGTTGATGTTACTAACCTTCAAGCACTTGGATTGGAGTAAAAATCACAAAATCTTGAAAAATTTGGGCAGCAGCTCCCCCTCAAATTTCAAAAATCGCCACGGGCAGCACCTCCCTCCCTTCTCTATTCATGGGCGACAGCTCTGAGAGGAAGACGACTGTTTAAATCGCGAGGCGGAAGCAGTGATCTTCTACCGGTTGGTATCACTAACCGGTTGGAAACCCAATCATCTACTACCGGTTGGTATCACAAACCGGTAGTGGAGATTCACTACCAGTTTATGGTTCCAACCGGTAGTAAAACAACCCACTCCAACCACGCCCTAGCCTTGGATGCCCTTGTAGCCGTTGAACCGGTAGTGATGCAACCATTACTACGGTTTGATATCCAACCAGTAGTGATAGGCCGGTAGTAATGCCCAGTTCTCTTGTAGTGAACGTGTCTCGATGACACATATTTATGTAGGTTGTTTCATAAAATTAAACCAAGCACATGAGTCATTTGATGGTATAGACTTTGGGCGCGACTCCTCATCAGTCGTCTGAAAATAGGTAAAATCTCAGTCGACGTATTTTACACTAGAAATAACTAAATTTACATATGGTTTGATGTTGTAAAAAAATGCATCATTGATATTGCAAGTTCATTCAAAACAAAAAAACAAGGTATACAAGAGGCTACTTATAAAACTGAAGGTATTTGTCAAAATAAGACATAAACTTTTTTACAGTTAATTATGCACTTTTTATATATCTAATTATACGTAAATTTAGTTATTTACAAGTGTAAAACATGTCGACTAAGATTTCACTTATTTTGAGGTGACTGACAGGGAGCAATTCCAGCCTTTTTTCGGGGGGAGGTCTTTAATATTAGCAATATATTGGTTCTTAGCAAAGTCATAAGAATTTTCCATCAAAGAAAACATAAAAAACCTGCACATTATCTAATAATATTTCAAAGGCGGCCGACTTCAGATCCTTTTGCCCCCAAAAGGGAATATAAGCCAATCTAGCTTGCCTAACAAAGTGGAGGTACACATCACAGTGTTGTAAAGGTAATAAGGAAGGCTTATTCTTCTTGAGTTGTAACGCACACGAACCAATGCTACGTACGTCAGTGACCGAAAGGCCAAGCATTACAAGAGTCAATATATTATATAACTTTTTATAGTGATGCGGCTGAAGCGAGGAACAAATGGCTTCAATAAGTGCAGAGACAAGATTGTCAAGGAAGTATCTAGGGTGAAACATATAAAAGCATACGACGCTGGTGATTAGGGTAAAAACCTGGTACTACCCATTAACATATCACATATACATATATACATGTACATTTGTATCGGTTCGATTAGAACCGGCACAAATAAAGTTATTATCACCGGTTCTTCGGTGGACACATGACAAAAGCTTTCAGGTGGTAGTGCTAATTACCAACTGGCACAAATTACAGACAATATATATCGGTTCTGATGACAAACCGACACAGATATATCGTGACTCAAAACATATAATTTCTATATATGTGCCGGTTGAATATTAGAACTGGTACATATCAAGTTTTTCCCACGTCACGTTGTTTCATATGCGCTGGTTCGTAATTATAACTGGCACACATAACGTTTCAGCTCCCAAGGCATTTTGCGAGCATTTTTTTCTTTGAAAATCTATATAATCTTATATCTTCGGTTGATCCACCACTTCCCACTACTAGTTCTCCACCTCTTCCTACTTTGCCATGGCCCAATCGGTACTCTGTCCTTGTCATCGATGCTCTCAGCAACCTCGTCATCACAGCTGCCTTCTCCAGCACCCGTCTCACCGCCGCAACCCTCTCCACCCACCTCGCCGCTGAAGCCCTTTCCACCTGCCTCGCCGCCACGGCCGAGCACGCCATGGTCACCATGGCTTGCCGGCGATCCAGTTCTTCACGTGGAGGAGCCCACCGGTGACGAGTCTCATGATAAGGAGCCGGCGCCCAAGCGGTGGCAGGCCACATCGTCCAAGGAAGAGGAGGAGGAGGACGAAGAGCAGGCAGCCAGATGGACCGAATGGTTGTCCGATGACAGGGACACATCCTCCGATCCCCCGGACAGCCCCATCCCGTCGGCGACTACAACAACTTCTCCCTCGACTACCCTGATGCGACAGGCGGCGGCTGCAATGACTACGACGTCATCGTTGACGATGACGGGTGGATGTAGGGTAGATATAGGGTGTACAGGCCAGCTAGTAGCCTATACACATCTTTATCGGTTCTATCTATAAACCGACAAAGATAACCGGACACATCAGTGTTTGTTGTATTGTGCTGGTTTAAAAACTGGCACTATTGCTAGTTTAGTTTCGACGCTAATGGCCATTTCTGTAGTAGTGTGGGTTTTTTTTTCGCACTGTTGATATATGATCTAGATTTTGAAGTAACTCTAACTCGCCACCCTATATAAAGTCCTATTGTAAGCCGCATGAGACATAAGTCACATTGTAAATCTCACCGAAGGTTTCGCCGGTTAGTGCCCCTGGTTTTTTTTCTACATGAGCTTAAATCGGTGTGTCCTGTTCTTAATCTACTTTCTGTTTTGCCTACCATTTTGCCAGCAGCCACAGAGCCACATATGAAATATTATGTGCATATAGGAAGAAAGAGCTTGAGTTGGAAGGTGCCTCGCATACGCTTAGGCATGTCTATTCTCAATTAATTGGATGCCTCAGATGATGCACTCGATGCTTGCATGGTAGACAAAAAAAAGTTAGGAAGGAAGAACTAATTTGCGGTGGAGATTGCAAATTTTTGTGCGAGTGCTAACAAAACGGTTAGATCATTTTTAAGCACATCTGTATAGACTTTATAATTTCTTATTGGCGGGAACAATTTTTACTTTGGTACATGATTAATCATGTGCAACGCTCTCTTGTTAAACACATATTCATAACCTTTTGCATCGTACATGTTCCTAATACTAAATGCAAAAAAAAGGCTGGGAGATTGAATATATAATGTCTTAAGTAATATCTACTAAAATCAGCAAGACCTCGTTAAGACCTTCACCGATTAAGCGTTTGTTTGTAAAAAAAAAAAAATCTCAAGGTCAGACTCATGTGTTTCTCATTCTTTAGTACTTTAGAATTAGAAGGCTCAAACCCGGGAGTTCTTGCTCGGAAATTTTTCGATGTCTCCTATATAGTAGACTTTTTGCTAATACCAGAATTTAGCTGGATTCAATATGCAACATTCGGCGTCAATTTTCAGAAAGCGCTTTGGCCGAATTTCCTTGCTCTAAAAAAGAAAGCACAGAGCATCTCCATATCATTTCGCTAGCTTGTTGCCGTCGTGATGATGAGACATTGATACGATAGGATCAATTTAAGAACATGCAGCAAGCAAAACACAGTTTACATAATATGAAACGAGTCGAATAGTTCTTGGTCGGTCAAGAACGTACTAATGACAAGATATATTCTCCGGCCACTTCATCATCTGAAAATGCTCAAGAGGAATCGATGCTGAAAGGAAGCTTCTTGGACGTTGTCGATCGACCTTGATGTGCAGGGTTCGCGACCGCGCGCGATGCAAGTTAATAGACGCCGTCGTTTTCGTGCAGGAATCCGCTTTGGCGACAGCAACGCGTGAGGTCGTTGTGGACCTGTACATACTGTGGTTTTCAACCATTGTTTCTCTTGAGATCGTGGAGTTCACAATCCTGGCATGTTTTGAGGGGGCCGGTTTCAGTGTGCAGAGAGTTATATATAGATGAAAGCGGAATAACTCACGTATAGATTGATTCGGTGAGAAACACATATACATATAGTCGTTAATCTTCCATATCTCAATAACTGGTTATAGAAACAAATACCGAGAGAGAAGGAATGGATCGAGGCTTAGAAGAAAACACATGAGAATTGCCGTGCGACCGATATCGGTGGGCCAGCGGCCAGGGCATGGTGAAGCTGCTGCGGGACGGGCAGGCGTTGTCCAAGAGCTCTCTGGTGAGGCCGGTTTGTGGCCAGACATGGACTGTGCCCGTCCAAGGGTTGAAGAAGGATGGCAGATGGAATGGAGGGGTGCCATTCGGCCCACTGCTGGTCTATTGGTGCCACCGGCTTGGCCACCACCACCGCTCTAGTTACCACCACCGGTGCCGCTCCACTATAGAGCCAGAGCCGCCCTTGCTGGAGTTGCGCTGGCCGCCGTGGGAGCGGTTTCCACCGCCGGAGTTGCCATTCTATTTGACGCCCTCGCTAGAGCCGCCTCTACCAGTCCAGTTGTTGTTGTTGCTGTTCCTGCTGGTGTTGGCACCTGTCGTCGGTCCAAGCTGGACAACCCAAAACAAGCAGCCCCCAAGGTGCTCAAACTCAACGCAAGGGTGAGACAACCACGGAGCCTAACTAAGAGGAATACATAAACTTTGAGAATTTCTTTTTTTCTTAAGATTTCTTGTGTCTCCTTCCATTCACTTGAGTCCCGCTTTTACACAAGGAGATTACAAGCTAGCTCAGACTAGAATGCCCTCAAGTATCATCGGTCTTGGCGATAAAGTAGGGATGGCAGGGTATTTGCTCCGAATATGACCTCCATGCTCCTTCTTTTCTGCGTCGTCTGGGGCTACTACGGGGTTCCCCTGGCTAAGACGTGTCGATCCCTAAAATGCCCTGCAACCAACTAGCTAAAGTAGGGTTACAGAGGTCATTACAATTTTACTAGTGGTTACAGCTTGTCCTTTGGCTTGGAAGGCAATGATGCTTTCCCTAACACATTTTATCTTTGACTCGTACGGGTTGTCTCCTAGGAGGTCCAGTAGCATCCAAGAACCCTACTCTTTCTTCGAAAGTGCTCTACCTTGCGAGGCGCTCTGTCTCGCAAGCTGCGGCCCCCTTCCTGCTTCACTCCTAAGCCTTCCGCTACGAAGCCGTCCCCGCACCGGACGTCTCCGTGTGAAGGACTTGCGAGGCTCCGGCATGGCTGCGCCTCCTCCTGCTAGGCGTTCCGTCCCGAAATAGTCCCCTCGCCCAGCGCCTTCGAGCGAAGGAGCTGCTTGGCTCCAGTTTGGCTTCGCCTCCTCTGGCTAGGCGCTTCGTCCTGATGCGGTCCCTTCGCCGGGCCCCTCCGAGCGAAGGAGCTACGAGGCTTCGGGACGGCTTCGTCTCCTTCGGCTGGGCACTCCGTCCCAGAGCGGTCCCTTCGCTGGGCGCCTCTGAGAGAATGAGCTGCGAGGCTCTGGCGCAGCTTCACCTCCTCCGACTGGGTGCTCCATCTTGAAGCGGTCCCTTCACCGGGCGCCTCCGAGCGATGGAGTTGTGAGGCTCCAATCTGCCATTGCTGTGTCGTAGAGGATGGGTGCTGCACTTCTACAACAAGAGCCGCCCATGGTCAAGCGCCTGCCCCGCCATGCTCTTGGCCATGCTCTCGTGCCAATATGCCCATCCCCTTTGGCATAAGGGCAGGCTTCACCCCCGGTTCTCTGCGCCTGCAACACAATTTGATATTTTTGCAGAGTAAGAATTTTCTTAGTGCCGTTTACGCACCCCTGATTATGTCGCTTGGTCTTCGGATTGTATTGAATGCGTCCACGCACGCGTTGCCTTAGGCACCTCAATGGTTCCTGCGCATGCCATCAGCCGTAGTTGGCGCTGCCTTTTAGACTTCGGGCTCCGAGCCATTATAGTGCGGTTGGGCTATCTACACTTTCCGCATTGGGGTCAACACGGGGTTGCATCGGACGCCAGGTCTTTACCGATCCGACGGTTCGCACGAACCGGGATTCTCTACAAATAGGCTGCCCAGGGCTCTACAGTTCTCCTCCTACACACCCCTGAGCCCAAGCCCACTTCTTGGCATTGCTATTGTGATCACACCACCTCCTTGCCGCTACGCCTCCGTCCACCTTCTGTTGCTTTCCGCTGTCACCCCAACCTCCTAGCTTTCGCTCCTCCAAGTCCGTTTTGGATGAGGCCGTGGCGGCCACTCTTACTCTAGAGCTGTGGTGCTCCCAGATGGACAACGAAGATATCACCATCACAGTGGCGCGCAAGCGCGATAGAGGGCACGCTCTGTGGGCGCGCAAGGGCGTCGTAGCGTGACAGGGCCGGTGTGTCAAGGGGCAGCGATGGCAGGGGCAACATGCCATGGGGCTAGGCGCGCGGAGTCGCGTCTGACAGCGCAGCATAGGGCGGCGTAGCGAATGGACCAGCAGTCCAAAGGGATGAGCGGTGGTGAGCCAAGGAGAAGGGAGCCGGGGTGAGCCGTGAGACGGTGAGAGTGAGCCGGGTTGACTCAGCTGGGTTGCTGGCTAGGCTGGGCCAGTGGCCTGGCTAGGCCAGCTAAGTGGTCCAAGCACAAAAATGGGTTGGGCCCAATAGGGCAATCCCATTTTTGTAGAGAATTATAAAATTGAGGTTTGAATTTAGGGCAATTCAATTTAAATTTGAATTTTTGTAATATGGCTGAAAGTAGGGTTTGAAATTAGGGAATAGTGGTTACACTAATAAATGGTGAATTTGGAGAATTAAACCCAAGGTATACTAATTAATTTAGTTTTGGAATAATGAAATATTTAATTTAAATGACAATTTATCCACTTAGTTATTTTTAGGGAGAGAATTGAATCCTAGCCATTTGCAATTTGAAATTTTGAATTGGGTTACTAATGATATTAGTGTTCATTTCCCAATTAAGCACTAATCTAGACACATCCATTCCTATATATATGTGTCTTTTAAAAAGGATAGCTTTATACAAAATAGGATTTGAAAATAAATTGGTAACTATATGCATTCTTAAGTTCTTATCACTAAACTAGGGCTGTTACAGGCCTGCGAGTCGGCACCCTGCATAGTTGCGGCGAAATCAGTGGACATGCCCTGGCGATGAAGAGAGAGGCCGGCGACTAGGGTTTGCGGAAGATGGTCGCAGGATCACTTGTGTCTAATGCCATGAAAGGGGAATAACTCACATGACAGATTGATTCGGTAATGAATACGAGTACATATAGGTATTCCATATCTAAATAACCGGTATATGGAAACAATTACCAGAAGATAAGAAAAGCAGGCCTTGAAGGAAACACATGCACGCGTTATCAACAAGGCGGTGGTGACGTTCCAAGCACGACGTATGCGTGCAAGACACGCATAATTTAACACTAGAAGGAAGTGAATTTGAACCTACATAGCATCAATCTCTCGTCTCTCCAAAATCAGGGCACCTCCCTTAATGGCTCATGACAGTTGCTTGATCTAACTACGTCTTAGATACATTCTTTTTTAGACCTTTCTTACCATCATGTAAAGGTACCACCGAGTACCAGGAGGTAAATAAGGGATTAGAATGGACCGAAGGGTATTATGAACAGATTGTCGGCTCCCGTTTCTAGATCAACTAGGAACTTTAGTGCTAGCCTAGGATCTTTCTTGCTAGCACAAAACAGTAACAAACAAATTAAATATTGGATCATCTCATACATATCTTCATAGTGATATTTATTACATTAAACAAAGTACATAGTGACTCAGTTTTGATGGGTCGTGTGATCAAATATTATAGTACCAAAATGTAGTCTTAACATAGTTTAACAAAGCGGAAATAGAATGCTAAGAGAAGTGTCGAGTCTCAAGGCTATGCCCAAAAACAAAATAGGCAAGCGACCGAAGTCTAGTCTAACACCGATCCTACTCGTTAGTCTCTTGGACCTCCTCGTCCTCATAGTAGTCAAACAGGTATTCATCATCCTCGCCATTGCCTACAAGAGTGAGTGGGTGTGAGGGTGAGCGTGCAATCAAACTATACTCGCAACCTAATACCCCACCTAATGCATTTAATGATATAGGCTCTGTATCGATGAGGCTTGGTTTCTTTTATTAGAATAAAGTCAGAGTTACAATAATTCATAACTAGAAATTATGGGACTATGATCCTTACCTCTGGAGACTTTCGATCGCTATGGATAGGAGGCCCATTTAATCTCTTCTAAAATGCGAACTTGCTGTAGCATCCTCATTTTTTAAAAATATTTAACTCATGTATCATGCATTTGCATATTGTTTTTAAATTAATTAAAATTTAAAAATAATTAAAAACAAATATGTTCCATTTCTAGAAAAGTTTTAAATACTAAATTATAATAAATTTATTTTTATATTCTCAACATAATTAAAAATAGTTATTTTAAGAATAAATGAGATTACCAAAGTGTAATAAAATATTTTATATTTATAAAATAAACTAACTAAATGGTTAATTTGATTAAGAATTAAATTGGCAAATTCAAAGTATTTTTGTAAATGTTAATAGTATATATGAATTCTCCTAATTCATAAAATTTTATGAATGTCCAAACTTTCCAAAATTTCCAAATTTCTTTCCTTTTTCCCTTTCCCTTTTCTTTCTTTCCCTTTTACTTTTTCTTCCTTCT
The DNA here is from genome assembly GCA_036346145.1 of Olyra latifolia. Taxonomy (NCBI): domain Eukaryota; kingdom Viridiplantae; phylum Streptophyta; class Magnoliopsida; order Poales; family Poaceae; genus Olyra; species Olyra latifolia. The sequence goes on from CM070532.1 coordinate 50,772,306, forward strand.
TCTTCCCTCCTTCCTTCCCCTTGACCCCCCTTCTTCTCCTCTCTCACACAGAGACGGTTCCCTTCCCTACAAGGGAAACCTCGCCATCCCCTTCCTTATCCGAATTAGGAAGAAGGGGATTTCTTTTCTGTAACATCCTTATTTTCAAAACCAAAATCATATGCATTGCATGACATAAAAATTTTAAAAATATAAAAATATTTGAAAAATGAGAATGTTCCTTGAAAATATTTCATAATTTGATTTCTAAATTGAATTTTTTGTTTGAAATCTTTATTAAAGCAAATAACAATATTTTTGGATAATATTCTTTTGAGAAACAAAATGATTCCTTTTATTAATTGTAATTGAAATTTAGAATCCCATTCAATTATTTTTATAAAGCAAATAGTTTATATTGGTTATATTCCAAAAGAAAAATTTATTTATTTCCTTAATGTATTAATAAGAAAATGATTTTCAAAATGAGGATGTTACTTAATAATTAAATTCCATTTTGATTTTGAAATAAAGCATTTAATTATCCAGTTTTGTTGTAAAAGCTAAAGTTATATTGTTTATCTAATGCCTCAAGGAGAAAATCAAATTATTTCTTTAAAATATATTATTTTGGTATTTTGGACTTAAGCTATTCTTTTCCTCTTTTACCTTACCTCTCTTACAGGTGGACCCCACTTGACCTTTTTCCTTTGCTTTGCTTTCCTTCCCCCCTACCTGGCCGATTCCTACTTGACCTGTCCCTTTCCTTCCTTGCTCCAGCGTAGCATGACAGGGAGGAAGCTTCCTCCCATACATCTTTGGAAATCCCCCCAAATCCTCAATGATTAATTCCCATGAACAAGGAGATTATCTCCTGCCCGATCCGCACCCCCCTTACCTAATCATCATCCCTAAACCCCCATATAAACCCCCTCCCAGGCTCTTTCCTCTCTCCTTGCCTCTCCTCCAAATTCGTCGCGAGGTGAGTCCCGTTGATTGTACCCTTCGAACACATTTCTGCTCTCCTTCTCGTGAACTCATTTGGCCCTTCAGCCAGACGTTTTGTCGGCTGAGCTTGCCAAATTTCGTCACCAAAGCCACCGTACGATTGCCATCGCCGCCATTGCCTTCCTCCAAATTCCTCACCGGCGGAAGGTAATTCCTCAACCCCACTTCCTCCCTAGGACCCCTAGGACTCACCCCCCACGACCAATTTTGCCGGAGCGCCACCACTATGCGCCTCCCTCTCTCCTGCAGTCGGCCACTCCACTGGGCCACACCACCCTTCCATCAACCACGGGACCCCCACCCACGGCACCCTCGTGTTGTCGCAATGCTCACGCACCCTACCGCCCCCCAGCCATTAGCTACCCCGAGCGGCACGCGCCGCCGCGTTCCACCGCCATGGGCGACGCCGTCGCCGCTGCCGTCGCCGCCGGACTAGTGGGCTGACCCCACCAGCGAGACTGTCGTGCCCTTTCATCCCTTCGCCGCCACCTCTCCACCGCCGCAACCCGCCGGAGTGCCACCGCTGCCACTATCTCGAGCACCGCAGCCCAGCTCCTCTGCTCTCAAATGCCGATAGGTGGGGCCCACCTATTGGTCACCCTTGGCTGAGCTAGATCGCGTCGTCGTAGGCCGTGGCCCGCTTCCACGTCGGGCTGCTTCTGCATTGGGCCATGCCTCCGCGCTCTGCTCTAGGCCGTGCACTTCCCCACGCTGCGCCGCTGGGCCACGGCACTAGTGCCCGCATGCGCCAGGCTGAGCCGGGCTGCACTGCATCGTGGGTCGTGTTCTCTGGCCAACTCCAAAAATTAGTTTCCTAATTTATTTAACAGTATAATTTGTTATTTTCATATCTTAAATTATATAGCTCCTAAAATTATGAAATAAAATTTTGAATGTTTATAAAATCAAAACCTACTATTCTGTAATTTTTCATATGCATTTGTACACATGATATTTTCTGCTATTTTCTATATTATATTTATTGTCGTGTTTTCTCATACGCTAGACTCGGGCGACTAGGGGGTTGTTGTTGCTACATTGGAGGAGCATTCTAGTTGTGTTGATCAAGGCAAGTGCTGAACATTGTGTCCCTATGATTTGAAACTGCATGTTATATTAAAACTAAAAATGCTAATTACCAAGTTGCTTAGATAACACCCAATTAACAATTACTCTGTTAAAAAATTCCTTGTTGCCCTCAGTTATTGAAGTTATTAATATTGGACATCACCCTTGAATTATGTTTTGCACATGCTTAAAAATGCTTAGTATTGAATTATTGTTCGTACTGGATAATTGTCGTTATCAAATGCTTGTTTAAACTATGAATTTTAAAAGGACAGTTGGTGTTGTCATGTTTGCAAATGGGTTATTTGATAGTGGGTGCTACCGGGGAGGGAAAAATGTTTTGCAAACCTTGATCAGCGTGGATGGTTGCAAGGCGGGTGCAGCAAGCACGAGACTGGGGCCCAGTGTGGGAACCACCCTCATACCTAAGGACCACAGTGCGACCATGTATGCTTGTATGGGTAGGGCCTGGCTGAGTACCCTTCGGACTCCTAGTTTTGGCATTCCAGTCAATGGAGTAGGCTGTTGGTGCTGGCTCTACTGGCGTAAGAGGGTATTGTTATGGAAAGTTTATGTAACATTCCAATTTTTATTAAAAATAATAAAACTTCGATTGTTTAAAAATAAAAGGAAAAGAGAAATGAGAAAAAAAAGAAAAATAAGAAGAAAAAGAATCTGCCCTAACGCGCTGAATGCACACCGCGCGAACCCTCCGTCGGACCCCCGGTCACCGGGCGTGTCAGTCCGTGCACCCCTGACCCCGTCTTGACCTCCTCGCCGACCGTGCCCGGCGTATCGCCCACGCAACCCGCCGCTCCGGCCGCGTCGCGACGTGCACGCCGTGCCGTCGTTTCACCCGAGTCTCCCCGAGCTGGCCCAGTCTGTCGCTGCTGCTTGCACTTGGCATGTCAGCCGAGGTCGCGTCACTTAACCTTTTCGCCTAGACGCTCACCCACCTCTGGACAAGCCTTCAAATGCCAGCTTGGGCTCATCGTCGTCCTCCTTTAAAGGCTCGGCGCGAGCGCCCTAGTCCTGGGTTTCGACACCAATTCCCACCGCTTGTTGCAGCCGCCCCAACCGTCCAAAGGCGTTTAGGCGAACGCCGGTGAGGTCGAAGGCCTCGGGGCAATTCCGATCCGCGCCACCACCCGCAAGCGACGTCCCAGGTAAGCTCCATGCCTTCCTGGAGCTGTTGCTGCTGCTTTGCTAGAGCTGCTGCTGCTGTTTTGCTGATTTTCGCTTAGTTTGGGCGTGTCTAGTTGGTTATTCCAGTAACAGCTCATAGCGAATTGTAGCTCGTGTCGTCGGCGCCGGAGTCGTCGATCGTCGAAATCGAAACCGAGAGTACCTGCAGAAGCGTTAGGACTTGAGGAACCCATTTTTACAATTAGTTCGTGGATTTAAGCCCTCTAGCGCCAGTGCCAAAGCTCGCTGTGAGCGTTCATGGCTGCAGCTAGCTTCATGCGTGAGGTTGAAGAAGCTACATAGTAGCATGTGCTATTAGTTTGTTTACTAGAGAAGTCACTCTTGGAGCTTATGACATGTGGGCCAGCTTATAGGAGATGCTTGTTACCTGGTTTGTGGCTGACTTGTGGACCCGGTCCCACTAGCTAGTAAGTGGAAACGTAATTTCGAAATGCGCTTTCAACCTTAAGCGCAGCAGTTCAGTTAATTGGCAGCTGATAACTTCTGCCCATTAGCAAAAATAGCAAACGAAGCCAAACATTTACAAAACTTTTTGTATAGCTTTCCTGTAGCATTTAAGATGCAGGAAAAATACTGCACCTGTTAAAAAGTAATAATAAATATATTTAAAAATCTAGTAGCACTTTAAGGGCTATAAAATGAATTTCTAGACGCATGCAAAACCTTTGCATCTTCAATGTGAAAAATTCTAAGAAAAATTCTGTAAAATCCTAGAGATGATTCATGATTCTATAAAAATAACAGACCTAGGACTTCAGTAAGATTGCTAGTGTTTAAACATCAAATAACCTTTTTGGAATGGCCCAAAATGGAAACCTTTACATTCTATATATATGAAGTATAGAAATTCTTTTCAGAAAAGTATTTCAAAAATTTATTTTTTGGTGTGATGCTTGTACGAGGATAGATCCCAAGGAGTTCGTAGAGACCCACGCCGAAGACACTTACCCGCACCAGGGGTTCAACCAAGGCAAGTCCCTTGATGCATATTGAACGAACCATTGTCTTATTTAAAGGTTTTGATAGTATTTGGAAAACTGCAGGCCAATTATAAAACAAGTAATCAGTAGAGCTTAGTTATCACCAGAAATTAAAATGTTGTTCTGTCCCTTTATAAATTTTGAAGCCTAGGGATATCTATAACTACATTACTTATAAATTTCCTTGCAATAGGATAAAAATGCTATACATGATTGTAGGATTTCACCATGATTTCACATAATTGTAACTGTGTAGTTTGGTAAAATACGGCATCAGGGTAGTTCATCTCCCTGACTTGTGGAGTACAATCGTAATCACCCTTACTATTTCCTTGTTTCTTTTTCTAAACTTCAGTCGAGGGACAGTTCGTGAAGGACCCGCAGTTTGACGACGCCGGTGCTGACTACGAGGCGAGTGATTACGAGGACTTTCCAGAAGACTAGGGCCACTTAGTTCTGCCTGTCCGCCTGTGGAGAAATAGTAGAAGCTGTCTAGTGGCATGCGTGTGCCAGTGTATGTGGACCCTATGTTGTATTCCGCTAAACTCTAATTCGCGACCTGTGTGTCGCCATGTTTGTATTAGACTTGGGTTATGCCCCTGTTTTGTAATAATTTATTTTAGTTAGTTATGTATCACTCTGTTTCAACTGTGCGTACTAGCTGTTGATCCTCGGGACTAGTACGGAATGCACAGAGGGGTTCGGTCTCTTTGACCGGGTCCCGACAGAAGTGGTATCAAAGCCACAGGCATTAGGACATGACCCCCGAATAGTTAGAGACCCTTATGTGCTATAAAAGGCTATTTTCCACTGAGTGCTTACCCTCCTGCCTCATTTTTACTCCTCTAACGCTTCTCTTGCACCTTGTAAGATGCCGACCTTCGCTTCCTCCTTTGGGTTGGGCCACGGGAGTTTCGTTTGTCAGCTTATGATGGACGCCCTTGGCTTTGACTCTCCGATGTTCCATGGCTCCACCACCACTCATCGCGGCAGGCCCTCCTGGGTGGTTTCCGTCATAATCTTCGCCAGAGGTCTTCCACCGTGTCGGGGACCTTACCGCTTCACTGGAGTGCGGGACCAGTGTTCTGACGCTATCCAGGATGCCGCCCGGTCTGCCTTCATACGGTTCAGCAGCATCTTCGAGCAGGAGTTGTGTTACACTACCTTCCGCTACTTCCCTGCTCGTGTGCCACACGAGGTCTTCAGCCACTGCCGTCCTGCTGAGGGCGAGAAGGACCCCACAGTGTACCACCTCGCCGTCCTCATCCAGTCCCTGGATGACACCTACGTGATCAGCCAGAGGGAGCTGGTCAGTGCATAGGCAGCTTCGCACGCAGCTAGCCACCGTGAAGAAGGAGAACTGCGAGCTCAAGAGAAGAGAGTCTCTCTGGAAGATAGAGAGGACCCACCTCCGCAAGAAGATCCGCCAGCTTGTCCAAGACAACGATCACCTGCGAGCTGCCACCCCCGCCGCCTCCAGGGCAGCCAAGTCTGCTGTGGCCCCTACCATAGAGGTTTCTCAGGGGAGTTCCCACCTGAGTCCAGTGCCACTACCCGAGCCTCCTGTTGCTGTTCGTCCGGTTGGCTTGCTTCGAGAGCTACCGCTCCTCCCTGCTGACCCTCGAGTTGAGCAGGTACCGTCCGGAGTTCTAGCCCCTCCTCCTAGCCTTGACCTCAACCACGTTCCTCCCGTTGCTATTCTGCCTCCTCCGCCCAACTGGGTTCCCTTGTTCCCTCCCAGCGTGGAAGGCGAAGAAGAAGACGAAGAAGAAGAAGACCCCGAGGAAGTTGTCTTCGAGTCCGACTACGGGGACCCTTACTTAGCTGGGGACTCCGTTCCCCTTGTATTGTAGCTAGTACCATGGTTGTGAACCAACTTTATCGGCAGTTGTGATACAACGTGTTCGTTGCTTGTACCCCTTTTGTGGTAATGAACTATGTGTTTCCCCTGTGTACGCTTTACAAACTATGTTGCTTTAAATAATTTTTAGCAAACTTCCTCCCCTTATTTGGCTATCTTGTCCTCAACTCCTTTGATTGCCTCTTAGATGGTGATCACAAGGAGCACCCGAGATGCTGAAGCTCCCGCCTCTAGCCGTGGTCGTGGACGCAGTCATGCTCCAGCACCAGCGCAGCCTGAAGCAAATCCTGCACCAATTGGACAACCCCCTGCACCTCAGCAAGTTCCAGCTCTGTTACCCGGGCAGCCCAAGCAGAATCCTCCGTAGCCTCCGCCACCCCCTCCGGGCGAGCCAGATTGGTGCCAAGTTATGAACATGCATTTGCAGCTACTGCAGACTTTGACTCAGAATCTGAACCGACCTCAGGCTCTAGCCCCAGTGTTTCATCCTCAACAGTCCAAACTTGTAGATTTCTTAAGAACAAAGCCACCTGTGTTTGTTGGGTCCGCCGATCCCTTGGATGCTGAAGATTAGCTCAGGGATGTGGAGCGCCGTCTGATCCTAGCACAGTGTGAGGAACAAGAAAGCATCCGATTCGCAGCCCACCAACTCTCAGGTTTAGCCGCTCTATGGTGGGAGAATTACTGTGCTATCCACCAAGACCCCGATGCAACTGAGTGGGAAGAGTTCTCTAAGGCCTTCACTGATGCCCATATTCCCCGAGGAGTTAAGCAAATCAAAAGATGTGAGTTCCAGCGCCTTCGGCAGGGTAACATGTCCATGAGTGAATACCTAACCAAGTTCACTCAGTTGGCACGTTACGCACCTAAGGATGTGGCAACTGAAGAAGATAAGATTTGGTACTTCATGGAGGGCATGGATCCCGAGATCAAAGCTTTCATTGCCTCTGAGGATTATACTACCTTTCAGCAGTTGTACAATAAGGCACTTGTGCAAGAAGATATCCAGCGTCAGCGAGCAGCCTCCAGGAAGAGGAAATTGGCTCAGCGCAACCAGCATGTTGCAAGAAGTTCCAAGCCAAAGTCTTAGCGTTTCCAAAGGAGTCAGCCAGTTTTTCCCAGCAAGGCACCAGTTCAGGGAGCAGCACCTCGTCCTGTACCCCAGACTCCTTGTCCCCAGGGCAGCAACCAGCTCTAGAGGGACATGTCAGCAGTTCATTGCTTTGCTTGCAATCAGCGGGGACACTATGCCAATAAGTGTCCTACCAAGAGCATCACTCCAGTGCCATTCAAGTTAGGTTCAGCTTCAGCACGACCCCCTTCAGCAGATCAAGGCCATGGGACACCACACAAACCTAGGACCCCTTAGATGGTCGGGAAGGGCCGTGTCAATCACGTCACTGCAGAAGAAGTTCAGGATGACCCCGCAGTGGTGATGGGTAAGTTTTTAGTAAATTCAATACCTGCTACTGCTTTGTTTGACTCTGGTGCTACCCACTCCTTTATAATATCTCAATTTGTTAAGCAAAATGGGTTAAAAGTAAGCCTACTAGAAAAGGCTATGGTAGTGCACTCACCTAGGAAGGAAATGCTTACAACCCTAGTTTGTCCTAAGGTGGAGATAAAAATAAAAGGAGTAAAATTCCTAGCCAATCTAGTAGTAATAAATTCCTCTGGAATTGAAGCAATCTTGGGTATTGATTGGTTAACTAAGTATAAGGGGAAGATTGATTGGACCAATAAATCAGTGAGATTGGTTAATGATGAAGGTCAAGAAGTCCATGTGATCTCTAGCCACATCCCTAAGAATCTGATTACCCTAAATCAAGTAAGGAAAAAGATAGTGAACTCCATACATGTGGTAAGGGAGTACCCGGATGTGTTTCCCGAAGAGTTGCTTGGGATGCCCCAAGATCGAGATGTCAAGTTCGTCATAGACTTGGCTCCAGGAACTGCTTCTATTTCCCAGAGACCCTATAGATTGTCTGTCAATTTGCTAGCAGAGTTGAAGCAACAGCTAGAAGAGTTGCAAAGCAAAGGCTTCATAAAACCTAGTGTGTCACCTTGGGGAGCACCAGTAATCTTTGTCAAGAAGAAGGATGGGACCTTGAGAATGTGTGTGGATTACCGATCACTCAATGAAGTCACTATCAAGAACAAGTATCCGCTGCCAAGGATTGATGACTTGTTTGATCAATTGAAAGGAGCCTATGTTCTCAAAAATTGACTTGAGGTCGGGTTACCATAAGATAAAGATTAAGAAGTCAGACATAACTAAAACAACTTTTACTACCCTATATGGACTGTATGAATTCAAAGTAATGTCATTTGGTTTGACTAATGCCCCAACCTATTTAATGTATCTCATGAACAAGGTGTTCATGGATTTCCTAGACAAGTTCGTGGTAGTCTTCATAGATGACATTCTGGTGTACTCCAAGACAAAAGAAGAGCATGAGATCCACCTTCGTCTCATGCTGGAAAGGTTAAGGGAGCACCAACTGTTTGCAAAGTTCAGCAAGTGTGAGTTTTGGATGAAGAAAATTTCCTTCCTGGGTCATGTTATATCAGCTGGTGCTATAGCAGTGGATCCGAAAAAAGTTGAGAGTGTGTTAGAATGGAAACAGCCCAAGTCAGTGACACAAGTCAGAAGTTTCCTAGGGCTGGCTAGATACTACAGAAGGTTCATTGAAGATTTCTCCAAGATTGCTCATCCCCTAACCAATCTCTTGAAGAAGGAAAAGAAGATTGAATAGACAAAACCATGCGAGTCTAGTTTTGAGGAATTAAAGCAAAGATTGATGTCAGCTCCCGTGTTGGTTCCGCCAGATATTCATAAGGATTTTGAGATCTTTTGTGATGCGTCCAAACAAGGACTGGGTTGTGTACTCATGCAAGAAGGAAGGGTCGTGGCTTATGCTTCTAGACAGCTTAAGCCACATGAGCAGAATTGCCCTACCCATGACTTGGAGCTAGCCACAGTAGTTCACGCCTAGAAAATTTGGAGGCATTACTTGATTGGCAACCGAACAGAGATTTACACCGATCATAAGAGTTTGAAGTATATTTTCACCCAACCGGATCTAAACCTTAGGCAAAGAAGATAGCTGGAGTTGATCAAGAACTATGATTTGGGAATCCACTATACTCAGGAAAAGCAAATGTAGTAGCTGATGCATTGAGTCGTAAATCTTACTGCAACAACATGATGGTTAAGGAAGCCCCAGAGTTACACAAGAAATTTGAGAAATTGAATCTAGGGTTAGTCGATGAGGGCCATGTGGACTCCCAAGAATTACTTCCAACACTCATGGAGAAAATCATGAAAGGACAGGAAGGTGATGCTGAAGTGTCAGAGATAAAGGAAAGGATTAAGAAAGGTAAAACCCTAGGATTTTCCGAAGATGACAAAGGTGTAATGTGGTTTGGGACTAGGATCTTTGTGCCAAATGTGAAGGAAATAAAAGAAGTCATTCTTAAAGAAGCTCATGATATGCCCTTTTCCATTCATCCTGGTAGCACCAAAATGTACTTGGATCTAAAAGAGTCATACTGGTGGACTGGAATAAAAAAGGAAGTGGCTGAGTATGTAGCTCTTTGCGACATCTGCCAGCGAGTTAAGGCAGAACATCAAAGGCCAGCCGGTCTGTTGCAAGCCTTGAAAGTACCCGAATGGAAATGGAAAGAAATTGGCATGGACTTCATCACCGGGTTACCAAAGACTCAGTCTGGTTATAACTCCATATGGGTCATAGTGGACAGACTCACCAAAGTAGCCCATTTCTTGCCTATTCGCACCACCTATTCTAGAGACAAGCTGGCAGAATTGTACATGAATAAGATAGTGTGTTTGCACGGAGTGCCCAAGAAGATAGTATCAGATAGAGGTACCCAGTTCACCTCCAAGTTTTGGCAGAAGTACCATGGCTCCTTGGGAACGAAGTTGAACTTTAGTACCGCCTACCACCCTCAAACGGATGGTCAGACAGAATGGACAAATCAGATTTTGGAGGACATGCTCAGAGCTGGTGTGCTGTCTAACCAAGGAAGTTGGGATAAACAATTGCCTTATGCTGAGTTTACCTACAATAACAACTATCAATCTAGTATCAAGATGGCCCCTTTTGAAGCTCTGTATGGAAGAAAATGTCATACCCCTCTCTATTGGCAAGGGACAGGTGAAGGAAAGGTGTTTGGTCCTGATTTGTTGGTAGACGTAGAAAAGCAAGTCAAACTCATCCAACAAAGGCTCAAGACTGCTCCGTTCAGGCAAAAGAGCTATGCCGACAACCGCCGCAGGGACCTTACCTTTGCTCAAGGTGACTTTGTGTATCTCAAGGTTTCCCCGCTCAAGGGTATTCGCAGGTTCAGAGTCAGCGGCAAGCTTGCTCCCAGGTATATCGGTCCTTTCAGGATCCTTGCAAGAAAAGGAGAAGTGGCATACCAGCTAGAGTTGCCTGAACGGTTGGCAGATGTGCACAATGTGTTCCATGTCTCGTAGCTGAATAAGTGCTTAAGGGTACCTAAAGATCAGATGCCTATGGAAGCATTGGACCTGGAACCAGACTTGACATACATGGAATACCTGGTCAAGATTCTAGACGAAGCAGTCCACAAGACCCAAACCAAGACCATTCGTTTCTGCCATGTTCAGTGGAGCAACCACCCAGAATCAGAAGCCACCTGGGAAAGGGAAGAAGACCTTCGTGCTGAGTTTCCAAACCTGTTTGAATCCTTGGAATCTCGAGGACGAGATCCTTCTTAAGTGGGGGAGGTTTGTAACATTCCAATTTTTATTAAAAGGAATAAAACATGGATTGTTTAAAAATAAAAATAAAAGAGTTATTAAAAACATAAAGCAGAAGGAATTCAATATTTAAAAATTTAAAAGACCCTTAAAAGTGACAATTAGAAGTTGGACTCTAATAGGGTACTACTTCAAAAAATTTTAAAATATTTTCTACCCCAAGCACCCCTTTCTTAATAGGATAAATAAAAATAAAAGGAAAAGACAAAAGACAAAAGAGAAAATAAGAAAAATAAGAAGAAAAAGAATCTGCCCGGCCGCGCCGAGCGCACGCCGCGTGAACCCTCCGTCGTACCGCCAGTCACCGGGCGTGTCAGTCCGTGCACCCCTGACCCTGCCTTGACCTCCTCGCCGACCGTGCCCGACGTATCGCCCGTGCAACCCGCCGCTCCGGCCGCATCGCGACGTGCACGCCGTGCCGTCGTTTCGCTCGAGCCTCCCCGAGGTGGCCCAGTCTGTCGCGCTGCTACGCGCGGCCGCTAAGGCCATCACGTCACTTAACCTCTTCGCCAGACGCTCACCCACCGCCGAACTAGCCTTCAAATGCCGGCTTGGGCTCGTCGTCGTCCTCCTTTAAAGGCTTGGCGCGAGCGCCCTAGTCCTGGGTTTCGACACCATTTCCCACCGCTTGCCACAGCCGCCCCAACCGTCCAGAGGCATTCAGGCGAACGCCGGTAAGGTCGAAGGCCTCGGCGCAACTCCGATCCGCGCCACCACCCGGAGCGATGTCCCAGGTAAGCTCCATGCCTTCCTGGAGCTGTTGCTGCTGCTTTGCTAGACCTGCTGCTGCTCTTTTGCTGATTTTTGCTTAGTTTGGGCATCTCTAGTTGGTTATTCTAGTAACAGCTCGTAGCAAACTGTAGCTCGTGTCGTCGGCTCCAGAGTCGTCGATCGTCGAAATTGAAACCGAGAGTACCTACGGAGGTGTTAGGACTTGAGGAACCCATTTTTACAATTAGTTCGTGGATTTAAGCCCTCTAGCACCGGTGCCAAAGCTCGCTGTGAGCGTTCATGGCTGCAGCTAGCTGCATGCATGAGGTTGAAGAAGCTGCACAGTAGCATGTGCTATTAGTTTGTTTACTAGAGAAGTCACTCTTGGAGCTTATGACATATGGGCTAGCTTATAGGAGATGCTTGTTAGCTGGTTTGTGGCTGACTAGTGGACCCGGTCCCACTAGCTAGTAAGTGTAAACGTAATTTGGAAATGCGCTTTCAACTTTAAGTGCAGCACTTCAGTTAATTGGCAGCTCATAACTTCTGGCCATTAGCAAAAAATAGCAAACGAAGCCAAACAATTACAAAACTTTTTGTATAGCTTTCCAGTAGCGTTTAAGACGCAGGAAAAATACTGCACCTGTTAAAAGTAATAATAAATATATTTAAAAATCTAGTAGCACTTTAAGGGCTATAAAATGAATTTCTAGACGCATGCAAAACCTTTGCATCTTCAATGTGAAAAATTCTAAGAAAAATTCTGTAAAATCCTAGAGATGATTCATGATTCTATAAAAATAACAGACCTAGCACTTCAGTAAGATTGCTAGTGTTTAAACATCAAATAAACTTTTTGGAATGGCCCAAAATGGAAACCTTTACATTCTATATATATGAAGTATAGAAATTCTTTTCAGAAAAGTATTTCAAAAATTTATGTTTTGGTGTGATGCTTGTGCGAGCAAAGATCCCGAGGAGTTTGTGGAGAACCCCGCCGAAGACACTTACCCGTACCAGGAGTTCGACCAAGGCAAGTCCCTTGATGCATATTGAACGAACCATTGTCTTATTTAAAGGTTTTGATAGTATTTGGAAAATTGCATGCTAATTATAAAACAAGTAATCAGTAGAGCTTAGTTATCACCAGAAATTAAAATGTTGTTCTGTCCCTTTATAAATTTTGAACCCTAGGGATATCTATAACTACATTGCTTATAAATTTCCTTGCAATAGGATAAAAATGCTATACATCTTTGTAGGATTTCACCATGATTTCACATAATTGTAACTGTGTGGTTTGGTAAAATACGGCATCGGGGTAGATGCTAGGGATTGGGGTCTGTTTCTACTCTCCCCTTAAAATGCTCTGACTAGGGAGGACCCGGTTACCGGTATGGTGCAGGAGATGCACGGTTTTGGGATTGTGTTAGTACTCCTCCCCTAGTCTAAGGACTGTTTTTCCTATGATCCTATGAACTAAGCCTCACAGTACAGCCTCAGGTCCCTTGTAGACATCTGGTGTTCTACGGACAGGGATGATGTGTCCCTATTCGTCGGCGCCTTGGACCTTGTTTCCTCGGCCTCGTTGTACAATGTGAAGACTTGGGCCATGGGTCGATCCCCCACAGGGTGCCCAGGAATGATTCACAGAGCAAGTGCTATTAGGGCTTTTGGCCCAAAACGGCTTTGTGGTATGCACCACTGGTGTGTTACCTCCTGAGGGTAAAGTGTACCCACTCTGCAGAGTTAAAACTATCATAATAGCCGTGCTCACGGTCAAGAGCATTTGAAGGGACTGATCATATGGTAGATCCTTTTTTAAAAAACAGGTTTTGGTGTAAGGATTTTGCAGACAGAATTGCAAAACTGGATTAGCAAAGGAAAAACTCTTTCAAATGGTTTGGTTTACCGCAGCAGTTTCAAAAATTGCTTTTCCTCCTCTTAGGATAAAAATTTGGAAAACTGACTTTTTGCAAATTTTCCCAAACCTACCATTGTACTAAACCCCAGTCTGCACTCATCTCCCTGACTTGCGGAGTACAATTGTACTCACCCTTGCTATTTCCTTGTTTCTTTTTCTAAACATCAGTCGAGGGACAGTTCGCGGAGGACATGCAGTTTGATGACGCTGGTGCTGACTACGAGGCGGGCGATTACGAGAACTTTCCGAAAGACTGGAGCCACTTACTTCTGCCTGTCCGCCTGTGGAGAAATAGTAGAAGCTGTCTAGTGGCATGCGTGTGCCAGTGTATATGGACCCTGTGTTGTATTCCGCTAAACTCTGATTCGCGACCTGCGTGTCGCCATGTTTGTACTAGACTGGGGTTATGCCCCTGTTATGTAATAATTTATTTTAGTTGGTGAGGTATCACTCTGTTTGAACTGTGCGTACTAGCTGTTGATCCTTGGGACTAGTACGGAATGCACGGAGGGGTTCGGTCTCTTTGATCGGGTCCTCACAGTTTAGCGAGAATGTCCTCACTCGGAGGATGTCGGAGAATGGTTTTGTGATTATCATTTTTCCTTTGGGTGCACCCTGAGGAAAAACGACCTCGCATGGGGTAAAGCGTGCAACCTCTACAGAGTGTAAAACTATCATGATAGCCGTGTCCATGGTCAAGGACGGACGACAGGGAGCTGCCTTATTGGTACTTCTTATCTATTTGTTTTCAAAATGATGTTTTAAAGGAAAACTACCATTGCAGTCTTGCAGTTGTGTGTTCTGGTTTTTCTTCTTCCAGTAGGTGCTGTGAGCGACGAGAGTGTTTGCACGGTGGGTACCGTGAGTAGCCAGGTTTGGGCAATACGGGTGAGGCTGAAATTTCAAAGAAAATGATTCAAATCTTTGTTTTTCTCAGCATATTTCAAATCATTTTACAAAATCTTAAGAAAAACATGCAAAACTGGCTTTATTCAAAAGAACCCTATCCCTTCCTTTGTTAGCCCTAGTTGCATATAGTCAGCCTTGCTTGTTGAGTATAAAGTATACTCACTCTCGCCTTTCATGCGGGGCTGCTCATTCCAACGAGCCGGTTGTGATCAGCAATGGTATCCCGAGGAGGAGATGTATCAAGATGAAGGTTTTGCTGTCAGAGATCAAGATGAGAACTGCCTAGATGTCTAGGATGCATTTCCTTTAGTCTTGCCTGTGGGAATGTTTTGGAGTTTCACTTGGAGTTTACCTTGGTTATTTAAGACTTCTGCTGTGTAAGGCCTGCGTGCTTGAATTTTGTACTCTAATTTAGCATCATGTAGCATACTCAGATATAATATTTATTCGAACTATAATGGTAAAGATCCAAAGATCTGGAATCTATGTGTACTTGCTACTTGATCCAGGGACTAGTACAGGTAAAGCACAGAAAGGACTCGACTCCGATTTGTGGGTCCCGACATTTTCCCCCTCCTAGACCATCTCTAGGTCAGCGCTGCCGCCCCTCACCCTTATTTAAATCACTACTGCCGCCCCTTTCTCCCTTTCCCCCGCTCCGACACAAAATTCGCTGTTCGTAAGTCATCACCTCCCCTCTCCTTTGGTGACAATCTTCCCCAACGTGCCACTGATCCGTTTTGCCCATCGCTATAGACGATTAGAATTCGCTGTCGGAGCCATGCTGCCGCCACCGCCGCTTCGGTATTGCCATCAATTTGTCACTGTCGCCTGGTAATCTTTTCCTCTCTCTGTCCCTCTAGCATCTATAGGCATAGAGGAACCCATCTGTCGTGTCCTTAAGGCCCGATTGCTACTAGCAAGTGCCACCGCTGTGCGTCCCTTTCTTCCCCACAGCCATCATCCTCGTGCCACCAAATCTGTCCGTAATTCCCCACAGGAGCGTGCCTCTCGGCATCGCTTTGCCCCCGTGATTCTGCTGGACCGCGTTGCTGCTCCTGAGTCACCGCCGCAAGCCGTCACCGCTGCCGCTGCTAAGGTCACGGCCATCGATTTTCCGGTGGGCCGATCCCACCAGGAGGTTCGCTGTGTGGTGCTGAACCTCTTTCGCAAGTTCGCCACCACCGGCGAGCAACCGTTCGCCGTCGCCGTCATCTCCTGACACAGCCACGCCGCCTTTCCCCTGTTCGCTATCGCTGACAGGCAGGACCCACCTATTAAGGTGCGCATGCGTTAGCAAGGCCGGCTGCGCCGCCGTGCCGCGTGAACGCGCGCCACATCAAGCTACATTGGGCCGTGCCGAGTTGTCCGTTACGCCGTGCCGCATGGAGCCAGGCTGCGTGCATGAGTGTGTGAATGCACAACGCTGGGCTGCCTTGATTGCCAAACCGAATTAGTTTTTTAAATAGTAAAATTTGTTTATTTTGTGTCGTTAATTCTATAGCTCCAAAAATTATGAAACCAATCTTAAAATGTTTGTATAATCAAGATTTACTATTTTGTAAATTTGCATATGCATTTACACACATGTTATTTTCTATTATTTTTTTCTGTTTGTAATCATTATTTTATTTGTTATGCGATAGATTTGAACGAAGGAGACTTTGTTGGCAACACTTCGGAAGAGAACACTTGCTTTGTTGACCAAGGCAAGTACTGATCATATTGATCCTATGGTTGCAACTATTTTTTCTTGATTTTTACGAACCTTGTATATTATGTTAAAATTAAAAATGCTAATTTGATTAGGATGAATAGTTAATCACCTACCCCAAATAATTATACTGTTAATAAGATTTACCTTGCTGCCTTATTATATTAAATTATTGATTATTACTATCATCCTTGATCTAGAACTATTCGGACTTAGCAATGCTTAGTCAAAGATTCTTTGTTAGTCCATATATAATTGATTCCTGTCAATTGCTTGGTTTACTTCCATAGTTTTTAAAGGACAATTGTTGCTGTCATGTTTCATGGTTGGGTTAGGATAGTGGGTTGCTATCCTTAGGCAAATATTTTTGCAAAACCCTGACTGGGGTGAATGGTAAGGTTGGTGCGGTTAGCATGAGATTTGGGCCCATTATGGGAACCACCTTAATCCCTAAGGACTGATTCCTTAAAGAAGATGAACTAAATACAATAGGGTGACCACGAGTGCTTGTTTGGACAAGCACTGGCTGAGTACCTTTTGAACTTTCGAATTCTTAGGTTGGGCATTCCAGTTGGTGGAGTAACTAGCAGGTGCTGGTTCTATTAGCGCACGAGGAGACTTCTAGCTTGAGTGGTGTAACTCTACAGTAGTGGAACCTTAGGGGGAGTGTCTGGCTAAGAGCTAGTTGGTTAAAGGCTTTATGATGGTTCGCTTGTGGATTGTCTCTCGTGAGTAAAGCATGTAACCTCTGCATAGTGTTAAACTATCATGATAATCGTGTCCACAGCCACGGGCAGACGACGGGGCACTACCTCAATAGTACTTCTTATCTATTTGTTTTTAAAATAGTGTTTTAACGTAAAACCATGATTGTAGTTATGAGTTTTGGTTTTCCTCCTCACAGTTGGAGCTGTGAGCGATGAGGGTGTTGTACACGGTGGGAGCAATGAGTTAGCAGGTTTGGGCAAAACCGGTTGTTCCTGGAGTTCAAAAGAAAATGATTCAAAATTTTCATATTTCTCAACTCTATTTCTATCTTTCTAAAATTCTAGGCGGAAACTTTGTAAAATTGGCTTTTTGCAAAAGAATCCTTTCCTTTTGTTGCTAAGGATTCATGTGGTATTAGTCAGCCTTTCTTATTAAAAATATTGCATTCTCACCCTTGTCTTTCATGTGGGGCTGCTCATTCCAACGAGCACATCCTGATGCACAGAATTCGTATCCTGAAGAGAAGATGTACCAAGATAAAGATTTTGCGGGTGGAGTTCAGGATGAAGACTACTCCGACGTCTAGGAGCGCGTTCCAATTATCTTGATTATGGAGTTATTTGGGTCTTCCATTTGATTGTTTATTTATGCATTAAGACTTCTGCTAATGTAAAACCATGGTGTCAAACTATTGTAATAAATATGTTGTTAGCCGATACTCCGATGTAATAACTGTTTTATTTGTGATGGTTGTGATCCAAACTATGAATCTGTATGTACTAGGTACTTGATCCAGGGACTAGTATGGTATATGCACAACAGGGACTCGATTCCGTTTTATGTGTCCTAACACTTGTGCAATTGTGCCCATGGCTATGGCGCACCATTCCCAATACATGTGGCGGCAGACACACCCTCATTGGTATGAGGTGTGATCCTCTTGAGCTCAACTATGGCCACGATCCATAGATAATTAATTCATCATCAAGTATATGAATGTTTGTATGTATATTCGTACTCAGGCGTATATGTTAACCGAGTACATTGATCCACTCGTTTGTGAATAGAATGCTATCTCACGTATGAATCCAACCTAGTGTGTCTATAGCCTGTTTGTGAGGTTAGCCAAAGTTTGCTTTGCCCGGCAAGATTCAAGAATGTGTGTTTAGAGCTCCTTGCCACGGAAGATACATTCACCTATTTTCCTGGTTGGTGAGATTACCTCCATGCTACTAAATAGAGTATTTATGAGTGCTACAAAGAGATGAGATTTAAGGATGTAGGGATCACAGTTAGGTCGGATACCTATGGGTCCAAATGTGACATTCCAAAATCTACAATAAATTAAATTTACGTACAATTCCAAATTCAAAAAATCTTTCTTCCTGTTTCCTTGTTTTCCTTTCCTTTCTCTCCTTGGTGGTAGCCTTGGCTCCGTGGACTGTGACTATGGTTTGCCTTGGCCGAGCCAAGTTCCAGCCATGCATGGAACCTCCTGGCCTTGATCCTCCTAACTAGGCCAAACAGGATTTAGCTATCACCAAGCGAATTATAAGTAGACTGTCTATCAAGATTACATTAAGGGAGCAACTAAAGATCGGACGTCCGATCCAAATTAAAAAAATCGGACGCTTTTTTTAGTAAGTTATACCGAATGTTTCAACAAGACAAAACACATGTTTTAGTAGGGAAAATGTTTCGGCAGGTATTAGAGAATGTTTCAGCAGACAGAACCAAATGTTTCTGTAAAGACAAAACAAATGTTTCTGTAGAGAAAACATGAATGTTTTAACAAGATATTAGAGCATATTTCAGCAGGTAGAACCCTATATTTTAGTTACTACATGACAAATGTTTCAGTTAGTATAAATCCATTGTTTCAGTTAGGCTAATGCAATGTTTTAGTTAGCATAAAATACTATGTTCAAGTTAATACAACCCTATGTTTCAGTTAGGCTAATGTAATGTTTCAATTAATGCAAATCTATGTTTCAATTAGCACAATCCAATGTTTCAGCCAGTAGTAACCTATGTTTCAGTTATGCTAGTTTAATGTTTCAGTTAGTACAACTCTATATTTTGGTTAATGCAAACCCATGTTTCAGTTAGTATGTTTCAACAAGTATTAAAAGATATTTCAGTAAGTGAAACCAAATGTTTCAAAAGGGCAAAACACATGTTTCAATAGAGTAAAAAAAACCAGAAAAATGTTTCAACAGAGCAAACTACTACACAGGCAAACAAGGCCATGGCCCATGGAATTCCCGATATTCACTGATATCGCCAACAATGCAAAAGAAGAAAAAAATCAAATTACAACACTATGGGTCTGATGCTGTCCCGTGACCTCACGTGCTCGACGACTTGCTGGACCGGGCCGTCGCGTCGACGCTCAGCATTTTCGATTTTTAAAATGCAATATGGTTAAGATCATTGTTGTTGGAGGGTTATAGAATGAGCTTAGTTTGAATTAAAGCACTGAAACCTTGAAAAGTAGCTGCTGAAACATTTGAATTAGTGCACCGAAACATTTGAATTAAAGCACGAAAACATCAAAAAGTAAGCACTATAGCATTCAAGAATAGATGGTAATGTGAGGCCAAATTGGCATTTCTTCTCCAAAATAAGGATACTCCTTCTCCAAATCTGGCCATCTTTTTCTCCGAATCTAGCGAGGCTCCGCTATCTACCGATGTTGTGCTCATCGGATCCAGCCATCAAACTCGGCTGATGACGCCGTTAGCCCTCTTGGAGCTCGGCGCCATCGCCCGACCTCAAGCTCTTCAAATCCGACGAGCTGGTCTTAGGCTTTTCCAAGCTCGACGCCATTGCTGGAGACGTCGCCGTCGCTCGATTCCGATGAGTTTTACGTGGCGGCGACGACACTCACACGGCGGTCTGAAAAACATCGCCTCACTACGTGCTAAGCTGAGCAGCGTGTGGGCATCGGCAACTTGTGTGGCTGGAAAAGCATCTGACTATGAGGAAACATCGAACAACAGAGCATAAAGCAAAAGGATAATGTTGAGCGGCGTCCGATTTCTGGGCTAGCGTTGGACGCCAGGCCCTAAGCAATTTCGATATACTATTGGAACATGCACATATGCTGCTGGAACATGCACATCGTGTCACAATTTAAAAATTTGTCATTTTTATACAAGTCATATGTTGTAACATTTTGTAATGATTTTTATGGGCTTTTTGTAGTTCTTCTCAAAGATCTCAAAACTATTTTTAATATATTTTAATATTTCTAATTAAGACACTTTAGAGGGTTCTTAACTTTTAGTGATTTTAATAATTTTTAAACATTTTTCACTACTACAAAACAGGTAATATAAGACGCACAATATGAGACGGTTTTACCTTTCTTAAACCAAAAGTGTCTCTTATTATGGCAGAAATAAGAAAAAAGACATTTTCAAATCATACCCGCCTTATATTATTGATGCATTTAAGACGGCTGAAATTAAGAACCGACTTATATAACGAATAAGACATTTTCAAATCATAACCGTCTTATATGATTGATGCATTTGTGACGGTTGAAATTAAGAACCGACTTATATAAGAAAAAAGATGTTTTCAAATCATAACCATCTTATATGATCGATGCATTTGAGACGGTTGAAATTAAGAACCGACTTATATAAGAAAAGGACATTTTCAAATCATAACCGTCTTATATGATCGATGCATTTGAGATGGTTGAAATTAATAACCGACTTATATAAGAAAAAAGACGTTTTCAAATCATAACCGTCTTATATGATCGATGCAAATGTGACGGTTGAAATTAAGAACACACTACTTATATAAGGTTAGAGCAGAAGAGTCATTTCCTTGTATTTTAGCGTCATTAATATGTGGCCATACATAAGCTATATATGCAGCAAAACATGAATTCCATATTTTTAAAAATTAATTTCAATTTTTATTTTTAAACCAAATTTGAATTTTAAATTTTTTAAATAAATTTGGAATGATTATTTATTAATAGAAGAAAATTTAGAAATGTTAGTTTTCAAAATATGAAATTTAAAATTTCAAACAATTACAAATTTTAAATTTTAAAAATAATTTTAAAATTTAAAATTTTACATTTTATTTGAATATTTTAAAAAATCAAAATACCTTAATATAGATGTCTAAATATCATACCAAGGATTAAGACATTTATGACCTATTAAAATAAAGTCGTATAGAAATAAAAATTATATGAAATTGTAGACTTCAAAGAGTTGTACAACTTTGTAGTTAAAAAGTTTTCCATTTGATGTCATTTACATGCCTAAAAAGTTGTTAAAAGATTAGCAGAACTAATATCAAAAGGTAAACAT
Organism: Olyra latifolia; assembly: GCA_036346145.1. NCBI lineage: Eukaryota > Viridiplantae > Streptophyta > Magnoliopsida > Poales > Poaceae > Olyra > Olyra latifolia. The sequence goes on from CM070532.1 coordinate 50,793,521, forward strand.
ATCATATTATGATCGAAACATGTTGTGGGGTAGGATGGTTAGAAGGATGAGGTTAGAGTCAAGAGATCTTGGGTTTGAGTCATAGCACATGCAATGTTTATATTATGTGTTTAAATTGTGTTAAACGTGCATGGATGGGTGATTGGTGGTAGGCATATTGATTTCAAATTCAAAAAATATTTTTCTCTATTTTTCATCAATATTTATGGCTAAAATATTGTGTTTTAAAACTCCTCATTTGAGACGGTTCTATATATAAATCGTCTTATATACTTACTCAAATGAGACGATTAAATGAATGATATCATTTGAGATAGCAGGTCTAAAAGTCATTTTAAAACCGTATCAAATAACTTAAAAAAATCGTCTCATATGTGCTATTTTGTAGTAGTGTTTTAACATTTTGAGTTCACGTGAGTATGATGGGCCTGTCACTGGGCCGGAAGTAGCAGCGTCCGATGGATGCCGTAACCATCGGACGTCCTACCTAAAGCATTTCCATTACATTAAATCACATTCGAAGTAACTGAACTAAATGAGCTGAAGTGAACTGAATATTAAGCTGAACTTCGAAAGGTTTTTAAATATGCTTCTTAAAGCTGATCCACTTCGTTTATGTTATTTTTAAAGGATAAAGGCTTTTAGAGATGGCTTCATGATAGGAAAAAAAAACTGGACCATATAGCTAAATAAGCCTAAGCCTGAGCCTAAGCCTAAGTCAAAGCATTTACGTGAAGCAAGTGTACGCAGCACCATAGCACTGGGGGTTAACCGAGATATGATCAAGTAACATGTGACTTGCTTTTCTAGGTCAAGGCATGTTGTTGTAGTTGTTGTCGACTCTTCTGAGTTCTTCTGTGTCATTAGTCTTTCCTTATTTCAACGTCGTAGGATATCCTGTCCTTTTTGGTTGCTTTTCTTCATCTTCCGTCCATGACTTAGTCCTACCAGATGCAGTTACGATCAATAAAATAACACCAACTATGAATGGAATCATACAGTTTATAGTTTCGAGTAATTCTAAATTCTTTGAAATGTTTTTATAGTGTATGAAATATAGACTTTTACATTTCTGTGCAAACTATAAAGTATAACATCATGTTTCAAAATAGTTGATCAAATATAAAATATTAGGTCTATATTTATAAGTGATTTAATGGTGACTTTTCTATTCAAAGGTTCTTTTGAGTGTTTCGGGTTCTCAGTGCGCATGTTTTCATTTCGAAAGAATTAATTTTACATTCAAAATAATTTAGGTTTTGCATTAAATAAATACCAGTGTGAATTAATTTTACATTGAACATAATTCAAGGTGATATGCATTAAATAAATACTAGTGTGTATAGCTAGGTACGCTGTTTTGTTGAAAAAGGTACTTCAAAAATATTAATGTGCAATATTGTTTCTAAAGACAATAGTTGTGGTGCTTAATATTTTGTATACATTTTCTCTTCTTATCTTCTTTCTTTTTTTATTTACATGGATTTTGCTGTTGTAGGAAAAATACAGCCAAACCCCCGTGTTTATCAACCATTTTGCCCCTAGGAGGTTTTAATTGTCAATTTGGTTAGTTTAAATATTCTAAAGCTACTCTCCTATCAACTAATATTCATCTAATTACCTAAAAGACATGATACTATTTATGTGTAGATATCATACAGATTGATTTCCTACTATTATTAAATATGGGTGGTTTTGAATTTTCTTTGATTTGTTCTTATAAGGGATTTAGTTACCATAGGAAGCTTTAGGTAAATCCTAATGGTGTTTTGCGTAATTGTACTTTTGCAATTTTTATTTTCTTCTAGGTTTTGATAGGCTTATGTGTTTAAGTATTTTTGGTAAATTGTGAAAATAATTTAAATAACATGAAACATATCTTTTTTCTTCTTTCATATTAACCTATATACACTACTACAGGAATGACCTTTCATACCGGCACATCAGTACCGGTTATACATGAACTGGGACTGTCAGTTACATCAGTCCCGGTTCAACGGTCTACTGGTCCGAGGGGAACATAAGTACGGGCTGAAGAAACCACCCGGTACTAATGTTCTAACATCCATGCCGGTTGGTGTAGCCAACCGGTACTAAGAGGTCTAGGCGGCGGAGTGCGCTTAGTACGGTTGCTTACACCAACCTGTCTTGATGCTCTAAACATCGATGCAAAGTTGGTGTAACCAACCGATACTAAGTTCAGAGTGCTTAGTATACGATTGGTTACACAAACTGTCTTGATGCTAGAAACATCGAGACAGGTTGGTGCAACCAACCGTATTAATTTGAACCCCTTCACGGCTAGTCGCTAGCCCCACACTTCTTCTTCTTCCTAGCTCCCACAGTCCCACCTCGACTTCAGTTCATCCTGGTTTCTTGGTTCCTAAACTTTTGCGGTTCCTTGGTTTTCTTCATTCATTATAACTTGTTTTTATTGATTTCGCATTGGATTTTGCAGTTCTGCATTGGAATTTGCTTTGTGTTTAATCATATTTGACTGCATTGGAATTTGCCGTGTGTTTAATGGATCCGACCTTCTATCTTCCCCTTCCCTATATTTTTCCCCTCCATCAACATGGAGAACAATACCGCACCATTTCGATCCCCTTCTCTCTCGCCACCGCCACCACCACACCGCATTCCCTCCGCCATGGTTTATTGCCTCAAGACTGCAGGCGACTTGCAATCCCCATCCTCATTGCAACATCCGCCGCCAAGCGAGCCCATCCACCTCCACCGCCCGTGCCGCCCCACCCACATCCTTCGCCGCAACCGCCCGTGCCGCCCCACCCACATCCTCCGCCGCAACCTCGCGCGCCGCCCCGCTCACCTCCGCCGCAACCTCCGGCGGCACCCGCACCAACCTGGAGAAGGCATGGAGGGACTTCGGCCGCCGGCGCCCCGTCTACTGGCCGCCACCATATCAACCTCGCATTTGGGAGGCGGGCTTGCTGCTGCTGCCTTGTGTTGCCACCGCCAAGCTTCGAGGATCGGATGCACATGGAGGTGGGGATCCCATGCCGCGTGCGCCGCCTCGTCCTCCCCCCTGCGCCTCGTCCTTTGCCCGACGATGACGAAATCGACTAGGAGGCGCTGATGGCAGAGGAGGATGAGTAGAATATAGTTGATGTTTAGTTTAATTATGTATATAGTTTCGTTATTATGTATGTATGTAGTTTAATTATGTAGTATGTGATGAACTATTTTGTGATCGAATCAATGAGATCAGTGTTTAATTATGTATGTATGTGATGAACTATTTTGTGATGGAATCAATGAGATCAGTGTTTAATTATGTATGTATGTGATGAACTATTTTGTGATGGAATTAATGGGATCTGTGCAATGAAATGAGTTATGGTGAAATGGTGATCTGTGCAATGAATTGTTGATATGTGCAAAAATGTTCATCGACAAATGAGTACAAGTATGAATCTGTGAAATGGGATCTGTGCAATGAAATGAGTTATGGTGAAATGGTGATATGTATAATGAATTGTTGATATGTGCAAAAATGTTCATCAACAAATGAGTACAAGTATGAATCTGTGAAATGATGATCTGTGTAAATGCCAATTTGCATTGAAATGGACCGGCTGAAGAAACTAACCGGTATTGATTCGCTAACATCAGTACCGGTTGGTCTAACCAACCGGAACTCGGCCTACTTAATAGCGGTTAGTTACAAGAACCGAGACCGATGTTAGAGCATCAGTACAGGCCTTCCATAACATGGACCGGCTGAAGAAACCAACCGGTACTGATTCTCTAACATCAGTACCGGTTGGTTACACCAACCGGAACTCGTCCTGCCTAATACCGGTTGGTTACAAGAACCGGGACCGATGTTCTGACATCGATCAGTGGTATCTTAAACTGGTATAAGCGACCTTATTTGAACAATCCTCTTCACGCCTCCCCACACCGCCGGATCAAGAACATCGCCGGCCAAGAGCTTAGCTAGGCCAAGAGAAAGGGACGGAGTCTTGCCAAAATTTTGGTCATCTTACTCCGACCAAGTTAACCAAGGTTAGTAACATCGTTCCTCACTACATTTGGTGTAAAATGGAGCTTCTTCTTTGCTTGAAATGTGAAGAAAATTTGATCTTTTGTCATGATCGATCAAGAACAAGGCTGTGCACGCCAAAACACCAAAAAAGGAGGAGGTTTGCCAAAATTTGGTCATTTACTCCGACCAAGTTAACCAAGGTTAGTAACATAGTTCCTCACTACATTTGGTGTAAAATGCAGCTTCTTCTTTGCTTGAAATGTGAAGAAAATTTGATCTTTTGTCATGATCGATCAAGAAAACTGTCAGTGCAGGCCAAGAGCTTTAAGAAAGGGGGAGGTGCTACGAAAATTTGGTCATTTTTTACTCCCAGCCAAATTAACCAAGGTTAGTAACATAGTTCCTCACTACATTTGGTGTAAAATGGAGCTTCTTCTTTGCTTGAAATGGGAAGAAAATTTGAGCTTTTCTCATGATTGATGAAATAACTAGTTGTGTAAGTTTGGAATTTGCTTGGATTAGATGTAGCTCGCGTTGAATGTGTGGATCTAGCTCAAATTTAGGTTTTGGTTCCATCGATCGATGAAGAATTTTCAAATAAATTTAATACTCCCTCCATTCCATTTTATAAGGCATATTTTGACTTGAGAAAAGTCAAACTTTATAAATTTTGACCAACATTTAATCAAATTATATGCATCTTTAATGGATAAAAGTTATATCAATATGTTGGCCTTTTAAATTGGTTTGAATACAATGTGATATTATAAAAATCGCCAATATATAATAAGAGAAATTAATGGTCAACGTTTGTCTTGAAAGACTTTTTTCAAGTCAAATTTAGGTTTTGGTTTCATCGATCGATGCAGAATTTTCAAATAAATTTAATACTCCCTCCATTCCATTTTGTAAGGCATATTTTGACTTGAGAAAAGTCAAACTTTATAAATTTTGACCAATATTTAATCAAATTATATGCATCTTTAATGGATAAAAGTTATATCAACATGTTGGCCTTTTAAATTGCTTTGAATACAATGTGATATTATAAAAATCACCAATATATAATAAGAGAAATTAATGGTCAACGTTTGTTTAATTTGAAATTTGCGAAATGTTAAAAAATTCATTATTGAAAAATAAGCTAATAGCTGCCTTGATGTAACATAATGTAGATGGACCGGCGATGGATATACATGGACCGACGCACCCCGGAGTTCTTGCAGGGTTTGCAAGCTTTTCTTCGTGCGGCCGATGCATACACGTCGTCGCTACATATGTTGTCTATGCATAGATCGCAAGAATGAGAAGGAGTGGCCAAAATCCAGCCACCTTCACTTCCATTTGCTCTTAAGAGGTTTCATGCCAAACTATACCTGTTGGACCAAGCATGGTGAAGAAGAGACTATACGAGAAGATGTTCAAGAAGAAGAAAATCAGGGGGACAACAATATCCCGATCTTTGGCCAACACGGTTCTTCGAAGATACATTGGGGAGTTTGGCGATGATGACCTAGAAACGATCTTTGCTTGATGGAGAGGAGAATACACCAATGAAAGACATTACGAAAAGTTCCAGCACCTATGGGAGGACCACAGAACACTATTGTACCCAAACTGCCGACAGGGCCACAAAAAATTGCGTACCACGCTAGAACTCATGTAGTGGAAGGCGACCAATGGATTGTCTGATAAGGGATTCAACGAGTTGTTATGCCTCATAAAGTAGTTGCTTCCAGAGGGTAACACGCTGCTTGAAACTACGTACGACGCCAAGCAAGTTGTCTGCCCTTTGGGGTTGAAGGTACAAAAGATACATGCATGCCGAAACGATTGTATCCTGTATCGCAATGAGTATGAGGATTTGGAAGCTTGTCCGGTGTGCAGAACTTCGAGGTATAAAACTAGGCGTGATGACCGAGGCGAGGAAGAGGGGCAGCGTCAGAAGAAGAGACCCCCCGTTAAGGTGGTCTGGTATTTCCCTATAATCCCCCGGTTGAAGCGTTTATTTGCGAGCAAAGCGCATGCCCAGATGATGCGTTGGCACAAAGAAGATCGTAAGGACGACGGAAGGCTAAGGCACCCCGCTGATGGCTCTCAGTGGAGGAAAGTCGATAGAAAATACCCGGACTTTGCTGATGATGCAAGGAACATAAGGTTTGGGTTGAGTACGGATGGGATGAACCCGTTCGGCGATATGAGCAGCAGTCACAGCACTTGGCCCGTGACTCTATGTATCTACAACCTTCCTCCTTGGCTGTGTATGAAGCGAAAGTACATTATGATGCCGTTGCTTATCCAAGGGCCGAAGCAACCTGGAAACGATATCGACGTGTACCTCAAACCGTTGGTGGAAGATCGCTAATTTGTGGACCGATGGTGTGCGTGTATGGAATGAGTACAAAGAGAGCACTTCACCCCACGTGCATTGCTATTCGTAACCATCAACGATCGCCTCGCACTTGGTAACTGTCGGGCCTATCTATCAAAGGATATAAAGCACGCATCCAAAGGCTTAGAGGATACGGACAGCAAGTATCGAAAAACTCCCGAAAGGTCGTGTATATGGGCCACCGTAGGTTCCTCCATTTGAAGTACCGTTCTGACGGAAGGGTGAGAATTTCGATGGGACGAAGAGAAGCGAAGAAACCCCCGCATCGCGATGGGACACTTGTATTTTCTCTGGTAAAGGATCTGAAAGTAGTATTTGGAAAAGGTCCGGTAGCAAATCTGTCCCTCTTGAACAAGGTCATCTGAAGCCCATTTGGAAGAAGAAGTCAATATTTTGGGATTTACCTTCTTGGAAAGACTTAGAGGTCCGCCACTCTTTGGACTTCATGCATATCATGAAGAATGTCTGCGTGAACTGCTAGGCTTCCTAGATATGTACGGTAAATCAAAAATACACTTCAAGCACGAAAGGACCTGCATCTCTTGGGACTCGAGAACGACCTACATCCGTAAAAAGAGAGCGAAAGGGCGACATTACCTCCACCTGCGAGGTACACTCGAGCAAGGAAGAGAAAAAACATGATTAAGTTCTTTAACAGTGTGAAGGTCCTTCGGGTACTCCTCGAACATAAGGAGACTCATCAACACGAAGAGAATAAGATAGTACACTGAAATCACATGACTGTCACATGTTGATGACACAGTTGCTCCCAGTGGCGCTGAGAGGTATTCTGCCGGACTGGGTACGAGGGACAATCGTAAAGCTGTGCTCGTTCTTCAACGCAGTGTCGCAGAAGGTCATCGAACCACGAAACTTATCTAAGCTGCAGGATGACGTGGTTGATAGTCTGGTCAGCCTTGAGATGACCTTCCCTCCGTCCTTTTTTGATATTATGGTTCATCTCATGGTCCACATTGTCAAAGAGATAGAAATTCTCGGACCCGTGTTCCTGCATAGTATGTTCTCTTTCGAGAGGTACATGGGTGTCCTAAAGAAATATGTTCGGAACCGGTCTCGTCCAGAAGGCTGCATTGCACAGGGTGTTGGCACAGAGTAGGTGATTGAGTTCTGTGTCGACTACATTGATGAGCTAAATCCGATTGGCGTCCCTGTTTCACGCCATGAGGGCAGGCTACGGACAAAAGGAACTCTAGGGAGAAGAGAATTCTTTAGCGACGATCTACTTTCATTTAAACAAGCACATTTCACAGTCTTAAAACAAGTAAGCAGAGTGGTGAGTTTATCCATGAACATGAGATGATTCTCTGTGACCAGTACCAGAGAAGTCGAGAAAAGTGGATCGCACTAGAGCAAATGGATTGTTTGGTGGTTGGTTACAAAAAGAAACCGATGGGCTCCCGAACGGACAATGAACAGTTGAAACTCTTGGCTCGGGGACCATCCATGACAATCGTATCATTCCATGGGTATGAGATAAATGGGTACACATTTTACACAAGCGCCGGGATAGCAAGAGCACCAATCAAAACAATGGGTCCGTATAGATGCCTTGGACAAAAATGGAAAGATGGACACCTACTATGGTTACATAGAAGATATATGGGAACTCGAGTATGGACCTTTAAAAATCCTCTGTTTGGTGCCAATGGGTCAAATTGACACCGTTGAGATCGGCGAGTGCGGTATGACAACCGTGGACCTCAAGCCATGGCCTATAGGGACGAACCGTTCGTGCTAGCAAATGATGTGACACAGTATTCTACATGATGGACATGAACAACAAACCGAAAAAGCGTATGACAGGCCTACTAAAAGCAAGAAGCGAAGGACAAGCCTATCAAGATAACAAGCGAAGCGAGAAGAATAGCGATCGCCAAGGCTCCACGTGGTTCTCCTGTAAAAGAAGGATCGTCGGAGTTGAGGCGCCACAGATGAAGAAGAGTACAATCAGTTCGACGAGCTACCTCCTTTTATGGTGGACGAGACATTACTATCTTGAATGATATAGAGGAATCCCCTATGTATGCGACACGATCATAATGAAGGATCACTTGTAAAAACAAAGTATGTTAGCAAATAAGTCGAACCGTGTTATATAAAGTATGATTTTTTATTAAGCAAGGAAGCAACAATTGAATTTATATAATAAGGTGAAAATCAGTATTAATAAGTATGATTTGTTGGAAAATAATAATGTAAAGAATATATGAATTTTTAATTTATTTTATTTTTGAAATCATTTTAGTGTGGAATAAGTATGAGTTATTATTTTTAGTAAACAATGAATCAATAATTGAATTTATATAAAAGGTGAAAATTTATAATAAATTTTGAAAAATTAAAGAGATTTCAAGGCTCCCAACAGTTTTCTATAATTTTCGAGAAATTAATGGCAAATTAGTACCAATGACATGTGGGAACCACCAGAGATGGGCCCACATGTCAGTGAGCTGATCCCTATCTCCTAAGAAGGGTACAAAAAAGGTTCGTGCCGTGAAGGCCGATCAAAACCCCATCCTCTCCCCGCTTAGCGGCGTGCGCTGAGCGGATCCCGTGCGATCACGGGTTCGAGCCCCGCTCGCGCCGTTGTATTCTTTTATTTTTGCTGTAATCTGTCGGGACTAAGTGAGCATTCAATCCCGGTTTGTTACACCAACCGGGACTGATATGAGCAAGCAGTCCCGGTGTAATACACCAACCGGGACTGATGTGATGTTAGTCCCGGTGTATGACACTTAACCGATGATTCCTCATCATATAAATTCGAAAGGAGAAGTCGGTTTTCCAATATGATTTTCTTTAGTATCGAATTTATAGTTTATCTGAGAATGTTTTATACTTTTGATTTTTAATTTATGTTTTATACTTTTGACTTTTAATTTATGGTACATGAATGTATTTGTGAGGACAAATCTTATGGGTCCAAAAACAACATATATTATAGGAAATGTACATATATTATACCATTATAATAATTTACAAATAATATTGGTACCCTGTACAATGTCCCACGGGTTACCACAAAAGATGCTAAAAGCTAATTTCTAATAATATACTAAATAACTAATAATTAATTTCTAGCATCTGTCGGGACTAATCGTCGTCTTCGTCATCGTCCTCCTCCTCATCGTCGGCGTCGGCGCCATCGTCGGAGGCGTCATCGTCGTCGTCGTCGTCGTCCTCCTCCTCCTCCGACTCCGAATCGTCGTCCTCCTCCTCCTCGTCCTCGTCCTCCTCCGCGACGACGTCCTCGTCGTCGAAGTCCTCCTCGTCCTCGTCGTCGTCGGACCACTCGTCCGACATGGACAACTCCGCCGGGTAGAAGACGGACTCCTTCTTCGGCCGGTTGCGACGAATGCGCTTCCGAGGGGGACACTCATCCTCGGAAGACGGCGGCGGCGGTGGAGGCAGACCCGCAGGCATCGGTGATGGTGGTGGGGTGGAGTTAGAGGAACAGGAAGAGGCAGAGGAGGAAGACGCCATTGATCGAAGAGGAAGACGGTTAATTAGGCAGAGGAAGATCGTCGGTTTTATAGAAGAGGCCTCTTGTCAGAGGCAGAGGAAGAGGCAGAGGCGGCTCCTCGGTTCGCGCCAACATTGCGTCGTTTCGAATTTCCACATAGTCCCGGTTAGATACACCAACCGGGATTCAGGTAGTCCCGGTTGGAGACACCAATCGGGATTACTTCCCCCAAAATGGAGATCACGGACTTGTGGTTCCCACATGGCAGTGGTAGTAATTTGCCATAAATTACAAAGTATGTTACCAATTAAAACCGTGTATGAATTATGATTTTTTATGAAGGAACGAAGCAATAATTGAATTTATATAAAAAGGTGAAAATCTGTTGAATTTATATAATTGAATTTAAGATGGTTGGAAAATTAAATTGTAAAGAATATGTGAATTTTTAATTTATTTTATTTTTTGAAATCAGTTTAGTGTGGAATAAGTATGATTTATTATTTTTAGTAAGCCATGAAGCAATAATTGAATTTATATAAAAGGTAAAATTTATACTAAAATTTGAAAAATTAAAGAGAAATTTCAAGGCTTCCAACAGTTTTCTATAATTTTCGAGATATTAATAGCAAATTAGCGTAAGCTTGAGCTGAGCTCCCGGCTCGCGCGCTTTTTTGGCAAATCAGTCGGTCGGTGTAATTAAGCGGGACTAAGGAGATTCCGTCCGGTTGGTGTCCTCAACCGACTAAGTGAAGATTCCATCCCGGTTTGTGATACCAACCGACCGATGGTTCCTAGGGCACTACCTAATCGGCGTTGGTCCCGGTTGGTGTAACCAACCGACTATGTGGTTAGTCCCGGTGGATAATACCAACCGGGACTGATGCCACCATCATATAAATTCTAAAGCGAGTGAGGTTGGAGGCATAACTGTTTTATCGTCTCCAACCTCTCTCGCCGACGCCGCCTTCAACCCCGCCGTCCTCCTCTCCTCCGACGCCCAGCGCCGCCGTCCACCTCGTCACCGACGACCTTGCAGCGCCGCCGTCCTCCTCGTCACGAAGCGACCCAGCTGCGTTGTCGTCTTCCTCGCCTCAAGACGACCTGCGAGCAAGGTGCTCCTTGTGCTCCTCTCTCCTTCCTTCCCTCGCTCCTCGGCAAAGGTGCAGGCCGCAGAGCATGGGGATGATGAGTGCGGGCTCGGGCAAGCATGACAGAGGCGTGACACAAAGGGCACGAAGCGACAGGAGTGCGGCACGCCAACAGAGCACAATCACGGTGCGCCCAGAGTGTTCGACGAAATGCCCAAACCTCACGCGATGGCGGAGCCAGATTTCAAAGATCGGGAGTAAAGTAGTTAAATTGCCAAATAATTGGTCTAAGATATAAATTTTACATGAAAAAATAAAACATAGCATGTATTTAATGGAAGACAATCGACCTCAGTATCTTATTTATATGAATTTTGAGATGTATATGTATATGCCAATTTTATAGCAAATTTGAATTCTAAGATGTATGTCAATTAATTGCGAAATGTAATGTATATACCGTCCTCATCATGCCGCCTCGTCCTCGATCATCTACCTCATCTTCCCCACCGCCTCCTCGTTGTCACCCGCTTATGTATAAGTATATGTGAAATGTGCAAGTATACTATTGTTAATCTTTTTTCGTTAATTTTCAATGCCTTCTTATAGACTACAAAACTACGATGGCGGAGAAGGGTTTGATGGAGACGAGTTCATGAGAAGTTTGATTTCGGGAGAAGATGGTTACGAGCTCGATGATTCCATCGAGGCCGCAAGGCCTGTCGTGGACTTAAGGCTCGTTGAGACCGATGAGACTCATACCGAGGAGGCCGAGACGACCATGGTAATTAGATCGAACTTGTATATGCCGGTTCCACCATCATGCTAAACCAACATTCTAACACGTAGACATTATTGTACCATATTTTCAGATCACTCAATCGAGTAGCCAATCACGTCAGCGAGGTTCAAACAAGAAGTCGAAGGCAAGACATGTTATCACCGAAGTCGGCGATAACGGCCAACCTCTTGCACCCCTAGGGGCGATTGGGCCGTTCAATTCGGCATGCGGCGTCCACGTCACGGACCATGTGCTAGTTAGCATCGTGAGATGGGATAATGTCCCTGAAGATACGAAGGACATGCTCTGGACCGACCTGAAGGAGACATTCACCTTCCCCCAAGGGACCGAAAAGAAGGTGAAGAGTTACATGTTCAAGAAGATGGCCATCGCATTCCAAACATATAAAAAGAAGTTGAACACGGAGTATGTCAAGAAGAACCGAATTCCTAACTTCAACAAGTACCCAAAGTTGCAGAATCACTGGGATGCGTTCGTGAACTACAAGAATTCGAATGAAGCTTAAAGTCTGACCGAAAGGAACAGCCAGAATGTTCAGAAGAAGCAATACCACCACCACCTCGGCCCTGGTGGTTACCGCCAGGCGATGCACAAATGGGAGAAGAGGGAACAAGAACTGCTGGCGAAGGGTGTCGCACCCGCGACAATGGAATGGCCAGACAGAGCGAAGAGCTGGTTCTATGCTCACGGCGGCGGCCTTGACGATGATGGAAACACGGTGTTCGGGAATGTGCTGGCAGATGTGGCCAGAAGACTTGTAAGTCGATCGGGGAATCTTCCCAGGGCACCTTCGTGCCAAACAGGGAGAACGACGAGCTTACAAGGGCCCTACAAAACCCGGAGCACCCTGGACGTACACGAGGCGTTGGCGTCGTTCCGTGGAAGATTGGGTTCGCTAAGGACGCCGCTACCTATAGGAGTCGGTGAGAAGCAAGTCCCGACAGTACATGACTCCTAATGCTTGAAGAACGCTGAATCAAACACAACAGAGCATGAAAAAAGAGATCCAAAGACAGGTACAGTTAGCCTTGAGCCAACGACTAGATGCGGGCCAGGAACCTCCTGCTAATCCGAACCTCATTAGTCCCTCAAGGCGGCGAAGCAGCTGTGCTTCCGGTGGGTTGCCCGAACCGGACTTGGGCCACTGGCCTGTGAGCTGCACGTCCAAGTGAGGAACATCTCTTTCAAGGCGGCTCACGGCATGGCTGACCCGGTGGAGCCAGGGCTAGTCATCCATGGCCAACAGATAATGCCGGGCTACTCCAGGGTCTCGGTCGAGGAGGTATGCTCAGGGTGCGAGGACCTGGACCTCGATATTCCGGAGGTGACGGACTCTGAAGTTAGGAGAGGCGATCCATAATTTCATCCAATGGCGAAGAAGTACATTATTTTTCGAGATCACATGGGCGTGTCCTCTCCAACACCTTCATCACCTCCGGCACACATAAGCGGTCCGTCATCACCTCCATCGTCACCGAAGGAGATGCCTCCCAGAAGAAGCCCGTCTCCTGCACCAAGCCTAGCACGCAAAACTCCAACTCCAACATCGTCGCCTAAGACAAGCAAGCCAGCTTCGCCAAGAACTTCAGAAGAGGACGAGGTCCACCCAACCCAAGAAGCTAGCTGCACTTGCAAAGCGAAGCGTCGATATGACGGAGGAGGAGACCGAGAAAGTAGTCGAGCGAGGTCACTAAATTTTTAAACCCAAGTCACCAGAGAAGAAGGTTCACTGTGCGGAAGAATTTCTAAAAGGCTTGAGGACAGTGAAAAATTTGAAGGACAAAAAGGAAAAACCTCGTGTATCTAACTACGAGCGCACATTGGTCAAGGAAAGGTCGAAGAAGAAGACGTCAAAGAAGACGACGTCATCGGCTGATCAGAAGGCCAAGGAGATGCAAAAATTCATCGAAGAAACTAGTCTTCACCCAGAGCAAATATTAGGCGACATGCAGATTAAAGTTGCAGAAGTCAGATGGCAATATACACCGGGCGCTTCCTTGGTCAAGCGTGAGGAGATTGGCCAGCTACCAACTAGGATGCGCCAATTCCATGAATGGTACCTGGATGCGTTCAAGCATAGCCTAATGTCATTTGCCGTCAAGTACAAGGAAGAACATTTTTTTCACGGCGACAGTGAATTTTATGTCCAATGGCCAGTAATGTACGAGCTATACCAGTCAGACGCCATCGACGTGGCTATGTTGAGTTGCTGGACTCTGTAAGTGTCTTATTTAATTGCAAAAATCCACCGTGCGGGCCCTTGCACTATACTAACTTGCAAGTCTAACTAATTTCTTCTTATGTAGAATGGAGATAGAAAGATGCAAAAGTGTTTCTACTCTCAACACAGGCTTCCTTGACTCTTTAGTTATCAATGAGACAAATGTTAAAATATTCCCTGCCGATACAGAGACCAACATATACAACGGGCTAATAGGTCAAAAATATCATTCAAAGATACTTTTACCCTACAACTTTGAGTAAGTGTTTTCGTACCGCCTCGTTCTAATCTTTTTCCACAATACGATGTTAGAACTAATTAGTTACCTATGTTCCATATATACGTACAGTTTTCATTGGATTCTTCTCATTATCGAGCTAGATCGTAGCATGATCACAGTTATAGACTCGCTGAGGAGACCAGTTGAAAAGTATGAAAACTTGATCGACATTCTCAACCGGTATTCTTGTTCTTTCCATTATTGTGCTCGTTCTGCTCCATTTTAAACAAATTCTAATCATGTTTAATTTGCAATCACGTGTGTAGTGCATTCATGCGGTTCCGTACTAAAACCGTGGGCTAATTCAACGAGAATTCGATATTACACTTGCCTCTCGAGTATGTATGCCATCGAGGTAGTTTTGAGTTAGTTAACTTCATTTCCATGCATCCATTTCACGCTGTTAGCTTTTTTCACCACAGTCTGGCGTCACCGTCAGCACCAATATATCGGCTACTATGTGTGCCATATTATGCACATCTGGCCGGAGGTGCTACCGACTTGCAATGTCGTCCGATTTCGCTTGGCGACCGTGAGAGCGATCCAAGAACAACTCGTCGGCTGGATTTTCGATAAGGTCGTAAATACAAGAGGCGAGTTTCACGTTCCAACGGCAAATAGGTGGGGCCCTTCGATAAAGACCGGTGAACTGTCGGGGTCAACATCTACGGCTACCAAGAGCGATGCACATAAAAGATCACGATGAACGTTCTGTAATTAAAGTTGTAATGAATGTCATTGTGATACCTAATAGTTGTTAATAAAAGTTTTGTGATTTAATTATCAGTTATGCATGATTGATTATATGTGCTTTAATTAATTGTGACTTAGCACACAGATATATATATATATATAATAATAATATATTAGACTTAACACACACAGACACATATATAATATATATTACCTCACACGCATATATATATATAATTTATAGCTCAGGTGGTGCGTGCTCAGTACCGGTTGGAGGAACCAACCGGGACTGAACAGCAGCTTATCAGTACCAGTTGGTGCCTCCAACCGGTACTGACTGGGGCTTCGGCGAGGCACGGGGTAAAGCCACGTGTGCCTGCTCAGTACCGGTCGGAGGAATCAACCGGGACTGAACAGCAGCTTATCACTACCAGTTGGTGCTTCCAACCGGTACTGAGTGGGGCTTCGGCGAGGCACGGGCTAAAGCCACGTGTGGCCTCCAACTGGTACTGATACTATATCAGCACGGGTGAGAACGGGGGCCGATGCCATGGGGCATCAGTCCCGGATGGCCTGTACCGGTTCAAAAACCGGTACTGATGGCCGTTGTGAACCGGGACTGATGGCCAGATCTGTAGTAGTGATATATTCATTAAACTTTTGAAAACCAAGGGAGTCAAATACTATGGAGATTTATGCTAACAAATTTCATATTATAGTGGAAGTTGCATTTTGATTAATTTTTGCTTTTGAAAACATGTTGCAAACTGGCCTGGAATTAGGTGACCGGCCTATGAACCGATCCGGTTCTCTGGACAGGTTCTCTCTCTGTTATATGTATTGTCCGCCGAACCTTGGGCGATGAATTCCTCCGGGGATGGCGTCTCCTGGCATCGAGGCGCAGGAAGTGAAACTCATTATCTGCGGCATGAGCACGAGCGTGCCACTGCCAAACATCTTCACTGCCTCTTGCTGCCAGACAGACCAGACTAGCAATACGAAGGTTCAACAGATACAAACGATTTTGTGACCTTGTTACCTTTGCGAGAAGCTTTTGGGCTTCATCTCGAATCCACATGAGGCCCCGGCTGATATTGCATGGTTAACTTGATAGCCACACTCATCCAGTTGCACGCCCAAGACTCAGAATATTTGTGCGCAGCCGAGGGATCGATGTAGCTAGTAGGCATCTGAGAGTGTGCGGTGCTCACCATTAAGGCAGGTGAACATCACTGTCCCGCGCCCTCGAATTTGTACCACAGAGCCATCCCCAAAGTGCATAGTTCCTTGAATGCTGCTATCAATGTCAGTGAAATTCTCCCTACGCCCGAACATATGATTTGTCGCCCCTGTGTCCAGGTACCACTTATCATCGATCACACGGGACACCAAGGTTGACTTGCGCATGAAGTGCGTTGAGTAGGACCTCCTCATCCTACCTTGCTTCTTATTTCCTCAGTGAGAATACGTACTTTAGTAAGGAGGAGAGTTAGCTCCTCTTCTTGAACTTGAGTCACATGCGCCTGTTCTTGGTTTGCGGCATTCTCTGGTGAAGTGCCCAAAGATACTGCAATTGTAGCGCTTTACTCTTGATTTGTCACGGCCACTTGACGTTACCTTTCCATCCTTGTTTGGTGATCCCTGCTTGTGCTTACCACCATTGCCTTCTTTGTTTCCGGACGTGGCCTCCTGGCTCGGTCGATCGTTTCATTCGAGCTGTGCACTCTTCCTCCGTGAAGAGTAGCTGGTCACCTTGCCGTCCGGTCTCGCCCAGCTTATAACGTTGTTTGACTGAACGAAGCCGGTCTGTGAGATCTTCAACGGTGAGTCGATGGAGATGGCAACCTGCATGTACACTCCGCAAATAATTCTTCACGACCTTCTCCTCGTCCACAGGATCGCCAAGACTGCTAACAAGTCCAGTGAGTCGCATGGAGAAATCGTCCATAGACTCACCTTAGCTTCCTTCATCTGGATGAACTACTCAAACTCCTTGCGCATGGTCTGCGCCTTGGCCTCCCGGACCTGCTCCGCTCCAAGCAACATCGACTTCACAATGTTGCAGGCCTCCTTTGCGGAGTCCTTCGCTGCCAGCGTCGCTAACATCTCCGTGGGACGGCCTGAAGAATTGCGGACAAAGCCATGCGACCGGTTCAAAACTCAGTTGTACCTGTTCCACAGCCTCCCATACACCTTGAGCTTGCATGTTCACCTGCATGAGCAAAGCCCATTTAGAGTAATTAGATAGCGTGTGTGTGGGACAGCAGATGTGTACCCCCGCCTCCTTCACCTGCTGCACCACCCCGCCTTCTTGGTTGCCGTCGCTGTCGCAGTTTGGTGGAGGCGTCGCCGACCTGGTGGTGCATCGTGACGTGATCGACGAAGAATCGCTGCGATACCAAATGTTTGATCTCACAAACTCACGCTATCACCTGGAACTCTCAAGCAAAGCTCAAACTCAGAGAGGAAATTAACAAGAAGGAACGCACGAGAGTTGTGCCGTGCAACTTGACTGCTTTTCTGTTCTTGCTCTTATATATATTGTGCAGAAAAGAGAGTACAAAACATGACCCGTTTATATGCAAAGATTCGCAAATGCCGTGCCATCCCACGACCGCGTTTTCTCAGCTTACCCACTAACAAACTCGTAATGACCCGGTATAAATATAATTCCTCATACGCAAGCCTGTGCATCTACATGCAAACCAAACCGAGCCTTTCACGCAGGAAAGCTCAGACTTATTCAGAGTAACATGATAATACAAGTAATAAATTAAACGCTAAGAAACAATGCAACAAGTCAAACATGAGGAATTTTGAAAATTGTGATTTCGACTGAATTGGGGAACAGCGACGCCACAGGAGGTTTCGTGTTCTTGGCCGTACGTGGCGGCTTGGTGAGGCAGAAGGGCAAGGACGAGGGTAAGCATCTGGGCAGTCTTATATATATCATGCCCAGGGATAGAGTAGCTGGTGCAGGGAAGGAATCTTTTAGAGTGTAGTGTAAAGTGTGAAGGAAATTTAGAGTGTTGGATAAAGAGAGCAGTAAATAGTGTTATAAAGTGAGAGAATGGAGTAGCCGGTGAAGATGCTCTAACAGCGTACACGGCGCGACGGAGCAGCGCTAGAGCGTGAACGCGTACGTCCACGAGCGTGGTCAAGCAGCAGCGGATACAGCGTGGGCCCGCCACTGAGCAGCGACAGCAGGAAACGATGCGTGCCTACTGGCAGTAGCACGCATGCTTGACTAAGGCCCTGTTCTATTGAGCTTATGAGCCGTGACTTATCTGACTTATCTCGAACTTCGAGAATTTTTCGAGGTGGCCTCGAGAGTCGGATGGCCTTGAAAGTTAGGATTTAGAGAGTTTTTTCGCCTACGAGATAAAAATAAAACGGAATCAAAAAGTAATAAAAAAAGTTAGATGAGTCTTAGTTAAATTAAGTTTAAAAGGTAGAAGGATAAGAAAAATTTTTAAAAACCACTCTCTCCATCGCAAAAAATATGGCATATAAATTTTTGGCACGTTATTAATTAAAAGTAACACATTGACTATTAATTTCTTTTCGATTATGTCTTGTACAACTATAAAACTAACAACATGTTTGAGTAGTTTTAATTAGAAATGTAACTATATGACATGCATATATAAAATAAGTATATTATTTATTATCTTTGATAATAGCCAAAACATGGAAACAATGACTTTTGTAAATACGTGTTAAAGTACATTGGAATGGAATTTTGTTACAATGTTATTTATGAAAAATAAAAGTGATTTTATAAATAACACTTTAGTGAAAGATCTTTGAAGATATCTGAAAATTAGATCTTTGTGTAGATGAACCGGCAATGGATGTACAATGCGGACCGTCGCTCCAGAGAGTTCATTGATGACGTGAAGGCATTTCTGGATGCCGCTGTTGCATTCTTGCCTCTAGACAGTTTCATATGTTGTCCATGCGTAGACTGCAAGAATGAGAAGGAGCACTCCCAACGCTTACAGGTTATGACCCATTTGATCACGAGAGGTTTCATGCCAAACTACACCTATTGGACCAAGCATAGCGAAGTACAGGGGAGCAGCCAGGAAAACGATGAAGAAGATGGTGAAAAAGAAGAGGTATTCAACAGTATGGCGGACGCCACGCAATATTGTTCTGTGGAAGATACAGTCGGCGATCTTGGTGATGATGAGCTAGACCAGATGCTGCGTGATATCAGTAGAGTACTAATATGAAATCGGAGCAACTAGCACATAAGATGATAAATTAAGCATGCAATTTAAAGTAAACATGAAATAATTGAAATTTAGCAAACTAGGGTTCAACATGAATCTAGCTTGCCTTCGAAGAAGCTAGGTTCTGGATCACCTCCCTCGAACGGCTCCGGAACGTCTCTCGGGCAGCAGGTACACGTCGGTTCTACGCGAGAGAATAAATAAACAACAATAAATATCAAACATACAGAAAACAGTATGGTAAAAATATATAAAATTCTTGAGATTTATTTTTGATTTTTAGGCTCTGGATCATCTAATTTGGAGTTCGGGAGCTCCTTAAACAATTCGGGGAAGTTTTGGAAAAATTAGAAATTCTCCAAAAGAATAAACCCGTTAACCATGGTTAACCGTGCAAAACCGAGGAAAAACCGGGCTTGGGAGCCGGTCGGGACGCGTGGCGACGCAGGATTAGGCAGCTTGATCGCGGCGCGAAAGACGGGAGATGGGTCATGCACCGGCACGCGTGGCGCGTGTGATTGGGCGCGCGGCGGCGCTAACGCGGAGGCGCACACGGCGGCAGAGCACGGGCGGGCGCAGCTGCTTGCGGCCTGAGTGGGACAAGCATGAGGAGGCGGCCAATGCGGAGGCGGCACACGGCGGCAGGGTAGATGACCACAGGACACCTTTGTACCCAGATTGTGAGAAGGGCCACAGGAAGCTCCGCACGACACTAAACTTAATGCAATGGAAGGCGAGAAATTGTGTGTCAGACAAGGGATTCAATGAGTTGTTATCACTCATAAAGGATCTGCTTCCAGAAGATAACACGCTACCTGAATCTACATATGAAGCCAAGCAAGTCATCTGTCCTTTAGGATTAAAAGTACAGAAGGTACACGTGTGTCGTAACGATTGTATCCTATATCGCAATGAGTATGTGGATTTGGATGCTTGTCCAATGTGCAAAGAATCACGTTACAAGACGAAGCGTGAAGAACCAGGTGAAATAGAGGGGAGTGTAAGAAGAAGAGACCTCCTGCTAAGGCGATGTGGTATTTTCCCGTGATCCCCTGATTAAATTGTCTTTTTTCTAACAAAGCGCATGCCCAGATGGTGCGTTGGCACAAAGAAGAGCGTAAGGATGACGAGATGCTTAGGCACCCCGCTAATGGGTCCCAGTGGAGGAAAGTCGATCGAACATTCCTAGACTTTGCAAATGAGGTGAGAAACATAAGTTTTGGATTGAGTACCGATTGTATGAATCCTTTTGGCGACCTGAGCAGTAGCCATAGCACCTGGCCTGTTACACTATGTATCTATAACATTCCTCTTTGGCTGTGCATGAAGCGGAAATACATCATGATGCCAGTGTTGATCCAAGGGCCGAAGCAACCCGAAAACGATATCGATGTCTATTTGAAACCATTGATGGAAGATCTTGTAAAGTTGTGGGAGAATGGTGTACGGGTATGGGATGAGTACAAGAGGGAGTATTAAACCCTACGTGCACTGTTGTTCGTAACCATCAACGACTGGCGCGCGCTCGGTAACCTGTCTGGCAATACTACAAAAGGATATAAAGCCTGTTTGCAATGCTTAGATGAAATCGACAGCATGTACCTGAAAAACTCTCGAAAGATTGTGTACATGGGCCATCGTAGGTTTCTTCTAAAGAGGCACCCATTGCGAAAAAAAAGGAAGGTATTTTGATGGAAAAGTAGACCATCGTGATAAGCCTGAGCATCGTAGTGGCCCACGTGTGTTTGCCATGGTAAAAGATCTTAAAATAGTGTTTGAAAAGGGTCCTGGAAGCAAACCTGTCCCAAACGAGGAAAGTCAGGCACCCATCTGGAAAAAGAGATCAATATTTTGGGACTTGCCTTATTAGGAAGTTTTGGAGATCCATCACTCACTTGACTTCATGCATATCACGAAGAATGTTTGCTTGAACCTGTTAGGATACTTGGATATGTACGGCAAATCGAAAGATACACTACAAGCTCGGAAGGACCTACAACTTTTGGAACTAAGGGATCGTCTACATCCAGAAAAGAGAGAGAAAGGACGTTACCTAAATCCCACGAGCTACACTCTAAGTAAAGAAGAGAAAAAAAAGCATGATAGAGTGCTTGAACAGTGTGAAAGTACCTTGATATATAAGACGAATTAGTTTAACAAGATAGTTACATGTTAGAAGATGAGACTTTCATGTCTTAATCAAGCAAAGAGACTCATAAATATGAAAGAGAATAAAATCGTACACCTAAAAGCTCATGACTATCTTGTACTGATGACATAGTTGCTCCCAGTAGCTGTGAGAGGTATTTTGCCTAATTTGGTCCGGGTGATAATCATAAAGCTGTGTACCTTTTTCAACGCGGTTTCGCAGAAGGTCATCGATCCACATAAGCTAAGTAAGCTACAAGATGACGTGGTACAGAGTGTGGTCAGCCTTGAGATGATTTTTCCTCCTGCATTTTTTGATATTATGGTTCATCTCACTGTTCACATTGTCAGAGAGATAGGTATTCTTGGGCCCGTGTTTCTGCACAACATGTTTCCTTTCGAGAGGTACATGAAAGTTCTAAAGAAGTATGTCCGTAACCGTTCACGTCCCAAAGGATGCATTGCGGAGGGTTATGGGACAGAAGAGGTGGTTGAGTTTTGTTTGGATTACATTGAGGATCTACATCCCATTGGCGTCCCTATACCACGCCATGAGGAGACTAGGGAAAAGGGACGAGAGGATGAAAGCAATTGCATGCAATGATCTCCTAACTTTTAAGCAAGCACATTTCACTGTTCTGAAACAATCAACCGTAGTGGCCCCATATGTTCTTCAACATAAGAGTATTCTACGCCGAATTCCCAGGGAGGTCCGAGGATTAGATCACGATGAGGCACATGGATACTTTCGGCTTGGTTACAAAACTACATCCTTGTCAACGGGTCAGAAAATGAACAGTTGTAATGCCTGGCTCGGATGCCATCTAGTGAAATCGTCACATTCAAGGACTACGAGATAAATGGTTACACCTTCTATACAAAATGGCAGGATACCAAGAGCACCAATCAGAACAGCGGTGTCCGTATAGACGCCACTGACAACAAAGGCAATGTGGACACATATTATGGCTACATACAAGAGATATGGGAGCTCGACTATGGACCATTGAAGGTCCCTCTGTTTAAGTGCTAGTGGGTCAAACTGACTTCAAGCGGCGTGAAGATCGACAAATACGGCATGACAACCTTGGACCTGACAGAAGTCAGCTATAGGCGCGAACCATTCGTCCTTGCCAACGATGTGAGACAGGTTTTCTACATAATGGACATGTCGAGCAAACCAAAAAAGCACAGGGAGAAGTAAAAGGATTGCAGTAGTAAGCCAAAGCGACACGTGGTTCTCCAGGGCAAACGAAGGATTGTTGGTGTTGAAGACGTCATAACGAGGAGGAGTATAATCAGTTCGACGAGCTCCCTCCCTTTGCGGTAGATGTTGACATAAGTGTCCTAAATGTAACAGAAGTCGATGCTCCTTACATACGTCGCGATCACGACGAAGGAGCACTTATAAAGACAAAGTGATCATTAATTCATGTGATTAATTCATGTGATTAAATAATTTTTGAATGGACTAACTAATTTTTAGATGCACTAACTAATTTTTGGATGCACTAACTAATTTTTGAATGGACTAAGTAATTTTTTATTGCACTAACTAATTTTTGGATGAACTAAATATTTTTTGAATGGATTAAATAATTTTTGAATGGACTAAATAATTTTTGGATGCACTAACTAATTTTTGAATGGACTAACTAATTTTTGGATACACTAACTAATTTTTGAATGGACTAAGTAATTTTTTATTGCACTAACTAATTTTTGGATGCACTAAATATTTTTTGAAAGGACTAAGTAATTTTTTATTGTACTAACTAATTTTTGGATGCACTACCTAATTTTTGAATGGACTCACTTATTTTTATAGGAATTAAATTATAAGAGGAAAGCAAAGCAAAAAATAAAAAGGCAGGGCGCGAGCAGGGCTCGAACCCGCGACGCCGCAGGTGAGCCCATGAATCTGTCGTGCACCCCGGTATTTCTACCGGCTTGAGTGGCCGAATACTAGTCCCAGAAGATCATAGCTAGTATTGCACTCAAGGACATTTGGAATATCATCGCAGGCATTGAATTTAACTAGAAATTAACAGTTTACATAGCATAAATATCATCCAGTTGACATAGACATTTACATAGTCTTGCACAGGACATAATTCAATAAAGAAAACACAGCGGAAGACTTCAAAGCGATGATACTCCGAGGTTGACCCGGAACGCGTAGCTAATCACCTTGACCCTCCTGGTCTGGCTCGCACCGATGTCGAGTTCTTCTCTGAACAAAATCCGTGGTCCATATAATGAGTACACGGCTACCCAGCAAGCAGTCCTTAATAAATGAATGCCAGGTCAAAGGGTGGGTTTGGTTATTTTGCTGAAACATCACCTATCTACTTGTTTATTTAATCTTGATTCATTGAATACATGATAACACACGAGTGTAGCCAAAGGACGGCTAACCAGCTCAGCACACGATGAGCGTAGCCATAGAGATAGCTAACCAGCTCAAAAGAGAGGCAATCCCTGCCTACACTACCATCAAGTTAATTAATTAAAACACATTGGACTACCTTGTGTCAAACTCCTTTCCCCCGCCCATAACCGCGGGCACGGCTACCATGATAGTTTTAACTCTGCAGAGTGTGTACATGTTCCCCACAAGCCCTGTCTCATCCCGAGGGAGAAACAGTACAAAACCGTTCACTGCTTTCACCTGCCCCATAATGTACCCTTTCTTTTGGTTTCGCGCCCCATACGATACACTTTGACCAGGCCGACAGTCATGCGCACTCCTTCAGCGGGACCTGATAGCGCACCGCATGAGGTTAGCCCCATTTAAGCCATTCGAAACCGGTGATCACGAATCACGTCCGTCCACTACGAGTACAGCGGAAGCTAGGTTTCCACAGCTAATAGATTAGGGCCAGAAGGCACAAGTGGCTGTACGGTTCAGGTTCGGTATGGTAGTCACAAGTATACGGTCCTTATATGACAGAGGAGACCTGCACAACACAACCACAAGCCCAAAATCCGCCTCTTCTGGGTCTCCTCAAATCAACACACACCACGTTGATTTTAGTTGATTAGGTTTATCCAAAAACAGTACCACGAAGTCGAACTCCACGGATACAAGTTTAATAATAAGTGAAACCTATCAACTACCAATCCCAGAAGCTAGGCTAAGCATCTACACAAGGATATGCTAGTAAAACAGTACCAAAGTAGGCTATCAATGGAAGGCTACGTCATATCAGTAGAGTACTAATATGAAATCGGAGCAACTAGCACATAAGATGATAAATTAAGCATGAAATTTAAAGTAAACATGAAATAATTGAAATTTAGCAAACTAGGGTTCAACATGAATCTAGCTTGCCTTCGAAGAAGCTAGGTTCTGGATCACCTCCCTCGAACGGCTCCGGAACGTCTCTCGGGCAGCAGGTACACGTCGGTTCTACGCGAGAGAATAAATAAACAACAATAAATATCAAACATACAGAAAACAGTATGGTAAAAATATATAAAATTCTTGAGATTTATTTTTGATTTTTAGGCTCTGGATCATCTAATTTGGAGTTAAGGAGCTCCTTAAACAATTCGGGAAGTTTTGGAAAAATTAGAAATTCTCCAAAGAATAAACCCGGTTAACCATGGTTAACCGTGCCAAAATCGAGGAAAACCGGGCTTGGGAGCCAGTCGGGACGCTGCGTGGCGGCGTGGGATTAGGCAAGCGCGGATCGCGAAAGCCGCAGGAGGCGATGGGTCATGCACCGGCACGGGCGCGTGTGATTGATTAGGCGGCGCGCGCTAATGCGAGGCGGCACACGGCGGCAGAGGCACAGGCGGGCGCAAGCTGGCGGCCGGTGGGGAGGGACAACGCGACGGGGCGGCTAATGCGAGGCGGCACACGGCGGCATTGTAGATGACCACAGGACACCTTTGTACCCAGACTGTGAGAAGGGCCACAGGAAGCTCCGCACGACACTAAACTTAATGCAATGGAAGGCGAGAAATTGTGTGTCGGACAAAGGGATTCAATGAGTTGTTATCACTCATAAAGGATCTGCTTCGAAGATAACACGCTACCTGAATCTACATATGAAGCCAAGCAAGTCATCTGTCCTTTAGGATTAAAAGTACAGAAGGTACACGTGTGTCGTAACGATTGTATCCTATATCGCAATGAGTATGTGGATTTGGATGCTTGTCCAATGTGCAAAGAATCACGTTACAAGACGAAGCGTGAAGAACCAGGTGAAATAGAGGGGAGTGTAAGAAGAAGAGACCTCCTGCTAAGGCGATGTGGTATTTTCCCGTGATCCCCTGATTAAATTGTCTTTTTTCTAACAAAGCGCATGCCCAGATGGTGCGTTGGCACAAAGAAGAGCGTAAGGATGACGAGATGCTTAGGCACCCCGCTAATGGGTCCCAGTGGAGGAAAGTCGATCGAACATTCCTAGACTTTGCAAATGAGGTGAGAAACATAAGTTTTGGATTGAGTACCGATTGTATGAATCCTTTTGGCGACCTGAGCAGTAGCCATAGCACCTGGCCTGTTACACTATGTATCTATAACATTCCTCTTTGGCTGTGCATGAAGCGGAAATACATCATGATGCCAGTGTTGATCCATGGGCCGAAGCAACCCGAAAACGATATCGATGTCTATTTGAAACCATTGATGGAAGATCTTGTAAAGTTGTGGGAGAATGGTGTACGGGTATGGGATGAGTACAAGAGGGAGTATTAAACCCTACGTGCACTGTTGTTCGTAACCATCAACGACTGGCGCGCGCTCGGTAACCTGTCTGGCAATACTACAAAAGGATATAATGCCTGTTTGCAATGCTTAGATGAAATCGACAGCATGTACCTGAAAAACTCTCGAAAGATTGTGTACATGGGCCATCGTAGGTTTCTTCTAAAGAGGCACCCATTGCGAAAAAAAGGAAGGTATTTTGATGGAAAAGTAGACCATCGTGATAAGCCTGAGCATCGTAGTGGCCCACGTGTGTTTGCCATGGTAAAAGATCTTAAAATAGTGTTTGAAAAGGGTCCTGGAAGCAAACCTGTCCCAAACGAGGAAAGTCAGGCACCCATCTGGAAAAAGAGATCAATATTTTGGGACTTGCCTTATTAGGAAGTTTTGGAGATCCATCACTCACTTGACTTCATGCATATCACGAAGAATGTTTGCTTGAACCTGTTAGGATACTTGGATATGTACGGCAAATCGAAAGATACACTACAAGCTCGGAAGGACCTACAACTTTTGGAACTAAGGGATCGTCTACATCCAGAAAAGAGAGAGAAAGGACGTTACCTAAATCCCACGAGCTACACTCTAAGTAAAGAAGAGAAAAAAAAGCATGATAGAGTGCTTGAACAGTGTGAAAGTACCTTGATATATAAGACGAATTAGTTTAACAAGATAGTTACATGTTAGAAGATGAGACTTTCATGTCTTAATCAAGCAAAGAGACTCATAAATATGAAAGAGAATAAAATCGTACACCTAAAAGCTCATGACTATCTTGTACTGATGACATAGTTGCTCCCAGTAGCTGTGAGAGGTATTTTGCCTAATTTGGTCGGGTGATAATCATAAAGTGTGTACCTTTTTCAACGCGGTTTCGCAGAAGGTCATCGATCCACATAAGCTAAGTAAGCTACAAGATGACGTGGTACAGAGTGTGGTCAGCCTTGAGATGATTTTTCCTCCTGCATTTTTTGATATTATGGTTCATCTCACTGTTCACATTGTCAGAGAGATAGGTATTCTTGGGCCCGTGTTTCTGCACAACATGTTTCCTTTCGAGAGGTACATGAAAGTTCTAAAGAAGTATGTCCGTAACCGTTCACGTCCCAAAGGATGCATTGCGGAGGGTTATGGGACAGAAGAGGTGGTTGAGTTTTGTTTGGATTACATTGAGGATCTACATCCCATTGGCGTCCCTATACCACGCCATGAGGGGAGACTACCGGGAAAAGGGACAGTAGGACAGAAAGCAATTGCATGCAATGATCTCCTAACTTTTAAGCAAGCACATTTCACTGTTCTGAAACAATCAACCGTAGTGGCCCCATATGTTCTTCAACATAAGAGTATTCTACGCCGCGAATTCCCAGGGAGGTCCGAGGATTAGATCACAGTGAGGCACATGGATACTTTCGGCGCTTGGTTACAAAACTACATCCTTGTCAACGGGTCAGAAAATGAACAGTTGTAATGCCTGGCTCGGATGCCATCTAGTGAAATCGTCACATTCAAGGACTACGAGATAAATGGTTACACCTTCTATACAAAATGGCAGGATACCAAGAGCACCAATCAGAACAGCGGTGTCCGTATAGACGCCACTGACAACAAAGGCAATGTGGACACATATTATGGCTACATACAAGAGATATGGGAGCTCGACTATGGACCATTGAAGGTCCCTCTGTTTAAGTGCTAGTGGGTCAAACTGACTTCAAGCGGCGTGAAGATCGACAAATACGGCATGACAACCTTGGACCTGACAGAAGTCAGCTATAGGCGCGAACCATTCGTCCTTGCCAACGATGTGAGACAGGTTTTCTACATAATGGACATGTCGAGCAAACCAAAAAAGCACAGGGAGAAGCAAAAGGATTGCAGTAGTAAGCCAAAGCGACACGTGGTTCTCCAGGGCAAACGAAGGATTGTTGGTGTTGAAGACGTCATAACGAGGAGGAGTATAATCAGTTCGACGAGCTCCCTCCCTTTGCGGTAGATGTTGACATAAGTGTCCTAAATGTAACAGAAGTCGATGCTCCTTACATACATCGCGATCACGACGAAGGAGCACTTATAAAGACAAAGTGATCATTAATTCATGTGATTAATTCATGTGATTAAATAATTTTTGAATGGACTAACTAATTTTTAGATGCACTAACTAATTTTTGGATGCACTAACTAATTTTTGAATGGACTAAGTAATTTTTTATTGCACTAACTAATTTTTGGATGAACTAAATATTTTTTGAATGGATTAAATAATTTTTGAATGGACTAACTAATTTTTGGATGCACTAACTAATTTTTGAATGGACTAACTAATTTTTGGATACACTAACTAATTTTTGAATGGACTAAGTAATTTTTTATTGCACTAACTAATTTTTGGATGCACTAAATATTTTTTGAAAGGACTAAGTAATTTTTTATTGTACTAACTAATTTTTGGATGCACTACCTAATTTTTGAATGGACTCACTTATTTTTATAGGAATTAAATTATAAGAGGAAAGCAAAGCAAAAAATAAAAAGGCAGGGGGCGCGAGCGGGGCTCGAACCCGCGACGCCGCAGGTGAGCCCACGAATCTGTCGTGCACCCCGGTATTTCTACCGGCTTGAGTGGCCGAATACTAGTCCCAGAAGATCATAGCTAGTATTGCACTCAAGGACATTTGGAATATCATCGCAGGCATTGAATTTAACTAGAAATTAACAGTTTACATAGCATAAATATCATCCAGTTGACATAGACATTTACATAGTCTTGCACAGGACATAATTCAATAAAGAAAACACAGCGGAAGACTTCAAAGCGATGATACTCCGAGGTTGACCCGGAACACGTAGCTAATCACCTTGACCCTCCTGGTCACAACTAGCACCGATGTCGAGTTCTTCTCCTGAACAAAAATCCGTGGTCCATATAATGAGTACACGGCTACCCAGCAAGCAGTCCTTAATAAATGAATGCCAGGTCAAAGGGTGGGTTTGGTTATTTTGCTGAAACATCACCTATCTACTTGTTTATTTAATCTTGATTCATTGAATACATGATAACACACGAGTG
Organism: Olyra latifolia; assembly: GCA_036346145.1. Taxonomy (NCBI): domain Eukaryota; kingdom Viridiplantae; phylum Streptophyta; class Magnoliopsida; order Poales; family Poaceae; genus Olyra; species Olyra latifolia. The sequence goes on from CM070532.1 coordinate 50,822,666, forward strand.
TAGCCAAAGGACGGCTAACCAGCTCAGCACACGATGAGCGTAGCCATAGAGATGGCTAACCAGCTCAAAAGAGAGGCAATCCCTGCCTACACTACCATCAAGTTAATTAATTAAAACACATTGGACTACCTTGTGTCAAACTCCTTTCCCCCGCCATAACCGCGGGCACGGCTACCATGATAGTTTTAACTCTGCAGAGTGTGTACATGTTCCCCACAAGCCCTGTCTCATCCCGAGGGAGAAACAGTACAAAACCGTTCACTGCTTTCACCTGCCCCATAATGTACCCTTTCTTTTGGTTTCGCGCCCATACGATACACTTTGACCAGCCGAAGCAGTCATGCGCACTCCTTCACCGGACACGATAGCGCACCGCATGAGGTTAGCCCCATTTAAGCCATTCGAACCGGTGATCGCGAATCACGTCCGTCCACTACGATACAATGAAGCTAGGTTTCCTGACTAATAGATTAGGGCGAAGGCACAAGTGGTCAGACGGTTCAGGTTCGTATGGTAGTCACAAGTATACGGTCCTTATATGACAGAGGAGACCTGCACAACACAACCACAAGCCCAAAATCCGCCTCTTCTGGGTCTCCTCAAGTCAACACACACCACGTTGATTTTAGTTGATTAGGTTTATCCAAAAACAGTACCACGAAGTCGAACTCCACGGATACAAGTTTAATAATAAGTGAAACCTATCAACTACCAATCCCAGAAGCTAGGCTAAGCATCTACACAAGGATATGCTAGTAAAACAGTACCAAAGTAGGCTATCAATGGAAGGCTACGTCATATCAGTAGAGTACTAATATGAAATCGGAGCAACTAGCACATAAGATGATAAATTAAGCATGCAATTTAAAGTAAACATGAAATAATTGAAATTTAGCAAACTAGGGTTCAACATGAATCTAGCTTGCCTTCGAAGAAGCTAGGTTCTGGATCACCTCCTCGAGCAGCTCCTAACGTCTCTCGGCAAGCAGTACACGCGGTTCTCTACGCGAGAGAATAAATAAACAACAATAAATATCAAACATACAGAAAACAGTATGGTAAAAATATATAAAATTCTTGAGATTTATTTTTGATTTTTAGGCTCTGGATCATCTAATTTGGAGTTCGGGAGCTCCTTAAACAATTCGGGGAAGTTTTGGAAAAATTAGAAATTCTCCAAAAGAATAAACCCGGTTAACCATGGTTAACCGTGCCAAAACCGAGGAAAAACCGGGCTTGGGAGCCGGTCGGGACGCGTGGCGACGCGGGATTGGGCAGCGCGGTCGGCGCGAGCGCACGGGAGCAGTGGGTCATGCACCGGGGCACGCGGCGCGGTGTGATTGGGCGGCGGCGGCGCTAACGCGAGGCGGCACACGGCAGCGGCACGGCAGGCGCAATGCGGCGGGGAGGAGAACAGCGAGGCGACGGCCATCGCGGCACAACCAGCGTGGCGCTGGCGATCGGTTTGCGTCTTGTGGGCGCGAGGCAGCGGCGGCGGCGGTGTGACACGCGGCGAACGCTGGTGGGCGTCTGCAGCGTGGGTTTCAGCAAGAGCGAGATCCGGGCGGCGGCGGCGGTCGCCGGCGGTGATGACGGCGCCAACTCCGGCCATCTCTTCGGCGTCTCATAACTCCTTCAATTCTCCACCAAATATGGCGATCCATATAGTCAAATTGACCAGCACGAGGAGCTCTACAACGTGTTGGCCTTGGATTTGGCGATTGGGCATTAGAATAGGAGCATCACCTCGGTTTGCTTCGGGTTTTGCATGAAAACTGAGGCGGCGACTAGGGTTTCGAGGATTGGGGGTGATGTGGCCGACCAGGAAACCCTAGGGGGGTTTATATAGTGCTTAGGTCGGCTTGGATCAGCCCAATATGGGTGGAATTTGTGTTGGGCTAGAATTAGGTCTTAATTGGTCAAATTAGAGTCCTAGGGAGTTTAGGACTAGGTGGATTGGGTTTTGGGCCTAGTTAGGGCCTAATTAGGCTATCCAAGCCTGTTAGGACCTTTTTCCTATTATTATTTTATGTTTTTAGCTTTTATTTTCTTTATTTCTAACATGTGACATAATAATTTTATTAGGATGTCACACCCACGCTCAAGCACCACTCGCTAGCCAGTAGGGGGGATGTTTTATCTCAATTAGAGTAGGGCATCAAATCGTTTTGACTCTTAACACCCTACAAGCGGTTGGTGATACGAACCGCTTGCCAACCGCTTGTAGAGGTCCCTCCCGCGCTTCCACGCCAGTGGTGATGGGGTTTCTACAAGCGGTTGGTGATACGAACCGCTTGTAGAGGTTCCTCCGTCACTCCCCGCCAGCGGTGAAGGGGTTCTACAAGCGGTTTCTATTACAAACCGCTTGTAGAGGGGGTGTTCTACACGCGATTTCTATTACAAATCGCTTGTAGAGGGGGTGTTCTACACGCGGTTTCTATTACGAACCGCTTGTAGAACACTTATTAGAAGGGGTTGGTGGTTTCAACCGCTTGAATGGACTAACTAATTTTGTAGGGATTAAATAATTTTTGGTTGCACTCACTAATGTTTGGTTGCAGTCACTAATTTTTGTTGGGAATAAATAATGTTTCAAGGGATTAAATAATTTTTAAATGGATTAAAAAAAGAGGAAAACAAAGCAAAAGTTAAAATGGCAGGGGGCACGAGCGGGGCTCGAACCCGCGATGCCACAGGTGAGCCCACGCTCAAGCGCCACTCGCTAGCCAGTAGGGAGGAAGTTTTATCTCAATCAGAGTAGGGCGTCAAACCGTTTTGGCTCTTAACACTTTACAAGCGGTTGGTGATAGAACCGCTTATAGAGGTCCCTCCCGCGCTCCCACGCCAGTGATGAAGGGGTTTCTACAAGCGGTTGGTGATACGAACCGCTTGTAGAGGTCCCTCCGTCGCTCCCCGCCAGTGGTTAAGGGGTTTCTACAAGCGGTTAGTATTACAAACCGCTTGTAGAGGGGGTGTCCTACACGCGGTTTCTATTACGAACCGCTTGTAGAACACTTATTACAAGGGGTTGGTGGTTCCAACCGCTTGTAGAGGTGCTCTTATAAATATATGTGTCTCCCCGGCCGGGGACACTCTCGAAAATTTTCTAAGTCCCCGCGCGCGATCTCTTCCTCTGTTGCGACAAGTCGTCGTCTCCATCGAGCACCCCGCGCCACCGTCGAGCACTGTTGCGCCGTCGCCGTCACGCCATCGTCGTCAAAGTCGTCTCCCCCCACGCGCCATTGCCGTCGGCCCACGTACTCCGTCGACCGCCACCGTCACCGCGCCGTCGTCTGTGACCTCGCCGTCGCCTCCTCCGCCACCGCGCCGTTGTCTGCGACCTCCTCCATCCCGAAGGGCCTAGGTTGCCCCCTCCTCTGCTTACACGCCCTCTGTCCACTCGTCGCCCACAAGGTGTTCGGCAAAATGTCCCTAAGGGACACAAATGGAGAGAGTGAGAGAGAATGAGAGAGAGATGGAGAGAGAGAGTGAGAGAGAATGAGAGAGAGATGGAGAGAGAGTGAGAGAGAATGAGAGAGAGATGGAGAGAGAGAGTGAGAGAGAATGAGAGAGTGATGGAAAGAGAGAGAGTGAGAGAGAATGAGAGAGATGGAGAGAGTGTGTGAGAGAATGAGAGTGAGAGAGAATGAGAGAGAGATGGAGAGAGAGAGTGAGAGAGAATGAGAGAGAGATGGAGAGAGAGAGTGTGAGAGAATGAGAGTGAGATGGAGATTGAGAGTGAGAGTGAGATGGAGAATGAGAGAGAGATGGAGAGTGAGAGTGAGATGGAGGGAGTGAGAGTGAGATGGAGAGTGAGAGTGAGATGGAGAATGAGAGTGAGAGTGTGATGGAGAGTGAGAGTGAGATGAGTGAAAATGTATTTTTTGTTATATATATTTTTTTACAATTTGACGAGTTGCCATACTTACTAATTAAACAATATTTCATAATTACGATAGATGGTGACACCAGGGTGTAGTGATCCTAATTTCAAGATGGACGAAGCGTTCATGCTAGACGAGATCGCCCATGGTAGCAACTTGGACGCGAATGAAGGTGATGCCAACATTATCAACACCGATGCCGGTGGATCCAGTGATCCCGTGGACGCTGAGGGAAGCGAGGTAATGCCACGAGAATCCAGACAAACCATTTAATCGTATTTAATCAATAGATATAAATGGCTCTGATATGAAAAATTCACATCTCTGTCCATTTTCAGCCCAGTACATCGAGCACCCAAACCAAACGAGGACCTAACAAGAAGCCTGCTACAAAGTTTGTTTTCACCAACATTGACAATGACGGGAAGCCGATTGCTCCTCTTCGTGCAGTTGGCCCGTTTAACAACGCATATGATTTCTATGTTAGGGATCATGTCCCAGTTAGCATCAAGAAATGGCCTGAAGTTCCGCAAGCCACCAAGGAGCTCCTTTGGAATGATATCAAGGAGAACTTTAAATTTCTGAAGGATATGAGAACAAGGTTAAGAGATACACTTTGAAGAAGATGGCAACCCAATTTCAGTCGTGGAAAGTTCACCTGAATAACAAGTATGTCAAGAAGGGAGAAAAGCCAGACTTCAACCAACATCCCAAGCTGGCAGATCACTGGGATGCTTTTGAAGAATACAAATTGTCAGAGGAAGGACAGGCCGCGAGCCATTAGAACAAGATCAACGCTGGGAAGAAGAAATACCACCACCATCTTGGCACCGGTGGTTACGTCAAGACTATACCTAAATGGGAGAAACAGGAGGAAGAACTAATGGCCAAGAATATCACGCCTGCTACTGCTGAATGGGAATTCCGCCTGCGAAATTGGTTCATGGGTCACGGAGGGGCCCTTGCAGACGACGGTAGCTTGTTGATGGCACCGGGAGCGGAGTATGTTGGAAACAGAATTGTCCAAACTGTCGACATGTCTCGCTCCGGTTCCTTTGTGACAGATAGGGAGAATGACGAGCTCACACGTGCACTTAAAAACCCTAAGCACCCAGGATGGACAAGAGGAATGGGATCGTCCGTGCCATAGAAGTACGGTTTCTCCAAAGATGCCGATACGTACAGGAGCCGGTCAAGAAGCAAAAGAAGAGAGTCGTACAGATACAACTTACAGGAAAGGGAGCTCAGAGCAACTCAGCAGAGCATCGGAGAGATTGTTGAGCAAAAACTGCAGGCGGCACTCGGTAAACTTCAAGGAGCAGGTACAAGCAATACACAGGCCGACGCCATGGTTAGCCCGCCCACCTTCGCGCAACGGAGTAGCTGCGCGTCCAACGCCGTCGCACTTTCTACGGACCTGGGACAGTACGCAGTGGACAGCATCAAAGTTCGCCGAGAGTGTGAGCTACACATTCCGGCACATAACCTCTTCACCAAGGTGGCTTATGGTGTGGCGTACCCGGTGGAGCCGGGCCAGCTTTTCCACTGCAACGAGATCCTGCCAGGTTATTCGAAGGTCACGGTGGAGGAGGTGTCGAGCGGCTATGAAGATCTTCTGCTTGAGATTGCTGGAGGGGATGACATCACCAAGCTTGGACAGGCCTCCACGGAATCATCCTCTGGCGAAAAGGGTACGTCATATTTCCAAAGACCATGGAGGTGACCTCTCCACCAATAAAAATCCAACAATTGGAGCTAACCGAAGGGACCATACCTCAACCGCAACGACAAAACACGCCTCCTTCTACATCACCTCAACGACATGCCTTGTCTCCAATATAGAGCACTCCGCCTCCACCTCTTGCTCCACGAAGCTCGGCTCCACAATCTCCTCCAAGAAAGAAACTCCAAGTACGAAGGACCAGTACTGCGACGCTACCCCCTCCCAAGAAGGCCCAGTCTAGCCAGTCAACACAGTCGTCAAAGGAACCTCCTGAAAGAGCATACGACATGACGGCTGAGGAGACACGAGAAAGAGTTCAAAAGAAAATTGAGACACACTTAGCACCAAAGGTGCCACCTCTCAAGGCGCAAATTGATCCGAAAGTTGCAGCCCACTTTGCGACATGCCGTGCAGCGTCTCTTCCTGCCACGACTAACTACGAACGCACAATAGCGAAGGCTGCATTGAAAGGGAAACGGGCTAAGGCGGCGGCGGCACCTAATAAGACAGCCCAAGATTACCAGCTAGAGGAATTCTTGAGAGAGTCGGGGCTATCTTACGCTGCAGCTATGGAACTAACAGATGATCTTCCAACGGCAGAGGTCAGGTGGCCATATAAGCTGGGCCAAGAGTTGGTTGCACCGGAAAAGATAAGGGATCTGCCAACCAAGATGCGACAATTTCATGAATGGTACATGGAACAGTCCGCTTAAGGAAGAACAATATTCCCCGTCCATATAAAAAACACAGATTTCTATCGTGGGGATGAACTCATATGGATGGAATTCGACGACTTCTACCAATTTTACCATTAAGACGTCGTCAACGTGTCTCTAATGAGCTGTTGGTGTCTGTAAGTACTTCCAGCTAATGATTGAGTTTACCACATATATGTGTTAATTTCGCCGTAGTTCAAGCTGCAAAATCTAATAAATCATCCCCTTGTATGTAGAATGGAGATACAACGATGTAGAAGAGAGACTATCTTCAACATCGGCTTCATCGACCCATCAATTGTCAATGAGACTAACTGTAAATGCAGGTCAAAGGAAATTGAAGATTACATTCTGCAGGCTCTTTTAGAACAGTACTACAAACCGCACATACTTCTGCCCTTCAACTTCCAGTACGTATATATACATGTCATTACACAACCTCTCTTTTATCCTTTTTCAAGACATTCGTAATATGACTAATTACATATATGTTGCAATACATATATACGAATAAGTTTTACTGGATCCTACTTATTATCAATGTCGATAGTCCGAACATCACTGTGCAAGACTCAAGAAGAAAACCACAACAAGATTTTCAGTTTGCCATTAATATTCTAAACAGGTAACATTGAGATGCCAACCTACATATATATATAAGTACTTCGAATAGTCATAATTACTATTCATATAATAACGCATGACAGGACATTCGCCACGTTCCGAACGAAGCATAAAGGAAAAAGTTGTAGGAATGAATTCACAGTGCAATTCAGCACTCGAGTACGTACTACAAAATATCAATTAAATAATATATATGTCGTAAAAATTTATCTTCTCAATAATTAATTAATTGCATTCTTTTCAAATATCACTCCAGGTTCTACAGCAATCAGCCGGAAACAACTTATGTGGCTATTATGTGTGCCTTTACTTGCAAAATCTTACCCACGGCGATATGCGATAACTAGACAATGAGGTGCGCGTGTGTTGAAAACAAATTTCTTAATACACTTATACTTGACGTGTTCAAAGATTTATTTCTTTCTTTCTTTTCGTAGCCCGGCATCGATGAGACAGGCGTGATCCCATCGCATCGGGTTGAAGCAATCCAAGAATAACTTATTGGCTTCATTGTCGATGAGATTATAACCCCTAGAGGCGAGTTCTATGCAAAGGCATGGAGAGATAGCCCTTCAATAAGGACAGGTGAACTTATGGAATCTTCGTCTATGGGCGCAAAGAGCGATGCACGCAGAAAATGATCTCAAGATCACCACCTTTGTACTCTTCGAAAGTTGTAAAACGTTGCTTGTGCTGATCATCATTTCATGTATTGTAAAACTTGTATATATATATATATATGCATTTAATTTGTAATTAAATTACAAGTTCATACTATTTGTGCAAATAAACTAATGGTTTTCTCAATTATAATATATATTTAATTATGCAGAAATAAATTTGTACTTGTATATAATTTTATTGTCAAAATTCATATTTGAAAGCCTAGCTTAAAAGGCCATATAGCTGTCAGCATCTCCACAAGAAGTTTGTTACAACAACCGCTTGTGGAGAGAGCACACGTGGCGTCTCACCACCCACGATGGAATATATGCTCAGGAGCTCTACAAGCGGTTGGTGTTACCAACCGCTTGTGATTTGCCCCCCACGTGGCTGCTCCACTGCGCTTCCTGGACGCCTTCCGAACCGCTTGTGGTGCCGTACCACAAGCGGTTCGTGGAACCGCGTGTGATACCCTCTGGGTATCACTCTCGGCTGCGTACAAACGGTCCGATATATATATGCGTGTGAGATAATATATATTATATATGTGTCTGTGTGTGTTAAGTCTAATATTATTATATATATATTTGTGTGCTAAGTCACAATTAATTAAAGCACATATAATCAATCATGCATAATTAACTGATAATTAAATCACAGAACTTTTATTAACAACTTTAATTACAACTATTAGATATCACAATGAATCAATCAACCGGGCCAGCTAGCCTGCTTAGTACCGGTTGGTGTAACCAATCGGCATGATGTTAGAAAATTAGTACCGATTGGTGTCTTCAGCCCATACTGATGTTCCCCTCGGACTTGTAGACCGTTGAACCGGGACTGTCAGTCCCGGTTCATGTATAACCAGTACTGATATGTCGGTATGGAAGGTTATTTCTGTAGTAGTGCACTTTTTAAGTTGAAACCAATAGTTACCGTGACTCTGTACTATACGTCTATTTAGTCATCAAGGAAGAGGATGGCCGATTCTTGGCTTGGCCGAGGTCAATTCTGCGTGTTGGTGCCAGAGCTCATGTGTTCTGTGTCATCACAGGTTCGGAATAACACATGAATGCTTGTGATCTTCCGATCAGATGCACATGTTAGATCAAATGAGTCTCATCAGCTAGGAGGTGGCAGGAAAGATAGCCCCAGGTAGGATATGATTCAAGATGCAGAGTCCAGTATATTTAGACTTGAGTTCATCTAGGTCAGTTAAGTGCAAAAAGGAAGCAATCAATGGTCGCATTGAAGTTAGGCAATGGGGAAAGAGGTATCCTTTATGATGCAACTTCCCAGTTCATCTAATTATATCCTTTATATCTCATTAACTTGGTAATTAGTTCGTGCAGTTGATTTGAGATGTGAGGCTATTTAATTTATAGCGACTAACTCTAATAATTAAAGATCCGCAGATGCATTATAAAATGGAGAGATTGTCTCTGTGAGCCTCATAAAGTTCTCTATGTTTCATGTGTGTAGTTAAGAGTTTTTGTTGCGATAAAAATTTATGCTTAAAATTTAGGGATGTTACATAAATAGCAAAGCCATCCCAAGATATGGTGATGACGTGTATGCGTCCTGCTATATTCACATTCAGCGGACCATACATATATATATATATATATAGCTGCTCAAGAAATTAATCGTTTTATGATAAATAATAATACTCTCAATCTGATATAATTAGCATCACATGAAGTGGTTTAATTTTGCTGTGCCCAGGTTAGTCCGTTTCACATACTTTTTTTAAAGCAAAATGGGAGAAGCTCTGCCGATTTTGTTAAGGATAGAAAAGCTTGAGGATACAAGGGTCATTTACAGAGGGGGGAAAAAGCGGCTGACCCCATGCAGAGCTGACTGAATCAGGAATGGGCCTTCTCCCAGAGAAGATGGACCTCTTGCATGGCATCGGAGAGGAGAACCGGAATGAGAGATATGTTTTTAAAAATGCGTCTGCTGTGCTCCGTCCAAATGTTCCAAACAATACAGATGATGACTTTATAAAAACGCGTTTGTCCGCACCGAGAACATTTTTGTATTAAAAACGCGTTTGTCCGCACCGAGAACATTTTTGTATGCTTGGCGTCACTAATCCAAGAAGCAAGCGGCCATGGGAAGGTGGATGGACGGTAGACGCCGGGGAATTTGAGATCAAGTCTCCCGAATGGTGCAGTGGAGGAATAGGTAGGAGCTTGTTTCCTAGGCTTGGCTGCAAAGGCAGCAAACATGCTTATGCACTACAGGAATCCGTCCTATAAACGTCGGCCAAATATATTTATGTCGGCTTAAAAAATGCCGACGTAAATCCTAACTTATTTACGTCGGCCACGTCAAACCGACGTAAATAGTTATATTTATATCGGCCAAGCCGACGAAATCAGCGGTTTAACCCGGCCCCCAAAATTTAAAATCAGGACAAGCCCATTTAAGTCGGCCCGGCCGGGGCTGACGTAAATATGCCACGTGTCCTATTTACGTTGGCCGGGCCGATGTAAATAAAAGCTATCATGCGTCCATAAAATTCAAAATCGGGGAGGCCTAGCCCAAGCGTCACGTGTCGGCTATTTACGTCAGCCCGGCCGACGTAAATAAAGGCTTTCAAGCGCCCACAAAATTCAAAATCGGGAAGACCCCGACCAGCCTAGCCGACGTAAATACCGCAAGCCCCACGTGGTGGTTATTTACGTCAGCCTAGCCGACGTAAATAACGCGAGCCCACGTGGCGGCTATTTACGTCAGCCTGGCCGACGTAAATAAAAGCTCCTCACGTGAACAAAAATAAAAATTGGTAAGGCCTAGATGTAAATAGGTCTATTTACGTCGGCTTGGCCGACGTAAATAACGCGAGCGCCATGTGTTGTCTATTTACGTCGGCTCTGCCAGGCCGACGTAAAAAGACAACCCTTAACTTAGCACCCGCGGGTGCCAGCGGCTTGTTCGTGCACACCTAAATGCCACGCCGCCGCCGCCGCCTCTCGCCGCCGCCGCCGCGCCCACGCCGCCGCCGCCGCGCCCACGCCACGTGCCACCGCCGCGCCCGCGCTGCTGCCCCCGCGCCACACGCCGCCGCCCGCGCGCCCTCGCCCCGTCTCGCTCGTGCCCTCGCCACGTCGCGTAGCCGCCGCGCCCACGCCTCGCCGTCGTCCGCCGTTCTTGTCGCCCAGCCATCGTCCTCACTGTCGCACAGCCGCCTTCCGCGAGGACACCAACCCGTCGTCGCCACCATCGCCGCGCTCGCCTTTGTGTCCACCTCGCGCACTCACCGCCCACGCCCTCTCGCCACCTCCAAAAAGTAAGCGATCTTACACATATAATTCAATCAAGTTAGGTTATTTAATGTAAGTAAATGATTTATTTAGTAATTTAAATTAACAAAGATTATTCAAATTTAGTTTAGTGTACATTAATTTATGTAATTAATTTAGTTTATGTAATTAATTTATGGTACTTTATTCAAATTTAACTTAAGGTGGTTTATTGCCCAATTTAAAATTAGGTAGTTTATTTACTAATTTAATTAAGATTTTAGATAGATTATTCAAATTTAGTTTAGTGTACATTAATTTATGTAATTAATTTAGTTTATGTAATTAATTTACGGTGGTTTATTCAAATTTAACTTAAGGTGGTTTATTGCCCAATTTAAAATTAGGTAGTTTATTTACTAATTTAATTAAGATTGTATTGTCATGTTGATTCTAATTTATTATTATGTTTTTATTTTGTATTTAATATGTAATGTTACAAAAGATAAATTTTGTTCATATCAATTGCACTATGGAATATAGAAAGTCAACCTAACCTATACGTCACCCGTTTGGAAACGACACAACTCATATTGAATTGTGAGATGTGTCATTCCTTAATTGTCCATGCTTTTGGACAGCGTGAGCACGGACGGCTTAGCGCGGTTTGTCGTGGCATGTCGTAGGATTCAAACAAAATTTCGGCTACATAACCCCAGTTGTTCTCCGATGCACAAGTAACAGGCGTGTACTCGGAGAACAGCGGGGTCATGCTGCCAAAATTTTGTTTGAATCCTACGACATGCCATGACAAGCCGCGCTAAGCCGTCCATCCCTAGGTGGGTTTAGGACCTATCCTTACCTAGAACTCCTGTTAGGGGCAGTAACCTATTTTCACATATTATTTTTGTATTCAATAGTCGAAAAGATGGCATAGGACCGTGGGTGGATGTATGATGGCTAGGATAAATCTATGAATCACACCCAAGATTGGAAAGTAAACACATAGGCTTTTCTAGATCGGGTTTTCTCCCCAACTCCTCCTGGTGAGGTAGCAAAGTGCACTTGTGCTAAGTGTTACCTTTTCTCTCGAGAGACGAAGACAATGATGGCTGGCCACCTGTGCAAATTTGGCTTTATGCCGAATTACCATACGTGGCACGAACATGGTGAGTCACGGAGGAGAGAGACATCCGATCAAGCAGAAACTATCGATATAGTGGAGGATAGGATGGATGAGATGGTTGAGAACTTAGGCCGACAATTTTAAAATGCTTCGGAGGATCGAGCTGCGGTTCAAGAGGACCGACCAACCCCGGCAGTTAAGAAATTCTATAGGCTCCTAGATGCTTCAGATAAGCCTTTGCATGTGTACACTAAGGTTTCACTTCTTGCCTTTGTGACAAGACTTATAGCTATAAAAGCAAAGTACGGATTCTCCCAAGCCTGTTACAACGAGTTGGTCAACTTGATTAGTGATGTCCTCCTAGACAACCATAAGTTGCCAAAAGATATGTACTATTCAAAGAAGATGCTGGCTGGTCTAGGAATGCCTTACGAGAAGATAGATGTGTGTGTTGACAATTGCATGTTGTTTTGGAAGGAGAACGTAAATGACAATCATTGTGTACTCTGCGGCAAGTGTAGATTTGTACAAATAACTGATGAAGAGGGAAATTTGGTGACAACGTCGACGCCGATGAAGGTTCTGCGTTACTTTCCTCTAACACCAAGGCTACAAAGAATGTACCTATCTAAGGAGATTGCGTGGCATATGAGGTGGCATAAGGAAGGTGTGCGTTTGAACGAAGGTTTCATGGGTCATCCATCTGATGGTGAGGCTTGGAAGGCATTGGACCGCCATGACGAAGACTTAGCGAAATAGCCTAGAAATGTTCGTATCGGTTTGGCGACCGATGGATTCTCGCCTTTCAACATGAGTGCTGCATCGTACTCTTGTTGGCTTGTCTTCTCAATTCCGTACAATCTTCCACCTTCGCTGTACATGAAAGATGAGTACGTGTTCTTATCCCTTGTCATACCAGGGCCGGAGCATCCTAGAAAGCAATTAGACATATTTATGCGGCCTTTGGTCGAGGAGCTGAAGCAGCTATGGACAGGGATCACGACCTATGACAACAGTAGAAATGAGAACTTCAACATGCGTGTTTCCTACATCTGGTCCATCGATGATTTTCCAATATATGGTATATTTTCGGGATGGAGCACGCATGACAGACTATCTTGCCCAATATGCATGAACGACACAGATGCTTTCTGTCTGAATCATGGTCGCAAATTCTGTTTCTTTGATTGCCACCGACGTTTCCTGCCTCCTTGTCACGAATTCAGAAGATAGAGAAATGCCTTCCGCAAGGATACGATAGTCACAAAGGGTCCGCCGAAACACTTAACCGGTGCGGAGATTGTTGCCTGGCATCGTCAATTAATTCACACGGAGGATGGCTTTGAAGGGGTTAGAGAGTCACACAACTAGACCCATGTGTCTAGTATCTGAAGCTTGCCCTATGCAACGTCCCTAATCCTACCACACAATGTTGATGTTATGCACCAAGAACACAATGTTGCAGAAAGCATTGTCAGCATGTGTTTCGACTTCAAAGACAAGACCAAAGATAATGTGCAAGCTCGAAGAGATATGGCTGATATATACAGTTGACCAAGTCTTGAGGTGAGGGAGGACCAAGCAAGACGGCAGGGGAAGCCACGTGCCCCTTACTGTCTTAAGAACTCTAAAAAGAAGGAAGTCCTTCTGTGATTGAAAAACATCAAGTTTTCCGACAGATACGCCGCGAACCTAAGGCGTGCAGTGAGTATCATGACAGGTAAGCTTAATGGCCTGAAGAGTCATGATTACCATATAATCATGGAAAGATTAATTCCTATAATGTTCCGTGGATACTTCCCCGATGATGTGTGGACAATATTGGCAGAGCTTAGTTTCATGTATAGACAGATATGTTCATAGGAAATCAAGAAATCAACGATGCAAAAGTTAAAGAAAGTTATACCTGTGCTAGTATGCAAGAAGAAGAAGTTATTCCCACCACAATGAATAGCGTGGTGGTCCTAATTTCTTATCACACTAGTTTACGTGGTGGTCCTAATTTCTTATCATCCATATTGAACTGTAATTATTCCAAACATTTACAGTGCATGCCTGCTCCTGCTGTCCATGAGGTCTTTCGCCAGCTATCACACGGTAGCACGACCATAAGAAAGTTTGGCCAGTACAATGTGAATGGGTTTCGTTTTCGTACTACATCGTTAGAAGCAAGCCGTCCTCAAGCAGCCACAATGAATAGCGGAGTTGTCACTACTGCAGAGGGTGCAGATGGTCGACAAACCGAATATTATAGCATTCTTCAAGACATAGTGGATATTAAGTTTGGCGGCTGAAAGGATTTAAGAGTAATTTTCTTTTATTGTGATTGGTTCAATGATAAAACAGGGATACGGCGAAACCACAATCTTGGCTTAGTGGAGGTAAGACATGAGTCACGCCTTGTAGGTCACAACTCATTCGTACTTGCTCACCATGTTGAGCAAGTGTACTACCTTCGATATCCATGTCCCAAGAAAAATTTAAAACCATGGTGGGTTGTTCACAAAGTGAATCCTCCTAGTCGCTTAAACATTCCTGCGAATGATGAGTATATTGAAAGTGGGCTAGACCGCACGGTTGATGGGGCCTACCAAGAAGATCGATTGCCTGGTTCATTTGATGTGCACATTGGGTCCATACTAAATGAATTAGTTGGGGACACGACATATGTTATCGTGGAGGATGTCAGACGGAAGAAACGACGCCATGCACATGACTCTCACCATGTTCCTAACGACGTCGATTACTTCTAATAAGTACAAATATTGCAATATTTATTTTTCTTTTATGTATTCTGATTGTTTTTATGTCTTTTGATTGTTATACTTGTGCTTAACCTAAAATTGTTTTTGTTCAACAGGATGAAGTCGTTTTTCCGGCATAGCGGGTCGTTTTCGAAATTAAAGAAAAAGGATGGGTCCTCCTCGAAGAGTCAAGAATCCCTTTTTAGAGGGTCTAGTTCTCGTCAGAGCAGGCAGAGACAGTTCGAGAGATGCTTAGAGGAGGTTGTATAGTTTAACTTTGGTATTTTCATTCTTTTCATTTATACATGCACGGATTACATTTATACATGTAAATATTCTTAGGTGGGGTCTTAATGGTTACCTTGATATCAGCACAGTCTTAAGTTTGGCGAGGTCGTCTCAATCCTCCCAAAGTAGTGGGCATAGTGCTCGTGAGTCTCGACTGGAGGAGGAGTTGAGACAACAAGCAGCTCGTGAGAGTCAACTCCAGGAGCAGTTGAGACAACAACAAGAATACTTTGTTGCATGGCAGACACAACAGCAAGCAGCTCTACAAGTAAGTTATATGCTTGAATCCCAAAAATTCATAGACTTATATCTATTTCGTTGTATGTTTGTATTCATGCTTTAATTATATGGAAGTTATAAATTTTACCAAAGACTAGATGCTAAATAGCTAACCTTCTATATGTGGATTGCTCTAAGTACATGAAATTGTTAAATAAGTGGTTATATATTTTAGCATTTCTGTTATAACTAGAAGCAAACTACAAATTTAAACTTTCTATTGTCGATATCTAGTTTTGCGTGCTCTTATTTAATGAAATTTGCCAATTACATTTGTTTTGTAGGAATACATGATGCAGCAGTTCAGAAGACCACTAAATCTTCCTCCGTTTCAACCTCCACCCTTATTTACCCCGCAATCTCCCAACATGGTATCATCAATTATTCAAATTTATTTTGACGTAATCTAGCTATCTCTAATATATGTTCGTTAATATAGGATTTAGTGGCCCCACACCGGATGCCCATGTTGGAGGCAACGGCGCTTCTTCTTCGAGGACTCCGCCGTCGGTTGATCACTTCTTAAACTCGGGAGGCGACGCCGGTAGTGAACATCGATTTGGCAATACTCCTCCAAATTGATGTTTGTATGAACAATGAGTACTATATGGTTGATCTGTGTTATGTCATGTTTCCAGTATGAACAATGAGTACTATGGTTGATCTGTGTTATGTCATGTTTTTAAATTGACATTTATATGAACAATGAGTATTATGGTTGATCTATGTGTTGTA
Source organism: Olyra latifolia (assembly GCA_036346145.1). Classification (NCBI taxonomy): domain Eukaryota; kingdom Viridiplantae; phylum Streptophyta; class Magnoliopsida; order Poales; family Poaceae; genus Olyra; species Olyra latifolia. Next base: position 50,838,699 of record CM070532.1, read on the forward strand.
TGCCATGTTTAAGTTTATATACATGTATATTGTGGATGGATGCTATAATTTGATATGAATGGACGGATTGATATTGGTTTATATGAATTGATGGATGGTGCAATATGTATGGATGGATATATATATATATATATATATGGTTCTGTATGTTATTTCTGTACATATGGCCTATTTATTTGGCTGGCATGAATTCTTCAGTAATACTGAAGCAAAATTCTACCATGCAGCCTAGTATTTACGTCGGCCTCGAGCCGACGTAAATAGGCTTATTTACGTCGGCTTCCTGGCCTACGTAAATACTCCTTCCATGGCCACAGATATTTATGTCGGCCAGGCCTCGGCTTCAGACCGACGTAAATAAGCCTTCCACGACCACAGATATTTATGTCGGCCAGGCCGACGTAAATAGGTCTATTTACATCAGCCTAGCCGACGTAAATAGAGCTATTTATGTCGGCCTCGAGGCCGACGTAAATAATCTTTCCACAGCCACACCTATTTACGTTGGCCAGAAGCTGACATAAATGACTCTATTTACGTTGGCTTTCGGCCGACGTAAATAGCTACCACCGTGGAATGCTAGCCCACGTCAGCTCCACGCCGTGGGCTGAGAACCACTATTCCTATTTACGTCAGCTTCGAGGCCGACATAAATAAGGGTTATTTACGTCGGTGCCGACGTAAATAATGCCATTTATGTCGCTGGGTTTACGTCGGCATGCCGACGTAAATAAGTCGGATTCTTGTAGTGTGCGGCCACCCTTTCCTAGCCAAGATATGCGCGATGTGTAATCTATTGTGAGAAAGCATCCAAGCAAAGAATTTACACTTGTTCTTAGCCTTTCAAATGAGGTGTCGTCAGATTTTCCTAGAATTGTATAAGGTTGGAGGATTTTACATCATAGGTGTCATCATGTTTGTTGATGGGTCACACTGCAACAAGAATTTTTTTTGGGGGTGGGGGGGGGATATCCCTCCTCCTGCCCACACGTCTAGCGAAGCAGCGTGTGACTCGGCGGAAAAACAACCTATAAGGGAACTCAACACTTTGCATGGGAACTATTGTGTACATTGATCTCTTTTCTTTTTTTTTTTGATGGCCCAACCTCTTGCATGTACATGCGCATCCCTATTTATAGGAGTGGGATTTTTTATAGGGAAAGACTAGAATGCCCTCCTAGAGAACAAGGTTACATCGGTCTTTTATTCTAAATGCCCTAATTACCCTCACTGAACCACCAAAGCAAAGGATGCAGGGTCTTTTCAATCCTTGACCCAATGACGCTAAGACTAGAATGCCCTCCCACCATCATACTAAAGCATAGGCATCCTAGTAACATCCGTCCTCCAAGCGGTTACCGCTTGCCCCCTGCTAGAAGGATCTCATGATGCTTATCCTGACACAATACGGGTTCCACCACTATACTGTTTGTCTCCTAGGTTGACTTGGCCGTTAAGCTTGGGCGTTGCTACTAAAGGCAATGTGCCCTACAGGCAATCATACGATAATTGTATAACGTCTTTGTTCATTTACTCATGATAATTAACATTGCTTAACGGTCCCATGAATTAATGTCATTATTTTGTTCGTCAAATACGATTTAGTTGTGAGACACATTGTCATTGTGATATTATTCTAAACGATCTCTAGTGCATATCATTACAAGGAGCGGTAATGATTTGGTCAGCACATGTATTGATTGATGGTATTATTTCACATACCATAGATATGGAGATTTCAAATCAGTAATGTGGACACATATTAGAGAACATGGGTGGTTGGATAGACCTACTCTAAGACGCTGCTGAGATTGTTATCTACAAAGTGCTATCAGCGTGTAGTCTCGAGTGGTACACCTATATGGTTCTTAGGCCTGAGATCATCATGGAGACCTAGTTTGTGGAGTTGTATGCTTTGGAGTTATCAAACGCTATACCATAACAGGGTAGTTATAAAGATAACTACTGGTATGCTGCGAAGCATGGCGTAGGGATGTGATTGATGAAGATAGAATTTGTCCCCCTCGATAACGGAGAGATATCTCTGGGCCCCACGGCGTGGATGGATAAGGAAAGCACACGGCCGTGTTGATATGGTTAAAAAGTTAATCATGATATTTATATCTATTATATTGACGAGTGAATGGTCCAGCTATCACAAGGGTGGAATGTATCTCGCCTTGAGCTTGACTGGTATCGTGTAGCAAAAAGATTATTATGTTGAGTGTATCAGGGTTCAGCTGATGAGATCATTCTGTGTATTTAGGGGTCAATACGTACTGCTAGGTGCCGCTATTGATCTGTGGATTGGAAAGACTTTTCGGATTCACGGCCGACTTGCACATGAACCTAACGGGTGACACACCTAACGGGTTGGAACATATCTAATGGATTTGATATATTAGAAGAAGGGTTTGCGCGCGGATGTGATCCGCGTATGAATTGGAGTCCTAATGGGCCTCGACTAGAGCCCGCTAGCACGTTCATAAAAGGAAAGGCCTGGGGCGGCGCGGGGTAGATAGATGAGTTTTCACCAAGCCCTAGCCGCCACGCCCCTCCTGCTTGCCAGAAACCCTAGCCGTGTGGCAAGGTGCTAGCACACCCCACACGGCGTTCCTTCCTCAGACGTGTGGATACCATTAGAGCCACTACCGCACGCGGATGTGCTGATCGGTGGAACCTCCGACGACGATGACCACGACGACCTCGCGGGGCTCAGCTACAACCACGTGCTACTTGGCGCTGCTCGGGGATGCTTGATGACCTGCAAGGAGGAGGTGTTTGGTATGTACAACTACTTCCTCGACGCGTGTGACTCTGCTTCCGCTGCCTCTGCGCTTCAAGGGTAATGATCCGTGATCCCCTACTTGCATGTGATCTTGCGTATTTGCAGTAGAAAATTTTCAATTTGTGCTAGCGTAGCTTACCCATTCCCCTAACAGCTACCCTGCTTCATTCTCCATGAAATGGGAGACGCCCTTGGTCCCCGCCTCTTGCCTGGTCGAGCGAAGATCGGGTGAGGCTTCGTCTTTACTTCGCCTCTAGCTCGGGCCATGGTGTCTTTGCTTCTCTTCCGTAGGGGCTGGGCGAAGGCTGGGCGAAGGCCGTGCGAGGCCTTAACTTTGCTTCACCTCTATCTCGACTCACAATATCATCGCTTTGCCCGGACTCATTAGGCCATAGGGGGGTGGGGGTGTTACCCCTACAACAGGAAACCCCTCATAGTAGAGTGTCTGCTTTGTCATGGTCTTGGCCATGCCATAGGTCTCATACACCCATCTGTTTCAGTATGATGAGCAGGCGGTCAAAAAATGGTTGAGGGTGGTGAGTATATAGTATTACCTTGTTTTTGTGAACTTGATTGAATTTAATATGCTCTGGTTGTTTTGGCGAGGGTAGTTTTCTTTTTTATGCTTGGGCTTTCTTAATTACAGTGGGATACATGTGTCCTCCTTAGAGCTTTGCAATGGTCATAACCTCGATGGCCCTGTGTCCACTACATTTAATGCCATTGAATGTCATGTCATTGTTGCCTTTTCGCACATCGAACGGGTAGATCCTTCTAAGGGGGACACGCGTTGTGTATCAATCAGTGAACCAAGTGTCACCTCTTGGCATTGTAGGTATAATCGCTATGCTTTGTCTCCCTAGCCCAACTCACTAGTCCCATTGTTTGTGCGCTTGTTCTTTTCTGTCGCGCCGCTTTCCACTGTCATCTCTACCAGATCCGTCTTGCCTATTGCATGCTCGCTCATCATCTTCCTCGCTCCTGTTGTCGTTGCCATGGTGCGAAAAGGCGAGGTAAAGCCCGTTATTCCCCTTGAGGCCAATGATTTGCTTACCCGCGATATTGGGACCTCCATGCTGAAACGTCTTGCCACCGATCATGGCATAGATGAGGGTTCAATGCGACCAGCCGGTGCGGAATCTGCGCCAGCGCCCAGGTCAAATGAAGCTGTGGTTTTTCAGGCCTGTTTGGAGGCTGTCCTGCGCTTCCTATCATCCTCCTTATTGGGCGAAGTGTTGGATCGGAGCTTTAGGGAGGGGAGCTGTCACAGTTGACGGCAAATGCGACAGTCAGTTTGTGAACGGGCGTTGCGTTCGTCGTCTGGAATACGGGATCCTGCGGAGGAATCCCCGTATCTGGGTCTTTCACCGCTAGCGCGCAGGTGGGGTTCATCTGTTATCTCCACCAACAGGCGGTTCAAGGTGACTTGGGAGCCTCAAATTAAAGTCAAGCTGTTGTTGAGGCCATTGCAAGGCACCAATTAACTTGTGCCGTACAACGCCCTCGAGCATGAAAGCACACGTTCGAGGGCTGTATCTGGACCGCGTCTCATCCGCTTTGCGACTTCGCTTGATCGTATTGCCACTAGTGAAGCAATTTCAGAATTGTCAGTGAAGCGATCGTTGGATGACGAGTTCGGCTCTCTATCTCCATGAAGAAGAAGAGGAAGACGCAGCCTCACTTTTCAGGTGCTTTGGAGGTTGCTCCATTGCGCAGTGTCCCTCTAGTCTCATCTAACACCAACGCCTCCAGCAGACCAGCACATCCGGCAACTACAGCGAAGATGGTTGCCAAGTAGGAAGTCACTCTGATAGCCGCGATCAAGGTGGTTAGCCAGAGGTTGGCAGCGGCAGTGGCAATACGATTCTAGCTGCTGATCCTAGCTGCTGCGGCTCTCACCACCTAGATTCCTGGCATGCTACCAGCTACCTGCTGATCCTGCTCCTTCTATTGCTAGCTTCGTCAGAGGCGTGCACTTTTTATTCTTAGGCAGTATTCTTTCTGCGTTTACGTTTGCGTTTGCTTATAAACTAAAAATTTATTATTTTTATACAAGTCAAACGTTTTGATGTTTGGTAGCCAATTTTTATAGATCTTACTATTTTTTCTCAAAACTCTCAAAACCATTTTTCTATAATTTTTTGATCCCTCGGATGTCCTTCTCGAGAAGTTACAAATTTTCAGCTTAAACGCAACCGCAACCGCAACTGCCGAAAGAAACACTACCTTAATCGGCGGTGGCTGCTTTAGGATCTATCCCTGTTTTGGCCTCTGCTCTGGGGTCCTTCACCAAAGAATGATCCATCTTGTCCCATAATGGAGAGTCATGACGAAGTAACAACTGGTGTGTTGGGCAGGGGGTCTGCTGTGTCTGCTGCTAACCTTGACAAAAGTGAGGTGGCAGGTGCTCCGGTCGTGGCTATGATCCGTCTTGACGGAATTCTAAGGTTGTGATGTCAGTCCAAAGTGGTTGTACTCAAGAAAAACACCCCAACTAAAAAGGTGTTTTAGAAATGCAGGCAGGAATATTTTAGTAGAAATCGATTCTGATCACAGGAGTGGTTGCTAGTTTTTTTGCTCTCTAAAAATTATGAGAATTTTTTCCATATGTGTTGATGAGTCATGCAGTCTCTAGCCAAGTTTCCGATTAAAAATCCTTACAAAAAATTCAGAAAAAATCGTGAATCAAGAACTATCTTAAACTCACGCACAGAAGTTTAGGGTTTGGTATTCACCTTATAGCTCCCAAACGAAGAATCCAGATGACTCCAAAATTATTTTACAGGTAGATATAGAAGTCACGGACCTTTTTCCCATTGGAATCACTAAAAAACAATTTTTCTTGATTGTTCTAAAATTCCTAGACTAACTGTTGCGCGAGTAAAACCTTCCTGCCTTCAAGAACAAGAAGACAATAACTTGATCCGTTGTTTATCACAGATTGCTATAGGTCTCAAATCATGTGTGCAACCTCAAAACATCATAGATCAGTAGCATGTGGAAGAAGAGGAGGCAAATAAACAGGTTGCAACAAAAAGCACCATGGAAAAGAGGTCAAACAAAAGAACTAGACAAGAACGAGGTCATGATATGAGGAATTAGTTTCTATTTTTTTAAAGGGTTTGTTCACAACCACACCTAGATAGACAAAAGCTCACAAAAGAGCAGAATACAAGACACAAAACCTCAACTCAAGATTTGGTGGAGGCAGCCCCCTCCACCCCTCCTTATATAGGGCAACTGGGTGAACCTCTACCCTTGATAGTTTCTTTGGCTTCCAAGTAGCCTTATCAAGGGTTATGATTCACCCACTCAACCAGCCACTTATATGGGCCTAAACCACTCACACACAGCCCAACATGGGCTAAATATACCATACATGGGTTTTACACAAAACCTGATCAACCCGATGCAACGGGCCTTCATCTGCCAGACTTGACCGCTCCGTTTCCGTGCCTTCAGGCCTCCTACCTGAATCAAAACCTTTAAGCCACCTCAAGTCCTTCTCCATGGCATCCTCATGAGCCCCAAGCTTGAGCCCACCCATCCCAAGACATCATCACCGTTTTGGACCTCAATCCACCCGATCTAATCCCGGTACTGTTGCCGACCACGGTTGCCTCTAAGCCTGTGCTCACAAGGGCCAAACCATTTTCCATAAGTAAAAATATTTTCTTACCTTTTATTCCTACATGCTAGTCCAATTTTATCATGAATTCAAACATATATGACTACATGCCCAAGTTTCCACTCGAACTGAAAGCGAAACCTTTCAAACCGGTGCTTCCCCAAGCACAACAGAACAAAGATGAAAATTTTCAAAATATTTTCCTTGCTCAAATGAAAAAGTCATAATACAAAAAAGATGTGTCCCACAATTTTCTACAAAATCCGTATATAATATTTTTCAATTTGAGCTCAGGAAGGCTCTCAAAAGAGCAAAATACTGTGTGCTACCATAAATGGCCGAACCGGCTCAAATTAATCTCAAAAACAAACTCCTCAACCAAATCAATTCAAGTCACATATACTCATCACAACATGAAAACCTCCACATGGTCCCACAAAACATAGGACAACTTACAAGCAATTGATTATTGATTGTTACCGTTCGACGTGTAGTGCAGCGGAAGAAGAGTCGATAAAGCTGGTTCAACGATCCGTAGGTAGTCTTATGGTAATTGCTAATCATGTCTTCTCCTCATGATTGCCCTGATCAACACCACAATCGCAACGCCTCTACGTAGTCCACAAATATGGGGAGAGGAATCTATCCACACGCGGCGTGCCAACGCCGGCGCACGTGGCGTGCTACATGACGGGTACGTAGCATTAGGTAGAGGAAGAAAACCTAAAATTGGTATGTCAATCAAGCCTCTACGACCTTCCTTTATATAGCCCCACAGTGGGCCCCTACACTAGAGGACTAAAAATGTCCATGACTCATGTCCTGTGTAGTCCATAAAGCCCACGTCATACATCGTCTATCACCACTGAGCCCACATCTCATGTGGCACATGATTGCTATTAGGCATAAATGCCAACACATGTTATCTAGGATACATTCAGAAGTAGCAATTGGAGGTGCTTGGTTGTTTTGTTGCTGGTTTGGGAGGAGTGTTGGGATGGATCTAGTGGGTTGTTCTAGGGAGGGTTTAGGAGGGGATTTGTGGGGGGAGGGGAAGAGGCGGTGAAACCTGTGAATCGTGGCTCGGACCCGCGGACCTGCCTCCCCTTCTGCTCCTAGACCTTGTGTTGTGGATGGCTCCCACCAGCGCAACTACTGTTGAGTCTCCTACTACTCCTGCCACCACAGATGTCGCCCCCTTCTTCTTGGGCGACATTTTGTCCTTGAGCCTTCTTGCGTCAAATCACCACAGATGGTGCTATTATTGATGGGTCACATCGCAACAAGAATTTTCGGGGGTATCGGTCCTCTAGCCCACACGCCTAGCGAAGCAACGTGCGGCTCAGTAGAGGAACAACCTCTAAGGAAACTCAACAGTTTGCTTGGACTTGGGAACTATTGTGTATATTGATCTCTTTTCTTTTTTTTTATGGCCCAACACCCTTAAATGTACATGCACATCCCTTTTTATTGGAGTAGGATTTTTTACAAGGAAAGACCACAATGCCCTCTAAGATCGGAGAGAACGAGGTTATATCGGTCTTTTATTCTAAATGTATGTCCTAATTACGCTCGCTGAATCACCAAAGTAGGGGCTGCAGGGTATTTTCCAGCCTTGACCCAGCGACGCTTGAACCAGAATGCCCTCTCACAATCATATTAAAGCATGGATATCCTTGTAACCTCTGTCCTCCAAGGTCGGACGAGGCCTTAGCTTCACTTCGCCTCTGTCTCGGCTCACAGTATCGTCACTTCCCTACAACGGTGTTCATTCGCCAGATGGTGTCATCCAGGCGATCTAGGGTGAGGTTAATGTGCTGAAGCTTGCCCCAAAGTATGACCATGTACTGAGATGAATCTGCTGTAGGGTGTGTGTTGTAGGGGCAGCCACCCCATCTCCAGAAAAGGTGGATATCCACGAAGATGCTGTAAAGGTCCTTCGTGAGGATCTTTACCCAAAGGGGTAAGTGGTGAAGCGTGCCTAAGATGACCTCAAGGCCCCTTGGGCTACGAGCAAAAGACTTGGACATGCACGAAGGGTCGGGAGGTGGACGCGAAGGGTTAGGTGTTCCAAGTGAATCTTAAGCAACGAGAATCCTCAGAACTCCTGCCGAAGGGTGGCGGAGGAGTGAAGTCTTACCGAGGAATTCACGAAGACCCTTCGGAGAGACCGAGATTGATCTTTGACAAGTTTCGAGCCAGAGGATGAAGACCCCGCGACAGCCTCTGACAAGAACGGATCGGATCAACAACCTTGTCAGAATGTGCCCCACCCCCCCGAGGGCACATTAGGGATTAGAACAGCTTGGATTGTAAGAAAGCTAGTCTAGCCGTTGATCGCAAGATCAACGATCCAGAGACCAGGGCAATCTAGGTATTTTCCTGGGCCGGGGCAATTTGGGTATTTCCCATGCATGTAAATCCGGACCCTAGAGTTGTATAAATTGATAAGCTCATTAATGAAAGGAACACAAGCATTCTGATCACATATTTTTGTATACTGGTTCTATTCATCTCGCGCCCGCTTCTAAAACCACTTCTCACAAAGATCCTCTCCAAAGATCGAGAAGGGCGCCAGACTCACCGTCGCGGGAGTTTCGATTTACGATTGGCGCCGTCCGTGGGGATAGAGCCGAGCGTTTGCGGTGATGGCTAGACCAAGGAGGAGTGTCGCAGCGACCGGAGACGAGCCGCCGGAACCGGGGCACAACGAAGCAGACACAAGGCAGGAGCGGCAAGACCAGGACGAACAAGACGCCATCGGCGAGCCGGCAAGAGAAGCAACCCAAAGGGCGACCATCACCACGCCAACAATTGGATTTCGGCGAGAAGGCGGCACGGCCGCGCAAGGACTTGGCGGAAGCATCCCAAGAGCCCCTGACACCAACCTGCAGGGCCGGAGGAATCAGAGCCAAGGTGTCTTGGACATGGGCGGCGGTAGACCCGACGTGCCAGGACCCAGTAGAATCATCAGAGATGAGATGTAGCAAAACCCACCCACCCATCCCATGCAAGAACGTCAACATGAAGACCCCTCATCTACCGAAGACATCCTGCAAGACAGAAGAAGATTGTTGGAGGAACAAATCAACCTGCTCCGAAGAGAGCTCGTGATAATGCAACCCCAGCAATACTATGTGCCCCGAAGGATCCCATACCCGCAGGAAAACCATGAGCAATATCGGCAAAACGTAATGGTGGCACAGCCGAGCAAGGCAAGCGAAGGGCCTCTGAGTGCGCACCTTCGCGGCAAAAAATGGCCCGAGGGGTTCAAAATGCCAAGCGTATTCAAGTTCTCTGGAGACACCGACCCAAATGAATTCTTGGATGTATATGACATGGTGGTAGAAGCAGCTGGCAGAGATGATGATATCAAGGCAAAGAGCTTGTTGTTAATGCTAAAGGGTACCGCACTCTTATGGTACACTTCACTGCCACAAGGATCCATACACTCGTGGAGTCAACTCAAAGATGCCTTCGCCAACAACTTTCAAGGCAATTATATTCAGAGGATGGTAGAAGGGAACCTCTTCGGCCTGGAACAAGGCAAGAAAGAAAGCACAAGGGACTACTATAAAAGGTTCGCTGCAATACGATGCTAGATAATAGATGTATCAGACTCCTCGGTAATCAATGCATCCCGAAGAGGGCTTCAACCCGGACCTCTTCTGCACAAGTTAACACAAGACCCACCGCAAACAGCCGCGCTTCTCTATGACGAGGTTGAGGGGTATGCAAAAGGAGAAGAGGAGAACTTGAGAAGGCAAGGCCAGCTGAATACACACAAGGACCGTGATGGCCACAGGGAAAGCAATTCAGAAAACAAGAACAAGAAACATCAAAACAATAAAAGAGTAAGCAACATCGAGTCTAAAGCAGATGAGCAAGGACCTATCGACAACAATAGAAGGGGAGATTATTCCCGAAGGGATTTCAATTCCCGAAAGGATGAGTATAACCATCGAAAAGATAGCACGAGAAGAGATGACGATCGAAGGAATGAAAATTATTGGAGGGAGAATTACCATAGGAATGACAGATTCCGAGGAGGCAATCAGGAGAACAAGGAAAAGAAATACTGCGCGGTGCATGGAGAAAACTATTCGCATACAACCGAAGAGTGCAGAGATGTTAATGCACAACGTGAAAACTACCAAAACCAGAAGCGTCAGCAAAGGCAAGACCAGCGACCGACGGATCAGTACCGCAAATCTCCCGAGAGGGTTCACAATGTTGAACAGCAAAACCGAAGAGTTATCCATGTCATCACCGGAGGATCCTCGTTGAACCTCCCATCGAACAGAAAGAGAAAGGAGTTCATCCGCGAGGTGTCGCACATCTCGGTGTCAAGTAAACCAACACCGGCTCCGCCGATACCTTTCGATACGACCGACGCCAAAGGCGTCAAGTTCCCACACCAAGATCCCTTTGTGATCGCAGCAGAAATTGTAGAATATGATGTCCAAAGGACGCTAGTGGACGGAGGAAGCTCAACAGATATCATCTTCGCCAGCGCATTCAAGCAACTCAATATACCAGAAGACAGACTGACACCATCGCACATGCCGCTCATAGGGTTCGGAGGATAGCCTGTGGCCGCCATTGGCCAGATATCATTACCTGTAACTTTCCATGAAGGCAAGAGAAAGATAACAAAGAGCATATGCTTCGATGTTGTGGACATGGAGTACCGCTTCAACGCCATCTTTGGAAGAGGAATCATCAATGCCTTCGGGGCAATCATACATCACAGCTACCTATGCATGAAACTGCTCGCCGAAGGGGGAGTCATTACCATTCGAGGAAATCAGCAATCAGCAAGAAAAAATAAACTCGAAGGCATACCAAAGCTCAAGCCAGTTTAAACTACGGAAAGAATCGACCCTCAATACAGACCGAAGGGTTACAAGCCGCAGGTCAGGCCGGAAAGCGAGACGAAGAAGATACGGCTATTCCCAGAAAATGAAGAAAAGACAGTGTCCATCGGAACCGTCCTTTCCGAAGAAGAAGAAGCAAATGTCGTCAACTTGCTTCGGCAAAATAGTGACATCTTCGCCTGGGTGCCGGGAGAGTCAAAGGGGGTCCCTAGGGGCATAATCGAGCATGCGCTGAATGTGAAAATGGATGCAAGGCCAATTAAACAAAAACTCAGGAAAATGGGTCCCGATAGACAGGAAGCAGCGAAGATAGAGGTGTAAAATTACATCAAGCCCATGTTATTCGAGAAGTCGCATACCCTGAGTGGCTCGCAAACGTTGTGATAGTAAAGAAGTCAAACGGCACCTTGAGATTATGTGTTGACTTCACAAATCTTAGCAAAGCATGCCCAAAAGATGATTTCCCGCTACCGAAGATTGACCAGTTGGTTGACACAACAGCGGGCTGCGAACTCATGAGCTTCCGGGATGCCTACTCAGGTTATCACCAAGTGTATATGAGAAAAGAAGATGAAGAGAAGACGCCATTCATAACTCCCTTCGGCACGTACTGCTTTCGAAGAATGCCTTTCGGCCTAAGAAACACGAGCGCAACATTTGCAAGACTCATCACAAAGGTCCTCGCAAAGCAAATGGGAAAGAACGTCGAGGTGTATATCGATGACAATTGTCGTCAAAAGCAAGCAAAGAAGGGACCACTACGAGGATGTTCAAGAAACCTTCGCAAGCCTGAGAGCAGAAGGCATAAACTTAAATCTGATGAAGTGCGCCTTTGCAGTAGAAACAGGAAAATTACTTGGATTTCTGGTGTCACACCGAGGGATAGAAGTTAACAAGGAGAAGATTGATGCAATTCAATGCATGAAAGATCTAGAAAATAAGAAGCAAGCACAGAGCCTCCTAGGAAAGCTGGCTGCCCTAGGGAGGTTTCTCCCGAAGGCCGCAGGAAACCCACAAACACTTCTTCAGCACAATTAAAGGGACAGCACCCTTTGAGTGGGGACCTCAATGCAAAGATGTCTTCGCAAGGCTGAAGGATCATCTTCAACAACTGCCAAGACTCTCCAGTCCGAAGGGGGCAACGCACCTAATCTTGTATCTAGCAGCAAGCCACTTCGCAATCAGCGCAGTCCTCGTCAAGGATGAAGCCAAAGAGGGACAAACGCCGGTATATTATGTATCGGAATCATTGCAAGGAGCAAGAAGAAACTACATTGAGTTAGAAAAAATAGCTTATGCATTACTTATGGCATCCAGAAAGTTATGGCACTATTTCCCAGAGTTCAAGATAAGGGTGCCCACAGCATACCCTCTAAGATCTATATTTGAAAACAAAGACGCTACGTCAAGAATCGCAAAGTGGGCCACAGAGTTAGCACCCTTCGACATCACATTCGAACCAAGGACAGCCATTAAAGCTCAGGCACTCACCGACTTCATCTCAGAATGGTCAGCCGAAGTTTCGGAAGAAGGCCCAGCAATGCCCCCCTTGTGGAGCATAAAGTCCAATGGTTCTTTCACAGCAGAAGGGGCAGGAGCATCAGCGATTGTAACAAACCCCGAAGGGCAAAGCACGGAGTATTCACTCAGGTTGAACTTCAAGACGACAAACAACGTGGCTGAATACGAAAGACTTTTGCTGGGTCTACGGAAGGCAAAATCCCTTGGAGCAAAGAGGGTCATCATTTACACCGACTCGAAGTTAATAGAGGGGCATATAATGAAGGACTTTCAAGCAAAAGACACTGAGATGGCAAAATATCTAGAGACAGTAAGGGCAATGGAGAAGCATTTCATGGGGATCTCTGTGAAAACAATACAGGGGGAAATATGAGAGCGGACGAGCTGGCCAAGACAGTAGCATACTTTACAAAAATACCGAATGGGGTGTTTTACGAAGCAATATCACGACCATCAATATGTCCCGAAGTACAACTCATCACAAGATCCATAGAAGAAGATTGGCGAACAATCATCGTAAAATATCTTCGGGATGGTGAATTACCCAAGGATAGTAGGAAGGCGTATGCAACAAAGCAGCGTGCAAGAACATACATCATGAAGGATGGCCTACTCTACAAGTCGGGAATCGGCAAGCCGTGGATGAGATGTGTTTCACGGGAAGAGGGAAAGGAAGCGCTGGAGGAAGCGCACGCAGGAGTCAGTGGCTCGCATCAGAGCCCAAGGGCTCTCGCAGCGAAGGTGTTGCGCATGGGAATATATTGGCCAATGGCTAATAGCGACGCAGAGGAATTCGTAAAAAGATGCCGAGGATGTCAATGGATGACAAACCCGCCGAAGGCTCCGCCAACAAACCTACAGCCCTCACCCCCAGTGTGGCCTTTCGCGAGATGGGGGATCGATATCATGGGGGAGCTCAAGCAGGCTTCAGGAGGATTTAAATGGATCATTGTTGCAATTGACTACTTCACCAAATGGATTGAAGCAGAGCCATTGACAAGCATCACAGCTGCGAAGACCCAGCATTTCTTTTGGAAAAATGTGATATGCAGATTTGGCATACCACAATAAGTGGTGGCTGATAATGGATTACAATTCATCTCGTCAAGATTTAAGTCATTCTGTGAAGACCTCGGTATAAAAATATGCTATGCTTCCGTGGGACACCCACAAGCGAACGATGCCGTTGAACGGGCAAATCAAAACATCATGAAATCACTGAAAAGAAGACTGGTAGATGAAGCAAAAGGAAAATGGCCATAAGAACTGGAGAAGACGCTGTGGGCAATTCGCACAACGCCCACAAGATCAACGGGGTATTCACCTTTCAGGCTGGTGTACGGTGAAGAGGCAGTAACGCCGGCTGAAATTCAAGGTAAGACCCTTCGGTTCATAACAGGTGGAGCTAAGATCAGTGATCAACCGCCAGCCAACACTGTCGAAGAAGACAGGCTTAAAGCAAAACAGGCCTTAGAGAAATATAATGAGCTAATGAGCAAAACCTACAACAAGCGCGTAAGACCACGGGAGATCCAAGAAGGGGACATGGTCCTTCGGAAAATGCCACAACGACCATCCAAACTAAAGCCCACATGGAACGGACCCTTCATCGTCAACAAACAAACAAGACAAAGATCGTTCCACCTCTCCAATCCTGACGGCTCTTCGGTCCCAAACACATGGAACGCGAAGAGCCTAATAAAGTATTACCCATGAGGCAATGAATGAAGTGCTGAGTACTCTTTTCTCCGACTTGGTTTTTCCCTAGCGGGTTTTACAAACGGAGTTTTTAACGAGGCTCAGACGCCCAAAACCGGCTGCGACCGAAGAAATCCTATGAGAATGTAGCTGCCAAGATGTAATTTGAAATGAAATGAAAGAGAACGTTCCTGAGCAGACAATTCAACCCGAGTAAGGGGCTGGCGCGAAGCCAAGAGCACGTGCCAAGCACCCGAAACATAACCTTCGCGGGCCACGAGCCTTCGCGAACGCATAATCCGCTAAAACGCCAAGGGGCTGGCGCGAGGCCAAGAGCGCTCGCGCCAAGCACCTGAAACATAACCTTCGCGGGCCAAGAGCCTTCGCGAACATGTAACGCTAAAGCGCCAAAGGGTTGGCGCGAGGCCTAGAGTGCTTGCGCCAAGCACTCGAAACATATCCCTCGCGGGCCAAGAGCCTTCGCGAACGTATAATTCGCTAAAGCGCCAAGTGGCTGGCGCGAGGCCAAGAGCACTCGCGCCAAGCACCTGAAATATAACCTTCGCGGGCCAAGAGCCTTCGCGAACATATAATCCGCTAAAGCGCCAAGGGGCTGACGCGAGGCCAAGAGCACTCGCGCCAAGCACCCGAAACATAACCTTCACGGGCCACGAGCCTTCGCGAACGCATAATCCGCTAAAGCGCCAGGGTTGGCGCGAGGCCAAGAGCGCTCGCGCCAAGCACCCGAAATATAACCTTCGCGGGCCAAGAGCCTTCGCGAACGTGTAACGCTAAAGCGCCAAGGGGCTGGCGCGAGGCCGAGAGCGCCCACGCCAAGCACCCGAAACATAACCTTCGCGAGCTATGAGCCTTCGCGAACGATTAACGCGCTAAAAGCGCCAAAAGGCTAGAGCGAGGCCCAGAGCACTCGCGCCAAACACCCGAAAGTCTTCACGGGCCATAAGTCTTCGCGAGCGCCAACTAACCTATCCCGCGCCGATCGTGTAATACAATAGAGCGAAGCGAAGGACTAACAACAAATGAAAACAAAACATCAAAGACAAGATCACTTATGATACGGGATAACTTCGGAGTAAGAAGTGAACAAAAGATCATATATTACATTAGCAGAAGATTACAATCCTAAAACTATTACAATCCTACTCCGCTGGCTTTTTGCCCTTCGGATCTACAGGACCTTTGGGATCCTGGGGAACAGAAACCGTCGGAGGATCTTCACTCGGCACCCTAGGCTCCGCTATCTTTAAAGACGGAGGCGAACCAACCACAGCGGCCGAAGGAGTCTTCTTCTTCGCGTTGGCCATGAAAGCGCGAAAGAAGGCAGGGCCGCCAGATCGCCAAAACCTCACTAGGAAATCCCGAACAACCTGGTGGGAGTCATGGTCGAAAGAGCTAGGAATGAACACCGAGGGGTAGGAACCGCTTGGGGGGAGCCGCTTGGAAAATGTGTGCACCCAGCGCTCTTTAGCATTGTTGAAAATACGAAGATGGAGCTAACGGCGCAGTCCGATCCATAGCGTAACGACCCCTCCACCACGGTCCCGATTGCCTCCTTCAAATACTTGAGGGCAATAGTCGGGCTCTTCGGAGGGGTGCTCACGGCAATAGTCCCTAGTCTCGTGAACTCCTTGGCGAAGACTTGACTCAGAGAAAGAAGCTCTGTTTGGAGCGCCTCCAGTTGTTGTTTACCCTTCGCCACGTAACCCTGAAGAATCCCAAGCTCCGCGGCTCCCTTCTTCAAATCATCACGCCGGCTATTGGATTCCTTACGCGACGATTCGATTTCGGTTCGCTGGGCCTCGACCTCAGCACGGAGCACAGCCAAGGTCTCCTCGGCGGTCTTCGCTCGCTGCTCCGCCTGCTCATTCTCCGACCTGAGTGAGGGCCACTAGCTCCTTCTCCTTCATGCTAACTTCCCGAAGTGTGCAGTTCTCTCGGTCAAGGGTGGCGATGCGACCCTCAAGAACAGCACACTTCTCCGAGAGGCCCAGCACTGGTGCTGATGCGACACGATTCCAAACCAAGCTCTGCAAAGTTGGATACAAACATAAATAACACGAAGACTTTAAAATAAATAAATAAATAAATAATAATATATATATTACCAAAGCAAGGCTCAACTCGACGCTGCGCATGTTCTCCAGCAAAGGGAGCGCCTCGCAGCGATCGAGGATTGCCGAAGGCACCCCCCCGAGGATAGCATCCACATGTTCATCGTGGAGAAGCGCAGTGGGCTCCAAATAGAAGCCATCGGAAGCAGGGGCAGCACCGTGCACGAGGGAAGTACCATGCGAAGCTCCTCCCTCGACAGTTGTCACCGCTACCGAATAAGTGGCGCCGGGCGCAGGAGTAGCCGGTAAAGCTGAACCGGCAGCGCCAGGCGCAGACAGGGTAGAAGGCAAAGACCCCCTCTCCGCGGCGGTGGTTGACACCAATGCCAGAATGGCATCGGTAGCGGCATTGACACAAACGGCTCCTGAGACGGGCTCCGAAGGCAGCTCCTCGTTAACCCCCTCTGCAAGAAAATAAGCATTAAAAAAATAAAGAATGCACCAAGGTATAATAACAAACCTTCGGTGGAAGGAGAGTCAACCAGCCAAAACTTCGTATCAACAACGAAGCCGGCGGTGTAGCCTTCAGCCTCGATAGCGACATGAACGGAGGCCCCTTCGGGAGTCACGGGACCTTGACCCGAAGGGAGAGACCCCGCTCCATGGCTATCTTGAAGATCGTTGGAGCCGTGTCTGGGATCCAACGGCCCCGAAGGGGTCTTGCTGACGAGGACGTCCATTGGATCGTCATCACCACCGCTGGCTGCGCTCTGCGCGTCCGGCCAGGTGCGATCGCCCTCAGCCAGGGGCCCTTCGTCTTCAACATCCTCATCGCCTTCTTCCTCATCCTCCATGCTGGTGGCTTCTGATTCGAAAACTGAAGTCAGAAACAGAAAACTGAAGAGGTATGGCAGGAATAGGAGAATACTCACCATGGGATTGCTTCGAGGGGCCCGCAGCAGCGCCATCGACAGCCTTCCTCTTGCTGCCTCTCTTCGCCTCAGGTTCCGCCCAAGGAGTAACCGTCCCAAGGATACGGTTGACACGGGCGCCCACACCAGCTTCGCGGGCCCGTGCGACTTCGTCTACACGCAGCGGCCCGAACATGCCCTCGGCCCTTTCCACGGCCAACTCGAGATTCCGAGGACGACGATCCTCATCACTCAGAGCAAGGTGGTCCCCTCCCTCGACGACGATCACGCACTCCTCCCAGCTACGCATCAGTGGCCCCACTTTGGCTGCGAAGAACTCCTCGGCGAGGCAGCGCATGGAGAAGCGCTTGCCGATCTTCTGGAGCAGAAGCTGTTGCGCCTCTTCGGAGCCGGTCAGCTTCTCCACTAGGAACTTGACACAGTTGGCTGCCCCCAGCGTGAACTTTAGTGGAGAGTCCGCTGCATCCACCCTTTGGTAAACCAATATAATTTCCAGATCAGCCCAGCCGCCCCGTCCCACTTCTTCTTGGTGGCCAAGGACGGAAAATCTACAGTGTGTGCAGACCTCACGACGAAGTTTAAACATCCGAAGACGCTGCCACTTGTCTTCCCCGCCACTGCCGTGGAGGAACCAAGAGCCGGGCGGTTGCCAGCGCCATGGCCGGGCGCCTATTCGTATAATGCCAAACGCAGACCCGGCGTTCTGGGAGAGGTGCATCAGCTGTGCCCCATACAACTCAAGTACCTCCCCGACGAGGCTTGTACATGGTATCCGAAGACCCGCCTTCACCTGCGAGTTGAAGATGACCGCCTCGTCAGGATTCGGCCGAGGGGTCGTCTCTTGCCCCGGGAGTCGGAAATCTGCCTCGTCCGCAACGGAGCCGCCCGCCACCTTCGCGAGCATGTCCGGCGTCATCCTTGACTGCCCCAGCTCCCAACACAGCCGCGCGAGATCCGCAGGACTCAAGATCTTCTTCGGAGCCATCAGAGATTCCGAAGATTGCACAAATAGAAGAAATCAGTACTTCCGAGAAGCAACCCTTCAGGAACATTAAAATAACAATAAAAAGAGGAGAAACAAGCACAACTACCACAGAAGCGTTTGGCCACGAAACTTCGTAAAACCCTGTGTCGTTTTTTCAAAAAGAAGGGCGGGAATCAATATGTGAACGGCGGCGCAACCAGCGTCGCCGATACAAAAACCTCGCCGACGAACTCGCCGGCGCCAAACCCGTCGAACCCCGAAATCCCATATCCCAAAACCAAAGAAACGACGCGGGCGAATGGCGTACCAGCGAGTAACAAAGGACGATGGGAGAACGGCGATGAACCCACGGCGGTGACCCACTGATTGCGTGGAACAGACGGCGAACTACGGGCGAAAGAGCGAGAGCACTCGGGGGCGGGAAGTCGAGAGCTTGAAGCAAGGGCAAGTGGGGAGAAGACAACCGCAAGGCCCTTTATATCGAAGCCAGTCGGACACGGATGAACGCCACGTGTCCGCACCAACGGCGACGATGCGCCACGAGGAAACCGAGGAGTCACAAGAAGAAAAAATAAAAAAACAAACAGAAAATCCAGGGGACGCCTACAGATTTGACAACACGTGTGACGATCGATGGCCAGGATCAACGCGACGAATTCAAGGCTACTGACACGGTTAGAACGTCAAGTCTAAATCACATCAACGGGCGAAGACATTTTCGCAAACAGGAAAGAAAAAGCATCTTTGGGAAAACCACCTCGACGTGGAGAAGGGGGGAGCTGGATATTCCTGCCAGGCACCACGGCGAGGCGGTGACGTGACCGTAAGGGGCTTCTATTGTAGGGGCAGCCACCCCATCTCCAGGAAAGATGGATATCCACGAAGATGCTGTAAAGGTTCTTCGTGAGGATCTTTACCCGAAGGGGTAAGTGGTGAAGCGTGCCTAAGATGACCTCAAGGCCCAATGGGCTGCGAGCAAAAGACTTGGACATGCGCGAAGGGTCGGGAGGTGGACGCGAAGGGTCAGGTGTTCCGAGTGAATCTCAAGCAATGAGAATCCTCAGGACTCCTGCCGAAGGGTGGCGGAGAAGTGAAGTCTCACCGAGGAATTCACGAAGACCCTTCAGAGAGATCGAGATTGATCTTTGACAAGTTTCGAGCCAGAGGACGAAGACCCCGCGACAGCCTCTGATAAGAACGGATCGGATCAACAACCTTGTCAGAATGTGTCCCCCGAGGGCATATTAGGGATTAGAACAGCTTGGATTGTAAGAAAGCTAGTCTAGCCATTCATCGCAAGATCAATGATCCAGAGACCAGGGCAATCTGGGTATTTCCCCTGGGCCGGGGCAATTTGGGTATTTCCCATGCATATAAACCCGGACCCTAGAGTTGTATAAATTGATAAGCTCATTAATGAAAGGGACATAAGCAATCTGATCACACATTTTTGCATACTGGTTCTATTCATCTCGCGCCCGCTTCCAAAACCACTTCTCGCGGTGTCCTCTCCAACATCGGGGAGGGGCGCCGTACCTCACCGTCGGCGGGAGTTCCCGACGACAGTGTGCACTCCGGACGGAGCTATCCCGGCCCGTTGTTGTCTCATAGCTCTTTTACAATTGTGCGGTTTTTTCTGTGGGCGATGTTGGTTCGACGCAATGTTCTTTGGGGCCTAGTTGAAAAGTCAGTTGTCACTGTTGTAACCCTAGGGTTTTATCCCTAAGGGTATTATGGGCAAACCTAATTATAGAGGCAATATAAAAGAGACACCCCTTGTACCAAAATAGGCCTGGATGAATAAAAGATACACCGTCTCTTTGCCTCTCTACATATTGTGTCGATTGTTCTTGTGATTGTTTGATTGTCGATCATTGGGCTACACGACGACGTGATTCACAACAGTCACGTTAGAATATGTGGCCCTTTCGCTGTTGCCGAAAATCACTGTTGTAGGAGCCTTGAAGAGGAGGATATCTGTTTTGTTGGAGGGAGCTCCGAGCTGATCCAACGTGATTTTCCAGCTGAACCACGACCATCTTAGGCGCAACACCATGCAAAATCTCTCGAAATTGAGGATTCCAGCATGTAGTTCGTCCCCATGCCAAAGAAAGGATCTTCTCCTCTCCCATTTCACGTACATATCAGATATATTCACCTACAATTGGAGAATGATTCTCCCTGAGTTTTCTGCTCGATCTGGATTTGCATTCCCATTCATGCAGCAGGGCGATCATCTGGTGAATACGACAGTGCAGATAGCTAGGAAATTTGCAACTGCACGTCGGTGCCGTACGTTGAATGCAAGCAGCCAAGCTGTTTGTCCCTTCGAATGGGCAGTTGATTGCAATAATATAACTTCCGGATCCCGAATTCATGGGGAAACTATAGGCAAAAGTTATATAATATAGTTGCATTTTACCCCTATAGTCTCACCTCCGTTTATTCTGTGACAGTTGGATAGGTACGAGAATTGATTGATTCATGAGGCCCAATTGTAATTCAGATTCTGGAGATACGCACATGAAACACTGTACGTACTGGTCCAAAAGGTTGCCCACCTAATAAAATTTGCTGAAATAAATGGATTGTCTGCCCTAATTTATCTTCTGTACAAAAAGGAATAGGAGTAGCTTGATGCATGGTTGGTGATGGAGTAGCTAGGGGATCGCCATGTAGGTCAGATTCATGCATGGCTAGTTGGGGATTGTAGGTGTGTACCATTGTCTGCTTATGAATGAACTCACTTAATGCAGACACAGCGTTAAAAATGGATGCCAGTAGAAATAGATCTTGGCCTCTTGTGGTGAATGTGTATCAGCTGGCAGAAAAATGTCAGGTCTTTGGAGAATTAATGCCAATGGAAATTTTGCTTAGTTCCCTCTTTGGCTGTTATACAGTGTAGCGGCTGTTGAAGTACTGCCATAGCAATCTGCATGTTTTCACTACTACAGAATTGGGCATCACAACCGGTCCATCAGAAGCGGTTTGGTGCGAACCCGTTGTAATCTTCGTACTAGAACCGGTTCGTGGGCAACGGGCGGAGAGGGCTTCGAAGCGGTTTGAAACACGAACGCGTGTAAAGTCCACCTCTACAACCGGTTTGTGTCTCAAACCGGTTGTGGAGTTCGAACCGGTTTGAGACACAAACCGTTGTAAAACAAGCTCTAGAAGCGGTTTGTGTCTCAAACCGGTTGTAGAACCATCCCGCCCAGCGCATTTAAAACATCTTCTTCCTCCCCGAGGGCGCAGATCAGGTGAACGGGAAGTGTTAACAGGAAGGGCCGAGGTACTGTTCAAGGAGAGGTGATTTAGCTGCAAATTAAGTAGTTCAAGGTTAGTAACGTCATGTTAACATCCTTCTCACCTAAGTATTGTTGTTTTTTTTGCATTGGATGTGGAGAAATGTTGATTTGTTCTTTGTTGAAAAGTGTGTGTTTTGTTTGCTATCTAGCTTCACCAGTGAAAAGTTTCTTTGCTTGTTTGCTAGCTAACTAACTTGTTTGCTAGTGAGCTTGATCATCTAATTTTAGGGAGTTGATCTCAAAATGAAGTTGTTTGCTTTAGGATCCAGAATTTAACGATAAATTTGCTAGCTAGCTTGATCACCCTAATTTTAGGAACTAATTATTGGAGTATGAAATAAATAAGGCAAAAATTAGAAGGAAAAAAATAAAAAGGTAGAAAGGGAAAAATAATTCGTTAGATTTAGTTAAACATTGTAGAAGGATTAAAAAATAATTAAAATGTAACAATTAGTTATTTATTTGTGCAATAAATGTGAAGGGTAAAAAAATTTAGTTAGGTTTAGTTAAAAATGTATAAAGATAAAAAAATTACAAAGGTAGAAAGGGAAAAATAAATAGGTTCAAAATTGTAGAAGGATAAGAAATAATTTTAAAAATGTAACAATTAGTTAGTTTTAGTTCAATAAATGTAGAAGGACAAAAAAGAATTAGTGTAGGTGGATTTTTTGTTGCAAAAAAAAATATTGTTTTTAATTGTAGGTGAAGAAGAACAAAAAGTAATTAGAAAGGTAGATCTAAGTGCTTGTGAGCTTCGATTTTGAAATGTAACTAAATTTTTTAATAAAATATAACTTGGTGTAGATGAACCGCAATGGATGTACAATGCGGACCGTCGCCCAGAGAGTTCATTGATGGCGCGCGGGGTTTTCGGATGCGGCCGTTGCCTTCTTGCTGCATGACTACATATGTTGTCCGTGTGTAGACCGCGGGAATGAGAAGGAGCACTCCCACCGATGGCAGGTTATGAACTATTTGATCATGAGAGGATTCATGCCAAACTATACTGTTGGACCAACCATGGCGAAGTTGAGGGATTAGCGGGTAAATGATGAAGACGACGAGGAAGAAGAAGAGGATTGAACAATATCCCGACGCCAGTAATCTTGTTACGTAGAAGATACACTCGGAGAGTTTGGTGATGATGAGTGGACCAGATCTTTGCGTGGCGGAGAGGAGACTACGGATGAAAGACAATTCGACAAGTTCCAGCGCATGTTAGAGGAACACAGACTCCTTTGTACCCAAAGCGTAGGCGGGGCCACAAAGTCTGCGCACCACTGGAACTAATGCAATGGAAGGCCACGAATGGTGTCTCGAGATAAGGGATTCGATGAGTTGTTATCACTCATAAAGAAGTTGCTTCGGAAGATAACACTCTGCTGAATCTACATATGAAGCCAAGCAAGTCGTATGTCCTTTGGGATTAGAAGTACGAAGATACACGCATGTCCTAACGATTGTATCTGTATACTTAATGAGTATGAGGATTTTGATGTTTGTCCATTGTGCAAAGAATCGCGTTACAAGATGAAGCGTGGCGACCCAAGTGAAATAGATGGGGGCGTATGAAGAAGAGACCTCCGCTAAGGTGGTGTGGTATTTCCTGTCATCCCCGATTGAAGCGTCGTTTGCTAACAAAGCGCATGCCCGGATGATGCGTTGGCACAAAGAAGAGCGTAAGGACGACGGGATGCTTAGACATCCACGATGGCTCCAGTGGAGGAAAGTCGATCGAACATACCGCACTTTGCGGATGAGGCGAGAAACATAAGGTTTGGGTTGAGTACGGATGGTATGAATCCGTTCGGCGAGTTGAGCAGCAGCCATAGCACTGGCTGTTACACTATGTATCTATAACATTCCTTCTTGGTTGTGCATGAAGCGGAAGTACATATTGATGCCGTTGTTGATCCAAGGGCCCAAGCAACCCGGGAACGACATCGATGTCTATCTGAAACCATTGGTTGAAGTTCTCGTAACATTGTGGGAGGATAGTGTACGGGTATGGGATGAGCACAAAAGATAATATTTCACCCTACGTGCATTGCTGTTTGTTACCATCAATGACTGGCCTGCGCTTGGTAACCTGTCCGGCCTAACTATAAAAGGATATAGAGCCTGCGTGTAGTGCTTAGATGAAACGGACAGCATGTACCTCAAAAACTCTCGGAAGGTTGTGTACATGGACCACCATAGGTTTCTTCTTACAAGGCATCCGTTGTGGAAGAGAGGCAGGAATTTTAACGGGAAACCAGACCTTCGTGCTAAGCCTGAGCATCGAAGTGGGCCGCGTGTGTTTGCTATGGTCAAGGATCTGAAAGTAGTTTTTGGAAAGGGTCCTGTACCGAATGAGGAAGGTCAGGCACCCATGTGGAAGAAGAAGTCAATATTTTGGGACTTGCCTTATTGGGAAGTTTTGGAGGTCCGTCACTCACTTGACTTCATGCACATCACGAAGAATGTTTGTGTGAACCTGTTAGGATACTTAGATATGTACGGCAAATCGAAAGATACACTGCAAGGTCGGAGGGATCTAAAACATTTGGGCGAGAAGCGATCTACATCCGTAAAAGACAGGCAAAGGACAACATTATCTACATCCTGCGAGCTACACTCTAAGCAAAGAAGAGAAAAAAAGCATGATAGAGTGCTTGAGCAGATGAAGGTCCTTCCGGATACTCCTCGAATGTAAAGAGACTCATAAACATGAAAGAGAATAAAATCGCCCACCGAAATCCCATGACTGTCTTGTGTTGATGATACGCTTGCTCCCGATGGTGTGAGAGGTATTTTGCCCGAGTGGGTCCGGGGACAATCACAAAGTCTGTGTTCCTTTTTCAATGCGGTTTAGCAAAAGGTTATTGATCGGATAAACTAAGTAAGCTGCAGGATGGCGTGGTACAAAGTGTGGTTAGCCTTGAGATGATCTTTCCTCCTGCATTCTTTGATATTATGGTTCATCTCACTGTTCACATTGTCAAGGAGATAGGTATTCTCGGACCCGTGTTTCTACACAACATGTTTTCTTTCGAGAGGTACATGAGTGTCCTAAAGAGGTATGTCCGTAACCGATCTCGTCCGGAAGGATGCATAGCCGAGGGGTATGGCACAGAGGAGGTGATTGAGTTTTGTGTGGATTACATTAATGATCTAAATCCGATTGGTGTCCCTATATCACGCCATGAGGGGAGGCTCCGGGGGAAAGGGACACTAGGTCGGAAAGCACTTGCATGCAAAGATCTTCTTACTTTTAAACAAACACATTTCACGGTTCTGAAACAATCTACTATAGTGGCCCCTTATGTCCTTCAGCACAAGAGTATTCTATGCCGTGAATTCCCAGGAAGATCTGAGGATTGGATAACACTGAGGCACATGGATTCATTCAGCACTTGGTTACAAAACTACATCCTTTCGAAGGGTCTCGACAATGAGCAGGTTACAGCGCTGGCTCGGGGACCATCTAGTAAAATCGTGACATTCAAAGGGGTGCGAGATAAATGGTTACACATTTTACGAAATCGAGGATAAGATGAGCACGAACGAACAATGGCGTCCGTATAGGCGTCGCGGACAACACTCGCAAGGTGGACATATTATGGTTTCATAGAAGAGATATGGGAGCTTGACTATGGACCTTTGAAGGTCCCTCTATTCAAGTGCCAATGGGTAAACTGAGTTCAAGCGGCGTGAAGATCGACAAATATGGCATGACAACCGTAGACCTCACACAAGTAGGCTATAGGCGCGAACCATTCGTTCTCGCCAATGATGTTAGACAAGTCTTCTACGTAATGGACATGTCAACCAAACCTAAGAAGCAGAAGGACAAGCCAAAGCGACACGTGGTTCTCCAAGGCAAGCGAAGGATTGTTCGGAGTTGAGGGCGTCACTGACGAGGAAGAGTATAGTCGATTCGATGAGCTCCTCCTTTTGCGGTGGATGTCGACATAAGTGTCTGAATGACACAGATGTCGATGCTCAGATATATCGCCATGATCATAACGAAGGCACACTTGTAAAGACAAAGTATGTTACTAGTTAAGATGTGCTCTGTATGAAGCTTGTATATTTGAAGCATATATATAGAAATTAAGCAATGAAATTTTATACATTATAATGAAATATGAAACACAAGCACTGAAATTTTAAACATTTTTAAAAATATGAAACACAATTTCTTGAAATTTTAAACATTTTAAAAAATATGAAACACAAGTCTTGAAATTTTAAACATTTTTAAAAATATGAAACACAATTCTTGAAATTTTAAACATTTAAAAAATATGAAACACAATTCTGAAATTTTAAACATTTTAAAAAATATGAAACACAAGAACTGAAAATTTAAACATTATCTTGAAATATGAAATGCAATCTTGAAATTTTAAACATCTCAAAAGTCAGTTAAATAAAAAAGGAGAAAAGCCCCTCTAGAAGCGGTTGGTAATACAAACCCCTTGCAGAAGGTAACCTCTACAAGCGGTTTGTATTACGAACCCCTTGTAGAAGGGGACCTCCACAAGCGCGCAAAGGAGACAATCTGGATACCCCCTCTACAAGCGGTTTGTAATACGAACCCCTTGTAGAAGGGACCTCTACAAGCGGTTTGTAATACAAACGCCTTGTAGAAGGGAACCTCTACAAACGGTTCGTAATACGAACCCTTTGTAGAAGGGGACCAAACAGAAGCGCGCAAGACAATCTGGATAGCCCTGACCTCTATAAGGGGTTCGGACTACGAACCGCTTGTAGAGGTCCCTTTACAAGGGGTTCGTTTTACGAACCGCTTCTAGAGGGTCTATCCTATATATTTCAGCTCGTCTTCCTCGCTTCACTCTCCCCAAAATTTTTCTAAGTCCCGAGCCGTCATGTTGCACTCCTCTGTCGCTCCGCCAGATCTCCGCCGAGCCCCGCGCGCGCTCGCGCGCCCTCCACCGTCTTGGCGCGTCCTCGTCGCCGCATCTCTTCGTCGAGATCCCACGTCGCTCGCCGGCTCTTCACCGCCGTCTTGTGCTCTGCCGCAGCGCCTCGCCACCGCCGTCGGCTGCTGGCGTCGTCGCCTCACCGTCGGACCTCCATCGCGCCGCCGACCTCTCGACAAGGCCCGCTCCCCCCAATCCCCCGGAGGACCTAGGTTGCCCACGCCCACGCCGCACTCTGCCTCTGTTTCATGTGTGCACACAGGGTGTTCAATGAAACGTCCCAACGGGAAGCTAAGAGAAACTGAGAGAGAGAGAGCTAGGGAGAGATAGGGAGGGAGCTAGAGAGAGAGAGGGAGAGATAGGGAGGGAGCTAGAGAGAGAGAGCTAGAGAGAGATAGCGAGAGATAGGGAGGGAGCAAGAGAGAGACAGCTAGAGAGAGATAGGGAGAGAGCTAGAGAGAGATAGGGAGGGAGCTAGAGAGATAGGGAGAGATAGGGAGGGAGCTAGAGAGAGAGAGCTAGAGAGAGATAGGGAGAGAGCTAGAGAGTGATAGGGAGCACTTTGGACCATACATATAGATTCGTTTCGAGAAGCACTTCTATAATATCATATTTTATGCCGTTTATCCAAAAAGTACAAATATAATTAGTGATCAAAGTTGTATTTCAAAAACCGTGTCAATAGACATCACGTAAGTTTTAAGAACCGCAGTAGTATCTCATGAAAAAAACCATCAAATTTCACACGAATACGGCATGACTTGGATGAGAGATTAGTGGCCCGATCGCAAAGCATTGGCTAATCCTTCTTTTATCTATCCTTTCTTTTTATCATGTGCACAAGTTGCGATACTAATTTAACATTGTTTCGCAATTATGATATATAGATGGAGCAACCGAGCAATGCCAACGATATTTTCGATGAGAATCTGTTCATGCTAGACTCGATCGCGGAGGGTAGCATCGAGAATCTGACGAAGGTGGACGCTTAACGCCGCTGCCGATGAGGTTGGAACCAAGGCGACGCTAATGCTACTACCTTGTGTTCGGTGATGCCGTGGACTTTGGGGCCAGCGAGGTAATGCCACAATAATGCCCTGGTACACGCCGCCTTTCGAGCAATCTAAACACACTCATATTTTTTTGTAATTTAAGCAGGGTACATCGAGCAACCAATCGAAGCGAGGACCTAACAAGAAGCCGTCGGCAAAGCATGTATTTACCGATGTTAACTCCGACGGGATGCCGATTGCCCCTCTTTCAGCAATTGGGCCATTCAACAACGCTTGTGGTTTCCATGTAAGGGACCACGTCCCAATTAGCATCCAGAAATGGGTGAAGTCCTCAAGCTACCAAGTAGCTACGTGGATAGATATTAAGGACAATTTCAAATTTCAAGGGTTCGAAGACAAAGTAAAGAAATACACTTTGAAAAAGATGGCAACCGTATTTCAGTCTTGGAAGACGTCTCTAAATGCCAAGTATGTGCAAGAAAGGTGAAAGGCCGGACTTCAATCTATTTCCTAAGTGGCCGATCACTGGGAAGCGTTTGAGGAATACAAGCTGTCAGCTCAAGGCCAAGCCGTGAGCCAAAAGAACAAGATAAATGCACAGAAGAAGAAGTACCACCACCATCTCGGCACCGGTGGTTACATCAAGGCTATACCGAAATGGGAGAAGCGGGAGGAAGAATTATTGGCCAAGGATGCACCACCTGCTACTGCTGACTGGGAATTTCGCCTGCGAAATTGGTTCATGGCTCACGGGGGGGCCCTTGCAGATGATGGCAGCTTGGTGATGGCACCGGGAGTGCAGGATGTTGGGCAAAGGATCGTACAAGCCGTTCAACAGTCTCAGTCAGGTTCCTTAGTGACAGATAGGGAGAATGACGAGCTGACACATGCCCTCGAAAACCCAGGGCACCCGGGACGGACAAGAGGTATTGGTTCGTCGACGCCATGGAAGCACGGATTCCCAAACGTACAGGAGCCGAGCAAGAAGCAAAACCAGAGAGCTATACAAATACAACCAATTGGAAAGGGAGCTAAGAGCTACCCAGGCTAGCATCAGCGACATAGTTGCTCAACAAGTGCAGATAGCCCTCAGCAAGCTTCAGGAACAGTCCGAGCAACCGCGGATGCTATGATCGGCCCGCGAGCCTCCAAGACGGGCGGAGCAATTGTGTCGCCCACCGCGGCACTGATGGGGATGACCTCGGCCATTTTTGATGGGCGACATCAAGGTTCGCCGCCCATGTGAGCTACATGTCCAGCGCGAAACCTCTCCATAAAGGTGGCTTACGGCATGGCGTTCCCAAGAGAGCCGGGCGGACATTTCATTGCAGCGAGATACCCCGGTTACTCGAAAGTCGCCGTGGAGGAGGTGTTAAGCGGATTTGAAGATCTTATGCTCGATATTGCTTTGGAGACGATGAGGTGGCCAAGCTTGGAAGGCCCTCCACGGTATCATCCTCTGGCAGCGGTACATCATGTTTGCAGATGGCGTGGAGGTGTCATCTCTACCATGAGACATCGAGCAATTGAGCCGGTGGAGGAAGCTTGCCTCCTCCACAACGACAAACCATGCCTCCTCCAATGTCACCTCCACGCAATGCCTCGCCGCCAATACAGTCTGAGTACTCTGCTCCACCACCGCTCCACGCAGAAGCCCAACTCCACCAAAGACCTCCAACAAAAACGAACCCCCAAGGAAAAGCACGCCTCCACCATCTCCACCATGAAGAAGCTTCAAATAAGAAGGAGCCATCCTCCTCCCCTGAAGGCCCAAGTCGAGCCGATCAACAAGGTCAAAGGAACCTTCAAAAGGGCATATGATATGACGGACGAGGAGACAAGCAAAGTTGTTGCTGCAGGTTGTTGCACACTTCGCACCTAAGGTGCCAATGCACAAGCAAGCAATTGACCGAAAAGCTTCAAAACACTTCGTGACATCCCATGCAGCGCCATCGCCTCTGACGTCGAGACCACGACCGGACAATAGTAAAGGCTACGAAGTCTAAGCGGGCTAAGGCAGAGGCAAACAAAGAAGAAGAAAGAGCAAGAACAATTTTGAACAATTCATGAAAGAGGCAAATCTCGATTCTGCAGCTGAAGCTCTTGGATTAACAGATGATATCCCAATGGCAGAAGTGAGATGGCAATATAAGTTGGGCCGGGAGTTGGTTAACCCTAAAACCATAAAGGATTTACCAACCAAGATACGGCAATTTCATGAATGGTACATGGTAGGGTCCGCTCAAGAAAAAAATATGTTCCCCCTCCGTATCACAAACGAACATTTCTATCGCGGGACAACCAAATATGGCTAGAATTCGAAGACTTCTACCAGTTTTACCATCAGGACGCTGTCAACGTGTCTCTCATGAGCTGCTGGTGTCTGTAAGTGTCAGGCTAATAAGTTTACCATGTGCTTCCTCGCATCAGAAAGTTGCAACTCTAATAGTTTTTCCATTTCTATGTAGAATGAAGATACAACGATTGAGAAGACTGGGTGACTTCAACATCGGCTTCATAGACCCAGAGATTGTCAACGAGGCTGTCATCAGATACAACCCAAAGGTTGTTGAGGAGTACACTCTGGATGCACTCTTAGCACAGCACTACAAACCATACATACTTTTGCCCTTCAACTTCGAGTACGTATATATCCGTTCCTCACAACCTCTCATTCCTAGCTTTTTAAAGCATACATAATATGACTAATTACATATATATGTTGAATATATTAATAGGTTTCACTGGGTCCTTCTTGTTATCATGCTTGATAATAGCAAGATCATTATTCAAGACTCAAAAAGAAAACCACAGGAAAAATATTAATATATCATTGACGCGCTAAATCGGTATGGTATATATTATTTTATAAGATGGTTTCCTTATTCTATTGAAATGCCTAGCTATTTAATTAATTCAAACTCTAATAATTACTATTCATGTATTAACGCATCACGGGGCATTCGCAAAGTTCGAAAAGAAGCATAAAGAAGCTTTCAAGAACGAATTCACAAATTCAATTAAGCACTCGAGTACGTAATAAAGCATACTAATTAATTCATATTCTTTATTGATAGTTTTTCATCTCAATACTTGTATTCTTTTTAAATTTCATCATAGGTTATAAAGCAAACGGCAGGAAACAACTTATGTGCCTATTATGTGTGCCACTACATGCAAAATATTTGCCACAGCGATGTGCCCAAAATAAACGACGAGGTTGTGTATGTCAAAAGTACCAAAGTAATGATGCATCGAAATTAATGATGCATCTCAATTTCTTAGTACTTACAATTTACGTGTTCATAGATTTATTTATTTCCTGTTTTGGCAGCCTTACCTCGATGTGCAAGGTGTGATCCCGCCTCACCGGGTTGCGACAATCCAAGAACAACTTATCGGCTTCATTGTCGCATTTAGATTATATCAACAAAAGGCGAGTTCCACACAAAGGGATGGAGAGATTGTCCTTCTCTAAGGACAGGTGAAATATCGGAATCATCAAAGGCCACACATAGCGATGCAGGCAACAAATGACCTCAAGATTCACCCTTGTACTTTTGAAATGTATAAACATTGCTTCGATCAGTGCATGTGCTCCTTATTTCATGTATGTACATATTTTTAATTCATTCGTATTATTGTGTAAATGAACTTAATTGTGGTTGTGTGAATGATCGAGTACACATCATATTATATTTTTAATTGTGAAAAAATATTGTAGTTGTATTTAATTTTATTGTCAAAATTCATATTGAAAACCTCCCTCAGAACATATTCTATATTGAATATAATTTACGCTCGGCCTTTCCACAAGCGGTTGGTAACTCTAACCGCTTGTGGAGAGGCCACACGTGGCGCTCTCCCTTGCTGCCTACGAGGCTCTCCACAAGCGGTTCGTATGTCCAACGGCTTGTGGAAAGGGCACACATGGCGAGGGGGAGCGCCTACGAGGCTCTCCACAAGCGGTTCGTAAGTCCAACAGCTTGTGGAGAGGGCACACGTGGCGCCTCCCCTCGCTGGCTGAGAGGGTCTCCACAAGCGGTTCATAATACGAACCGCTTGTAGAGAGCACCCATGTGGCGCCTCCACCACCTGCCAGGCGTTCGAACCGCTTGTGGTGTCGTACCTGGCGATTAGAAGAACATGAGTGTTACCCGGAGGGTATCACTCGCGGTTGCCTACAACCGGTTCCAAAACCGGTTCTAAAACCTGTTTTGAACCGGTTGTAGTAGCTGGTTTGCTGGTAGTGTTTTTTAATTGCAGTGCTATGTAGCTGTGTAAACGAGCTTGGAATTAATTGTCCCCTCCTAAAACTTAATTGGCCCAGGCATCAGAGTGACAATGACTTCTTTTTTTTTGGAGTGTTTTTAATTTAACAGTCAGACTAATTAATTAATTAGTTACACACTACAAAGACATCACAAATTTCTAATATGTTCCTTTACAGGGGCTGATTTTATTTTAAGAAGTGCCAAAGTGGATATATTTAGCTGAAAAGAACAACAAAGAATCAATGCGAAGTTCCCAACAACCTAATCATATATGATGTGCTGCTAAATATTCTTCGTATTGTGAATAGAGGTGAGAGAGAATGGCTGACAACTACTTGACCTCATATCTTGTAATCTTAAAATTAGATTAGGACCCTAAAAAGAGATGTTGTCAGTCTGTCAGCCAAGAAGCGAAAGGTGTTATCACTGCTATAGAACGCTTCACCACTACTGGCTCTAAATGGTCATCAGTACCGGTTTTTTAACCGGTCACTACTACAAAACATCACATCAGTGCCGGTTCGGAACTAGCATTAGTGCCGGTTTTTGAACCGGCACTGCGTAAGCGGCAGTGATAACCTAGGTTATCACTGTCGGTTTTGGAACCGGCAGTGATAGTCCTTGCCGAAATATATAAAAAATAGAAAAAATATTTTTTTATGCCCGGAATCTATACCCTAGTCATCTACACCTACTATAGGTTATTAGCATATTTTTTCGCGCGAAATACAAATGTTGCGTTACCCAGTACTCGAACCTGCAACCTCTCCACTCTACCCTTACCCTTCTAACCATTCCACCCAATATCACGTTCTTACTCATAGAGCATATGCATACCTTTTAACCTTTACTTATCAGTGCCGGTTTTTTATAAGAACCGGCACTGATAACTACTGATAATGAGTTATCACTGCCGGTTCTTATAAAAAACCGACACTGATAAGTTTTCAACCGCTAGTTTGAAAATTGGGGGTAGGAACTCATTATCAGTGTCGGTTTTTTATAAGAACCGGCCCTGATAATGAGTTATCACTGCCGCTTCTTATAAAAAACCGGCACTGATAAGTTTTCAACCGCTAGTTTGAAAATTGGGGGCGGGAACTCATTATTAGTGCCGGTTTTTTATAAGAACCGGCAGTGATAAGTTCTTTCACTACCGGTTGAAAATTGGGGGGCGGGAGGCCTAAAGAACCGGCAGTGATAGGCCTTATCACTGCCGGTTCTTTTCTCAAACCGGCAGTGATACTTCACTGTCGGGTTTGAGCAACGAACCAACAATGATAAGTCTTATCACTGCCAGTTCTCAAGCGCACAACCCGCTGAGGTTTTGGTTTAACCGGCAGTGATTGGGGGCACGGATGACCATTTTTGTAGTAGTGAGTATAAAACAACAGGCATTGATATGACCAGTTATTCTCTGTGCTACTTTATGGCTATAACCAGAACAGATACATTT
Source organism: Olyra latifolia (assembly GCA_036346145.1). NCBI lineage: Eukaryota > Viridiplantae > Streptophyta > Magnoliopsida > Poales > Poaceae > Olyra > Olyra latifolia. Next base: position 50,872,176 of record CM070532.1, read on the forward strand.
TTAATTTTTGTTTAAATAGCAAGCCTAACTAGCATCACCATGCTAGCTACTAGCTACCTAAGCCTACATTACATACACAACCCTAGCTATCTACATCCACCTGGTGTCGTCGTAGTCGTCACCGCCGCCATCTACCGCCTTGGGTAGTCAGAGGAGAAGTCGTCATACTCGTCGGGCGAGATGGGGTTATTTGGGGGAGTTGTCCCCGTCATCGCACCGTCAGGCCCATCCGACCACTTACTCCTCCAACTTCTCCTTGGACATGATAGCGGAGTGAGCTCTTTCTCGTTGTTGTCATCCTTTGGCGCCTCATCCTTCTCCTCCAGCACCTCGCTGGTGGGGCCACACACCAAAGGACCCGAAGACGGATCTAGCGGCGATGTGGCCCTCTGCTGCTTGGGCGTCAGCTCCTCACGGGGCTCATTGCCGGTCGTCGGCTCCTTCTCGTGGGGCACCGCTTCACCAGCAAGCCATGATGACCATGCTGAGGCTGGAAATGGCTGCGAGGCGAGTGGAGAGGGCTCTAGAGGAAAGGCTGGTGGACAAGTCGGTTGTGGGTGCGAGGTGGCGTATGGAGAAGACTGTGGCGGCAAGGCGGGGTGGAGAGGGCAGTGGCCACAAGGAGTGGAAGAGGATCGGGCCATCACGGAGCAGGAAGAGGTGGAGATCTAGGAGTGGGAAGTGGCAGAGAGATCAATTGATCGGAAGGGGAGGAAGGCAATTGATCGATCGGTTAGTTTATATAGATGTGTATAAAAAAAATGCCCGCGAAATGCCTCAGGAGTCGAAATGTTATGTGTGCCAATTTCTCCATATATGTTTGATACTAGGAGATGCAACCAATCCCAGAGGTATATGAAAAATATGCCAAATCACTACTACAGAACACCCCTTCACTACCGGCTCGCAACGGGCTTCATTGCCGATTCTAGCTCCGACAGTGATAAGGTGCCTCATTACTGTCGCTTATTCACTGCCAGTTATGGAACCAACGGTGATAGAGCCATACCACTGCCGGCCCATGGCGTGAGCTGGTACTGAGGGCCATATCACTACCGGTTCAAACCATGAGCTGGCAGCGATATAGCTATAATCAGTACCGACTCTAGGCATGAGCCAACAACAATATGTCTTTATCACTACTGGCTCATTCCATCAGCCGGCAGCGATATGTATTTATCACTACTGGCTCAAGCCATGAACCGGAAGCGAGATTGATGTATCCCTACCGGCTCATGCCATCAGCCGGTAGTGACACGGACATATCACTGCCGGCTATAGCTATGAGCCGGCAGTGTTATCTAACACTGCCGGCTCAAAAATAGAGCCGGCAATGATACCCCCCACCCAACAAAAAAATTGCATAAATCAATTACCGGTATTCATTTCAAAAGATTCACCATACAAATATCAATGTTCCCATATAAATATCAATGTCATGACCAATACAAATTCACCATACAACACAATAGTATAATGCATAGGTTTGAAACCATCCAGATGCACAATATGTATGCATACCTAGTTTTTCTGCAACTCCTTGATAAAAATCACCATACCCGATTTCATTCTTTTTGGTGCATACCTACATCCTCAGTATCAAATGAAAAGTCAGTAAATAAAAGGGACTGTGAAATAACATAAAATCAAAAAAATAAGAATGGGCTAATGATGTTGCCCACACACAAAAAATACATTGTATTGACATAGCACATCATAGAATTTTAGTAAAAGGATTGCTCTCAGGCGATGGTTGCAAACACATAAGGCACTGCCTTCTCGGCACAAGGTCTGGACTTACACAAAAAAGGGTAATTTAAGAATCAATCTAGGTATTGATTTACCATTCAACACCAGACTGCGGTTTAAGAAATTAAAACTGCACTAGTAGAAATATATATATATGCAAAGAAGTGTTGGCAGACTCTAGTGTCCAATTATGCAATTGATCACAAATTACGTACGTGGACAGATACTATATGAATGGATAATTGCTCTAAAAGAATGGTTAAATCAGTGTATAGCTTGATTAATAAATGATCACAATTAACAAGTGCAAACCAATTTCATCATGGAGCAAAACCGAAGCCTCCCACAATATGTATGGATGCACAGGTTTCAAACCAACCAGTAGCTATCAATGACAGAAATAACATATTAATGTTCAGAAATATAAACCAAAACTTCTGAATGAATACCATGGTCTAGAATAAAGAAACCTGACACATGTTTATATATACCAAAGAATAAAGAACTGTTCTCAGATACATAGTGCACACCACAGAATTTTAATGATAGAAGCTTGCTCTCAGGCAATGGTTGCCAACACATAAGGCGCTGCCTTCTCGGTGCAAGGTCTAGACTTACACAAAAAAGAATAATTTAATAATCAAACTAGGCACTGATTTAAAACATTCATTCACATTAATTTTCAAGGCCAAATTTCGAAGATACCATTTTACACAATTTTGAACATTTCCCACAACACGTACTTATTACACCATGCTCGGTTTAAGAAAGATCCTAGTATTTCTCCTACATATGCTATTAATGTTAGAAACTTAAATCTTAAATTGTTAGTTAATATTATAATTAATATTTCAAGTTGTTTTCCTGTCAAACCTTGTTGAGCAAGCACAAGCCAGCCAGATACTATATCAACGGATAAAACATCTAAAACAATGGTTAAATCAATGTCTATCTTGATTAATAAATTATTATAATGATCAAGTATAGACCAATTTCATCGTAGAGAAAAACCGAAACCTGCACAATATGTATGCATGCACATGTTTTTGACCAATTTCATCTTTGTACGTTCTTGTATTGAAACTTGATGAAAACACTGCACCCTACTCTTTTTGATGGTCTTAGGCTTGTGTATGCCCTCCCTATTACAACATACCTCTTTTGAATGCATGTCTGCTTCTCTCTGCTCTTTCTAATATTCAATCACGTAAGTTCTACGTACTACCTGCATGTAGAATTCGTAACAATCTTAAATGTTCTTGAATCGTTAGTTACGCACCGGCACCATGCAATCTGGTATGGATGAATCCTATATATGGAAGCGGAGGTCAACGAAAACAATGCAACGGGGTTTTATGCCATGTGTTTCACACGAAAAAAAAAATACTTACATGAGTATATGTTGTTGTCTCGTCCAGTGTTTGGCATTCGCCGTCAAGTAATGTGTGTGGCGAAGTAACGAAACATGGCTGAACGCTCGCACCAAATTCCTGTGGCCCTGTGGTGATGAGGTCAATCCCAGGTTGTGGCGACAAAAATTATGCTGTACACGAACTGCTCATGGAAGGGACATTACAAGGAGACGCCATGCAGTTGATTTCAGTGTTTTTGCCATGGATATAGCACTACTGGCGGTATTTTCATTTGGGATACAACATCCTTTTTATACCTGTCCGTGGCTGAACCAAATCACAATCAAATCGGTTGATATCAGCATGATTTTGCGGGATCGGCAATATGGCGAACAGATCATGTCCATTATTCTCTCCACGTAATTCCCATCGCACGAATGTTAACGGTTAGAGTGTGTAGGGGTTATCACATCCAACAAATCAATTAAGAAACATATATAACTGTCGAACACGTTGCATTTAACCATCAGACACGTTGCATCGAAACATCGAACACGTGTGCATTTAACCACCAGACACATTGCATCGAAACATTGCACAAGTGGCATTTAAGCAACACCCACGTAACATTTAACCATCACCTACAAGGCATTTAACCACCGGACATGTTACATCGAAACATCGGACACGTTGCATCAAAACCTCACACACATGGCATTTAACCATCACCCACGTGGAATTGAACCTGTTGTAAATCACGTCGTCTACCCCCTCGATGATCGACAATCAAGCAATCGCAAGAGACAATGAACACAGTATGTAGAGAGGCAAAGAGGCGTTGTATTCTTTATTGATTTCAGGTCTGTTTTGGTACAAAAGGTGTCTCTTTATATAGCCTCCATAATTAGGTTTGTCCATAATACCCTTAGGGATAAACCCTAGGGTTACAACACTCCCCCTTGGGCAAACCGCGATATGCCAATGCCTCATTAAAAACTCCATCCAAAAACCCAATGGAAAAAAAGGATTGGAGAAAAGAGTACCTTTACTGCACACATCTTTGCATTGTGATATTGTCTCATTAAAACCTTATTATGAGAAACCTCATGGAAAACTCATATAAGGAAAAAAGAGTACAATATTTCTGTCTTCAAGACGTGCACATCTTCAGGATGCAGATATCTCAGGATACCTATAATTCTTTGTTCGGGTCTCCCCTGAACACTACAACTCATGAAATCGCCTCATACCTATTCCGTGAACAAGTTTAGGAATGTTGAGGTGGGTAATGCTTAGTGAACAAATCTGCCAGATTTTCATTAGACTTTACTTGAACTACCTCGATCTCACCGCTCTTCTGGAGTTCGTGAGGATAGAACAACTTAGGGGCAATATGTTTAGTGAGATTGCTCTTAATATAACCCGATTTCATTTGCATGACACAAGCAGCATTATCCTCATAAATAGGAATGGGGTATCAATGGTTTCTATGCCACATGACTTCGGATGTGGTTTACCATCCTTTTAAATAGCGCCCTCTCGGGCGGCTTCATACAAGGCTATGATCTCGGAGTGGTTAGTGGACGTAGCCACCAATGTTTGCTTACAGGATTTCCAAGAAATCGCAGTACCACCATAAAGGTATACAAACCCAGTCTGGGACTTAGCAGTGTGCGGATCAGACATATAACCCGTATCAGCATAACCCACCATGTTCTTGGACTCGTTCCTTCCATAGAACAGTCCAAGATCCTGCGTACCTTACAGGTACCTAAGAACAGTTTTTACTCCCGCCCAATGTCTTCTGGTTGGTGCGGAGCTGTATCTGGCCAATAAATTTACCGCGAAGGCGATATCAGGTCTAGTACAATTTGCCAGATACATCAGTGCGCCGATGGCGCTGAGATAGGGAACTTCTGGCCCCAAAATCTCCTCATCATCTGTTCTCGGCTTAAAAGGGTCCTTATCCGCTTCTAGGGACCGGACCACCATGGGGGTTTTCAGGGGGTGTGCCTTATTCATGTTGAACTTCTCTAACACTTTCTGGGTATAGGAAGTTTGGTGCACAAAGATCCCTCCTGACACGTGCTCGAGCTGCAGGCCGAGGCAAAACTTGGTTTTACCCAAGTCTTTCATTTCAAACTCCGTCGTCAGGTGAGCGCTAGCTTCACCAATGTCCTCTGCTGTGCCGATGATATTTAGGTCATCAACATACACAGATATAATACAAAATCCACCGGGATTTCTTTGTAAACTCTGTGAGGACAGTCATCATTGTTTGTGTATCCCTTCTTGGGAGAATTCACTCGGCCGGTTGTACCACATTCTACCCATTGTTTGATCCATATAGCGATCTATTCACTTGATGCTATACAAATTTCTATCTCCACGATTCGGGATTTTCAGCCCTTGAGGACTCTCATGTATATTTCGAATCTAATGACCCATATAAATATGCGGTCACAACATCCATTGCTTGCATTTTTAAGTTCATACAAGCTGCCAAAGATATTAAGTATCGGAAGGTGATTCCACTCATGACAGAGAATATGTTTCATCATAATCAACAGGGTCTCTGCGTAAACCCTTGTGCCACCGACCTCGCTTTGTATCTCACCACCGGTGATGCTCATTTCTTCCTGAGAGAATACCCACTTAGCTCCTACGGGAGTACTTTGGGAGGAGTTGGCTCTCTGAGGGCCAAACACTTTTCTTTTATTAGCGGCGCAGATTCAGCCTCAATTGCTTCTTTCCATTTAGCCGGTCCGGCGCTTAGGCACTCTGCCATGGTCTTAGGTTACGGGTCTAAATCCAAGGATTCAGCAATTTTAGAGGCAAAATATATGTCGACAACGGTGGACTTTCTTTTATATAATTCTCCTGAATTTATATAGTTTGTGGAAATTTCCTCATTTAAATCATCCGTCTCGCGTGATTTCCCAAAGACGTCGGGGACAGACCCTTCCGTTCTCCCAGCGCCTAGAAAGGTGCGCGTATGGTCACTGAGTTTCGCGCCTTCGGGGCGCCCACCACCTTCAGGGTGGTTATCGACTACTGGTCGATCCACGACTACAGGTCGTTGGTTCTCACTTGGACAGGGTAATAAGTCTGCACCGATTCTTTGCTTATGCGGACGTCTCCGCGTGCTCGAATCGGGTGCACCCGGATCGCTCCCCCTTTTTCTACCAAGGGGGGCGTGAGTGGTCTTCAGGGGTACCTCCACTCTCTCCGGTGCATTTACTGCAGGTATGTGCGACTTAGTTACGGCTTTATGGTCAGTGAAAGCATCTGGCAGCCGATTTGCAACTTGTTGCAAATCTATTATACGCTGAACTTCCAGTTCAGTTTCCTTAGTGCGTGGATCTAGGGCTTGAACGCCAGTGGCATTCCAATTGATTTCCCGGTATTCCTTAGTGTGGTATTTTTCATCTCCCCTAATCCGGAAGCGCCTTAAATCAAAAATACAATCGGCGTACCTAGCCTTATGCAGGTCACTGTCATAGGCTCTAGGTATTTAATAATCGACGGAGATACAAACCCAACATAGACCCCCAACTTCCGGTGTGGCCCCATGGTGGTACGCTGCGGTGGTGAGATCGGTACATATACAGCACATCCGAATTTACGCAGATGGGAAATACTTGGTTGTTGCCCACGCACTAGTTCCATAGGGAATGTGTTATGATATGCAGTCGGCCTGAGTTTAATTAATTCTGCGGCATGCAGTACCGCGTGTCCCCAACTACTAGTAGGGAGCCTGCAATTCTGTAGTAAAGATCTGGCTATTAACTTGATCCTCTTTATAAGTGATTCTGCCAAGCCGTTCTGTGTGTGCACATCAGGCACGGAATGCTCTACAGTTATGCCCATGGCCGTACAATAATCATTAAACGCCCTCGAGCTAAACTCAGCGGCGTTGTCCAACCTAATGGACTTAATTCTTTCTTCAGGAAAGTCGGCCTGCAATTTAATTACTTGGGCAATTAACTTAGCAAACGCATGGTTTCTTGTAGACAGCAGGCATACGTGAGACCAGCGTGTAGAAGCATCTATAAGCACCATGAAATACCTAAATGGGCTTCATTCTTGGCGGGATCGGTCATAAATATCACCCTGAATTCTCTCCAGGAAATTCGGGGACTCATTTTGGACTTTAACATGAGAGGGTCTAATTATTAATTTCCCTTTGGCGCATGCAGGGCACACAAAAGCTTCAGGCTTTGGGAAATCAGATACCTTCAGGGTATGACCTACATAATTTTTAACTATTCTTTGCATCATACTCAGGCCCGGATATCCCAGACGGTCATGCCAGACTATATACTGGTCCGGGGTGGTTATTTCAGCCTTCATAGAGAGATGAGGAGAGGGCTTGATGTAGGTGTAGTATAGGCCAGATCTAAAAGAGGGGAATTTCTCCACCACCTGCTTCTCACACCCGTCTTTAGAGGTTACCAGGAGGAATTCAGTTCCACCTTCATGATCGGTTTCTATATGAAAGCCGTTCATGCGAATGTCCTTAAAACTTAGCAAGGTGCGAGTCGATTCAGGGTACAAGAGAGCATCCTCGATGGTGATCATTGTGCCCATGGGGAGAGTTAACACGGCTCTACCGGAACCCACAATCCGCGCGTTGCTACCGGCAATCGTTAGGATATTTCCATCCCTCTTCTGGAGGTTTTGGAAGTGCTTTATCTCCCTTAATATGGTGTTGGTCGTGCAGCTGTCTGCGCATGAGTTCCTCCTCCATTTGGCCACTGGCGGTTCTATGTCATATGAATATATCACATACACACAAGTAAGGTATATTTTCAAGTATCACAAGCATGCATAATATCATCATATCGAAAGCGGTGATAAATAACCCATAACGTTATTAAGTTCTTCAGGAACTATTGTGGACATAGAACACAAAGGACTAATTATTACAAGTTTATAAATAAAAATGTTCTGCAGGAACATAAGCAAACCAGAAACTAAGTAGGGATAATGTCATGACAAAGATGCAGCTACAGGCTACTGCATATCTCCATATAAATCCTCCAGTTCTACACCAAGAAGATCGTCCTCATCATCAGAGGTGGGGTCCTTCATCTTCGGGCTTGACGGGACCTCCTATTTGTCACCCTTCTCCTCTTTCAAAGGATTTTCCAGCTGAGTGACGTGTACCTCTGATCTGAGCTTTTCTTTCTCGCCGTCTTTCTTCATGTACTTCTGGTACAGTTCCACGAGGTGCTTTGGTGTACGGCAAGTTCGTGACCAGTGGCCCTTGCCACCACACCTGTAGCATGGCTTACCAGCGTGGTGTGACTTGGTCTCGCGAGGCTTCTCCTGGGCAACCTCCTTGTCTTTGCCACCAGCCTTTCCCTTATCTTGCTTTTTCTGCCCACCATGATTCTGCCACGACGCCTTTCCACCTCTTCCCCGCTTACGGCCCTGGCTACCGGAGGACCCCTGAGCATTGGCGTGTGCTTCTGGCACACCCTTCGACCCCGTAGGGCGAACATGATGATTCTTCATAAGGATCTCATCGTGCTTCTCCGCTTCCAGCAGAGTTTGCATTAACTCAGAGTGACGGGTGAATTTACGCTGACGATACTGCTGCTGGAGTATCATCATGGAAGGGTGAAAAGTCCCTAGGGTCTTGTTAATCATTTCCTCATCTGAGACCTGTTTTTCACAGAACCTCAGTTTGGCAACGACCCTATGGAGGGCAGAGTTGTACCCAGCCACGGACTTAAAATCCTGGAACCTGAGTTCCGTCCACTCTCTCTGCGCCTCAGGCAGGAGAGTCTGCACATGCTGGTTATAGCGCTCTCTCAGGGAGTTCCACAGTGCCAGCGGGCTGTCCTCCATCATATACTCGGACTTCAGGTCCGGGTGTATGTGGTGCCTCATGTAGTGCAGGGCTGAGTACCTAACCGGATTAGGGACTGGTGGTGCACCCTCTGCAGGAGGGACAATCGTAGCACCAAGGGAGCGGGCTTCTAAGTTGATCCGAAGATCCATAGCCCAGGTCAGATAATTGCTCCCATCGACAGCGAGAGGGGAGAAATCTCTTTTGTTTAGGTCAGACATATCCTACACATGTAATTATATATTTACTACAGGAAATATACAATGAGGTTTGCAAGAAAATATTCTAGAATTCTCTAAATTGCATTTAATAGTTGAGACTACCGGTCTTAAACGAATTATAAAGCAAATAGAACAAATATTTAATTCACATGGATTTGCTCTTAATTAAGGACTGCAGGTCTAAATATGAAGCAAATTTAGTGAATGAACAGTGATAAATCGATAAATGAATTTATCCTTAATTCTTTAGTAAATAAACATGTCTCGTTTCTACTGTCCGGGCTGGCCCAAAAAGCCACTCACGCCAGTTGCGGACTGTTGCATGGGCCACCATGGTCAAGATGCGTGAAAGCCATGCATAGCCTTGTATGCATGACTTTTCCGACCAAGCGGCGTATATGGATCGTATTTCTCGTGGAAACCCAAAGGACCGGCTTATCGTGGCCCAAAGGCTCACTCATCGTGCCCAACGCGGGAGGCAAGTGCATGGCATCGCTGTGTATTTTCGGCCGCGTCGCCAGATTTCATCCGTATCGCGGGTTTGCCCTTGCCCCACGGGCCGACGGCGGCGATTGCAGTGACCTGCACCATGGGCGGGTTCATGGCGATTATCGGTGGTCGGCGCGGGCTACGGCCGTGTGCCCCCGTGCTGCGGCGGCGGCGGCGGTTTGAAAGATCCGGTAAAGATCCGGCACCTTGCCGGTTTAGGATGGCTAGGATGGAACGTGAAAGATCCAGCACCTTGCTGGTTCGTGTAACCTGAGATCGATCGATCGATCAGATGTGTGGGCTTGGTATCTTGCGTTCCATCTCATTGTCTACCTGTGATGGTGATGCCGCCATGATTGAGGTATCGCCATCGCGGCGGCGACGCGAAGTCGCACCGCGGCGGCGGCGGCGGCGTTCGGTGGTGCGGCGTGGCGGCGCGCGCGTTCATCAGCCTCAGCTGGCCGACGAGACGGCGGCCAATAGGGCAACGCAAAAGTAGATGCGAAAACTAGCATACCGACTAGTGCTACTGCCAATGCATGATTCAATCTGCTAATTGAAAACGACGAGGCATCTACCTATAGAATACGATTTAAACCGATCTACAGGATCGATTTGTTACCTCTGATTGCTCGTAGATGCGAAATTGTCGAGTCGGTGCAGACGACGAGGTAGCAGGTAGCTCGTAGATCCTCGCTCCCGGAGACGATCGTGCTGATAACGTGTTGTAAATCACGTCGTCTACTCCCTCGATGATCGACAATCAAGCAATCGCAAGAGACAATGAACACAGTATGTAGAGAGGCAAAGAGGCGTTGTATTCTTTATTGATTCCAGGTCTGTTTTGGTACAAGGGGTGTCTCTTTATATAGCCTCTATAATTAGGTTTGCCCATAATACCCTTAGGGATAAACCCTAGGGTTACAACAGAACCATCAGACACGTTGCATCAAAACATCGCACACGTGGCATTTAATCATCACACACATACTATTTCACCATCGGACACATGGCATTTAACCATCAAGCACGCATAAAACCATGTCTATTAACTGTCATATATTTTCTATAACCCTAGCTAAAATTATCAACACTACTGCACATCTTCTGGACACAAACGGTTCGTAAGGCCCTTTACAAGCGGTTTTTGAACCGCTTGTACGAAACCGCGTGTGATACCTGGCTGGTATCACATGCGGTTCCCTCAACCGCCTGTGATAGTGTGTAAAAAAAGGTAAAAAATATTTAGGGGAAGTGGGATTTGAACCCAGGACCTCATGCCTCCTCGTGATCCACACCTTACCCAGCTGGCCAACTCACCTATACGTGCTCTTTGATAGAGTAGGACAAAGTTTCTTTTTAGTCTTTCGAAAACTAGGCCTTTACAAGCGGTTCGTGTCCCGAACCGCTTAGAAACTCATTTTACAAGCGGTTCGTGTCCCGAACCGCTTGTAGAACCCATTTCTACAAGTCGTTCGTGTCCCCAACCGCTTGTAGAAGTCTATAAGCGGTTGAGGACACGAACCGCTTGTAGAAATGGGTTCTACAAGCGGTTCGGGACACGAATCGCTTGTAAAAGCCCTCTTCTGGCCCGTTGGTTTCAAACCGCTTGCATTTCTCAAACTACAAGCGGGCCGAAGTCAACCGCTTGTGATAGGCCGTTTGTGAAACCCTTATCTGTAATAGTGCAAACACGTGGGTTAGAAACATTTTGGTTTCAAACCATCAAGCACGTGATATGTAACCATCAAACGTGCATCGAAATAATTGGTATTAACTATCAAACGTTTTTTAAAATTAAAATATCGACCACCTACCTTATATAACCATTGAGTTTGATACAGTTATAAATCCATCATTTTCGGATAGTTAGGACACTCCCAATACAGATTTCTTGATGGTTTCTACATGTGCCATGTAGGATGAAATGCTTAGGTAGCAGCAAATTAATGCAGAGAGAGGGTTAGAGTTTCATAAACTAGAAACAGTTTCTTCAATGAATGTTTTAACTTAAGAAACGGTAGAACTTAGCATTGGGGGTATTGATGGTTTCTAAATGTGAAGAAAGAGGGGATGAGATGCTTTGGGTAATGAGAATATAGTAGATGGATATTTAATGTTGAAACCATGTTAAAAAAAATAATACATTGTATCTATTGTATTAATTGATGTTTCTTAGTGACATGGCTTCATTTGAAACGAGTTGAAGAAACTCTCTATTGTGAGTGCCCTTGTAATCATCGGATAGGTCTTACGATCAAACGATGGTTATGATGTGGTGCAGAAACAGAAGAAACGAATCGAACACATTAATTACCATCGGTCGCCAACGTCGTCGCCACGTCCGCCGCAGTTTTAATTCACGAATGACACGCTCTCCTCGTTGATTACATGGCGATCATTAATTACAACGGGTGCCACCGACGCATGGTTTCTCGCACAAACGACCGATGCCCAGCATAGCTACTGTATGCTCACGAGTAGAGAGGTGTTATGGCGCTTCATGAAGCATCATTCCGTGCTTCGCTTTGTGTTTGAAAAATTCGAGATTAAAATAGCCGATCCGATCCATTCATCTTGTTTATCTTGGTAAATCTTACTATCAGCAAAAATATACATTTTTTATCAATGTTTCACTATATGTTTCATATTAATCAATATCCATGATCTAATTACTTGTGGAGTGTCCAATAGTGCTGATTTTAAAAAATATGAAAGAAATAGTAAATATATTTAAAAATATATAAAATTTTGTGGGTAGTGAGATTTTAATGAGATGAACAAGATGGATGATTTGGATTAGCCATTTTGTGAATTATCAAACACAATGCAAAGCACAGAATGATCCGTGCTTCATGAAGCGCCATATATATATATATATATATATATATATATATATATATATATATAGAGAGAGAGAGAGAGAGAGAGATTTTTAGTGTCTTTATGGATATACGGATCTCTCCGTGCTATCATCGAAGTTTGCAAATTCTGAGCTGAAATAGGCGATCCGAACCGTCCATCTTATTCATATCAATGAAATCTCACCACACCAAATTTCAATTTTTTGAATTTTTTAGTATTTGTTTCATATTTTTGAAAACTGGACTTATTGGAGGGTCTCTGACTAATTAGATCAGCGATTTTCAAAAATACTGAAATAAATAGTAAAAATTCAAAAAATTTAAAATTTGGTATGTAGTGAGATTTCATCGAGATGAACAAGATGGACGGTTTGGATCGTCTATTTCGATCTCAGAATTTCCAAAACCCGTGGATAGCACGGATCTCTCCGTGCTATCCATAGCACACTAGCTATTCTCTCTATATATACACACGGTAGCACGGTATAGAATAGCTATTATGTGCCCCTATAAATAATTATAAAATATACTACAAATAACCATAATTAACTATTGATCGCTACTGCAACACTATAGCATGCGGTTGTTTTTTAGTACAGCGACCGATGGTTAATCATTGCAAAAATTAGAGTTATACTTTTCCTATTTTATAGTTATTTTTCGTTGTGTAGAATAATTATTCGACACTATAGCGTAGAATAGTATATACATATACATGTACACTAGCGACCATTGGATCCACTTCAAGATTCATGCTCAACTCTTGCTCTCCTTTAAATGCGATTTTGCAAAAAAAAAAAAGACACCAAAATTTTGAGAAAAAAATCAATCCAAATTTTGAAAAAAAAATCAATCTAATCCTTCTTTCCTCCATCTTGGTCAATCCAGCCGCTGTCCGGGGGCACCGCCGCTAGCTACGTACCACGCCAGCCTCTACTCAAGTCATCGCACCGGCCACGGCCGCTCAGCTCGAAGCAGTGCATGCATGTTCATTGTGGCAGATTGACGGGGTGGCTCAAATGGGGGCTGACATGGTCAGAGCGGGGAGGGGAGGTGGTCGCCCGTGGTGGCGCCCCATATAGCAGTCGGCTCGGCTGGGGTGAAGGAAAGATCGAGGAGGAGAGAAATAGAGCAGGAAGAAAGAAGGATTGGATTGCTTTTTCACAAACTTTGGAGGTTTTTTTGCAAAATCATATTTGAAGGAGAGTGGGAGTTGAGCATGAATTTTAGAGCATGCATGTTGATACAAATACATGAATCTTGGATCGGATCCACTGGACTTCAGAGAATGAATTACTTTGTAATTTATGACTTCATGAAGGGGAACAAACAAATGCAACAACCTCTCCAAAAAAAAAAAGAAAAAACAACATACTGAACTTACATGTCTCAACAAATAAATATCACACATCTGTCTGACACAGTTGTCTCATAACCGTTATTCTGAAGAGTAACAAAGTAGCAGTGCAGGAAATCATGATAGAAGACCAAACAAGTGAACATGCATGCAACTGATAGCAACGTCGGTCACTCATGACACCCTTGAGCCTTTTAGTTCTTGGCCGGAGGGTGGTAGATCGGAGTCGGCGACGACGGCGGGGCGCCGTAGGTGGGCGTGGGCTGCGGCTTGGGCTCTGGCTTGGGCTCCGGCTTGGGCGGAACGGGCTTCTTGTGGAAGTGGTCCATGAAGTGCTTCTTGATCGGCCCGCAGAGGGTGGCCGATGCGCACTCCGCCGACGGGTAGTGCGTCTTGCCGGGCACGGCCACGAAGGTGCCCTGCGACACCGCCACGATCTTGGACGGCTCCTGCCCGGGGCACGGCGCGTTCGTCGCGCTGTGGAGCTGCGCGAAGCAGTCGCCGCCGTGAAGGTCGCCGGCGAGGGGCACGCTGAAGGCGCCGGAGCCCTCCAGGGCGCTGACGGCCTTGCTCTCGTACTCGCCCTTGCTGTTCTTGCACTTGATGGCCACCTGCAGGCCTGGAAAGTGGCACATCCATACGAAACCGTCACGTTAGCTCTCTCCCTTTATATAATACAAGTGCAGTGACACCTACCCTTGAAAGCTTCTTCGGCCTTCATGTTCTTCCTCGTGCAGTCAGCGCACTTGGCCAGGCCGATGACGACCGACGCTGCCTCGGCCTCAGCGCTCACCACGGAGATCGCCATGAGAAGGGCGCAAACGCCGAGGACAACTCCGCGAGATGCCATTGCTGAGCTCTGGCTACTCTGTGCCTGAACTGAAGTAGGTAGCTAGTGGATTTGGATGAGGTGCAAGCGGAGGCAGTGCATGGCTTATATAGCCATGCATGCATGCGCACCCGCATCGATCGATCTGGCCGATCGGCCAAATCAATTTTGGCGCCGAATTTGCAGATCGCGAGTTAAACGCCGTCTACTGCGTGCATGATTTGGTCAAGTACCATGCACGCGCGTCTCGATCGACCGGTTGGTAGCTGCCTACTACTACGTGCGGCACATCACATACAATGCATTGTAATAGTATCACATCAGAAATCTTATCCCCGCTACTCTAAAACACTATTCACCACAACTCTATCCATCTCTCTAAAATTCCTTCACACTTTACACTATATCTTAAAAGATTTCTTTACTCTACCAGAAACTTTATCCTTGCCAATTCAGTACTACCGTGTTTATAAGATTTCTGCTACGGATGGCCTAAGTAAAGTGCTTGCATGGATCATGCAATATGTGCATGCATCGGCGGTGCCACCCTCTTTTGTGGGTGCCGCATGCATTCATGCACGGCAAGCAAAGTTGCTGTAAAGTGTGTCCCTTTAGCCTGCGAGTGATGGGATTGCACAGTACACAATGGCCATTACTTGGCGCCCTGATCGATGAACTGCCCGGATGATTCTTGCTCCTTTCTTTCTTTCCCTCCTTGCTCCGTGCAATGCACATATTTGCGTATATAGGAGGAGGTGGAGGTGTACCTGTGTGGCAGTACTGTTACTTGTGTGTATTGAATTCGTGGGTAGAATGGACCAATGATTCATCTGAAATCGCTACCTCCATTCGTTGAAATTTCTATGCGTATTTTGTAATTTATAAATGAACGATTTTGCGTATAGGCATTAATTTTTGGTTGAGAGAGATATTATCACCTAAGATGAAAATGTTTAACCATACGCATTAACTCCCTGATAAGTAGAACTTGGTAGAGTATTGTACCGATGAGGTCGAATATGGTCTAGTAAGTTTGGCCATCTACAGTGCTTGTTTATATTTTTATCAGCTATTATTGCAGGTTTTCTAATTTGAAAGGGAGTTATTATATATAGATTAATTTTTCCTGAAAAAGTTACAGGATAATATGAAATGCTTTAACGAAAAGAATATAATAGATCCAACTAAATGCATATATTCAAGTAACTAATTAGCTACACGTACGTTTTAGTACTTTTTAGTGGACAAACCTATAATTAAACATTTTCTATTTTGTTGTTTCAAGTTAAAATGCGGATGCATGCGGATACATTTTGCTATCTAAATTGCATGTTCATATTTCTATCCGAGTATCTTTTTTGGATGCAGCTAATTAACGAACAAAGAGGCCTTGTTGATTGGATGCATGCATCTACAGTATAAAACAGATGCTATATGCATCAATTCCATCACTGTAGTAACAACGTACAACTAACTATTTCCTTTTAGAGAATGTACAATGCTATAACACTACTAGAAAAACGGGCTTTAATCTCAGTTGGAAACGAGCTTTAGTCCCAGTTTCCGAACCAGGACAGGCCATCCGGGACTAAAGATATGTAAGCTTTAGTCCCGGTTTCTCTAACCGGTACAAAAGCGTAGAAAATATCTAAAAAATAAGACGAACCTAAGACCTCATGCCACCACGTGACTTCCCACTCACTCTTCTAACCAACCCACCCACCCACGCGTATTTAATAGACTAGGATATACATTACTTTTAAAGGATGCTGGAATGAGCCTTTAGTCCCGATTCGTGTTACGAACCGGTACTAAAGGCTACATGCTAGCTGGCACAGGCACACATTAGTCCTGTTCGTGTTACGAACCGGTACTAAAAGCTAACATGTACCCACTTGCCAAAGCCACCTTTAATACCGGTTCATAACACGAACCGGTACTAACGTGAGCAGCGAACCGGTACTAATCGTGCTTTTAACCCTATAGCCGTGAACCGGGACTATTGCCACATCAGTCCCGGTTCGTGGCCAACCGGGACTGATGTGCCGGTATGGAAGGCCATTTCTCAATCTAGTAGTGTAAACAGTTACTATCTATAGCAAGTTGCCATGTCACCTATAGATCGACAACCTTAAAGGCAACTACACAATGGTACAGATAATCACTTTCTTTATAGACTACTAATCTCTACACACAACCACTTTGATTCCTGTACTACAGTAGACTATAAATGTATAGACAACCTTTTTCTCTTTTCTCTTTCTCTTTTATCCATATCAGCAAATAGATGACTTATAGACAGCATATGGCTGTGTATATGCTCATAGCCAGGGCAAATTGTCACATCACGTTGCATCGTCTGTTTATTAATGCTTAATAGCAGAACAGCAGCTGGAAGGCTCTGGCTAGGTTGTATGGTCCCGGAACTGAAAAGATCAGAGACAGCACAATCATATCGCACTGGCTGCCCTCTTTGATGCGGCCAATAATTAAATTCAATAACGTACGTACGTGTACAACGATTCTATCAGAGCAGCTGTCCAATGTTTTTGTCCATGGTGAACGTCTTTGTGAGGTCATTCTAAGATATGTAATTAATTAAGGAATACTTGTAAGGCCGAGTGAGTAAATTAAACCTAAACAGCTGGTTTATGCTTCTAATTAAATTCTTCGTGCATGGCTTCATGGGAAATATATGTGTTTTAATCTGAAAGGGTTACGGAGAATGTTGGAGATACGGGCAAATTACTACCTTGTGTATATTAATTACTGTCTTGTTTATTGATCCTGTTTCTCTTTGACCCCCCCACGCAAAATGAATTAGAGCAAACATCGCCTTGTTTGACGTACGGGCTGAAATGAGTTGAATCATCACTTGGATAGGCCGTCCAACAAGGTCGTCTACTATAGTAAAAATTTTGTGTGCATGTACGCATGCACCTTTGCATATATATTCTACTCCCAGGTGTAGTTACAAGTTACACCCTATAGTAGTATCTCACAGCGTAGGGAGTATATGGTGTTAAAAAGGGTACACGTACATATAGTATATTCGAGTATGTAAGACCATCTATATAGTATCTACAATTTTTTTTCTGGTGGTATGTACATTATTTTAAACATACTCCTTTTATCTATGTATTTGACATGTATATATATACATGTTATGCTAAAAATTATGGAATTTGTTGCAATTTTTTTTGTGTGGTTTGCATTGGAGTATCATACATACTCATATACTACATGTACATACCATCTGTTTTGAGAGAGATCTCTACGTTGTGAGATACTATCAAAAGGAGTATTATTCCTGGGAGTAGAAAGGATTTTCTATGCATTAACCCTCTTCGTCTCTTGTTATCCGCGAAGAATCTCTACTATTAAAAAGAATCTTGTGGTAGGTGGTGGTGTTGTAGGGGCAACCACCCTATCTCCGAGGAAGGTGGATGTCCACGAAGATGCTGTAAAGATCCTTCGTGACGATTATAACCCGAAGGGGTAAGTGGAGAAACGCGCCAAAGATGACCTCAAGACCCCTTGGGCTGCGAGCAAAAGACCTGGACATGCGCGAAGGGTCAGGAGGTAGACGTGAAGGGTCAGGTGTTCCGAGGGAATCTCAAGCAATGAGAGTCCTCGAGACTCCTGCCAAAGGGTGGCCAAGGAGCGGAGTTTTTCACGAGGACCCCTCGTGGAGACAGATGGATCTTGGACAAGTTTCGGGCCGGGAGACGAAGACTTCGCGACAGCTTCTGACAAGAACGGATCAGATCAACAACCTTGTCAAAATGTGCCCCTCGAGGGCACATTAGGGAGTAGAAAATCTTGGGTTGTAAGAAAGCTAGTCTAGCCGTTGATCGCAAGATCAACGATCCAGAGATCAGGGTAATTTAGGTGTTTCCCTTGGGTCGAGATAATTTGGGTATTTTCTATGCATGTAAACCCGGACCCTAGAGTTGTATAAATTAATAAGCTCATGAATTAAAGAGACACAAGCATTCTGATCACACACTTTTTCAGACTGGTTCTATTCATCTCGCGCCTGCTTCTAATCCACTACAACTCGCGGCGTCCTTTCCAGCACCGGGGAGGGGCGCCGTACCTCACTGTCGGCGGGAGTTCCTGACGACAGTTGGCACCGTCCGTGGGGAGGAGGCGAGTGTTTGCGGTGATGGCCAGACCAAGGAGGAGTGTCACAGAGGCCGGAGGCGAGCCGCCGGAATCGGGGCACGACGGAGCATACGCAAGGCGGGAGCGGCAAGTCCAGAGCGAACAAGACGTCACTGGCGAGACGACGGAGGAAGCGGCCCAAAGGGCAATCACCACCGCGCCAACGACTGAACGGCTGCGAGAAGACGCGGCGGTGCAAGGACTTGGCGGAAGCATCCCAAGAGCCCCTGACATCAACCTGCAGGGCTGGAGGAACCAGGGCCAAGGTGCCCCGGATGTGGGTGGTGATAGACTCGACGAGCCAGGACCCAGCAGAGTCGTCAGAGATGAGATGCAGCAAAACCCACCCACCTATCCCATGCAAGAACGTCAACATGAAGATCCCACATATGCCGAAGACATCCTGCGAGACAGAAGAAGACTGTTGGAGGAACAAATCAACCTGCTCCGAAGAGAGCTCGTGACAATGCAACCCTAGCAGCACTATGTGCCCCGAAGGATCCCATACCCGGAGAAAAACCATGAGCAATATCGGCAAAACGTAATGGTGGCACAACTGAGGAAGGCTAATGAAGGGCCTCTGAGCGCGCACCTTCGTGGCAAAAAATGGTCCGAAGGATTCAAGATGCCAAGTGTATTCATGTTCTCTGGAGACACCGACCCAAATGAATTCTTGGATGTATATGACACGGCGGTTGAAGCAGCTGGCGGAGATGATGATATCAAGGCGAAGAGTTTGCTGTTAACGCTGAAGGGTACTGCGCTCTCATGGTACACTTCATTGCCACAAGGATCCATACACTCATGGAGTCAACTCAAAGATGCCTTCGCCAACAACTTTCAAGGAAATTATATCCAGAGGATGGTAAAAGGGGACCTCTTCGACCTGGAACAAGGCAAAAGGGAGAGCACAAGGGACTACTACAAAAGATTCGCTGTTGTACGATGCTAGATAAGAGATGTATCAGACTCCTCGGTAATCAATGCATTCCGAAGAGGGTTTCAACCGGGACCTCTTCTACACAAGTTGACTCAGGACCCACCGCAAACAGTTGCGCTCCTCTATGATGAGGTTGAGGGGTATGCAAAAGGAAAAGAGGACAACTTGAGAAGGCAAGGCCAGCTAAAGACACACAAGGACCGCGATGGCCACAGGGAAAGCAATTCAGAAAACAAGAACAAGAAACATTAGAGCAACAAAAGAGTAAGCAACATTGAGTCCAAAGCAGATGAGAAAAGACCTATCGACAACAATAGAAGGGGAGATTACTCCCGAAGGGATTACAACTCCCAAAGGAACGAGTACAACCATCGGAAAGATAGCACAAGAGGTGACGATCGAAGGAACAACAATTACTGGAGGGAGAATTACCACAGGAATGACAGATTCCGAGGAGACAATCAGGAGAACAAGGAAAAGAAATACTGCGCGGTGCATGGAGAGAACTATTCGTATACAACCTAGGAATACAGAGATGTTAAAGCGCAACGCGAAAACTACCAAAACCAGAAACGACAACAAAGGCAAGACCAGCGTCCGAGGGATCAATACCGCAAATCTCCTGAGAGGGTTCACAATGTTGAAGGGCCAAACCGAAGGGTTATCCATGTCATCACCGGAGGATCCTCGCTGAATCTCCCATCGAACAGAAAGAGAAAGGAGTTCATCCGCGAGGTGTCGCACGTCTCGGTGTCAAGTAAACCAACACCGGCTCCGCCGATAACCTTCGACACGACCGACGCCAAAGGCGTCAAGTTCCCACACCAACATCCCTTTGTGATCACAGCTGAAATTGCAGAATATAATGTCCAAAGGACGCTAGTGGATGGAGGAAGCTTAGCAGATATCATCTTCGCCAGCGCATTCAAGCAACTCAATATACCAGAAGACAGACTGACACCATTGAACATGCCACCCATAGGGTTCGGAGGAGAGCCTGTGGCTGCCATGGGCCAGATATTATTACCTGTAACTTTCCATGAAGGCAAGAGAAAGATAACAAAGAGTACATGCTTTGATGTTGTTGACATGGAGTACCGCTACAACGCCATCTTTGGAAGAGGAATCATCAATGCCTTCGGGGCGATCATACATCACAGCTATCTGTGCATGAAAGTGCCCGCCGAAGGGGGAGTTATTACCATTCGAGGAAATCAGCAATCAGCAAGAAAAAATGAACTCGAAGGCATACCAAAGCTCAAGCCAGTCCAAACTACGGAGAGGATCGACCCTCAGTACCGACCGAAGGGTTACAAGCCCCAGGTCAGGCCGGAAAGTGATACAAAGAAGATACGACTATTCCCAGAAAATGAAGAAAAGACTGTGTCCATCGGAACCGCCCTTTCCGAAGAAGAAGAAACAAACATCGTCAACTTGCTTCGGCAGAACAGTGACATCTTCGCCTGGGCGCCAGGAGAATCGAAGGGGTCCCTAGGAGCACAATCGAGCATGTGCTGAATGTGAAAATGGATGCAAGGCCAATCAAACAAAAACTCAGAAAAATGGGACCTGATAGACAGGAAGCAGCAAAGATAGAGGTGGAAAAATTACATCAAGCCCATGTCATTCGAGAAGTCGCATACCCTAAGTGGCTTGCGAACGTTGTGATGGTGAAAAAGTCAAACGGCGCCTGAAGATTGTGTGTTGATTTCACAAATTTTCACAAAGCATGCCCAAAAGATGATTTCCCGCTGCCGAGGATTGACCAGCTGGTTGACGCGACAGCGGGCTGCGAACTCATGAGCTTCCTGGATGCCTACTCGGGTTATCACCAAGTGTATATGAGAAAAGAAGATGAAGAGAAGACGGCATTCATAACTCCCTTCGGCACGTATTGCTTCCGAAGAATGCCTTTCAGCCTAAGAAACGCAGGCGCAACATTTGCAAGACTCATCGCAAAGGTCCTCACAAAGCAGATGGGAAGGAACATCGAGGCGTATGTTGACGACATTGTCGTCAAAAGTAAGCAAAGAAGGGACCACTGCGAGGATATTCAAGAAACCTTCGCAAGCCTGAGAGCAAAAGGCATAAAGTTAAATCCAATGAAGTGCGCCTTTGCAGTAGAAACAGGAAAATTACTTGGATTTCTGGTGTCACACCGAGGGATAGAAGTTAACAAGGAGAAGATTGATGCAATTCAATGCATTAAAGATCCAGGAAATAAGAAGCAAGCACAGAGTCTCCTAGGAAAGCTGGCTGCCCTAGGGAGGTTTCTCTTAAAGGCCGCAGAAAAACACAAACACTTCTTCAACACAATTAAAGGGACAGCACCCTTTAAGTGGGGACCTTAATGCAAAGACGCCTTCGCAAGGCTGAAGGATCATCTTCATCAACTACCAAGACTCGTCAGTCCGAACGGGGTGACGCACCTAGCCTTGTATCTATCAGCAAGCCACTTTACAGTCAGCGCAGTCCTCGTCAAGGATGAAGCCGAAAGGGGACAGATGCTCGTATATTATGTATCGGAATCATTACAAGGAGCATGAAGAAACTACATTGAGCTAGAGAAGATAGCTTATGCGTTACTTATGGCATCCAAAAAGTTACGGCACTACTTCCAAGAGTTCAAGATAAAGGTGCCCATAGCATATCCTCTAAAGTCTATATTTGAAAACAAAGACGCCACGACAAGGATCGCGAAGTGGGCCGCAGAGCTAGCACCCTTCGACATCACCTTTGTGCCGAGGACAGCCATTAAAGCCTAGGTGTCGGGACCCGCAAAACGGAGTCGAGTCCCCTCCGTGCTTTACCTGTAGTAGTCCCTGGATCAAGTAGCTAGTACACACAGATACCAGATCTTTGGATCATTGCCATTACAATTCGAACAAATATTACATCAGAGTGCGTTACAAGGCACTAAATCAGAGTACGAAATTCAGGCACGCAGGCCTTACACAGCGGAAGTCTAACATGCAGCGGAAGTCTTAACAGTCTTTCATAACTCCAAATGGAAGAGGCAAAATAGAACAATCAATCCCACAGGCGAGCTGTAGTAGCGTCCTAGGCGTCAGAGAAATCTTCGTCTTAAACTTTGGCAACGAAACCTTCATCTTGGTGCATCTCCTCCTCGGGATACCATTGCTGATCACAACCTGCTTGTTGGAATGAGCAGCCCCACATAAAAGACAAGGGTGAGTATACTTTATACTCAACAAGCAAGGCTGACTAAATGCAACTAAGGCTGACAAAGGATGGGTAAGGGTTCTTTTGCATAATGCCAGTTTTACAAGTTTTTCCTAAGATTTTGCAAAATGATTTGAAATGTGTTTGAGGAAAAAAATATTTGAATCATTTTCTTTGAAACTCCGGCCTCAACCGGTTTTGCCCAATCCTGGCTACTCACGGCACCCACCGTGCAAACACCCTCATCACTCACAGCACCTACTGTGAGGAGAAAAATCAAAACACACGACACCGGTCGTGGTTTTCCTTTAAAACATCATTTAGAAAACAAGAGATAAGAAGTAGCAATGAGGCAGCTCCCCGTCGTCCGCCCTTGACCGTGGGCACGGCTATCATGATAGTTGTACATTCTGCAGAGGTTGCACGCTTTATCCACGAGAGATGATCCTTCCTAGGAATCACCCAAAGGAAAAGAACACCACAAGGTCTTTAACCAACATTCCCCTATCCTGGCATTCCCTCTAAGGATTCCACCACAGCGCTAGTTACTCTAGTTGGCTGAAGCCCCCTCTTGAGCCTGCAGAACAACACCAATTGCCTACTCCACCGACTGGAATGCCAAAACTAGAAGTCCGAAGGTTACTCAACCAGGGCTTGCCCACACAAGCACTTAATGGTCGCACTGTTGTACTTAGCTCATCTACCTCAACGAATCGGTCCTTAGAGATCAGGGTGGGTCCCGTACTGGGCCCGAATCTCGTGCATGCTGCACCATCCTTACAACCATCCACCCGAATCAGGTTTTACAAAACATTTTTCCCGATAGCACCCACTATCAACTAGCCCATTTACAAAATCAAGACAACACCAATTGTCCTTTTAAAATCACATGGTAAACTGGTAATTGATGGTAACAAGCAAATGATCAAGTGGTTTACTATGAGTATTACTAAGCAGATGCAAAACCTATTCAAGGATATGGCAATAATTAATCAAAATTAATAATCCTAAGGTACCCAGGATATTTTGTAAAAATTAATTATCAATGGGGATTTAGCTAGGCAATTTAGTTATTTAGCATTTTGTTAAACATACATGCTAGTGTTCAAATTCTACAAAACTTGTTTGAAAAACATGGGTTCAGAGGTTTCAGCACTTGCCTGGATCAATGAAGAGGGAAGGGTCCTCCGCTGCGTCAGAATTGAGACCCTTAGCGATCGAATCTAACGCAACGAGAATTAAATAATAAATACAATACAAAAAAAGAAATAATAGAAATTATCATGTATGCAAATGAAAATGAAAATTACCAAACAGTAGGTTTTGATTTCTTAAACATTTTAAAATTTGTTTCATAATTTTTAGATCTATATAATTAAAGATATGAAAATAACAAGCTTCTGTTTTAATTAAAATAGGAAAAGAAATTCTCCTCGCGGACTGGGCAAGGCTCGGCCCATGGCAGCTCGACGCAGCAGCCTAGGCGTGGGGGTGCGGACAGAGCGGGCGTGGCCCAGTGGAGCGAAGTCGGCCCAGGCGGCATCTGTGGCAGCCAATGGTGGTGGCGGCCTAGTGGAGGCGGTCTTGGAAGGAAGGTCGGGTCCGTGACTGGGGACGGCAGTGCGGACGGGGCACGTGGCGGGGCTATGCCCATGATGCAAAGAAGTGGCCCAAGGCGGTGACGCCGGCCTGGCGCGTGAGAGCATGCGCGCGAGAGCGGAGCACGGTCTAGCGGCAGAAGGGCGCGGCGAATCTGACAGGTGGGACCCACCTGTCAGCCTCCCGGAGCAGGGGAAGGCAGCGGTAGCCTGGGGAAGCGGCGGCAGCAGCGTTTGGTGGCGCGGCGGTGCCAGCCGGGTGGGGAAGATAGGCAGGACGCTAGGGGGATCCTAGTGGCGGCGGCGGCTCGTCGGGAGAGGGCGGCGGTGAGGCAGCAGCGTAAGCGGCTGCGGCGGCGGTGGCGTGTGGCATGCTGGCCTGATGGCGGCGGTGACCCATGACAGGCGGGTAAGGGCGGCGGTATGGGGAATCTAATGGGGAATGTTTCGGGAAGAGAGAAGGCATGGGGCGACGCGGCGACATAGCCGGCCGTGGGGAACGAGGAGGCACAAGGCGGCGGGGCTCACCGGCGGTTCTCCGGCTAATTTAGCCGCGGGGTAGGGTTTCAGGGGGGTCTAGTGATGCTAGAGAGGGGATAGGAGGGGATGATTACCGACGATGGCGGCGAATTGTAGAGGAGGCAGTAACGACGGTAAACGGCGAGGAAGAAAGCGACTCCGGCGGCCAAATTACGCTTCTCCGGCGACGATCCTTGAAGGGCGAGACCAAAAACACGTTAGGGGGACTTAGGGATGGTAGGGGAGGCAAGGAGCTCAAGTCTCACTGCTTGGAACCGAAGGTTTCGACAAACAGGCGCTGCTGCAAATTCCGGTGACTTCTTCGGCGATCGAATTCGTCACGCTCGGTCAACGATTCTTGGAGTGCTTTGTTGGGTTGGATTCACGATGAAGATAGCCAGGATGTCCTCGGATGGTTTGATGAAATTCGCATCGAGGCGGTGCTGAGGCGAGGAAGAGTAGAGACGGCCAAGAATCAGGAGGTTGACCTTCGGCGTTAGATTGCCGGAGCTATGGACCTCGGATCTGTAAGTTCCTGTGCAAAATAGAACCGTGAGGACGAAATTTAGAATGTCTTCGGAGGGTTTAGGTAATGGAGTCTTACCCAGGTTGCAGCAGAAGAAAAACCAAAAGAGGAGGGTTAGCTCGCGAGGAGACGGTGGCTGGGATTTATATAGGGTTTTAGAGGGGATTTAGGGAAAGGAGGAGGATGATTTGGGTAGGGATTGATCCCTTAAGATCTTGGGTACCGATTTTGCTAGTTTTGGGGAGGATTTGTAGGGGAAATTCCAAGATGGGAGGTAGGAGAGGTTTCCTCTGTGTTTGGAACAGAGAAGATCGTGAAAGAAACAATAGGGAGAAAGAAAAGGGAAGGATGGAGAGAGAGGAAAAGGAAAGGGGAAAGAAAAGGGAAGAAAAAGAAAATTAGGTGGGGTCCACTTGCAAGAGAGGAATTGAATAGATAAATTAAATCAAACTATTATTTATCTAGGCTTCAAATTATAGATAAATAATTACTTTAGAGATTAAAGTGCAAAATAATGTTTAATAAATGTAAAATTAGCAAAATTCATATTAACACTTTTATTTTGCACAAATAAAGCTTTTTGCAAAACTTTAAATAAATATTATACTTACAATTAGATTTTGGAAAATTTTATTTTACATAGCTTTTTAATAAGGAACATACTCATTTTCTATTTTTTTTTATATTTTCAAAATTTTCGTGCCATGCAATGCATATGATTTTGGTTTTTGAAAATAAGGATGTTACATCAGGCACTCGCCGACTTCATCTCGGAATGGTCAGTCGAAGTTTCAGAAGAAGGCCCAATAATGCCCCCCTTGTGGAGCATAAAGTTCGATGGTTCTTTCATAGTAGAAGGGGCAGGAGTATCAGCGATTGTAACAGACCACGAAGGGCAAAGTACGGATTATTCACTCAGGTTGAACTTCAAGACGACAAACAACGCGGCTGAATACGAAGGACTTTTGCTGGGTCTTCAGAAGGCAAAATCACTTAGAGCAAAGAGGGTCGTCATTTACATCGACTCGAAGTTAATAGAGGGGCATATCACGAAGGACTTTCAAGCAAAAGACACCGAGATGGCAAAATATCTAGAGGCAGTAAGGGCAATGGAGAAACATTTCATGGGGATCTCTGTGAAAACAATATCAAAGGGGAAAAATATGAGAGCGGATGAGTTGGCCAAGGCAGCAGCATACTTTACAAGAATATCTGATGGGGTGTTTTACGAAGCAATATCACGAGCATCTATATGTCCCGAAGTGCAACTTATAGCAAGATCCTTGGAAGAAGACTGGCGAACAATCATCGTAAAATATCTTTGGGATGGTGAATTACCCGCGGATAGTAGGAAGGCGTACGCAACAAAGCAGCGTGCAAGAACATACATCATGATGGATGGCCGCCTCTACAAGTCGGGAATCAGCACGCCGTGGATGAGACGTGTTTCAAGAGAAGAGGGAAAGGAAGCGCTGGCGGAAGCATACGCAGGAGTCTGTGGCTCGCAACAAAGCCCAAGGGCTCTCGCAGCAAAGGTGTTGCGCATGGGAATATATTGGCCAACGGCCAATAGCGACGCAGAGGAATTCGTAAAAAGATGCCGAGGATATCAGTGGATGACAAACCCGCCGAAGGCTCCGCCAACAAACCTACAGCCCTCACCCCCAGTGTGGCCTTTCGCGAGATGGGGTATCGATATCGTGGGAGAGCTCAAGCAGACTTCGGGAGGGTTTAAATGGATCATTGTTGCAATCGACTACTTCACCAAATGGATTGAAACAGAACCATTGACGAGCATCACAGCTGCGAAGACCCAGCATTTTTTTTGGAAAAATGTGATATGCAGATTTGGCATACCACAAGAAGTGGTGGCTGACAATGGATCACAATTCATCTCGTCAAGGTTTAAGTTATTCTGCGAAGACCTCGGCATCAAAATATGCTATGCTTCCGTGGGACACCCACAAGCGAACGGTGCAGTTGAGCGGGCAAATCAAAACATCATGAAATCACTGAAAAGAAGATTGGTCGATGAAGCAAAAGGAAAATGGCCAGAAGAACTGGAGAAGACATTGTGGGCAATTCGCACAACGCCCACAAGACCAATGGGGTATTCACCTTTCAGGCTGGTGTATGGTGAAAAGGCAGTAACACCGGCTGAAATCCAAACTAAGACCCTTCGGTTCATAACAGGTGGACCCAAGATTAGTGGTCAGCCGCCGGTCAACACTGTCGAAGAGGACAGGCTTAAAGCAAAACAGGCCTTAGAAGAATATAATGAGCTAATAAGCAGAACCTACAACAAGCGCGTAAGACCACGAGAGATTCAAGAAGGAGATATGGTCCTTCGGAGGATGCCACAATGACCATCCAAACTAGAGCCCACATAGGACGGACCCTTCATCGTCAACAAACAAACAAGGCAAGGATCGTTCCACCTCTCCAATCTTGACGGCTCTTCGGTCCCAAACACATGGAACGTGAAGAGCCTAATCAAGTATTACCCATGAGGCAATGAATAAAGCGCTGAGTACTCTTTTCTCTAACTCGGTTTTTGCTAGCGGGTTTTATGAGCGGAGTTTTTAACGAGGCTCAGACGCCCAAAAACCGGCTGCGACTGGAGAAATCCTACAAGAATGTAACTGCCAAGATGTAATTTGAAATGAAATGAAAAAGTACGTTCCCGAGCAGACAATCCAACCCGAGTAAAAGGCTGGCGCGAGGCCAAGAGCACTCGCGCCAAGCACTCGAAACATCACTTTCGCAGGCCACGAGCCTTCGCGAACGTGTAATGCGCAAAAGCGCCAAGGGGCTGGCGCGAGGCCAAGAGCACTCGGGCCAAGCACCTGAAACATCACCTTCGCGAGCCACTCACCTTCGCGAACCTATAATGCGCAAAAGCGCTAAGGGGCTGGCTTGAGGCCAAGAGCACTCGCGCCAAGCACCCGAAACATCACCTTCGCGGGCCACGAGCCTTCGCGAACGTGTAATGCGCAAAAGCGCTAAGGGGCTAGCGCGAGGCCAAGAGCACTCGCGCCAAGCACCCAAAACATCACTTTCGCGGGCCACGAGCCTTCACGAATATGTAATGCGCAAAAGCGCTAAGGGGCTAGCGCAAGGCTAAGAGCACTCGCGCCAAGCACTCGAAACATCACCTTCGCGGTCCACGAGCCTTCGCGAGCCTGTAATGCGCAAAAGCGCTAAAGGGCTTGCGCGAGGCCAAGAGCACTCGCGCCAAGCACCCGAAACATCACCTTCGTGGGCAACGAGCCTTCGCGAACATATAATGCGCAAAAACGCTAAGGGGCTGGCGCGAGGCCAAGAGCACTCGCGCCAAGCACCCGAAACATCACCTTCGCGGGCCACGACCCTTCGCGAATGTGTAATGCGCAAAAACGCCAAGGGGCTGGCGCGAGGCCAAGAGCACTCGCGCCAACACCCGAAACATAACCTTCGCGGGCCAAGAGCCTTCGCGAACGTGTAACGCTAAAGCGCCAAGGGGCTGGCGCGAGGCCGAGAGCGCTCGCGCCAAGCACCCGAAACATAACCTTCGCGAGCTATGAGCCTTAGCGAACGATTAACGTGCTAAAAGCACCAAAAGGCTGGCGCGAGGCCAAGAGCACTCGCGCCAAACACCCGAAAGTCTTCTCGGGCCAAAAGTCTTCGTGAGCGCCAACTAACCTATCTCGCGCCGATCGTGTAATACAATAGAGCGAAGCGAAGGACTAACAACAAATGAAAACAAAACATCGTGAAGACAAGATCACTTATGATACGGGATAACTTCGGAATAAGAAGTGAACAAAAGATCATATATTACATTAGCAGAAGATTACAATCCTAAAACTATTACAATCCTACTCCGCTGACTTTTTGCCCTTCGGATCTATAGGACCTTTGGGATCCTGGGAACAGAAACCGTCGGAGGATCTTCACTCGGCACCCTGCGCTCCGCTATTTTTAGAGGCGAAGGCGAACCAACCACAGCGGCCGAAGGGGTCTTCTTCTTTGCATTGGCCATAAAAGCATGACAGAAGGCAGGGCCGCCAGATCGCCAGAACCTCACCAGGAAATCCCGAACAACCTGGCGGGAGTCAAGGTCGAAAGAGCTGGGAATGAACACCGAGGGGTAGGAACCGCTTGGGGAGGAGCCGCTTGGAAAATGCGTGCACCCAGCGCTCTTTAGCATTGTTGAAAATACGAAGATGGAGCTAACGGCGTAGTTCAATCCATAGCGTAACGACCCCTCCACCACGGTCCCGATTGCCTCCTTTAAATACTTGAGAGCTAAAGCCGGGCTCTTCGGAGGGGTGCTCACGGCAATAGTCCCTAGTCTCGTGATTTCCTTGGCGAAGACTTGACTCAGAGAAAGAAGCTCCGTTTGGAGCGCCTCCAACTGTTGTTTACCCTTTGCCATGGAAACCCGAAGAATTCCAAGCTCCGCGGCTCCCTTCTCAAATCGTCACGCAGGCTATTGGATTCCTTACGCGACGATTCGATTTCGGCTCGCTGGGCCTCGACCTCAGCACGGAGCGCAGTCAAGGTCTCCTCGGCGGTCTTCGCTCGCTGCTCCGCCTGCTCATTCTTCGACCTGAGAAGGGCCACTAGCTCCTTCTCCTTCATGCTTACCTCCAAAGAGTGCGGTTCTCTCGGTCAAGCGTGGCGATGCGACCCTCAAGAACAGTACACTTCTCCGAGAGGCCCAACACTTGTGCCGATGTGGCACGATTCCAAACCAAGCTCTACAAAGTTGGATACAAACATAAATAACACGAAGACTTTAAAAAAATAATAAAATATATATTACCGAAGCAAGGCTCAACTCGACGCTGCGCATGTTCTCCAGCAACGGGAACGCCTCGCAGCGATCGAGGACTTCTGAAGGCACCCCTCCGAGGATAGCATCTACATGTTCATCGCGGAGGAACGCAGTGGGCTCCAAATAGAAGTCGTCGGCAGCAGGGGCGGCACCGTGCACGAGGGGAGTAGCATGCGAAGCTCCTTCCTCGACAGTTGTCGCCGCTGCCGAAGAAGTGGCGCCGGGCGTAGGAGTAGCCGGCAAACCTGAACCGGCAGCGCCAGACGCAGACAGGGTAGAAGGCAAAGACCCCCTCTCCGCGGCAGTGGTTGCCACCAATGCCAGAATAGCATCAGTAGCGGCATTAACACCAACGGCTCCCGAGACGGGCTCCGAAGGCAGCTCCTCATTAACCCCCTTTACAAGAAACTAAGCATTAAAAAAAATAGAAAATAAAAATAAAGAATGCACCAAGGTATAATAACAAACCTTCAGCGGAAGGAGAGTCCACCAGCCAAAACTCTGTATCAACAACGAAGCCGGCGGTCTAGCCTTCAGCCTCCGTAGCGATATCAACGGAGGCCCCTTCGGGAGACACGGGACCCCGACCCGAAGGGAGAGACCCCGTTCCATGGCTATCTTGAAGATCGTTGGAGCCGTGTCCAGGATCCAACGGCCCCGAAGGGGTCTTGCTGACGAGGACGTCCATTGGATCGTCGTCACCACCACTGGCGGCACTTTGCGCGTCCGGTGAAGTGCGGTCGTCCTCGGCTAGGCGGCCTTCTTCCTCGACCTCCTTTTCGTCCTCTTCCTCATCCTCAGCGCTGGTGGCTTCTGATTCGAAAAATCAAAGTTAGAAACGACAGACCGAAGACATATGTCAGGTACAGGAGGATACTCACCACGGGGCCGCTTCGAGGTGCCCGCAACAGCCCCATCGGTAGCCTTCCTCTTGCCGCCTCTCCTCGCCTCAGGTTCCGCCCAGGGAGTAACCGTCCCGAGGATACGGTTGACACGGGCGCCCACACCAGCTTCATAGGCCCGTGCGACTTCGTAGGCACGAAGCGGCCCAAACATCCCCTCTCCACGGCCGATTCCAGCTTTCGAGGTCGGTGGTCCTCATCACGCAGAGTGAGGTGGTCGCCTTCCTCGCCGACGATGACGAATTCCTCCCAACTGCGTATCAGCGGCCCTACCTTGGCCGCGAAGAACTCCTCGGCGAGGCAGCACATGGAGAAGAGTTTGCTGATCCTTTGGAGCAGCAACCGTTGCGCCTCTTCGGAGCCGGTGAGCTTCTCCACCAGGAACTTGATGCAGTTGGCCGCCCCCAAGGTGTACCTCAGCGGAGAGTCGGCCTTATCTACCTTCTGGTAAAATCAGAACAGTTTCCAACTTAGCCCAGCCGCTCCGTCCCACTTCTTCTTGGTGGCCAAGGACGGAAAATCTGCAGTATGCGCTGACTTCATGACGAAATTCAAACATCCGAAGGCTCTGCCGCTGGTCTTCCCCTGCCACCTAGCTTCGTGGAGAAAACCGAAGAGTCGGGAGCTTGGTTGCGCGCCATGGCTTCGGAGCGCCCACTCGTACATTGCAAGCCGGGCCACGGCGTTCGGGGAGAGATACACGAGCTGTGCCCCGTACAGCTCGAGTACCTCCCCGACGAGGCAGGTGCACGGTATCCGAAGACCCGCCTTCACCTGCGAGTTGAAGATACCCGTCTCGTCGGCATTTGGCCGAGGAGTCATCTCCTGCCCCGGGAGTCTAAAGTCCACCTCGTCCGCAACAGCACAGTCCGCTACATTCGCGAGCATATCTGGCATTATCCTTGATTGTCCCAGCTCCCAAGATAGCCGTGCAAGGTCCGCAGGACTCATGATCTTCTTCGGAGCCATCAGAGATTCCGAGGACTGCAAAATAGAAGACGTTAGCCGGCCGAGAGGCAACCCTTCGAGACCACTAAAATAAAAAGGGGGGAAAACACGCACAACCAACTCCGAAGCATTTGGAACGCGGGATTTCGTAGAATCCCATACCATGTTTTCAAAGAAAGAGAGGGGCGGGGATCAACATACGAACGGCGGCGCAACCAACATCGCTGGTACAAAAACCTCACTGGCGACGGGAGGTCGGTGACGAACCCGCGGCGACGACCCACCGATGGCGCGGCAGAGGCGGAAACCGGCGGCGAGCGGAGGCTCAAGAGCGAAACCTTTGGGCGGCAGGAGGATTGAGTTTGAAGCAAGCGCAAGTGGGGAAAACGATGACTTGGCCCTTATATCGAGGCGGTCGGACACGGATGAACGACGCATGTCCGCACCAACGGCGACGATGCGCCACGAGGAAACCGAGGCGACACCCAAAAGAAAAAATCAAAAACAAAAGGAAAATCCATGGGTCGCCTAAGGATTTGACGACACGTGTGACGATCGGCGGCTAGGATCAGCGCGAGGATTTCGAGGTTACTGACACGGTCAGAACGTCAAGTCCAAGTCACATCAGCGGACGAAGATATCATCGCAAACAGAAAGGAAAAGGCATCTTTGGGAAAACCACCTCGGCGTGGACAAGGGGGGAGCTGGATATTTCGGCCAGGCACCACGGCGAGGTGGTGACGTGACCGTAAGGGGCTTCTGTTGTAGGGGCAACCACCCCATCTCCGAAGAAGGTGGATGTCCACGAAGATGTTGTAAAGGTCCATCGTGACGATTATAACCCGAAGGGGTAAGTGGAGAAACGCGCCAAAGATGACCTCTAGACCCCTTGGGCTGCGAGCAAAAGACCAGGACATGCGTGAAGGGTCGAGAGGTGGACGTGAAGGGTCAGGTGTTCCAAGGGAATCTCAAGCAATGAGAGTCCTCAAGACTCCTGCCGAAGGGTGGCCGAGGAGCGGAGTTTTTCACGAGGACCCCTCGTGGAGACAGATGGATCTTAGACAAGTTTCGGGCTGGCAGACGAAGACTTCGCAACAGCCTCTGACAAGAACGGATCAGATCAACAACCTTGTCAGAATGTGCCCCCCCCGAGGGCACATTAGAAAAAATCTTGGGTTGTAAGAAAGCTAGTCTAGATGTTGATCGCAAGATCAACGATCTAGAGATCAGGCTAATTTGGGTGTTTCCCCTGGGCCGGGGTAATTTGGGTATTTCCCATGCATGTAAACCCGGACCCTAGAGTTGTATAAATTAATATGCTCATCAATGAAAAAGACACAAGCATTCTGATCACACACTTTTTCAGACTGGTTCTATTCATCTCGCGCCCGCTTCTAATCCACTACATCTCACGGCGTCCTCTCCAGCACCGGGAAGGGGTGCCGTACCTCACCGTCGGCGGGAGTTCCCGACGACAGGTGGTAGCCTGGTAGGGTCAACTTTTCATCTCTACCGTCAAGCAGTCTATGCATCATAAGAATACTTTGTATTTATTTATATTACTTTCTTATTTTAGTATGTTCTATTTATAGAAGGTCTTGATTAGCAAGAATATTTTATATTGATTCCTGTCCTATTTTACTGTATTTGTATTATAGGAGTGTTTCAATTGTACTTATGAAAAAATAGTTGGAGCTGAGGGTATATAGGCAGCGATGCAGTCCTTAAGCTAGCATAGCTCAAAGCGTGATGTGAAAACATTGATCACAACGTAATAGGACATCATTTGATTTTTTTTAATTCATAGCAAACCACGAGCACTCGGCTAGTATTTACAATATTAGCGGACATAATGAATACCAATTCATCAACAATGTGCAGTGTATGTATACATATTCATGTGGTGAACCTAGTAATAGCTTGAACCTACGGCCGGTAAAATTAATTAAATAGCTCGAACTGTTCTTAAACTTCTGGTTTGTTTGCCTTTGTCCACTAGTTCGTCGACATCCTTTATGTACTGTACTGCTAAATTACTTTTAGAATGAACTTTTATTTTTAAAAAATAGATAAGCTTTTTTAGAACTGTGATATGTTCATTATTGAATATACAAATATACTTAGAGGGACGAAGCTGACCTCCGTGCAGGTGCCTTATTTCGTGTAGTTTGGGGTGTGAAATCTTTATCATTTTTTTAAGAAATATTGCAGGATAGCCGGAAGGTTGAAATTTGGATTTTGTTTTTATAAATCTGGATTTTTTTTTGCCAAAAGAATTGAATGTTTCGAATTTAAAGCCACATAAAAGGTGCATCCTTTTCGTGTTGTTGGGGCCAAGAAATATTAACCCTTTATAAAAAAACATATTAGAGGAGAGAAATAAATCCGAATTTTGGAATTTTTTGACTTAAAAAATTTTAATTTTAGGTGAAAGAAACCAAAAAAAAAAAAAAGCGGTTCCGGCCAGGGTCTGATCGAACCCTAGACTTGCTAGCGCTAATTGCTGAACCCTTAATCTCAAAGGAATTCTAGCATAGTTGAAACGTGTGTTCATCAAAAACGTAATTTTCTTGACGTCTGATTGTTTTTAACATGGGGTTAACCATGAGGCCAAAAAATTGTCGAATTTCAGTGAAATATTTTTCCATGTGGGAAGACCTATCAACAGAAGCGAAGCAATAACTGTGTTTAAGCTTGTATCGTTTGGAGAAGTACATAGTTTACCTGCACGGTCGACCAATCAATATATCAAACAATGGGGATACATTCTGTTGAAAGCTTCGCAAAGATGGGCAATTTTTCAGTACAATCCATGTATCTCAAATTGATTGACCAACAGGTCCCTTATAGAAATAAGTTGTTATGGAAATTAAAACTCCCTCACAAGATAAAAATATTTTTTGGTATCTAGAGAGGGATGTTATATTCTTACTAAAGATAATTTAGCAAAAAGATCTTGGAGAGGTAATCAGAAATGTTGCTTTTGTACTAAGAATGAGACTTCAACACTAATTCTTTCATTGCATGTTCGCTACATCTTTGTGGCACATTTTTCATATAGCTCTAGGTTTAGGAGCACCTCGGAGTATAGGACATATGAGGGGGAATTGACTTCCAGGAATAGGTGGTTCAATGAAAAAACATATTTTGGCTGGCATGGCAGCTCTTTTTTTTTCTATTTGGCTTTATCGAAATGTTATAAATTTTGACAAATGCAAAGTTGTTTCTTTTGTTCAGGGTATCTTCAGAGGGGCGCACTATGGCAGTGGGTATCATTTAGAACAATGAGAAGCGCACAACTATCATTATGCTGTGTCAATCATTGGAATTAGTGTATATATATATGAGTTTCTTCGGTACGTAGTCGTTATGGCTAGAAAACTAATAATAGGCTGTGTGTTGCTTGATGGTGTTCATTTTTTTTCAACTTTATTTTGCAATTATTTTGTTTCAGACCGTAAAACTTTTGAGTTGTGTTTGTCTTACAATGTAGAAGCCAGATGTAATTCCATTATCTAAAAAATATAAGGAACACCAATGTTCCACAGAGCAAGCCTAGACCTGCTATTTCCATTAGATCCGGCTGACCAGCTGGGCATATGAGAGTTGAGAGGTGAGTTGGCCGAGTAGGGTGTCCATTAATTCTGATTAATTGGCGGATATCGAAATTTATAATTAATAGAGAGCGAATCAAACTATGGACCGCAAGGGCCCTCTCGTAAGTCATGCCTAGCTCAACAAACTTACGATAAATTTTTTAGTGACATTTGGTAAAGTATTAATTAAATTTAAGGTGGCATATATATCTGAAATTCCGTATAGGACTATTTTAGCTGAAGTGTTTAGGTTTTAATCTACGTATAGTAATTATTTCTTGGTTTGAGTTTTCAAGAGATTTCCTATTCGAAATGTTAAGCACAAAAACGTCGCATTTAATTTCTCTTAAGCGGCATATATATCCAAAATTCTGTATAGGACTATTTTGCCTGAATTGTTTAGGTTTTAATCTGCATATGTTGGGATAATAATCCCGTTTGGCTGCTCAAGGCGAGTCTTGCGGAGTGCAGTTCGCCGAGCGCGATCGGGTAGTTGCTGTTTTAGCGGATCATGAGCTGACAAGGTCCAGTGTGTGTTAGTCTCTGCTTTATATAGCTTTGTAACCGCAGTTTGTATGATGCGCACTTTGTTTTCGTTAAGAATAGAAGCCAGAAAATTGTCCCACATGTGCTCTGTTCTACCTTTGATCAGTTCATAGGTTCAATAGTTCTCTGAATCTCTGAATTTTGCAAGATGATCTATAGTGTTTCCAGGGCGCGCGACTTCGATCCTGATCTACATCTGGTATCAAAGCACCATGTGGTCGCATGCCCAAGATCATTCGCTACGAATCCGTCGACGGGCCCATGGCATTGATGGCACAAGGCGGTGCGGCGAGGGACGGTGGCGATGGCGTGCCATTCCATTATCCTCAGCTCATGGCGACAAATTTCACCACCTGGGCCATCAAAGTAGAGGCGCTACTTGATGCCTAGGAGCTCTAGGAGGTGGTAGCACCGGCAGAGGGCACGGTTGTTGATGCGCGCAAGGACAAGACTGCAAGGGTGCATCATCTCCATGCTCTTCCCAAGGACATTTTGCTGTAGGTGGTGGCAAAGAAAACAGCGAAGGAACTCTAGGACAGCCTTAGAACGAGGTTTGTCGGGGCCAACCCCGTCAAGACGGCGAGATTGGCGATGTTGAAGCACTACTACAAAACACCACATCAGTACCGGTTCGGAACTGGCATTAGTGCCCGTTTTTTAACCGGCACTGTGTAAGCTACAGTGATAATATCACTGCCGGTTTTGGAACCGACAATGATAGACTGCTGGTTCTAGAGTAAAAACCGGCAGTGATAGTCCTTGCCGAACTGTGTAAAAAATAGAAAAATATTTTTTATACCCGGAATCTATACACTAATTATCTACCACCTACTATAGGTTATTAAAACATATTTTCGCGTGAAATACAAATACTGCGTTACCCAGGACTCGAATCTACGACCTCTCCACTCTACCCTCACTCTTCTAACCATCCCACCCAATTTCACGTTCTTACTTACAAAGGATATACATACCTTTTAACCTTTACATATTAGTGCTGGTTTTTTACAAGAACCGGCAGTGATAAGTTATCACTGCCGGTTCTTGTCAAGAACTGGTACTGATAATGAGTTATCACTGCCGGTTCTAGCCAAGGACCGATAATGATAAGTTCTTTCACCGCTAGTTTGAAAATTGGGGGCGGGAGTGAAAGAACTTATCACTGCCGATTCTTAGTTAGAACTGGCAGTCCTAGCTAAGAATGACAGTGATAAGTTCTTTCACTACTGGTTGAAAATTAGGGGCGGGAGGTCTAAAGAACCGGCAGTGATAGGACTTATCACTGTCGGTTCTTTTCTTAAACCGGCAGTGATACTTTACTGTCAGTTTTGAGCAACGAACCAACAATAATAAGTCTTATCACTGCCGATTCTCAAATGCACAACCCGCTGAGACTTATGAACCGGTAGTGATAAGTTATCACTGCCGGTTTTGGTCTAACCGGCAGTGATTGGGGGGCACGGATGACCATTTTGTAGTAGTGAAGAGGGAATTCGACGCACTGCGCGTGAAAGACCAGGAGGCCCTGGACGAGTTCGCCGGGGAGCTGAGCGGCTTGTTAGTGAGATGTGCCAACTTGGGGGCTGTGTTGGACGACGCGGTGCTTGTGAAGAAGCTCCTCAATTCTGTTCCAGACAGGTTCTACCATGTGGTTGCAGAGATCGAGCAGTTCTTTGACAAGGATAAGATGCCTTTCGAGGAGGCAGTGGGGCTGCTAAAGACGTTCGATGAGCGCCTCCGACTGCGCTCTCCTGGCCGCAACGGCGAAGGGCAGCTCCTGCTCACTCAGGCTAAGTGGCAGGCGCGCCAGAAGAATGGAGGTGGCGGTGATTCGTCATCCAGCAACAAAGGCAAAGGTGGTGGCCAAGGCAATGGCAGCAACCACGGCCGGGGAGGACGTGGCCGAGGGCGTGGGCGCGGCCAAGGCGGCGGCCGTGGCGATGCACGGAAGGAAGGATCCGGCTGCTCAGGGAGCAAGAACCGTGACAAAAGTCACATCAAATGCTTCAATTGCAAGAAGATAGGACACTATGCATCTGAGTGTCGATCAAAGAAGAAGGAGGAGGAGGCACACCTGACTCGCACAGAAGACACCGAGCCGGCGTTGCTGCTCGCCATGTCCCAAGAAGTCGTTTCAGTGTGCCAAGATGCAGTGCTGCTGAATGAAGAAGGTGTGATCCCCGAGTTGCACAACACCCGTGGAGACTGCATCAACAACAATGGAGCCATCAATCATATGACGGGAGACAGAGATAAATTACATAAACTTGATGAGAAGATTACTAGAATTGTTAGATTGGGGATGGCTCAACTGTGAACGTTATGGGGAAGGGATCGATTTATTTATTGAACAAAAACTTCCAACCAAAACACTTGGAGAGTGTACACCTTTTGAAGCCTGGAAGGGCAGGAAGCCACGCCTAGCTCATCTCAGGGTATTTAGATGTGTTGCTCATGTCAAAGTTATTGCACCTCATCTGAAGAAACTAGATGATCGAAGCCAGCCCATGGTCTATCTTGGTGTAGAAGAGGGATGCAAGGCTCACCGGCTCTATGATCCAAGGCATGGTAAGCTGCATATTAGTAGGGATGTGAAGTTTGAAGAAAGTGATTGGTGGCGTTGGGATGTAAGCACACAACCACAAGAGACTTCAGACTTTGTTGTGGAGGATGACCACTTCCATGAAACTAAAGAGAGGGCTTTAGAGCCTGACAGTGCAGAGCCTACCACAACTCGTGTTGAAGGTGTGAGCCGACAATCTGAAAATTCACCATAGAGATCAACCCAACCTGCAACTGGTCATCGATTGTGCACAAGCGCAACTGTTATACCTCCTAGTCCGAGCAACAGAGCGCGGGCCTGAGCTGCTCCGCAGGCTGCAGTGCCGGATGAGTGAGATTCAATCTCACCGGTTGCTAGTGCAAGTGATCCTTCCACTCCTGCCACATCACACAACTCCTCCTCAGCCATACATTCCAGTGCAAGCAGTGACAGTGATGCAAGTGCATACCATTACAGAAGTGTGGCAGACCTCACGCAGGAGACAGATAGAGTTGAGCTTCAAGAGGAAGACATCGAGGAGGAGTCGCTGTTGGCTGAGATGAAAGAACCAACAAGCTACAAACAAGCAGCAGGAAAGCCACTTTGGGAGGAGGCAATGGAGAAGGAAATGGATTCATTTAAAAGAAACCACCTGACTTGGAACCTCACTGAACTACCACCAGGTCAGAGAGCAATAGGACTGAGATGGGTTTACAAATTGAAGAGAGACTCTGGAGGTGAGGTTATCAAGCACATGGCGAGATTGGTTGCCAAAGGCTATGTCTAGCACCAAGGAGTAGACTTTGAGGAGGTGTTTGCGCCGGTGGCAAGACTTGACACGATGCATGTCATTCTAGCAATAGGTGCTAACCAAGGATGGGATGTGCAACATATAGATGTCAAGTCTGCATTTCTCAACGGGGAGCTCGAAGAAGAAGTTTATGTTGAGCAACCAGAGGGATTCATAGTGAAAGGGAAGGAGCACTGTGTACAAGTTGAGAAAAGCTCTGTATGGGCTCCGGCAAGCGCCACTGGCTTGGAACACTCGACTAGACAGAAGTCTGAAACAACTTGGCTTTGCAATGTGTTCCCAAGAGCAGGCAGTATACACCGGAGGGGAAGGCCGAGGTGGAGTCATTGTAGGTGTATACATTGATGATCTCATAGAGATAGGAGGAAGTGCATAAGAAATTGCAATGTTTAAGCAACAAATGATGCATGAATTTGAGATAAGTGACCTTGAACAGTTGGCTTACTATCTTGGAATTGAGGTAACTCAGGCAGAGGAAAGATCACTCTCAAGCAAACTTCCTATGCCAAGAAGGTGTTGAATCAGTTTGGGAAGTCGGTGAACCTGTGGATACAACAGACCAGACCTAGCTTTTGCTGTCGGGGTGGCAAGCAGATACATGGAACAGCCGACTATAATGCATCACAAAGCTGTGAAGCAAATCTTGAGATATTTGAAAGGGACACTCCATTATGGCTTGGTCTATGGTAGAGGCAATGAGAAAAAAAGTGAAGTAATCACTGGATACTCAGATAGCAACTTGGGGGGAGACTTAGATGACAGGAAGAGCACTGCCGGTATGGCCGATCTATGTCAACAACAGCCTTGTGACATGGAGCTCACAGAAGCAAAGAACAGTAGCCCTATCTTGTGAGGCAGAATTCATGGCAGCAACTGCAGCTGCTTGTCAAGCACTTTGGCTCAGAGGATTGTTGGGGGAACTGACAACACAGAGACCAAAATCAGTGATGCTGTTCGTGGACAACCAATCTGCCATAGCAGTAGTGAATTATCCTGTATTCCATGGCCGGAGTAAGCACATAGATACAAGGTTTCATTTTATACATGATTGTGTTGAAGCAGGGCAGATAGTCGTCGAGTTTGTTAATTAGGTCTGAAGAGCAAATAGCTGATGCTCTGACGAAGCCTCTCCCCGGTGCGAAGCTTGGGACAATGCGGTACCTGATTGGAGTGAAGGATCTTCAGCCAATCCAGGATTAGGGGGGAGTTTGTTGGGAAAATAATCCCGTTTGGCTGCTCAAGGAGAGCCTTGCGAGTGCAGTTCGCCGAACGAGTCAGCCGGAAGCGGGCGTGTGTGCCTGGGCGTTGTAACGTGCAGTCAGCACGATGCATGGGGTAGTTGTTGTTTTAGCGGATCTTGAGCTGACAGGGTCCAGTGTGTGTTAGTCTCTGCTTTATATAGCTTTGTAACCGCAGTATGCATGTTGCGCACTTTGTTTTCGTTAAGAATACAAGCCAGAAAATTGTCCCACATGTGCTCTGTTCTACCTTTAGTTCATAGGTTCAGTAGTGCACTGAATCTCTGAATTTTGTCAGATGATCTATATATAGTGTTTCCAGGGCGCACGACTTCGATCCTGATCTACAACATATGGTAATTATTTCTTGTTTTGAGTTTTCAAGATTTCCTATTCGAAATGTTGAGCAAAAAACGTCGCGTCCTTTAATTTCTCTTAAGCGTAATAATTTATTGTAACCTCGCTGCTCCATTGCAACATGAAGTTCTTGATGTACCTAGCGCATGCAATGATAGGTGGTTGCATATTGACTCTTGAGGCGTAGGTACACCAATAATTTACGTGCTCTTGTTATGAGCTACTGTTACCAAAGAAGAGAACATGATGATTTGTACCTCATTTTTTTCTGTATAAAACTGATTCAATTATCATTCGGAGAGCATTAAGCGCCAAAAGTTACCAAATCTCTCACTCCACTTGGCCATGTACCTGATCGATCGAGCTGTTGTAGATCAGTGCCGGACGTCTATATAAACCAAGTGTTGCCTCTACATGCTATTCACCCATCCACTACTACTTCACACACCAAGCAATTAGCTAGCGAGCTTGCCTTGGTTCAGCAATGGCATCTCGCGGAGTTGTCCTCGGCGTTTGCGCCGTTGTCATGGCGATCTCCGTCGTGACCGCTGAGGCCGAGGGGGCGTCGGTCGTCGTCGGCCTGGCCAAGTGCGCCGACTGCACGAGGAAGAACATGAAGGCCGAAGAAGCTTTCAAGGGTAAGTGTCACTGCAGTTGTATTATATAAAGGGAGGGAGAGAACATAACGGTGTCGTATGGATGTGCTACGTTGCAGGCCTGCAGGTGGCCATCAAGTGCAAGAACAGCAAGGGCGAGTACGAGAGCACACTACCAGGGAACCGGTTACTACAACCGGTTCGAAACTGGTTTCAGAACCGGTTGTAGACAACCGCGAGTGATACCCTCCGAGTAACACTCGCGGTTCCCTCAACCGGTTGTGGTACGACACGACAAGCGGTTCGGAACGCTCCCTGGCAGGCTGGTGGAGGCGCCACATGGGTGCTCTCTACAAGCGGTTTGTATCTGAACCGCCAGGAGACCCTCTCCGCCAGCGAGAGAAGGCGCCACGTGTGCCCTCTCCAAGCGGTTGGACTTACGAACCGCTTGTGGAGAGCCTCGAGGCGGCGAGGGGGCGCCACGTGTGCCCTCTCGAAGCGGTTGGAGTTACCAACGCGCCAGGAGAGATCGAGCATAAATTATATTCAATATAGAATATGTTCTGAGATGGGTTTTCAATATGAATTTTGACAATAAAATTAAATACAACTACAATATTTTGTCACAATTAAAAATATAATATGATGTGTACTCATTCACATAACCACAATTAATTTCATTTACACAATAATACGAATAAATCAAAAATGCATGTGTACATACATGAAATAACGAGCACACTGAAACAATGTTTTTACATTTCAAGAGTACAAGGGTGAATCTTGAGGTCATTTGTTGCCTGCATCGCTATGTGTGACCTTCGATGATTCCGATATTTCACCTGTCCTTAGAGAAGGACAATCTCTCCATCCATTTGTGTGGTCCTTAGAGAAGGACAATCTCTCCATCCATTTGTGTGGAACTCGTCTTTGGTGGATATAATCTCGTCGATAATGAAGCCGATAAGTTGTTCTTGGATTGCTGCAACCCGGTGAGGCGGGATCACACCTTGCACATCGAAGTAAGGCTGCCAAAACAGGAAATAAATAAATCTCTGAACACGTAAATTGTAAGTACTAAGAAATTGAGATGCATCATTAATTTCGATGCATCATTACTTTGGTACTTTTGACATATATACACGCACCTCATCATTTATTTTGGGCACATCGCCGTGGCAAAGATTTTGCATATAGTGGCACACATAATAGCCACATAAGTTGTTTCCTGCCGTTTGTTGTATAACCTATGATGAAATTTAAAAAGAATACAAGTATTGAGATGAAAAACTATCACTAAAGAATATGAATTAATTAGTATGCTTTATTACGTACTCGAAAGTGCTTAATTGGATGTGAATTCGTTCTTGAAAGCTCCTTTATGTTTCTTTCGGAACTTTGCGAATGCCCTGTGATGCGTTAATACATGAATAGTAATTATTAGAGTTCGAATTAATTAAATAGCTAGGCATTTCAATAGAATAAGAAAACCATCTTATAAATTAATATATGCCATACCGATTTAGCGCGTTAATGATATATTGATATTTTTCCTGTGGTTTCCTTCTTGAGTCTTGAACAATGATCTTGCTATTATCAAGCATGATAACAAGAAGGACCCAGTGAAACCTATTAATATATTCAACATATATATGTAATTAGTCATATTATGTATGCTTTAAAAGGCTAGGAATGAGAGGTTGTGAGGAACTGATATATACGTACTCGAAGTTGAAGGGCAGAAGTATGTATGGTTTGTAGTGCGGTCCTAAGAGTGCATCCAGAATGTACTCCTCAACAACCTTTGGGTTGTATCCGATGACAGCCTCGTTGACAATCTCTGGGTCTATGAAGCCTATGTTGAAGTCACCCTGTCTTCTCAATCGTTGTATCTCCATTCTACATAGAAATGGAAAAACTATTAGAGTTACAACTTTCTGGTACGAGGAAGCACATGGTAAACTTATTAGCCTGACACTTACAGACACCAGCAGCTCATAAGAGACACGTTGACAGCGTCCTAATGGTAAAAATGGTACAAGTCTTCGAATTCTAGCCATATTTGGTTGTCCCCGCGATAGAAATATTCGTTTGTGATACGGAGGGGGAACATATTTCTTTCTTAAGCGGACTCTACCATGTACCATTCATGAAATTGCCGCATCTTGGTTGGTAAATCCTTTATGTTTTTAGGGTTAACCAACTCCTGGCCCAACTTATATTGCCATCTCACTTCTGCCATTGGGATATCATCCGTTAATCCAAGAACTTCAGCTGCAGAACCGAGGTTTGCCTCTTTCTTCTTCTTTGCCGCCTCTGCCTTAGCCCATTTAGACTTCTGTGTAGCCTTTGCTATTGTCCGGTCGTGGTCTGACGTCGTAGGCAGTGGCATTGCATGGCATGTCGCGAAGTGTTTTAAAGCTTTTTGATCAATTGCTTGCTTCGGCGCTGGCACCTTAGGTGCGAAGTGTGCAGCAACTTCTGTAGCAATAATTTTGCTTGTCCCCTCGTCCGTCATATCATATGCCCTTTTTGAAGGTTCCTTTGACCTTGTTGATCGGCTGGACTGGGACTTCTGGGGAGGAGGATGGCTCCTTCTTATTTGAAGCTTCTTTCGCGGAGGTGATGGTGGAGGCATGCTTTTCCTAGGGGGTTCGTTTTTGTTGGAGGTGCTGGTGGAGTTGGGCTTCTGCGTGGAGCAGTTGATGGAGGAGGAGTACTCTGTATCGGCGGCGAGGCATTGCGTGGAGCTGACGTTGGAGGAGGTGTGGTTTGTCGTTGTGGAGGAGGCGAGCTTCCTCCAGCCGGCTCCAATTGTTCGATATCTCGCGGTGGAGATGACACCTCCACGCCATCTGGAAACAT
The DNA here is from genome assembly GCA_036346145.1 of Olyra latifolia. Classification (NCBI taxonomy): domain Eukaryota; kingdom Viridiplantae; phylum Streptophyta; class Magnoliopsida; order Poales; family Poaceae; genus Olyra; species Olyra latifolia. Next base: position 50,917,047 of record CM070532.1, read on the forward strand.
GATGTACCGTTTGCGCCAAAGGATGATACCGTGGAGGGCCTGTCCAAGCTTGGCCACCTCATCGCCTCCAGCAATATCGAGCATAAGATCTTCAAAAGCGTTTAACACCTCCTCCACGGCGACTTTCGAGTAACCGGGGGGTATCTCGTTGCAATGAAATGTCTGGCCCGGCTCTACTGGGAACGCCATGCCGTACGCCACCTTTATGGATAGGTTTCGCGCCTGGACATGTAGCTCACACTGGCGGCGAACCTTGATGTCGTTGTAACAGCCCAAAATTGGGGATATTTTGAAACTTTCAAAATAGCAGATGAAGACCCATATTTTGGTCCGAAAATTTCGAAAACATGAAATCAAGTTTTAATGTTTAAAAATTTTGAATTTGTGGAAACCTAAGTTAGAATTAGCGCCCATAATAAAACACACTTTTTTAAAAGAAAAACCTAATTGAGCAAATTAAGTTTTTCTTGGTTAAGAATTTACCAAACCAAATCATCCCAAACAAATTCTCTTAATTACATATGAATTAATAGCTAAAACCCACTTAATGGTGTGTACAAATATATGTATATATATATATATACACACACACTTGTGCACATGAGAACTAAGTGTTTGAAATTCTAAAATGACCCTAACAAATAGATAATCTAAATGGAAAATAGCAAATATTATCATACAGCAAAACTTAACAAGGTATGGTTGGAGGATTTCAATTTTAATCTTAGTTTAATTAGAGGGATCAAAACACTGAGATTAAATCATATTTTGGGTTCAAAATTCAATTTGAAAATTGCCCTAATGAAATAAAGGAATATTCAGTATATATATATATTTATAAATATATATATAAATACACATTGATATATATACACTCTTTTGAATATCAAATTACCTAGCTACCCTTTGGACCTAGTCAACCTGCGTAGTGGGACCCACTAGTCAGCCGTCCCTCATCTCTCTTCACTCTTCCCCTCTCCCATGCGTCTCTCTGCTCTCCTGCTCGCTCCCTCTCCCGCTGACAATCCTCTCGCACGCGCCATCACTCTCTTGCCCTTCGGACTGAGCCACGCCCCTCCCTTCGCGTCGCGATTGGCGCACAAACGCCGCCGGGCCGCCTAGTGGATCCCTACCCCTGCCACTGCCTTGGCTGCAAGCCTCCCGCACGCCACCGGCTACCCTTGCCAAACCAGCGGTGCCACCCTCTGCCCAATGCGCTGGGCCGTCGCCTCACCGACCAAACGCCCAATGAAGCCCTCGCAGTTCTACGCCTGACCTTGTCGCCCTGTGGCCGCATTGCCCTGCAAGCAAGCCTTTGCCGCCCCCGGTTTCTCCATTCCGCCAAAGCTCGCCGCATCTGTCTCTCTCTCTCTCGTCTCGGACAGCATCCCTTTCTTAACTCGCGAGCTGCCCCACGACTGTCCTCACTCCTCACAGCCCTTTCACTCTGGCCCGAGCCCAACCAAGCACGGAAACACCGCTTCATCCACGACCCGCCTCTGTTTCCATCACGCCAACCCCTTCGGCACTTAAATTCATCCACCACAGTGCAATCCAAGCCACCAATTAGCAGCCATGTCTTCCCATATCCCACTCGCCAACGTCCCAGAGCAATTGAGCCGAGGCGCCTCGAGCCAGCAAGAATCGGCGAAGTCCTCCGCCGGGCCGAGTACCCCTTTCAAATTGTAGCCACTCGGTAAGGATTCTTCGATTCCTTGGTTATGGAGCATCCTCTAGATGTTTCTAACCTCTCCATCTTCCAATTTTGCACGCCGACAGTAGGAAACTTCGGCGACGCGTTCTCATTCGCCGCCGCCGTCCTACTCGTCGCCGCCACCTCCGGCATCTCCGCTCCTCCATGGCGAAGGTACCTCTTGATGTCCTTTAGATGCCATAGGACCCTTGCATTAGGTCGATTGCCATAGTTCGTCGCCACCGTGTTAGCCGTCGCCGCTTCGTGGAAAACTCGCTGCACCGCCGCTAGCGCCTCATCCGGCTCGTCGTCGGCGCCACGCAAGCTTGGTCGGCACGAGGATGCATTGGCCGATAGCCTCTCTCACCGCCGTGTGCTCCCTCGCCGTGAGCCGAGCTCCCGAGCCGAGAATGGCACCTCACGGTTTGTCCTCTCCGCCCAAATAAGAAGAATGGAGGCCTCGGCGCGTTATGAGACACTTACAGGTAGGACCCGCCCCTTAAGCTCTATGAGTCAATGACCCGTGGGGTCATGGTCTCAGCTGGAAATTAATCACAGCGTAAACCATGTTGTACGTCTTCCATTGACTCGTAACGGAATTAGAAAAACCGCCTTCGGCCTGGCGCTCACGTGGGCTACGCCATGGGCCGGCCCAATACTATTCATCGAAATTTTCTAGCCTTTTAACAAATTATATAATATCAGTAAGTAAAATCGAATTATTAAAAATCGTTAGACCGCTCCAAAAATTATAGAAAAATTTAGATGAACACCATAAGACCTCCTGGATTTATTAAAAATATTATAAAGAACATCACATGAGTATTAATCTTTGAGAAAATAGTTAAGCTTGTTTTAGGCAATGTCTCATATAAAAATAAGATCTCTAATAGAGTCCTGGTTATTTAAATTAGTAAATAAATTAGGAAAAATTCTAAGAAAATTCTGGGAAGGTTTATATATCAACCTGGACCTAATAAAATTGTGGTCTTCCTTGGTAACCCCACTTAAAGCCCCCGATTAAATCCCAACCCACTTTTAGTAAATTATAAATAGGTTTCCCCATCTATTTTAGTTGATTATTGAATTCATAAAATCATGAGAAATTCCAGACGAACATAAATACGATTTACAAATTTAATAAATTTATTGCACATTTTCAAGATCAATATTGTTCTCTAGATAATTAAAATGAGCAGTTTAACCATTTTTCTTATATATTAGTAAAACAGAAACCGAATTTGATTTAATTTAAATATCAAACGATTTAAATTAAATCATAACATTATTGCAAAGACATAGTTAACCATTAAGGTAATTATGAAAATATTGAGATTTAGCTTAGCATGGTATTTATGCATAATGTCCTAATTAAGGTAATTGAGACCCTCTTTTAATAATTTCCCATTTTTATTAAGATAATTAGGAATTAGATAAAACACTAAGACCAAAACATATTATAAAATCCTAGAAAATATAGTATAGCATTCTAGAACCAAGGGAAATTATACTTTCTGCTTGTCACCCCAAAATTCCCTTTTCGCTAGAATTTCCTAAATTTTCTCTAATTAATTAAAGATTTAATTTAGTGATGACTCTAAAACAATCTTAGGAATTATATGGACCATCTACTTCATCATGATCAATACTAAAATTACTAAATGATTCATAAGTTAGCCCGTTGTCAAATTTCCCAAACATTAAAATTATTCTAATTTAGTTAGACTGAAATAGCCGAACCTAACCGTCTACTAGTTTAGGGTAACATTTTGCATCATCGCATATCATCTTCATAATGCTCACACCCCGTTATCTTTTTGTGAGTTATTATACATTAGTAGCTCATAGAACTTTCTCGATAAGTAGAGAAACTTATTTAAGAATCTCGGTAGCAAGAAGCGACGCCCAGATAGCCGCGACCCTTGTCGCATTCGCATTTCATACATCATCTTTCCAGCATATTTTGGTGTTTATTTGTATTATTTGGCTCTTCACGATAGATTCCGAGGACCCGCGGAGCAACCAAAAGATCAAGACCCAGGTTTCGGGTTCACAGGATCCGGCGAGTTAACATTCACCCTCTAAGGGTTTGCTTTTACTAGGGAGAATCTTGATTTTCCCTAGTGCGAGTTAATACCTACCCTTAATAGTGTTGCTTTTACTAGGGAGAGGATGCGCTTTCCCTAGTGCGAGTTAACATCTTAAACCATAAAAGTGTTTGCTTTTATTAGGGAAAGTCAGCTTTCCCTAGTGCGAGTTAACACTCTAATGGATCACATTGATTCCTAGTTTTATAAAATATTTCATTTACAGTATTAAACTGCATGCTTTTTAAGTAAATATACCTGTTTGTTTAATCATGATAAGGGTGTGAAAGTAGCTGGGCTACATGATGTGAAGGAAGTGTGAGCAGGGCTCGGGGGTAGTACGATCTGAGGCTCTGAGAGTGGACGTACCCCGAGTGCCGCTAAGTGGACAGGCTGGGGTAGAGACGAGGTCTCTCGGACGGGCTGGGGTAGAGACGAGTTCTCCCAGACGGGCTAGGGTAGAGACGAGGTCTCCCAGACGGGTGCATCGGGGATGCAAAGTGGGAAGTCACTGACTATCTGCCTGCGGGGGATAGTTCCTATCACCACAACGCGTGGCCATCGCGCGGTAGTGCAAGTATGAGTTGGGTTCGGGAGTAGTACGGTCCGAGGCTCTGAGAGTGGACGTACCTCGAATGCCACTATACTTGAGGTAAAGGCAGAGGATGCCGTCACCTGCGGGTGATCTGGATTGCACCTACTTGAGTTGCGACCATTAGGGTGGGCTGGCAACCCAACTTTGGACTCGGGCTCTTGTAGGGTAGTGTAATCCCATAACAGGTGTGCCGCACCTGGAATTTGATGGTGGGAGTAAGGAGAACGCTTGGCAGAGTGCCTGGAAACTACCAGGGAATTGGGAACGTTTGGCAGAGTGCCTGGAAACTGCCATAGGATGTGATTTGGATTGTGGTTTGAAACTTGAACTATGATATGACACATTGAAAGTAGAACTTTGGTTAAAAGTGCTAAGTCATAGGCTTTGATTTATAAAACTTGCTTTCTGCAAATAAATAAACCCCAACCTTTCCTTTGGAACCCCTATCACTAAAACTTGCATCAGGTTGGGTGTTAGCTCGTCAGTGTTTGGATGACACTGACCTCACATTCATATTCTCTTTTAGATGGAGAATATGAGCAGGATCAGTATGCCTGCCATGAAGATGAAGGACAGGACTTCGCTAAAGACCAGGACGAGGCATAGGGCGTCTCTCTAGTCGAGTGCTTAGGCATAGCCGGCACGAGACTCTTTTGCATCTTTTGGGTCTTCGCACTCTGATCTTTTGGACTTTCTAACTATTTGGGCCATTGTGCCGTTTGTAATACTTAACAGCCCCTGGGGCTTAATACAGGTATTTGTGTAAAATATAAGACTTCCGCTTGTATGAAATGATTCCGGCTATGTGAAAGGTGTGTACTAGTGTACTGATCCAGGGACTAGTGCAGATCATGTGGTGGGCAAAGGACAGGCCCCATAGTCGTCCACTGGAAAATGGCCGAGGTCATCCCCATCAGGTGTCGTGGTGGGACGACAGTGCTTCCGCAGTCACGGAGGCTCTGGGTGATCATGGCATCCGCGATTGCTCGGACTGTTCCTGAAGCTTGCCGAGGGCTATCTGCACTTGTTGAGCAACTATGTCGCTGATGCTAGCCTGGGTAGCTCTAAGCTGCCTTTCCAATTGGCTGTATTTGTGTAGCTCTCTGGTTTTGCTTCTTGCTCGGCTCCTGTACGTTTGGGGAATCCTTTGCGAATCCGTGTTTCCATGGCGTCGACGAACCAATACCTCTTGTCCGTCCCGGTGCTCCGGTTCGGAGAGCATGTGTCACTCGTCATTCTTCCTATCTGTCACTAAGGAACCTGACTGAGACTGTTGAACGGCTTGTACGATCCTTTGCCCAACATCTTGCACTCCCGGTGCCATCACCAAGCTGCCATCATCCGCAAGGGCCCCCATGAGCCATGAACCAATTTCGCAGCGAAATTCCCGATCAGCGATAGCGGTGGTACATCCTTGGCGATAATTCTTCCTCCCGCTTCTCCCATTTCGGTATAGCCTTGATGTAACCACCGGTGCTGAGATGGTGGTGGTATTTCTTCTTCTGTGCATTTATGTTGTTCTTTTGGCTCGCGGCTTGGCCTTGAGCTAACAGCTCGTATTCCTCAAACGCTTCCCAGTGATCGGCCAGCTTAGGAAATAGATTGAAGTCAGGCCTTTCTCCTTTCTACACATACTTGGCATTTAGAGACGTCTTCCAAGACTGAAATACGGTTGCCATCTTTTTCAAAATGTATTTCTTTACTTTGTCTTCGAACCCTTCAGGGAATTTGAAATTGTCCTTAATATCTGTCCACAGTAGATCCTTGGTAACTTGAGGGACTTCAGCCCATTTCTGGATGCTAATTGGGACGTGGTCTCTTACATGGAAACCACAAGCGTTGTTGAATTGGCCAATTGCTGAATGAGGGGTAATCGGCATCCCGTCGGAGTTAACTTCGGTAAATACATGCTTTGCCGATGGCTTCTTGTTAGGTCCTCGCTTCGATTGGTTGCTCGATATACCCTGCTTAAATTACAGAAAAATATGAGTGTGTTAAGATTGCTCGAAAGGCGGCGTGTACCAGGGCATTATTGTGGCATTACCTCGGCCCAAAGTGTCCACAAAGATCACCGAACACACGGTAGTAGCATTAGTGTCGCCTTGGTTCACGGCCTCATCGGCAGCAGCGTCAGCGTTACCTTCGACATATCCTCTGATGCTACCCTGCGCGATCGAGTCTAGCAGGAATTATTCTTCCTCATCGAAAATATTGTCAACACTGCGGCCACTGCCTGGTTGCTCCATCTATATATCATAATTGCGAAACAATGTTAAATTAGTATTGCCACCTGTGCACATGACATAATTGTGAAACATTGTTAAATATATCGTCAGCACTACCTATATCTCTCTCTATCTCTCTCTCACTATCTCTCTCTATCTCTCTCTCACTATCTCTCTCTAGCTGCCTCTCTCTAGCTAGCTCTCTCTAGCTCTCTCTCACTATCTCTCTCTAGCTATCTCTCACTATCTCTCTCTAGAGGGGCTTTTCGGGGGATTCCTTCTCTATTCTTCCTTTTTTATTTAACTGACTTTTCAGATGTTTAAAATTTCAGTACTTGTGTTTCATATTATTTTAGAATGTTTAAAATTTCAGTACTTGTGTTTCATATTATTTTAGAATGTTTAAAATTTCAGTACTTGTGTTTCATATCATTCTAAAATTTAAGTACTTGTGTTTCATATTATTTTAGAATGTTTAAAATTTCAAGACTTGTGTTTCATATTATTTTAGAATGTTTAAAATTTCAGTACTTGTGTTTCATATTATTTTAGAATGTTTAAAATTTCAGTACTTGTGTTTCATATTATTTTAGAATGTTTAAAATTTCAGTACTTGTGTTTCATATTATTTTAGAATGTTTAAAATTTCAGTACTTGTGTTTCATATTATTTTAAAATGTTTAAAATTTCAGTACTTGTGTTTCATATTTTTTGAAATGTTTAAAATTTCATTGCTTAATTTCTATATATGATTGAAATATACAAGTTTCATACAGGAGCACATCTTAACTAGTAACATACTTTGTCTTTACAAGTGTGCCTTCGTTATGATCGTGGCGTATATACGGAGCATCGACATCTGTGTCGTTCAGGACACTTATGTCGACATCCACCGCAAAAGGAGGGAGCTCATCGAACTGACTATACTCTTCCTCGTCTGTGACATCCTCAACTCCGACAATCCTTCGTTTGACTTAGAGAACCACGTGTCACTTTGGCTTGTCCTTCTGCTTCTTGGATTTGCTTGACATGTCCATTACATAGAAGACCTGTCTCACATCATTGGTGAGAATGAATGGTTCACGCCTATAGCCGACTTGTGTCAGGTCTACGGTTGTCATGCCATATTTGTCGATCTTCACGCCGCTTGAACTAGTTTAACCCATTGGCACTTGAATAGAGCGACCTTCAAAGGTCCGTAGTCAAGCTCCCATATCTCTTCTATGAAACCATAATATGTGTCCACCTTGCCAGTGTTGTCCGCGGCATCTATACGGACGCCACTGTTCTGGTTCGTGCTCATCTTATCCTGGGATTTCGTGTAAAATGTGTAACCATTTATCTCGTACCCCTTGAATGTCACGATTTCACTAGATGGTCCACGAGCCAGGCGTTGCAACTGTTCATTGTCTGACCCTTCCGAAAGGATGTAGTTTTGTAACCAAGTGCGAATGAATCCATGTGCCTCGGTGTTATCCAATCCTCGACCTCCTCGAATTCGGCGTAGAATACTCTGTGTCTTTGAAGGACATAAGGGGCCACTACAGTAGATTGTTTCAGAACCGTCAAATGTGCTTTTAAAAGTAAGCAGATCTTTGCATGCAAGTGCTTTCCGACCTAGTGTCCCTTTTCCCCGGAGCCTCCCCTCATGGCGTGATATAGGGACACCAATCGGATTTAGATCATTAATGTAATCCACACAGAACTCAATCACCTCCTCCGTGCCATACCCCTCGGCTATGCATCCTTCTGGACGAGAACGGTTACGGACATACCTCTTTAGGACACTCATGTACCTCTCGAAAGAAAACATGTTGTGTAGAAACACGGGTCCGAGAATACCTATCTCCTTGACAATGTGAACAGTGAGATAAACCATAATATCAAAGAATGCAGGAGGAAAGATCATCTCAAGGCTAACCACACTTTGTACCACGTCATCCTGCAGCTTACTTAGTTTATCTGGGTCAATAACCTTTTGCGAAACCGCATTGAAAAAGGAACACAGCTTTGTGATTGTCCCCCGGACCCACTCGGGCAAAATACCTCTCACAACCACTGGGAGCAACTGTGTCATCAACACAAGACAGTCATGGGATTTCAGGTGGACAATTTTATTCTCTTTCATGTTTATGAGTCTCTTTACATTCGAGGAGTATCCGGAAGGGACCTTCACACTGTTTAAGCACTCTATCATGCTTTTTTTTCTCTTCTTTGCTTAGAGTGTAGCTCGCAGGATGTAGATAATATTGTCCTTTGCCTGTCTTTTTTAGATGTAGATCGTTCCTCAGTTCCAAATGTTTTAGATCCCTCCGAGCTTGCAGTGTATCTTTTGATTTGCCGTACATATGTAAGTATCCTAACAGGTTCACGCAAACATTCTTCGTGATGTGCATGAAGTCAAGTGAGTGACGAACCTCCAAAACTTTCCAATAAGGCAAGTCCCAAAATATTGACTTCTTCTTCCACATGGGTGACTGATCTTCTTCATTCGGTATAGATTTTCTCCCAGGACCCTTTCCAAAAACTACTTTCAGATCCTTTACCATAGCAAACACACGCGGCCCACTTCGATGCTCAGGCTTAGCACGAAGGTCTGGTTTCCCGTTAAAATTCCTGCCTCTCTTCCGCAACGGATGCCTCGTAAGAAGAAACCTACGGTGGCCCATGTACACAACCTTCCGAGAGTTTTTGAGGTACATGCTGTCCGTTTCATCTAAACATTGCACGCAAGCTCTATATCCTTTTATAGTTAGGCCGGACAGGTTACCAAGCGCAGGCCAGTCGTCGATGGTAACAAACAGCAATACACGTAGGGTGAAATACTGTCTTTTGTGCTCATCCCATACCCGTACACCATCCTCCCACAATGTTACAAGATCTTCAACCAATGGTTTCAGATAGACATCGATGTCGTTTCCGGGTTGCTTGGGCCCTTGGATCAACAACGGCATCAATATGTACTTTCGCTTCATGCACAACCAAGGAGGAATGTTATAGATACATAGTGTAACAGACCAGGTGCTATGGCTGCTGCTCAGCTCGCCGAACGGATTCATACCATCCGTACTCAACCCAAACCTTATGTTTCTCGCCTCATCTGCAAAGTGCGGGTATGTTCGATCGACTTTCCTCCACTAGGAGCCATCAGCGGGGTGTCTAAGCATCCCGTTGTCCTTACGCTCTTCTTTGTGCCAACGTATCAACTGGGCATGCGCTTTGTTAGCAAACAGACGCTTCAATCGGGGGATGACAGGAAAATACCACACCACCTTAGCGGGAGGTCTCTTCTTCATACGCTCCCCATCTATTTCTCCTGGGTCGTCACGCTTCATCTTATAACGCGATTCTTTGCACACTGGACAAACATCAAAATCCTCGTACTCATTGCGATACAGGATACAATCGTTAGGACATGTGTGTATCTTCTGTACTTCTAATCCCAAAGGACATACGACTTGCTTGGTCGCATATGTAGATTGCATGAGTGTTATCTTCCGGAAGCAACTTATTTATGAGTGATAACAACTCATCGAATCCCTTATTTGAGACACCATTCGTGGCCTTCCATTGCATTAGTTCCAGTGTGGTGCGTAGCTTTTTGTGGCCCTGCCCATAGTTTGGGTACAAAGGAGTCCTGTGGTCCTCTAACATGCGCTGGAACTTGTCGAATTGTCTTTCATCTCTGTAGTCTCCCTCTCCGTCACGCAGCATCTGGTCCAGCTCATCATCACCAAACTCTCCGAGTGTATCTTCCACCGAACAGTATTGCCTGGCGTCTGGGATACTGTTCAAACCCTCTTCTTCTTCCTCGTCGTCTTCATCATCTTCCTGGCTAATCCCCTGTACTTCGCCATGGTTGGTCCAACAGGTATAGTTTGGCATGAATCCTCTAATTATCAAATGGTTCATAACCTGCCATCGGTGGGAGTGCTCCTTCTCATTCTTGCGGTCTACACACGGACAACATATGTAGCTGCCTGCAGGCAAGAAGGCAACGGCCGGATCCAGAAAACCCTGCACGCCATCAATGAACTCTCTGGAGCGACGGTCCGCATTGTACATCCATTGCCGGTTCATCTACACCAAGTTATATTTTATTAAAAAAATATAGTTACATTTCAGAATCTAAAGCTCACAAGAGTTATTTCTAATTACTTTTTGTTCTTCTTCAGTCTACAATTAAAGACAATATTTTTTTTCCTGCAATAAAAAACTCCACCTAGACTTATTCTTTTTTGTCCTTCTACATTTATTGAACTAAAACTAACTAATTGTTACATTTTTTTAATTATTTTTTATCCTTCTACAATTTTGAAACTAATTATTTTTCCCATTCTACCTTTCTAATTATTTTTATCCTTATACATTTTTAACTAAACCTAACTAAAAATTTTTTACCCTTCACATTTATTGCACAAAAAAATAACTAATTGTTACATTTTTTTAATTATTTTTTAATCCTTCTACAATTTTTAACTAAAACTAACGAATTATTTTTCCCTTCCTACCTTTTTTTTCCTTCTAATTTTTGCCTTATTTATTTCATACTCCAATAATTAGTTCCTAAAATTATGGTGATCAAGCTAGCTAGCAAATTTATCATTCAATTTTGGATCTTAAAGCAAACGACTTAATTTTAAGATCAACTCCCTAAAAATTAGGTGATCAAGCTAGCTAGCAAACAAGTTTGGTAGCTAGCAAACAAGCAAAAAACTTTTCAGTGATGAAAAGCTAGCTAGCAAACAAACACACCTTTCAGCGAACAAATCAACATTTCTTCACATCCAATGAAAAAAAAAACAAAACTTAGGTGAGAAGGATGTTAACATGACGTTACTAACCTTGAAACACTTAATTTGCAGCTAAATCACCTCAATTGAAAATTTAGGCAGCACCTCCCCTTGAACAGTAGCTTGGCCCTTCCTGTTAACACTTTCCGTTCACCTCTGCGCTCTTGGGGAGGAAGGAGATATTTTAAATGCGCTGGGCGGGAGGCTTCTACAACCGGTTTGAGACACCAACCGTTTCTAGAGTTTCCATTTTACAACCGGTTGGTGTATCAAACCGGTGCTGAAAATCCACAACAGGTTTGGGACACAAACCGGTTGTAGAGATGTGCCTTCACACGCGGTTCGTGTTTCAAACCGCTTCTAGAAGTCATCTCCCGTCCGTTGCCCACGAACCGGTTCTAGTACGAAGATTACAACGGGTTCACACCAAACCGCTTCTGATGGACCGATTGTGATGTCCAGTTCTATAGTAGTGGCAAGGCCGTCGGCGCCCTGGAGGGCTCCGGCGCCTTCAGCGTGCCCCTCGCCGGCGACCTTCACGGCGCCGACTGCTTCGCGCAGCTCCACAGCGCGGCGAACGCGCCGTGCCCCGGTCAGGACGTTGGTTGTAATCCTGGCCGCAAGTTGCATGTCGGCAAGCAAAGTAAAAATTAACTTGACTACTAGCTGGCTTAGCTGTATATTAATTGGAGCCATAAAATCCTTAAGTCGGTTGTAACAGCAAGAAGAAAAATTAGACTTGTCTACTTGATACACGTATGTGGTAGAACATGTTAGAAGCTAGCTGGACAAAAATCTTTAAGCTACGTTGTTTAGTTTAGTCGGTTCATGAGCACCCTATAAATAGATGTTCATGCTTCAAATGAGATGTAATGTGAGATGTGTGCTTGAGTAATAAAATTCTCCAAGAGCAGAGTGCTCTGTTTTGGTGCTGTGCCGTATTAGCTACAGTTTTTCAGGGCATGCACTGTGATCCTGAGCTGCAACCAACACAGGAGCCGTCCAAAGATCGTGGCGGTGTCGCAGGGCGCCTTCGTGGCTGTGCCTGGCAAGACGCATTACCCATCGGCGGAGTGCGCGTCGGCCACCCTCTGCGGCCCGATCAAGAAGCACTTCATGGACCACTTCCACAAGAAGTCTGTGCCGCCCAAGCCAGAGCCCAAGCCGCAGCCCACGCCCACCTACGGCGCCTCGCCGTCGTCGCCGACTCCGATCTACCACCCTCCGGCCAAGAACTAAAAGGCTCAAGGATGTCATGAGTGACCGACGTTGCATGGATGGGTCCCGTGGTCGTCTATGATTTCCTGTTCTGTTATTCTCTTCAGAACGGTGTGACATGTATCTGTGTGTATTTATTGTTGATCTGTAATGTCTGTATCTCTTTTCATACATGAAGTTATTATGAGAGTTAATTTAATCTATTGAAGAAGTCTGAAATGTTTGAAGTGCCAGGAACAAAATGGTTTTATAGAAATTTTTGTGACATATAGAAGTTATAAACTACGAAGGACTCGAACCTCTCACTGGTCTTGAAGCACTCGAACGTGAGTAGTCTCAAAGATTTCTTAAAGATAAATAGAAACCAATTTTGGTCATTCATCTTTGTTTGACCAGAATGAATGGTGAATTGGTGACCAAAACAAATTGGATTTATAGAAATTTTTTGTGACATATAAACCCTGAAGGACCCAAAACTCACACGTCTCGAGGATTCATTTAGAGAAAATTTATTAGACGACTCTGAGAGAACATGTACGGTCAACACAAAATGTTACACTTTAATTAATAACATTAGAAAATGCACCGTTTTCATTTTTACCATTTCATCCGACTTCCATCAAATATAACCATTTTGCTCTCACTCTATTTCGTCCCATATCTCCCCCATCTCTCCCCCAACATCTGGTGGCAACGACCTGGAAGAAAAGGCCTCACTATTCCCTGGCCTGCACTGCCGCCATGAACTCACCATTGGCTGCTGCCATGTCTCGCCATGAGGCACCGCCATGGGTTGCCACCCGACAACACTACGTACTCGGAGCCCCCTCTCTCCCCTTCTCCCTTTCCCCAATGCCCTTGGTCATCCTCTAGCATGCTGCTAGATTGGGCCCACAAGGGTGAACACATAGCCGTTGTCAGTCGCCATTGCCGGGATAGATCCAACGGGGATGTCACAAAAACCTTAGGGGATCAATTGTTTGTTAGGCCATATCTTTGGTCTAACCCATGATGGAATGCCTACTTTGCCTCCCACCAAATCCAATTCATGTTGTTCAGACCATAGTCAAATGACTCGAAACCATGAATCCCTCGTTTACTCATATGCAGTGGGAGTTCTCCAATTTTATTTGGCCTTTTGTGCTTGGGCAACGAATTCCTGGGCTTATCCCAGCACCATTTGTTGTACATCGGGATTTGTATGCACCTTTTCAGTACCCTTCTGCTTAGTTCTGTGAAAAGACCTCTTTCATCTCTTCCTTCTTAGCAAACCATCCACATTCTTTTACAAACACATCTCTCCCCTCTCTCAGTCTAGATCACAATAATCTAGACCATTGTACACCAACCTTCCATCTGTATTTATGCAATCTGAATGTGATCATAATGTAAGAAATATGCCCTAGAGGCCAATCATGGAGATAATTGTAATATGTTATGCTTATATGGTTCCATTAATGATCTCATATTACAGATAATCAAGTACGACTTGGTTGTAAAACTCTGTAATACATAATGACATCATTATAAAGTTATCCCTTGATTTTGTTTATTGGCTGGAACACCAATAATAGACATGATATAATCAAGCACATGGGTTGTTGTGATAGTTATGTTTTACAGGCTATGGATATGTGATATCAATACAATCATGTGGATACACATATAGGAGTACATAGTATCGGACTGACCCGCTTTGTAAAACACCTTTGAGGATATAATGTGTCATAGGTGATTTCATACAATGATAATGTTTGATCCTCGGACCTGAGATCAACACAGTTTCCTACATGATGATGGCATGCTTTGATATTGTCTAAAGTTATTCCGTAACTGGATAACGATAAGGGCTTTACTCGGGTATGTTTTGAATCATGCAGAGGGAAGTGATTGATCAAGATGGGAGTTGTCCTCCTCGTTCAGAGGAAAACGATATCTTCGGCCGCATCGATGAAATAGACTAAAGGATGTGCATGGCCATGCCCGAACGATCAAGGAGTTGATCGATCGATAAGGCTTGTCCATTTCGGAAAATCGAGTAAAAGGGCTTAACAGCATAAGGATAACACATCTCGACCTTGGGTTAAGTCAATATATCAATAGAGACGAAAGGATCAACATTTGATCATTGAGAGGTTCGTCGAATCGCCGACCTTCATGCAATTTGAGTAGTCGCAATGTTTTGCTAGAAGCCGCTTGCAATTTGTAGATCGAAATGAGATTTTGATTTACGGTCAACATTGCATGAACCTACAGGGTCACACACATAGAACAAGGTTTAGGCAGGTTTATGAAACCTCCACTCGTGACGTATGTTCAATGCGATTGAACGAGGTATCTGGATGTTTCCGGAAAGCTAAAACACTGTAGCAGTGCTGAATGCATTGTTCTTATGCTGGAACACTGTAGCATGTCGGTGGTACTGTAGCAACCGACCTATAAACAGTGTTCGTGTCGGCAGCACTGTAGCAGCCTCTTGCTACAGTGCCAGATCTGGTACTGTTGCTACAGTATTTTGTCTATATATATAGATGGTCATGCTTCAAATAAAAAAATGAGAAGAAAAGTGAGAAAAAGGAAAAAAAAGATAGAAGGAGAAGAGGGAAGGAAGGAGAGAAAAGGAAAAAGGTGTAAGAGTTACACCTGTTTCAGAGAAAGCCACGAGGGTCGTGTAATCCGGTGCTAGCACACCGAAGCACGAAGCCGAAGGCCTGTTCGTGTGGATACCTGAAGGACACAGCTACTTTGCTGTGATAGGTCTGACGGGTATCTCTCCGCTGCGATAACCGGGCGTTGAAGGCTACGAGCAAATCCATCTCCGAGGCTTCACCTTAATTCTCCAGGGCCACGGTATGTGTTTATATGCTTTTATGTGAACTAATCTTAGTTCTAATGCATGCGATGATCTTGGGAAGGGAATGAAAATTTTGAAACGCATGGGTCTTACCCTAGCCATTTCCCAGCACATAAGTGTTTTAATATGAATGAAATAGTGCAAAAACTAAAATGGATAGAACATTTTTTAATCCGTACGAGTGGAATTATCTGTTCGAACGATCTGTGAAGCGAAAAAAATAGATCTTTTTTATTCTTTGTTCTTTCCTATTCATGTTACAAATGAGAAGGGGGACATGTACGTAATACATGTGTCGTTGGCCCAAGCCGGACAACTCAAGAAGGGGCAGCCCCCAAGGTGCTCAAGCTCTACGCGAGGGTGGAAGAACCACGGGGACTAGCTCAAGAGGAACTGGCAGACTTAGAGATTTTAGTTTTTTCCTTAAGATTTCTTGTGTCATTTTCACTTGAGTCCTGCATTTATACAAGGAGATCACAAGCTTATTCGGACTAGAATACCCTCAAGCCTCGCCGGCCTAGGCGATAAAGTAGGGACGGCAGGATCTTTTCTCTAGTAATGACCTTCGTGCCCCTTCTTTATCGCACTGTCTAGGGCTACTATGATTTTCTTTTGGCTAACAGGCATTGATTCTTAAAATACCCTACAATCGTCTATCTAATGATGGGTTACAAGGGTCATTACAACTTTTATTAGCGGTTACAGTTTGTCCCCTGGCTTGGAAGGTAATGACGCTTTTCCTAACACACTTTATCCTTGTCTGGTACAGGCTGTCTCCTAGGAGGTCGAGTAGCGTCAAGAAACCTAGCCCTTCCTCCGAAAGTACTCTACTTCATGAAGGACGCTTTCTCATCGGATGCAGCCTCCTTCTTGGTCTATTCTTGAGCCTTCTATTTCGAAGTGGTCCCTTCGCCAGGCACCTCCGAGTGAAGGACCTGCGAGGCTCCGGCGTGGCTTCGCCTCCTTTGGCTGGGCGCTCCGTCCTGAAGTGGCCCCTTGCCGGGTGCTTCTGAGTGAAGGACCTGTGAGGCTTCGGCGCGACTTCGCTTCCTCCAGCTAAGAGCTCCATCCCGAACAGTGGCGAACGCATGACTAAATTAGAGGAGGGGCTAAACTAAACATACCAACTATAAAAAAAATGTGGCAAAATTATACCAAATATAGATTTCAACAACTAGTTCAATACAAATTCATACATAAATATTAAATAACCAAGTAAAATAAAGTAGAAGTTTGTGACATACCCGCATATCATAAAGCCAGAAGCCGCTAGCGTAGTGTCTAGCGACACGCTAGCTACGACTAGGAGTTGGAGGCGAGCCCATCCTACGAGTTTTCATCTTCTGAAAATAGTCCATAATTGCTCCATCATCAATGGTTTTGAATATTTCTCTTTCTGTGTATCACACCATTAAATTATTGAGCCAATCATCGGAGACTTTGTTGGGCAAGTCAGTCTTGATAATCTTCATTGTCAAAAAAATCCTTTCAACAGATGCAGTTGCCACAGGAAGTATCAGTGTAAGTTCAATAAGACGATAGACCAATGGAAATGTTTTATTTTTTTCAAGTTGAACCATCTTTTCTGCTAGCATGGCAACGTCATGACATTCACGGAATTCTACACTTCTCTTGACATTCAAAATGTAGTTTTGAAGTTGAGTCCTCAATAATATGCGACCACCGAAGGAGAAATCATCGACATAAATCTTCGCATGTCGCATAAGCTTGCCCACATCAAATTTAGAGAATGATTGTGTTGGATCAAGAGATGACATGCGTATCAAGAGCTCCGTAGAAACTTCATTAAAGCGATGATTAAGTTCTGACTTAGTGGCATCCATTGCAGCATAAAAGATGTCAACTATATAAAAATGATCAAGTGTCACTGTATTGCCATGACGTGCCATTCGACCCATAATTGGTGTGCTTTCATTCAAATTTGGAACTACCATGCCATTTGCTTCACAAAAATTTTTAGTCCTTTCAAACAATGATTCCCATCCATTATCCCTCATATTTTGCAAGTTCTCTTTCACATCCAAAATTAAACCCATGGCATGAACAATATCTAGATCCTTTCTTTGAAATTCATTTGACATCTCATCAGTAATACCCAACAAATTTAACATCACATGCAAGATGAACACAAATTCAAAGCTTTCCATCTTTTTTAATAAACCATATGCTCCACCAGAATTAGAAGGTTGGCGACTATCATGACTAACAATTTCTAATATCTCCTCTGTTGCCTCCCACATTTCATACAAGTGAAGCAAGGTCTTATGATGTGAGCCCCATCTAGTATCTCCAGACCTACTTAGGCTAGTTTGTTGATGCAACCGCGTTCCAGTTATAACTAAGCCACTCTCTACCTTCTGCAATAAGATCTGATGTTGCCTTTCAATCAAAGCACCCATTCTTTTGCAAGATGAACTAACAGTGTTAACTATCATAGGAACATAATTGAAAAAATTGGCAATAGCTTTGATTCCACTAGAGACAGTAACAACTATTAATTGCAATTGATAGGCAAAGCAATGGACATAGAAAGCACATGGATTTTCATCTCGAATTTGTCTTTCCAAGCCATTGAATTCCCCTCTCATATTTGAAGCACCATAATAACCCTGCCCGCGAAGTCTCTTTGTAACATCCTCATTTTCAAAATCATGCATACATGCATTGCATTGCATTTGGAAATTTTTGAAATTCAAAACCCTTTTAAAATGAGTATGTTCCTTGGAAAAATAATTTAAAACGATTTATTTAAGCTAAGATAAAAAGAATATAATTATGTTGTTTTGATTATTTAAGACTTAATTTCTTATTTTGACAGTAACTTCAAAACTAAAATTTGAATTTATATTTGAATCCCTCTCTTCCCGTTGAATTTGGCTGACAGGTTTGGAAACCCCCTAATTCCTCCCCTTCCATCTTTATCAATAGAAAGCCCTCCCTAATTATAGTAGATTCCAAACCCCATTTGATTCCTATCCTAATTCCCCTAGAATTCGTCCTAATCCCCTACTTAAACCCCCACCCCACGTCGTTCTCATCTGGAACCAAATCCAGGAAAACCCTTCCCCGTTCATCTCTCTGCCTCTCGCCGGAATTGCGATTTGCGCTCTTCACCGTCGTCGGAGCCGCCGGGAAGTTCGTCGGAGCCGATTCTTCATCGCCCAGCCGCCGGAGCTCCTTGCCACGAAATTGTCGCCGTGGTGAGCCCCTCCGCCGACTCCATCCTCCTAGAAGCCTCGCCGACCCCTTCGCCGCCACCATCTCACCGCCGGCGAGCCCGCCGCCGTGCTCCTCCGTTCGCGCCGCCAAGACGCCGACCCGCCGCCTCGGGCACTCCTGCTGTTAAGCCGCCACCGCCATTAGAATCCCTCGCCGCCTGGTGCTTACCGCCGCCCGCCTTCGTGCCTGCGCGCCTCGCCGCGCTGCCATGCGCCCCGCCGCGCCGCCTAGGTATGCCAGCGCCGCCGCCTCGCTTGATGCCCCGCCGCCCAACTCCGGCGGAGCGCCGCCCTCGGCCCCCTCTCTCTTTCCCCCCACCCGTCGCCGCTCGCCGGAATTGCGATTTGCGCTCTTCGCCGTCGTCGGAGCCACCGGGAAGCTCGTCGGAGCCGATTCTTCATCGCCCAGCCGCCGGAGCTCCTCGCCACGAAATTGCCGCCGTGGTGAGCCCCTCCGCCGACTCCATCCTCCTAGAAGCCTCGCCGACCCTTCGCCGCCACCATCTCACCGCCGGCGAGCCCGCCGCCGTGCACCTCCGTCTGCCGCTTGAGCCTTACGCCGACCCGCCGCCTCGGGCACTCCGTGCCAGCCGCCGCCGCCATTAGAATCCTCGCCATACTGGTGCTTACCCGCCGCGCGCGCCGCCGTCATGTTGCCGCTTGCCGCCAGCGCGCTTAGGTATCGCCGCGCCGCCTAGGTATCGCTGCGCCGCCGCCTCGCTTGATGCCCGCCCAACTCGTGAGCGCCGCCTGACCCTCTCTCTCTTTCACCTGTCGCCGCTCGCCGGCCGGGGCGCCGAGCCGAGCCCCGCCCAAAGACCTCCCTGCTCTATCTCACTGCCGGGAGGGGCCCGCCGGTCAGCGTCCTCCAAGACGCAGCGTGAGGCCGAGTGGGCCGGCCCATCTTGGCTCCGGCCCAATGCCCCCCTTCCCCTTTATTTTCCTTATTTGCAGATTATGCATAATATTGTAAATTCCATATAAATTCATAGAAAACTCCAAAAATTGTGAAATAAATTTTGTTATATTCATAAAATTCTAAATTATTTTTATGTACTGTTTATTTACATGTTTCTGTTAAAATTAAATTTTGATAATTATATTAGTTCTTGCATGTGTAGGAATTTTATAAATTAATTTAGAGATCCAGAAATACCAAAAATCATTTTATAAAGTTAGATATATTATAATATGATTTCTGTACTGTTTTGGTAAAATTTTGAAATTTATTTATTATTAACTCTCTTTTGTACCTTTAATATTAAGATTATAAAAATCATAACTAATTATAGGGAACTCTAAAAATAATGAAACCAATTTCAGAAGTTTTATAAAATTATTTTATACTGTTCTGTACTGTTTGTATCATCCTCATGACATGTCATGCATGCATCATATTTTATCGCACATGGTTCTTATTGTATTTCTTTTAAACGTTAGATCCGTCCGCTGAAGGAGACTTCGCCGCTGATCAGTCCAACTACCAAGATCAAGGCAAGACATTGTGCCATGTTGCTATTACCCAATTTTCATAAATGTTTTATTAGATTTTTGCAAAACCTAGATGCTAGTTAAAAGTTAAAAACAATATTTAAGCTAAGTTGTAGATAAGTCCTATATGATTGATATACACAGCCAATCTCATCAACCTTAGCTAATTAATATTATTTAATCTTGCTGCCATCCTTGTTTAGTGATTTTTACATTACCTGCTTAGCAAATGCAATCTAGAGACTTACTTTTGTGTTCAACCCCGATACAAACTTGATTGCAAATTGAATGGCCGGTAGTGGGTGCTACCGTGTCGGGAATTGTCTGTAGGGATAGTGGGTGCTATCCGGGCTTTTTAAATGGTTTCTCAATCGGGGTGGATGGTTGCAAGGTGGTTGGCAACTGCTCGGTGGCAGTATGCTCGAGATTGGGTTGATGGTGGACCATACCCGCTTGACTTAAGGATCGATTCCTTGTGGTACCTAGACTAGTTCAACAAAGGCGACCATTGAGTGCTGTATGGGTGTCTGGTTGAGTACCCTTCGGACTTTTAGTCCGGCATTCCCGTGGAATAGGGAGTGGGCATCTGGATATGTCCATAAGAACAGAACCTTCCTTTGTGGTTGGGAGTGGGTATCCGGTGTGTCCATAGAATGAACCTATCGGCACAAGAGGGGCATTGGTGTGGAAACCTTAGTGGGAATGCCGGTCTAAGGGAAGGTTGTGGTGAAAGACCTCGTGGTGTCCACTTCCTTTGGGTGATTCCTAGAAGCCACCTACTCATGGGTAAAGCGCACAACTTCGCAGAGTGTAAACTTTCATGAAAGCCTCGCCCAATGGTTAAGGGTGAACGACGGAAGCTACCCCACTGTAGTTTTGTAAAATTCTCTTCTCCCTCTCTTTGTTTTGGGAATTGCCTTGCAATCGGTGTTGCATGTGCGTGGTTGTCTTCATGGTGGGTGCCATGATGATCTGGTTAAGTCAGTAGGTGCTGTCTTTTCCAATAGAAAAGGATTATAAAGTTCAAACTTCAATTTCAAAATCGCTTTCTCAAACTAGGTTTAAAAGTTCGAAACTTAGCTTTATGCAAAACTTCCCCAAACCTCCCCTTGAAACCTGCATAGCATCTAGGCATTGTCTTGCAAGTAATTAAGATTACTTACCTCGAGTTTATTCTCGGGCTGCTCATTCCAACGAGCAGGATGCGACGCCGATGAGGAAGTGTACCAAGACGGGGATTTCGCTGATGGTATTCAGGATGAAGACTACTCCGACGTCTAGGAGCGCATTCTTCGGGCATTCCTGTGGAGTTGTGATTTGGTTTTCATTAGCGTTGAACTGTTATTTAAATTTCATTGCTAGGCCTTGGAGCCTGAACTTTGTAATAATTATGCGACTCTGATGTAATAAATTACTTTTCGTTGAATGGTGATGATTCAAACTGTATATCTGTGTGTACTAGCTACTTGATCCAGGGACTAGTACAGGTAAGACACAGCAGGGATTCGACTCCGTTTTTCGGGTCCTGACACTCTTGAGAGGCAAATCTTATGCTGCCAAGACATCAAGCAATGCACCTTTCAATGTAGCTGAAGTGCACTTTTTAACATGCACAAGTTTTAAAAACCTTTCCATAACCTTGCCTTGATCGCTAACAAATCTGCATTTAGAAACCATTTGACTGCAATGAAGTATTGAAGTACTAACATAAAAACATAAATAACTATGAAACTAACTACTAACCTCACAATGACGGCCATTTGCTCCTTGACTGATACGTCTCGCGATTCATCAATAAGTATAGAAAAATTCCTACCTCCAATCTCACCCATAATCACCTCATTGATTTATTCTGCACAAGCTTTTGCAAGGTCTTTTTGAATCCATGGAGACACCATGGTACAATTTCTAGGGGCTACATCAAATGCTTTCCTTACTTCTTCCTTCTTATCTATGTACCACTCCACTAACTCTCTAAAATTCCCTCTGGGGGCGTTTGGTTGCCGTATGAGCTCAGCCAGGCTGTATGAGCTCAGCCAGGCTAGTGGGAGCTAGGCTGAGGTGATGCAAGAGATGTTGTTTGGTTGGTTGCACTAGGAGGGAGGGGATATACAAATTCAAAAGATGAAAATCAAAAACAAAGAAAATAAATTCAAAAGTGAAAATAAAAAAATTTAAAAAAATATTGAAACAAAAATAAATTAAAAAACACAAAAAAAAATTCAAAAAACAAATACTAAAAAATCAATAATTTGAAAACAAAAAATAAAAATTCAAAAAATTCTGAAATTTTTTCAATACCTCGTACTTGAATCCACTGTTCCATTTTTTTCTTTCATTGAATTTGGATGTCGTTTGAATTTTTAAAATTTTCTCAAAGGAAGAAAGGAACCAGTAATACACTATGACAGACTGACCAGCAGCGTTATTGTGCTAGCTCTGCTCAAGATACAACAACCAACCCAGTAGTTTCTTGGGAGCCAGCCAAGACAAGAGTTTTTGCATGGGGCTGGCCTGGCTCCAGCCTCCACGCAGCCAACCAAACAAGCGGTGCCTGCACGAGACGAGCCTGGCCTAGCCGGATGCAGGCAACCAAACGCCCCCTTTGTTAATGGAAGTAGAAGATTCGTCATGTCCACGAAAGGCTTCAACTTGCATAAGGAGAAATCTTGCATAATCCAGAGAAGCGGTTAATCAGATTTTGTATGCAATTTCTTCCTCCTTGCCACGAGCCTCCAATTTGCGTGATATACTTAACCTTTGATTATTGAAATCCTCACAAGCTTGTCTACAAAAGCTATGGACACTATTAGGGCCACCTACATGACTATCCATAATGTGCAAAGCTTTTTTCCAATTTACAAACCCAACTTTTGTGAAGGCATCTTGGCCAAAATATTTAGGATGCGCAGGACTCTTAAATAGAAAGCAAATGAAACGAAAAGCGGCATCCTTTGAGATACTATATTCTAGCCAATCATATCTCTTAAACCATCCTTCTTGAAAGGATCTCCGACAATCCATCATTTTTTGTGGAAAGGCATATCCGATTGGACGTGTTGGACCTCTCATTAGATATGCCCTCCTCACTTGATCTCTAATCTCAACAGGATAATCTTCAATTGGTTTACGACAAGCTGGATCGGCAATAACATCATTTGAATTAAAATCTTCAATTCGAGGCTTCTTTGGTTGAGTTACGCTCTCGTTCGTCGGAGGGTTGCTTGAACTTGCATTATTTGAAAAATAGAAATGCAATGTTCGTTTATCCATCTCATCAATTAAACAATAAAAACTCATCATAATTCAGAATTTAGGAATCAGGATATAAGTACTAAATTAGTAATCTACTTACTAATTGGAGTAATTAGCAATGCTATTTGGTAATGCCATTATGCCAAGAAAATTGGTGTGGGATGGATCTGTCTACTCACCTCGAATCAGAGCCTACTCGGCTCAGTGCGGGCAGTTGGCCGGCTGCGGACTGCAACGCCAGCTCGTCCCTCAGACCTCAGGCCTCAGTCCCTGCCTCCCTGGCTCACTGCTGGCTGCAGGCTGCAGCGCGGCAGCGTCGGCCAGCACAGCGAGCTAGGCGCTAGCGCCTTGTGGCCAGTGGCTAGCGCCTAGCAGTGGCTAGCAGAGCGGCCCCCAGGCCCCAGCACAGCGCCGTTGCCAGTCAGCGTTGCAGGCTGCAGCGCGTAGCGGCGGAGCATCCAACGCCTAGCGCAGCAGTGCCTAGCCCCAGCGAGCAACATGGCAGCACGGAATACCCACACGGGACGTGGCATCGTGGCAACCAGCGTCGCTCCTCGTGTCGCTATCGCCGGCTTGTCCTAAACCTAGAGCTCGAATTTGGCTGGGGAATTGGTGATTGGGGAATTTAGGGAATTGCTAAGAGCAAATGGCCAAATGGGCTTGGTTAGGTGGGCCTTCGCACCAAATTGGAGGGGGGGTTCATGCCCCAGTGCGCCCCAAGGGTGTGTCCGCCACTGATCCCAAAGCAGTTCCCTCACCGAGCACCTCCGGGCGTAGACCCTGCGAGGCTCTAGCGTGGCATCGCTTCTTCTGGCTAGGCGTTCCATCCCGAAGCAGTTCTCTCGCCGGGCGCCTCCGAGCGAAGGAGCTGCGAGGCTCCGGCACGGCTTCGCTCCTGTGTAGCAGAGGATAAGTTCTGCACTTCTACAACAAGAGCCCTCCATAGTCAAGTGCCTATCCTACCATGCTCTTAGCCATGTTCTCGTGCCTATACGGCCATCCCCTTCGGTATGAGGCGCAGGATTTGTCTCGGTTCATGGTTCCATGCAACACACTTTAACATTTTCTCGGAGTTAGAATTTTCGTAGCGTCATCTACATACCTTTGATTATGTCACTTGGTCTTCGAATTTGCATTGAATGCGCGCTCCCTCGCGTCGTCTTGGGCAACCCAACGGTCGCTATGCGTGCTATCAGCCACAGTTGGCTCTACTTTTTAGAGTTTGGGCTCCGAGCTGTTGTAGTGCGTTTGAGCTATTCGTACATTTCATGACGCGTTCGACACATGGCTGCATCGGGCGCCAGGTCCTGCCGATCTGATGGTTCGCATGAACCGTGATTCTTTATTAATAGGCTACCCAGGGTTCTGCTCGTCCCCTCTTATGCACATTTGAGCGCGAACACCTTTCTTGCTACTACTATTGCGCCCGAGTCCTCCCATTTGCTTCTGCACTCACATCCTTGATCCCATACCTAAGCCCTCTCTTCGCACCTCCAAGCTCGTCCTCGATGACTCCGCGGCAGCCACCCTGACGCCGGTGCTGGGACGCTCCATCATGGACAGCGAGGATATCACCCTCGCTGTGAGGGCCATCCACATCCTGCAGGAATCCATATATCTTCCCGGTGAGGAGGTCACTCCGCAACCCCGCGAGGACAATGTAGTGGTGTTCTTCGCCTTCCTGGAGGCGGGACTCCGGTTCCCGACGGCCGCGGTAGTAGGCAAAATCTTGTCCCTGTACGGCACGGAAATCTTGCAACTCACACCCAACGCCATCAGGAGGATGGCCATTTTTGAGTGGCCGTTGCAATCTCGTAGAACGAAGATAACTAGGCGCTTCTTCGCCTCGCTCCATGACGCGCACTGGCAGAAGAAGAAAGTCGACGATTCGGCGATTTCCTGCTTCGGTTCCCTTAACTTCCAAACAAAGAGGAAGCTGTATGAAACAGTCCCGATGCTCGCCGCGAAGAACATGTGGGACACCGGCTGGATGCAGCGCTGGTATTACTAGTGCTTGGTTGGCGACGACCTCCGTCAGCGAACCACCGGCGCCATCATTAAGGTCATTGGCGCCCTGGACGTGGAGTTGACCGGGGTGGAGCGAATCCACCTCACGCTGCTGATGGATATTCGTGCGTGGAGTAGCATGCGTGATCTCGCAGAGGAGTGTGCACTGCTCCACCTTTCACCCCTCGCAAGGGACTGGGCATCTCCTCGAGGGCGGCTCCAGACGAGGCATTCACGGTGACCCACCAGGACGGCATGGAGCCACGAGGCCGAGGGGAGCAGAGCGCTACGCCGTGAGGCAGCTCGGTCCCTACACGACGGCGGAGCACGAGAAGCGCGCTGAGGCCGTGAAGGGTTGTGGGACTGCCGCCTCATCGAGTAGGGCGAGTGCGACACCCCTCGAAGCAAGCGCAGAGTGGCCAGGATGTCCTCCCCTTAGAAGAAGTGGCTGAGAATCGCTGCGGCCGCGCCTCCTCCACACGATGTCGCTGCGAAAGAGGTGGATGAGGGCGAGCGTGAAAGGTTTGTCTTCGCCAATCCCTTTGCCTCGCGGCCCATGACCACTCCTCCGTAGCGCGCTATTTCGCCCTCCATCTCCTTCATACAAGTGTCGGATATGGTTACTGTTCTATCAGATGATGAAGATGAGGAAGGCCCGTCTAGCGCGGGGGAGGGGCACCGTACACCGTTTCTAGCGGCCCTTACACTGCGGGACCTCCAGAGAGCGGCCCTACAGATGGGCTAGCTCCCACTCCGACCAATGTGGACGAGCTCACGATGAGTGGTGCTGCAGACCCTTGCCCCACGGCTGCCCCGCCGAAGCTACAGGCGAAGCCGCACCCAAGAGGTAGAAGGAGTGGGGGGCAGAGAGGAGGCATCCGTCGCTGCTTCCCTGGCATAGGATGTGCCCTCAGAAAACCCTAATGGTGCGCCAGACATTTCTACCCCGCGAGTTGTTGTCCCGGCCAACTAGGGCAGGCTCCTCTAGGCCAGCCCCTGTATTGGGGATGACGGATTTTGATTTTCGAACCTACCACAACGCCATCCTGGCATTCTGGGCAGCGAGGGCCACCTTCTCCAAATCCAAGGAGCGGCCTCTCCTAGAGAGCTTTGACAATACGGAGCAATTTGATGCCCTATGTGATATGCTAACCAAGGTTAGTAGGTTACATTTTACCTTACAATTTTGACCTTCGTGCGCTAACTGATTTTTCTACCACGTAGGGCTCCATTCTGGCGGGGGAGGCCACATCATGGTTCCATGAACGCGAAGCCGCCCTCCTGGAGGAGGAGGAGACGAATGTGCGGCTCTACTATGCTGCGGACGTGGAGCTGGAGGGTATGCGTGCCTCCCTCGAGTGGGCCAAGGAGGAACTTGTCGCCCAAAGGGCCATGGTGGAGGAGCACGGGCCCTATAGGTCGCCCTTGCAGCCGCGAAAGCCAAGACCATGGAGCTCCAGATCATGAAAGGGGCCATGGAGCGCGTGCAAGGTCTGGCTGAGGCCCGGGTGGAGGAGAGCAAGGATCTCCTGGCCGTAAAGGTGAAGGCCGATGAGTTCCTAAAGAAGAAAACGGAGAAACTCTTGGCGAAGCTGAGGACCGCCACCGCCAGTTCTGAAACACACCTTCGCAACTGCAAGCTGGAGGAGGAGCGTGTGGAGGCGGCTATGAAGCTTCTTGAAGAACTCAGTTCCGGGGTCACAGTGGTTACTGATGTGCTCCTGATCAAGCTCCCCCACTTTGGAATCGAGACGACAGATCATTGTATGAGCCATGGCCTCGAGGCGGTGAAGTTCCTACAGAACGCCACCAAAAGCGTCACCAGTGCCGCGCTCATGTTCAGGAGCCATTGCGCTCAGGCGGGTTGCCTCCAAACACTTTGTCTTTTTGAGGCATCTGGGTGTGGCCATGTGCAGGGCTTGGGGGGTTTTGCTCCAAGGTTCTCGGACCATAGTACGCTTGAAGGCCCCATTGTCTTCATGAAGAAGTCGGCGGCGTTGTTTCATAACGAGTTCGGTGCGAGCGGGAAGAAGTCGCGTTGAGCTGCTTGCCGCTGCGGGTTCAAGGCCGATGCGCTCCTTCGACGCGAAGAGGTCGACTCCTTAGGAGAAAGGCAAGGCCCTGGCTCCTTAGACATAACTTTTTTTTCTTATATTGTATTTCCCTTTTTACCCTTCTAGTTCTCCCTTCCTACAGGTATATAAATGAAAGTTTTTTATTGTCCTGAGAAGTGTTGTTTGATTTTCCTGCACTTGAAATGAATGATTGCTTGCTACTAAACAGTTGATGAAAGACTTGTTACGATAGTAATTCTAGATTCATAGCGCGAGCCCCTGGACATTTTAGCGAAGGGTTGCACAAATCAGTGAGGGAACGAGTGTGCGGGCACGAGTAATGGGCATCATTGCATAGACGTAGGTATGAATAAACGTAGGCTAGTAGCACCGATTGCTTCGCCAAGTCTTGAGTTGGCGTATGCGAGATGGTGAGTGGACGTAAGCCACCAAGCACCCTTCAGCGACAAAGGAACGCGTAGGCGTAATCTACAAGCGCTTCGCAAGACGGTAAGTAGATGTAAGCCACCAAGCACCCTTTAGTGATGAAGGAACGAGTAGACGTTACCCACAAACGCTCCGTGAGATGGTGAGTAGACGTAAGCCACCAAGCACCCTTCGGCGATGAAGGAATGAGTAGGTGTAACCCAAATGTGTTCCATGAGACGGTGAGTGAACGCGAACTACCAAGTACCCTTCGGTGAGGAAGGAACGAGTAGGCGTAACCTACTAGCGCTCCGTGAGACGGTAAGTAGATGTGAGTCACCAAGCACCCTTCGGTGACGAAGGAACGAGTAGATGTAACCTACAAGTGCTCCATGAGATGGTGAGTGGACGTAAGCTACCAAGCACCCATTGGCGACGAACGAACGATTTGGTGTAACCTACAAGCGCTTTGCGAGATAGTGAGTGGACGTAAGCCACCAAGCACCCTTCGGTGATGAAGGAATGATTAGGCGTAACCTGTAAGCCCTCACAGGAGAGGGCTTAAAGGGTTCCCCTCCTATCTTTTCATTCATTCATTTTCTTTGCTTTTACATTTGGCTTTGATTAGTTCTATGGATAAAATTTCTTCAAGGCCTCTGAATTCCAAACCCTTGGGACTTCTTCCCCTTCGAGTGTCACCAGCCTATGCGCCCCCTTCGATGTTGATTCCTTGATGACATATGGACCTTCCCATGGCGTCTCCAACTTCGTGTGGCTAGGGGTTGCTTTCTTGAGCACCATATCTTTGGGTGCTAGATCTCTTCTGTTGATTTTCTTGTTGAAGCTTCGCTCTGCCACCTCAGCATATCCTTGTATATTCGTTAATGCTTTAAGCCTCTGCTCCTCCATTAGATCATTGGTGGTGGATGTGTCCTGCTGCTCCAGGCCTTGTATGATGCGCATGGACTTGGCTTGCACTTCTACGGGGGTTACAGCTTCTTCTCCGGACACCAGACGGTAGGGAGAGAATCCAGTGGGGAGAGAATCCTCTGCTTTTTCTATGAATTTTTAGCTATTTTTTGTGATTTTGTGCTGATTTTTTAAAATATTATAGGTATTCTGCAGTATTTTTGTCAGCCAAGCAGAGCGACGAAAATACTGGGCTAAGGGTAGTTGTGGCTACCTGTATTTTTGTCGGTGAGGACGATGAAAAAAATGATTGACACATGGCTAAACCTGGCATCGTGGAATTTTTTCGTCGGCCTCTGACACCGATGAAATACCTGAGCAGTCTCAGCACACGGGACAGAGGCTGCACACGTGTCTGCCACATGTATTTTCGTCGGGCTCCCATCGGTACGAAATTGATTCGTCGGCCTGGTCAACTTTTTTTCGACTCTTTTGCAACGTCGGCGTAGTTTTGTCGGTAGGCCGACCAAAAAAGGCTTTGTCGTCGGTTTTTCGTTTATTTTTGTCGGTTTTCAGCCGACGAAAAAGCTCTAGTTTCTTGCAGTATCCACTATTTTTTGGGAATTTAGATCAAGCATCAAAGTAATTCAATTGTGTTATCTCAGGACAGATATAAGTAACACTCCCATTTTTATTATGAAAATAAAACTTGGACTATTTTTATTTTAAAAATTAAGAAACTAATGGTTAAAACCTAAGGACTTTAATTTTGCAAAATTCCAAATGACAAGAAAAATGTAAATAATATGTAAACTCAACCTTTGAACATATTTTTACATTTTACAAATTATTTACCATCTGCAAACCCTGTTAATAAATGAATTAAATAAAAAAAGAAAAAGAAAAGAGAAAAACAAACAAGAAAAGGAAAACTCCCCAGCCCAGCCCCCTCTCTCAGCCCATTCCCCTCCCTCGCCGCGCGTGCCTCCCTCGCGGGTTAGCTGCCGCGCCCCTAGCCTAGCCGCACCCCTCTCATTCTCGCCCTCGCCGGTCGCCACCTCGCTTGGGAGCTAGTAATGTATTTGGCGAGCAGCCCACTGGCAAGGCAAGCACTTCGACTCGACAAGACAACCGCACCAATGCGAGCACGCCCTCACTTCCCTGCTCCCCCTTGGTGGCCAAGCATGCCACGTCGCTCTCAGCGCGCTACCCTTGCCACGGCGCGTGTGCCGCGCCATCACCTCAGCCAGCCTTTCCCAAGGCGACACGGCGCCGCACGACATGGCACAACATGGTGTCACATCTTGCCATTCCTTAACTCGCCGCCTCGCTCAGCTGAGCCGGTAGATCACTTGTGTAGTGACAAACCATCAATGTTGAGACTTCACCCGCTAGCATCGCTGCCGTGCTCTTCACTGACGGCCTAGATCTGTGGGTCGGCTTCCCTGACCACCGTCTATGCTTCTTACCCCTCCCCAAGCCGTTTAAAAGCCGAACCATCCCTATCCCGTGTTTCCCCTTTCTGCTCATTTCCACCGCCACGCTCTAGCTCAGCCTCCCGCGCAAGCTGGTGAGCCACTTAGTTTGAACCCAAGCTCAACAGAGAGCTCTTCCTCTCCCCTACACCGTCCTCTTTCTAATCTGTCTCTCTCGCCTTGCAGCTAGCCGGAATGCCCGTAGAGCGCCGCCACCCAGGAACTGTTCCCTTTCTTATTTTTGCCGCCATAGGTAAGCTTCATCCCGATCCTAGGAACCTCGCACTCACCCTCGTGCCCCTATTTTGTTTTAGGACTTGCTGGAGCATGCTGACGATGAGGCCCCTGTTCTGACCACCGCAAACCTCCACGATGCTAGAAAGACCTAGTTCCTCTACGACCTCGCCGTCGCTGCAGGTAACTTCCCGAAGCTCTCCAGTAGCTCTTGCGCCTTCCGTGGGTGGCCGTTACCCTAGGATCGGCCGACGACACGGCGAACCGTGACCACCGCCACCCCCTTTCGTTGCACCGCCAGGATAGTCCATCTCTGACGACGCCATCGCTTCCCGTAGGATTGCTGTAGAGCCTAGCACAGTTCCTATCGCCCGCTGGCCGTGGTGGCCCGTCGCCGGCGCACCGCCGTTCTTCGATCCGCTCGGTCGCGCTCGGCTAGAGAAAGACGACAATAATGTCATATTCCTCCGGTTGAGTCCCTGACCTATCGGCCTGCATCGCTAGCCATTAATCAGCGATGGTTAAGTGCTGACTTTTTCTATTTATCTCTGAACCCAAATTATCAAACTGGGGAGGTTGACATTGCGGCAACGCCGGCAGGGTCGTAGCAAATTAGGCACGGTAAACACTGTTTATATATATATATGCATTTCTTTTGTGGATGAATATTTCGAGTGTGAGAAATTATTTCCGGTTTGTCTTGCACTGTTATACCTTTTTCCCTATGGACAAGAGTACAAGACGATAGGCACTGTCATAACAGGAAAGGACGAAGAGAAAAAGAAAAGCAAATGGCAGTACTTTCACTGTGATTCATTTATTCCGCGGAAAGTTGAGGATTTATTCCAGTTAAAAAAGTGACGCTCTCTTGCGATTTGATGGTAACCTGTAAATTCGGCGCCAAAGTTAAGATGCATCTGTCCACTCGCTCCAATCAGTGCAAACGCAAGCGAAGGCTATATAAACCACGCATCGGCTCCCCTTGCTCTCCATCCAATCTATATAATCTGTGCAAACGCGAGCTAGCCTATTTAAACATGGGAGGAGCTGCACCTCGCCGGCTTCTCCTCGCCATTCTGGTGGCAGTCGCGGCGATGCATTACGCGGATGGGGAGGTCGTCGTCGGCCTGGCTAAGTGCGCCGACTGCGTCAGGAAGAACATCAACTCCCAGGCCGCTTTCAAGGGTAATTATATATACCTAACTCCCTGCTTCACATTAGTTCCACTAGCTAGCTATCCTAGCTCACTCTTGTTTTCCATGTACCTCCTTCAGGTCTTCACGTAGCCATCAAGTGCAAGAACGTGAACGGCGAGTACGAGAGCAAGGCCGTCGGCGAGCTAGACAACTCCGGCGAGTTCAGCATCCCCGTCGCCGCCGACCTCCACGGTGCCGACTGCTTCGCGCAGCTCCACAGCGCGGCCGGCACGCCGTGTCCCGGGCAAGAGCCGTCCAAGATCGTACCTCAGGCTGAACCGGAAGACGGCACCAACACCGGTACCTTCATCGTCGTCGCCGGAAAGACGTGGTACCCGTCGGCGGAGTGCGCCTCCGCGACCCTATGTCATCCAATCAAGAAGCCCATGCCGCCGAAGCCGGAGCCCAAGCCAGAACCCAAGCCGTTGCCGGAGCCCAAGCCAGAGCCCCCCAAGCCAGAACCCAAGCTGAAACCCACACCGGAGTACCATGCTCCAGCGCCGCCGTGCGGACCACCAACTTCCTCGACTCCGATCTACCACCCTCCGGCCCTGCACTGAGCGTCCTCTGCAGTTGCTTAAAATTGATTGCAGGGGGTGAAGCCATGTTGCTATATATATATCAATTCGTTCATTTGCTAAGTGCTTTTGTTTCATTCTGCAGAATAAAGGCCGTGTGGATTGTAAGATTACGGTGAATGCATGAAATATGTTGCATTTACATGAGAGCTTTGTTTGTATTTCTAATGAATGATTAGTTCTTTATCTATTTATCCTTGAGAATGTCTACAGATTTACGTAGTTGATTTATTGTCACTAGTAGAACGAACCACGGTTTGCAATGAATAAAAGAGTATAATTGAAATACCAAACCATGTGACTAGAGTAGGGTGAATAGACGCCAAATTGAATTTTGATCCTATTCCTTCGCACCCAATGCACCCCTATCACGTACACATGCAAAATTCACCACCAACTACGGAAATGGGATGAACCTGCACCGGGAAGAAAGTTTCAGTCCAAAAACCTACCCCTAAACAAGCACGAGAATTGCAATTACTCCTAAACCCCTCAACGAACAACCACGAAATTTGAACCATAGCACGGTGATGGAGTCTACAGCCCACGGTTTAAAGATTAAGCGAAGAGCATGTCAAAGTTCAGACCTTTATCGTGTCCAAGCCAATTAGGTGCAAAACCGGGCTAAACCGAGAAATCATCCCCATGGGCATAGCATAGAGGGGCTGTCCATGGGGCTTTGGGGGATGGTTCCTAAGTCACTTGTGACCGTTTTCCATATCCACGAAACCTCCAAAACAGCAGCTCATGAGAGCACCACGAACGGTGCAAAAACCAGGCAAGCCGAGGCAAGAACCAAGCAAACAAGCAAATGAACGTAAATCAAACCATGCAAAGGCTAGAGAAAGAATGGATGAACCTTTTCATTCCTCAAAGCGCAGGTTTTTCACAAAACCTATCACAAATCCCCTTGTACAAGACACATGCCCCCATCTCACACACACTCACAAGTGAAGGCACACACAAAAATGACTTAGGTAAACCCTAGCTATCTTAGCTGAAGGGTATTTATATCCTCAAGCCCAACATGGACATAAACACCGGGCCAACCCGAAAGCCCACTAAAATGGGTTACACACACCGTTGCACGGATCTCAATGCGAATCCAATTGCCACCTATGATTTTTCGCCTTGAAGCCTTCGTCTCCATGATATCTCGTGGATATCTCGTGCTCGAGACGATAATCCTCACCACCGCATCGACTCTGCGTCCGGGCCCATCCCGAATCGGTAGGACACCTGGTCGAAGACTTATCCATCCTAACGAGGATTGGTGGCATTCTTGTAATTACCCTAGGTCGGTCCGGCCCCGAGCACAGCAAGCGCCCCGAAAGGATTGCCCGGGCTTGAACCATCCGCTGCTCGAGGCCCGAGCAACGGGCGACCACGCGCAGGGGGAAGTTCCCTGGCCCCTTTACTGCTCGAATACCATCATGGGGACACGCGGCCATACCAGACGGGTCTCGTTTTCTATTCCCCTTGATGGTTCTGCTGACGTCCGCCACGCCGCTGCGTCCCGTCGCAGGAAAGCCGAAGTCTACAGCTACTTGTCCCGGTTACGTTCTGCTGTTCTACCCCTTTTTCCGTCATTGCGAGTGATAGGAGGCACTATTTCTGTACGACCCTTGCATGGGAGCAGCCTTTGGACCGCCAGGCATCGCACGGACCGCAAGACAATAAGCTGTACGTCCATTAGGTTAAGCGAACATGTCCACATATAAATAGAGGCGCGGCTACATAAGCGCACATAGGAGAAAGAATAAAAAGCGTACACTCCAGAATACGCACTCTCGGCCATCGACGGGATAGGCCCGAGTGCTCCACCTTCTCGCCCCTGAGAAATTCGGGTATCCCTTGCTCGGGCTTCTCGGGGGCACCATTGTAATCTCCCCTTACATTCACACGAATACAGATCACTGGACGTAGGGTTGTTACCTCCCTTTGAGGAGCCCGAACCAGGGTAAAAAAAACATCTCCTTTTTTGTTGTCTGATCGAGCCGGTCTTCTCATACGATATCGAGGCTGTAGGAACGAGGCCCGTTGATCCTCACTTCAACATGTAAGCTCGGCACCTGCGGGGGCCGTGCTCTCAATCGTCGACAACTGGCGGCATCCGTGGGGATCGTCAACTAGCTCCTACAGCAAGGATCCTTGAGATGGTGAACTCTTAAGACAACCAAGACATCCGCTTCGACGACTTGGATGACTTGGATGAGTACTGGTCTAACTCTGAGGTCGCCGTATCATTGATCCGGAAGGACATACCATGGAGGAAAGTGCTTCCCCCATGGATGCCTGCCGTCCTTCCAGCGACGACGGAGGCGAGGGATATGTTCCTGAGCCCCTCCAGTTCTGAGAGATACCGGAACAGGAGATGCCCGCTCGACATGAGGTCATCGGCCCATACAAGGGAGTTGATATTCCCAACGCCCCATAAGAAGGTGTGCCAGTGGAAGACTTTGTTGCAGGTCCAGAGTGGGTGTGGCAGCAAGGCAAGTTTCACACAATTCTTGATCATGTTGATCCTATTTGCAGATAAAATGAATTTGATTTAAACTTTGCATTGCTATGTTTAATTTACTTTATTGGGAATTTAGTTATTCTAATTTGAATTATATCCATTATTTGAAATATTATAATACCAATTATCCTTTATAACCTAGTTGTATCATCATTGTATTTGGATAATGATGATACCATGTGAGATGGTAGCGTATCTAGTTTGCTTAGTCATACACGTTACCTGGGATTGGTTTAATTAATATTGCCTAAAGAGAGGTATTGAACCGAGAGTAAAGGCATATCTTGCTTTTACATAAGGGAGACATGTATTGCTCCATATTGGTTAAGCATGTGTTGCTCTTATATAATTGTTTGTATATGTTGTAAATTGTTAACAATCTAGGTGGGTGTTTTGACTAAGATAAGTGATACTGTGCATCGGTGGAGCATGTGTGGCTAGGCTATGAGGCAAATTTAAAAGAAAGTCTTGTCTTAATTACCTAAGGACTTAATCTTGTAAAAGCATGCTTAGCAAATTACAGTACAAACCAGGAGCTTGACTTCGGTTAAGTTTAGCAGTTAAATTACTAAGTGTAAGTTTGTGGTACTTCAAGGCAAGTTAGGTGAATCATCTGTGTGAGATTATTCTTGAATCGTCTATATGAGATTCTTTGAGGGAAATATGCTGCTTATGAGGGCCATCATCCATTCGATGTTGTTGTACTAACTGTGTATAGCCCAGTGGTTCAGATGGTTGGCTCTGGGTGGGGCAGTAGTCATCAGGAGGGCCACTTGCTTAAATTTAGTCTCGTGGTTGTTGGGCTACGAATGTCTCCTTCCTGGGCAAAGGTTGAGATATGAGTATCTTATAGATAAAGATGTGCAACCACTGTAGAGTGTTAAAACTATTCGAATAGCCGTGTTCTCGGTCATGAACAAATGTTTGGTTATATTGACCAAGATATATTGTTTTCAAAATGCAAATGGTGGGATGTCATTGTGTTTACTGCTGGGTGCATATTATCGAGCTTTGTGCTATGTACCATTGCCTGTTTATCAAATGTTTACTTACTTGCTTTTGAATCTACTATATTACTAAGTATTTGTTAAATGTTGTTTATGCAAAATAGCCATAAGACCTATCCTTTGTACTAAGATTGCATATAAATGATAAAATTGTATTAATCCACTATGTGGAGTTTGCTAAGTATTCGTCTATACTCATTCTTGCAAACTTTGTTTGTGAACTGCGTATTCATCTTGTCAGGACAAGAAGTTGAAGAATCATCCCCGTTGTTGAGGACGATCTGCCTAGAGGCGAGTAGCTAGACGTGCTTCCCAGTCAGAAGCCTGTAGCTCTTGATGGGACATCTACCTTATTTATTTTGCTTATTAATTGCAATAATATACTCTGATGAACTTGTTATTTGGCCTGCGTGGTATTTGGATCTTATTTATAATAAGTGGAGGTTATATGCAGTGCTTTCATATTGATGTACTATGATGATATCCACTGATGAAGTTACTTGTGCTCACTAGAATTGATTATGAACTAATAATGCATGAGGGATATCAGATTTTACATTTGGGGTCCCGGCACGTGATCTACTACTTCTATACGTCTACGCGCAGAACGTTGAACTTGAACTGGCTTCGTCGACTCTACTTCCGATGCACTATACGTCAGTTGGTAACACTCATGATCATCTACATGAAGGATTTGCGATAGAACTTAATTCGTGTTAGCGTAGCAATCCGGCGTTTCCATTCACATAGGCAGACAAGTGGGCGGTGCCGTGCAGAGGGCGCGCAGGAGCAAGACGGAGAAAGCAGCTGCTACAGGCAGGTCCCACGGGGGCCGGAGGAAGGTGCACGAATCAGCCGCTATAGGCCTCTAGCAACGGCGGCAGGCTGGGTGGGCCCCGCATTAGAGTCAGTGTGACCCTTCAAGTTGGGTCGGGCATGCAGGGGCGTGCTAGCTGTATGCACGGGCAGGCATAGGGCCCGACGCCAGGGGTGCAAGGCGGGGGAACCGCGTGGCACCAGGAGTGGGCCCGTCGTTGGCCCTGCCACAGGGTGATGTGCGTGACTGCATGGGACACTGGGTGGGCTCCGAGTGAGAGCAGCTCAGTGGTCGGGTGCCGGGGCCTGGGCCGAGCAGCCCAACAGGCGAAGGCATGAGGTGGGCCTCCCATGTAGCTGAAGGGAGAATTTTTTTTTTTACATTTTTTTTATTCAAAATTTTTAAAATGCCAGCCCGGCCCGCGAAATTGCAAGTTTAGGCGCCCGTCGCCCGTGAGCTGGGCGATCGCCCGTGGCTCGAGCGACGGGCGGCACTGGCGACACGGCGTGGCTAGCCGTTAGGCGACCGTTGGCGGCAGGCTTGTAGATTGGCGCCTATCCCATCCAGGCGATCGCCCGACCATGGACGGACGGCGGCGATATTTAAAGGCATGATCCCCTAGCCTGGGAGAAGCGAAGAGGAGAGGAGAGAAAGGAAAGAAGAGAAGAGAGAAAAAGAAGAGAGAAGAAAAGAAAGAAAAGAAAAAAGGAAAAAGAAGAGAAAAAAATTTAGATCACGCGGGATCGACATTTGTAAGTTAATTTCTTAAGTAATTTAGTAGTGTAATTATGTAATTAATTTTATGATTAAAAACATGGTAGGATAGTCACATATTAATAAATATAATGTTGATATAGAAAGTTGATATTATCATTGATTTAGAAAGTTGATGTTGATATAATGTTGATATAGAAAGTTGATATAGGATAGTCACATATTAATAAATATAATGTTGATATAATGTAAATATGCATAATAAAAATTTATCATTGATTTAGAAAGTTGATATTATGATTAAGAATGTATTATTGATTAAATTTAATATTGAATTAGATAGTTGATATAAATACGTATAAATAAAATTTTTATTCAAAACATGGTAGGATAGTCACACGTTGAATATACGTAAATAATTTTGTTATTTACGCTCATGGCTGATATAAATATGTGTAATTTTAAAATTGTAATTGAAGACACGTTAGGATGGTCACACATTAAATAGTTATATATCTTTGTTATTTACGCACATAGTTGACATAAATACGTGTAATTTAATTTGAACATTGGAAAAATGGTAGAATAGTGACACATGAAATATGTCACTAATTTTGTTATTCATGGATGTAGGTATCGTTAAAATTTTTATTAGAGTATAGCAAAAATATAAAATCGTGAAAATAGGGTTATTTCAAAAAATAGAGTTAAGTTAGACATAAATAGATGTAATTTATATATTAATTGAAGACATGTTAGGATAGGCACAAGATGTATAATATAAATTTGATGTTATAGATGTAATTTATATATTAAATAGATAATTTTGCTTGCGTTCTTGTTATAGTAAATATTACATAATATTATTTTTGATAATGAAATATACACTAACTAATAATACGGTTCATCATATGTTATAGGCGAAATGTCAGAAAAATTATATTTCCAAATATTTTACGGAGATGGAGAGATAGCAGAAGGGCCAAATGGAGTGGATCTATCGGCATTTCCCTCTGTGATGCGTGGTATATCTAGGCCGAGCGAGAGGACATACCGATGGATAATAGAATGGTTGTTTTGGTTGTTGGCTGGATGCACATACATGTAAATTTGCGTGTAAGAGCCGTGGTGAGTCGTGCCCATGAAGGTTTTTAGAGAGTTGTTTCCTATAAAAGAAACACACAATTGGAGAAGATGCGTAGAAAATGCAATGGGCGTGGTTGGCCCTTATGCTCTTGGTTCAATGCTACCGGATAGTAAACCAGTAGTGCGGCGCAAGATGAGGAGGTGGACACAATGGAGGACCATGGCACAAGCATGGGAGATTGTAGTGGAGAGGGTGCCGATGACCAAGTTGGCGATGGGGATGAGGCGCAGGAGGGACTACAGACGAGGCCGAGGAGGAGGGTGGTGCGGCGTAGAGGCGAGGGGGTGGCGAGCGAAGGTGAAGAGGTGGAGATCA
The DNA here is from genome assembly GCA_036346145.1 of Olyra latifolia. Classification (NCBI taxonomy): domain Eukaryota; kingdom Viridiplantae; phylum Streptophyta; class Magnoliopsida; order Poales; family Poaceae; genus Olyra; species Olyra latifolia. The sequence goes on from CM070532.1 coordinate 50,955,897, forward strand.
TAGTGAATATGATGGAGGCGGAGGACCGAGAGGATGAAGAGTTGCGGATGATGACCCATCCGACGAGGAGGTTAATGTCCCTGATGTCCCTACCGAGCACATGGGCGATTACTTCCGGCGATTAAAATGAATGAAGGGAGCCATGGCGCATGGGAGTCTTGTCTTGAACGAGGTCACGCAGGGAGCCATATACAAGGATAAGGAATCATTGCTGAATGCAGTGAAGTACTGGGCAATGTCTATACGCCGTCAGTTCAAGGTGGTGAAAAATATCAAATATAATTTCTAGCTTTGCAGTCCCCGGTCACATCAAGTGCAGCAGCCATCAATTATTTCATTTGACCGCTGGCAACATGATCCGCTTTCCACCGTCGGTCACATCAAGCTGCAAAGCATCCATCGATCTTGGTCACCGCATCTTTGGCAACCGATCGCTTTGCACCGCCGGTCACATCAAGCGCGGCGGCCATCAATTATTTCTTTGCCGCCGCCAACAGCCCCGCTTTCCACCGTCGGTCACATCAAGCGCAGCAGAGACATCGCGAGGGACGCCAGACGCTTCCATGAACTCCGTCCATGCACCTGCCAGACTTCGCTATAAAAACCCTTCTACCTTCGGGTCCTCTGCGCTACATCTTTCCTGAGAGCTTACTGCTTTATAATTCATGGCGAGTTGGGGAGCCTCTTCACGGCCATATATGCCTGATGCATGGTGGGAGTCTTATGGGCCTGGAGAGCATACTCGTCCTCCTTCGGACGATATGCATGTCATTATGCAGACTGGAGAGACGGCCCTCCTTTGCTACGAGATCGTCACTTCGCGTCCATTTTTGACTGGCCGACATGCGAATGTGGGAACCCAGCCGTTGTGCAGTGGTTTGACCATGTGCACGAGGGGTTCACTGGTCGCAGGTTCTACCGATGCCCAGATTACAACGTAAGTTCCCTCTCTCTGCGATATGCTACCGCAAATACAAGTTACTTAACAGTTCTCTTATTTTCAGTTACCAGACGTCACGTGCGGTTGAACTTGCTGGATGGATGAGCCATACCCGGCAGCAGCGTACACCTACATAACATACCTGCACGCAAGAATCGATCGCTTGCAGGCTATAGTGGATGCTATAGGAGGGCAGGCACAGTCAGAAGGCCGGCGGAGGTCTGCGCGGGCTTCCCGGCCTCCTAGGCAATCCATGCCGCCATGTCAATCGCACAACCAGGCAGTGCTGGACCAATACTATCAACCGAATCGATCATATCAGGACCATACATGTCTATGCGGATGCCACTACCCCGGCACACCCAACGCTGAAGTCCTACGTCGAAGAGCCATCATGCAAGAAACCTACCCGGTGTACTATGACACGAAATGGGAAGCGATTACCCGGTGTGCGACCACTTGGTGTTCATGCCAATGCCACAACCCTTTCACCGGTCCATAGTGACCACCCATGTATGCCAGGTGAAGGTGGCCGACCTGATGCTACCAGCAATGGAAAATATCCCCAATGTACTCAGTACGAACTACCGTGTAATGCAAATGTTGGCAATAAAAATTTTCTGAGAGCACTCTATTTTAAACGCTATAACTGCTGTCATGCGAGGAATACTTTGTGACAAGAGGAACATTTATTTTTATAATTCTAATAATACAAATGATGAAAATTAAAATTATCGGCCCTTTTCCGAAAAAATAACAAAATTTTCTCCTTTCCTAAACCCTAATTTCCAACCACGCAGATTCGGTAGACCCTATATATAATATACACTATTCATATGTTCTATACATACATAAATATTATATATAATATATACTTTTATTTATATTACATATGTTATAATATAACATATCATATAATAGTTATATGTTATAATATATATTGATAATATTTTTATTTTATATGTTATAACTGTTTTATATATATAACATATTATTTAAATTAGGTGTCGGCTCCGGCCGCCGTGGGTAGGCGATCGCCTATGGGTCGGGCGATCGGGCGTTGCCCAGCAAGCAACGCCGATTGGGCGGCGTCGATCGGCGGCGGCAGCAGAGTAGGGTGGCCCATCGCCCGACCCAGGCGACGGCGACAGGCGCCCAAAAAATGCGATTCGCAGCCGAGGCGGACATTTCAAAAATTTTGAATAAAAAAAAATTCTGCATGTTTGCTGCCAAAACCGGAACGGTGTCGAGGACCAAGCTTAGCTGGGCTGGCAGGCTCGCTTTGTGACGAGCGGAAGGTCGTGAGTCCTAGGGATCGAACTCACGGGCCTCGCTAGCCTGAATTTATTTCGGCCAAATAAATGTGGATACGTACACGTGTGCGATGCGTGCGGTAGTGTGTGTTCGTGTGCATCTGTTGTATCCTATCAAAAAAGGAACGGCGTCACCTATGTCCAAATCGGTCACAATGATCGAGGAAAAGAGGGATAGCAAATGTTTTGAGTAGGTCTCGAATTTGGGATAGACAAGGAGCCAGGTTCCCACCTCTTATATAAATTAGATCTACACAAGCCAAAAGCAAAAAAAAAAAAATACAGAAGAGGGATTTTTATGAGAGAAACTCATATCTGTACCCAAAAACAGCCGTATTGAGCGTAATTTTTAGAGCAAGGCTAGCATGCGAGTTCTGAAGGAAGATGTTCATGGAGGCTGTTGGTGGTTTGACCGGGGGGTTAGATCGTCTGATGATGCCCAAGAAGACGGACAACTTGGGCATGAAAACTGGCCCCATATACATAGAGCCGGTAGAATCATAGCGAATTTCGCTTTGGGGAAGTTCAACCATACTAGTAACCTCGGTTTGTGGGAGACGATGGTCAAAGATCTGCTGGCTCCGCTAGGAATCGTGACGACTCACCAAGCAGCAAAACCGGCGAAGGGTGTGCGGTGCTTTAGATGCGCTGAGTGGGGACATGTAAAGAAGGATTGTCTAGAGAAGGCAAGGACAAGTGTTAATGTGGCATTGGCTAAAACTGACTCAGAGAGCGACGGTGAGTTTCTCCTAGTATCAAGTACATGGTCAAATGAAGCATAAATATTGGATTCAGTTAATTCCTATCATATGACACACAAGATAAAGATCCATGACAGAGTGAAACAGATATTTCAGGGTGTCAAGTATATGCCAAAAGTAAGGAGGAATCTCGTCTTGCTTAGACCCTTACATGAGGATGGGATGGGACTCGAGGCTGAAGGAGATGGGAAGACCATCAAGGTCCGGAAGGGCGAGGAAACTTTGATGATTGGGGAGAGTATTATTTTGCATCTTTACAAGGTGCAAGGGAATTCTGTTGCAGATGGAGAGACTAAGCAAGGATATGCAGGGGTAATAGCTTTTGTTCCAAAAGGCGACAGGTTTGAGGCCATGTCACACTCGTCGGGCGGCTCATCGTGAGCTACGAAGGAAGCAACAAGAGTCTGGATATACGGGTTCACAAAAGCTGTTATGATATCTTTGAGATGGCGAAGGTAATTTTTGCTAAAGTGGAATTTGTTAGAGTTTATATCAAATATATGTACAAGTAAGGTTATAGTTGGACTCTGAGTTGTAATAGACAAAGTAGGTTAGAGTTTAAGTTGGACTCTGTATCCTAAACCTGGCCCTATATAAACAGGCACTGCCGATGTAACTCATAACAACAAAAGTAGCAGCGTAGGCGGGAGGGGATCGCTGCCGAGAAGTGGCCATGACCCGGGCAGCCGGTATGCTGCGGTATTAAAAGAAGCGTCTATAATTATGTCCCACAGATGCAAACGAGTGCTGAACCATATTACTGCGGTATTGAAAAGAAGCGTCCATAATTATGTCCTACAGATATAGACGAGTGCCAAACCATATTACCAAACATCGTGTCCGGTGTCGTTTCTATATTGGATCATGTTAAATCGCATCCTCCTCTATCCGGCTCTCGTCTCTCTAGTGAGCATTGCCACGATATTGCTGTTGCCACGCTCTGCCAGCACTATGTGCCCCATGGGCCCCGTGCCTCGCACTGTGATGACCGGCCCTGCATGTGACCGGCTGCTACACGACCTTCTCGAGGTTTCCAATGGCAAGTTTTTTGGTGACGCGACAACAAGGTTTTTATTGAACAACCACGCTACCGTGTATAGTCCGAGGTTGTTGATTCAAACGCAAGCGTAGACAAGAACGAACGCGATGTATAAAATAGACAAAACACAGGATGCAGAGAGGGAATAATTCTTTATTGCTATTATTTCTCATGTGTACAATGGATGGAACCCTCTTCTATTTATAGTACTAGTTTATAGAGTTTGGTAGGTCCACGAATAGACCTATCCGGATACGGCCTGGGTTAGCTCGTATCCGAGTAGGTTTCCTAACACTCACCCTTGAACCTTGTCGCGTAGTGCATATGCCTCATCAAAACCCCGTAAAAACTCGGTGGAAAAATTCTTGGAGAAAGAGTGCATAGCATACGCTTGCTGTGTGCACAGATATGCCTCGTTAAAACCTCATGTGAGAAATCTTTTTGAAAACTCACTTAAGGGGAAAAGAGTACAAATCCACCCAACATTGCTTATTAATTCAATGTAATAATTGGCTACTCGAACTTCCGGTTCAAGATTTAATTTAAAAAATGTGAAGTTTCTCGCCCTGAATTATGCACTTTTCCAAGTCTCATCGTTCCTATGCCTCTAACGCATCTTTCAAAGGTAGACGCAGGTAGGGACTTAGTGAATAAATCTGCGAGATTTTTGCACGATTTAGTATGCTGAATATTAATTTCATCCATCATATGTATCTCATGAGCATAAAAATATTTGGGGTTTATATGCTTAGTATCGACGAATTGTGTCGGCAATATACTTTATGGGGCTATGCGTAAGACCGAAACCCGATGATAACACAGGAGACAGATTTATACAGGTTCGGGCCCTCGAGGTGAGGTAATACTCTACTTCTGTGCTCGTGGATTGTATTGTGCTGGATCCCAATGATGAAGAGAGATATGCCGAACTAGGGGCCCCTGCCTCTCTTTATATAGTGGAGAGAGGTAGGGTTACAAATAAGTATCCTAGTCGGTTATGGAAACTGGGGATAGAGATAGGAAGTCTATCTCTATCCTTTCTTGCCGAGTATGTAAGCGTACCGGATTATAACTGTGTCTTCCTTGTGATACAAGTCGGTCCTTATGCGGGGCAGGCCCATCTTCTAGGTGGTAGGCGTGACCCTGCTCCGTGAGGTGGTCCATCTAATTTCTCTGTGAGGGTACCCGAGGACCATGTTATCCACAGTAGCCCCCGAGTACTTTACAGCCGAGTTGATGTCTTCTTGGATGTGTGTCGACTGAGTCATACTTCAAGTCGAGTACGCCGACTGGAACCTTCTTTATGCCGAGTATTCCATTGGAATGCAAGGAGGCTATGAAGGGCTCAAGAGAGCTTTGCAGGTTGAAATCTCCGAGTGACTCCTAGCCCAATGTCTTGGAGTCCTGGAAGTCGACGCGATGGTTGACGTCGCGGCGTGAATAGAATGTTGGCATAGCTGTCCTCGGTAGCGGTGTGGCTGGCGTAGTAAATCATGGTATCCTCGGCACAACACGCGCGAACGTAACGTAAGTCGGCGCGGTTGTCCTCAACGCAGTGCGCGAGAAACCGCAGGTTGGGGTGGTCGTCCTCATCGTTGCCGGAGCAGCGAGTCGGCGTAGGGAGTCGGCGTGGCTATCCTCGTCGCAGTGCGCGAGAAGCCGAGCCGTAGTTTGCTTCGGCATCTGGCGTGAAGCTTGCGGCCGAGCCATATAATGCACTCGGTCTTTGGTGTAGGCGTCTTGACCATACCGAAGTTGGCGTAGGTATGGAGCCATGCCGTAGATTGCTCTCGGGGCGCGAGTGTTGACACGTAACTGAGCCATGGTCGGTGCCTGTAGCGTAAACACCTCCTTAAACCCCTGTAACATGTACACGTAGGATTTAGGCAGTATCTGAATATGAAAACATTTGGTCGGATATGAAATCTGACTACCTTTATGTGCGAAATAGCCATTTTTTATTTTTCTTGATGATTTTTGTTAGTCTGAGTGGTTTTTCTTCCTTTTGTTATGCACTCTGCCCGACTACTCTAGCCCCCGAGCGTAGGGAGTTGGCACATGGCTTTTTATCTCAGGCACGCGTTTGGGTGACGTAGAGTTCGCCGTGTTATGGGTTCAGAGCTTCACTACTCGTAATTATAAGCGACTCGATTTCACTTAAATCACTAAGTAACAAAAGCAAAAAATAACTATGAAAAAGATGGGTGCGCAAGCGCACACAATTATGTGTAGTCCCGACTTACTGCTTAGTTGGAATTGAACTAAGTAGCAAGTCAAGAAATAACATGAGTTTATATGTGAAAAGATTATGATGATGAAAAACTTAGCTGCTTTGCTGACGATGATGTCATCCTTGCTTTTGAGCTTTTAGCCCCGAGCGTATCACCTTGTAGGCTTGAAGCGCAGACGTGGGCTTGTAGCCGTGCCGAAGTTTGCGCTCGGGGCTCTGACGTTGGCTTGAAGCCGCGTCGAGTTGACATACGCATGTAGCCGTGCCATATGATACACTCGGGGTACTGGCGTAGACGTGCAGCCGTGGCAAAGGTGGCGCTCGGGGCGTTGGCGTTGGCGTGAAGCCGTGCCGCAGGTGGCGTAGGCGTCGAGCCATGCCGTAGATTGCGCTCGAGGCACTGGCGTAGGCATGCAGCTGAGCCGTATAATGCACTCGGGGTGGTGGCGTAGGCGTGCAACCGTACCGAAGTTGGCGTAGGCGTGGAGCCGTGCCGCAGCTAAATGTATTAAGTCTGGCAATTGACCCCGGGGGTATACTGGTATATGGCGGTACCCGGCCCAGTATGTCGGACCGGCTTGTGGCTCATGAAGCGTACCTAGGGCTTAGCCGAGTGGTCATCTCGAAACCCATTCGTAATATCCGATTCTGACTTGTGCAGTAACCGGCAATTGACCTGACATGAGGCAACAATTGACCTGGCATGAGGCATATCATAGGATTAGGCTTAACCGAGTGCACCCAAAACCAATGGTGTAGGGCGAGCAGCTCAATGAGCGTATCCTCGGAACCCGAACCCTTAATAGCTTTCAGCATCTGATTCCACTTGGTGGTCACCAACTAGTGGGCTAACATGAGGCATGCTTACTCACTGTATTGTTTTTGCGGAGGGCGCATGAGAGCGCATAATGGGTGCGCCGACGTGAGAGCTCATGGCATCGCGCCGACCCCTGACCGCTCTCGACGGATGGCGTTGGCATATAGCCATGCCGAAGTTGACGTAGGCATGCAGCAGAGCCATATAATGCACTCGGCGTGCTGGCGTAGGCGTGCAGCCGTGCCGAAGGTTGCGCTCGGGGTGCTGGCATTGGCATGAAGCCGTGCCGAGTTGACATAGGCATGCAGCCGAGCCATATAATACACTCGAAGTCTTTGGCGTGAGCGTGCGGCCGTGCCAAAGGTTGCGCTTCGGGGTGCTAAGCGTTGGCGTGAAGCCGTGCCGAAGTTAGCGTAGGCATCTTGGCGAGTGTATAATGCACTCTGGTCTTTGGCGTGAAGCGTCTTGACCGTGCCAAAGGTTTCGCTCGGTATTTGGCGTTGGCGTGAAGTCGTCTTGCGAGTTGGCGAGGCATGCAACGAGCCGTGTAATGCACTCGGTCTTTGGCGTGAAGCGTCTTGACCGTGCCAAAGGTTGCCCTCGGTATTGGCGTTCTTGCCGTGAAGCCGTCTGCCGAGTTAGCGTGAGGCATGCAACCGAGCCGTGTAATACACTCGAGTCTTTGGCGTAGGCATGCGGCCGTGCCATAAAACCATCTCGCATTATCTCGCATTGTACCTGTGGAGACAATGAAAAACACGAGTAGTAGAGAAAAAACTGGATTGTAAAGCAATATGCATGATGTCCAATTATGTATTTTTATTATGTCAAATTGTCGTCCTTTAATCTTTTCCGTATTGATTTACGCTTCTCCGAGTATGTTTAATTCTTTTTGTTAAGCACTCCGCCTAGCTCATTAAGTTCCTTAGCGTTAGGAGTTGGCGCAGAGCTCTGTCTCCGGACACGCGTCAGGAAATCTAAATTTTGCATAGGAATCAGAGTTTCACTACTCAGAATGTGTGACACTCGGAATTGGTAAAAGTCAACATGGAAAAGAACAAAAGAAACTCAAAAGGAGATGGGTGCAGATAATGCACCTAATTAGGTGTAGCCCCGACTTACTGCTTATTTGGATACCAACTAAGTAGCAAGTCAGGAGATAAATTATAATGATGTAATTGGGTATAAAAATAGATAACTTAGCTGTTGATCATGTCATCCTCATGCCTGAGTAAACGAGCCCCCGGGCATGTCACCTTGTCAGCACGGCTGTCCTCGGCGTCGTGCACGAGAAGGCAGCGTAAAGGGTCGGCGCAGCTGTCCTCGGCGTCATGCGCAAGAAGCCGGCCTAGTAAGTCGGTGCGGCTGTCCTCGGCGTCATGCGCAAGAAGCCGGCCTAGTAAGTCGGCGCGGCTGTCCTCGGCGTCGTGCGCGAGAAGCCAGCCCAGTAAGTCGACGCGGCTGTCCTCGGCGTCGAGCGCGCGAGAAGTCTGCCTAGTAAGTCGGTGCGGCTGTCCTCGGTGTCATGTGCGGGAGAAGCCTACCTAGGAAGTCGGCGCGGCTGTCCTCAGCGTCGTGCATGAGAAGCCGGCCTACTAAGTCGGTGGTATCCTCGGCGTCGTCTTGTGAAGCTTGCCTAGGAAGCGTGGTATCCTCGGCGTCGTCTTGTGGAAGAAGCCCTTAGTAAGTCGGCCTTGGTATCCTCGAGGCGCAAGAAACCGACCTAGGAAGTCGGCGCGGCTATCCTCGGCGTCGTCTTGTGAAGCCGACCCTAGGAAGTCGGCGCTGGTGTCCTCGGCATCGTCTTGAGAAGCCGCCTAAAATTCGGCGCTGCTGTCCTCGGCGTCGCTTGAAGCCGCCTAAGAAGTCGGCCTGGTATCCTCCGCGTCGTCTTGAGAAGCCGGTCTAGGAAGTCGGCGTCATTTGTCATCGGCGTCGTCGTGAAGCTTGCCTAGGGCGTCAGCCTTGTTTATCATCGACATCGATGCGAGAAGCTTGCCTAGGAAGTTGGCCTTGGTGTCCTCGGCGTCGTCTTGTGAAAGCCTACCTAGAAAGTCGATGCGGGTGTCCTCGGCGTCATGCGCGCGAGAAGCCGGCCTAAAAAGTCGGCGCGACTGTCCTCGGCATCATGCATGAGAATCCTGCCTAGGAAGTCGGCTGTCACGGTTTTGACCGAAGCATCTTCCATTGTCATCATGGTGACGTCCCTCATCTTCTTCTCGCTTCTATCGTCAAGCTTCAATGTCTTGATATAGGTCGCGGTTTGTCGTTGTTGCCAGAGCAACGAGCGGGTGCGGCAGTAGTCGTTGTCGTCGTCGCCGCAAGTCGGGAGGCCTAGGAGCCGCAAGTCGGCATCACAGGACACGCCAGTCGAGGCGTCGCAGGAGCCGTAAGTCGGGACGGCGTAGGAGCATCGACATGATCTCCGGGATGAGATCCGCTTTGTCATCGAGGTCCGCCATGCCCTTGCAAAGGTGCCCTAAGGATCGTCGAGGTGCCGAGCGAAATTCACGTCGAGCTCCATCTTCGCGCGGGATTCACGTCACCTCCGTGCAGTCTGTCATCAAACGGTCACCATGGTCACATCCGAACTCAGTTTTCGATGATCTTAGACTCATTGGAAAGATAACGAGATAAGCTTTCCAACGCATCCAAAACCACCCTGAAATTCCTTCCGGGTAAATAGAAAATCGCAATGCAAGTTCTGTCCAGATTCTGGACGCGAATAGATCGCATCTTCCTCTTGTGTTCGCTTTGTGGTTGAAGTTGTCTTCCGATCGGATCTGATCCGATTCTTCGAGGGCAACTTTGCCAAAGTTGTTGATGACGAAATACAAGCCTTCAAAATAGGAAGCTTGGCCAAAGGTGAATTCGATGGCGCTGCCGCCGAGAGATACCATCGAGCTTGATGAAGATGATCTTAGCGCTGCCCCTACCTTGCACGCCAACTGTCGACGAATTGTGTTGGCAATATACTTTATGGGGCTATGCGTAAGACCGAAACCCGATGGTAACACAGGAGACAGATTTATACAGGTTCGAGCCCTCAAGGTGAGGTAATACCCTACTCTTGTGCTCGTGGATTGTATTGTGGTGGATCCCAATGATGAAGAGAGATATGCCGAACTAGGGGCCCCTGTCTCCCTTTATATAGTGGAGAGAGGTAGGTGTGGAACACATGGGCCCCGGGTATCCGAAGATATACTACTGGACATACCATCTCTTTGGGCCGACTCAATTGGACCTTCCAGAAGGCGGGCTTAGAGGCTGGCGCGGCCTAACATGTTCTACAAGGAAACGAACTCGTCTCCTACTCGAATACATAGATATAGGCACAACCAAATCGGTTATATCTGTATCTTCCATACACGGATTAGGGATTCTATCTATAACCCGGCCCCTTGCACTATATAAAGGGGGTCCGGGGCCCCTAGTTCATGATCTCTCTTTCATCATCAACATCCACCATAATACAATCCACCAGCACAGGAGTAGGGTATTACCTCGCCCCGAGGGCCTGAACCTGTATAAATTTGGCTCCCTGTGCTACCATCATAGTTGTGATCTTTCGCATTACCCCCTAAAATACATTGCCGATACAAATCGTCGACAGTTGGCATGCCAGGTATGGGCTAGCGTCACGATCAACTACATCGACTCCGATGGCTTCAATTGGCGAATTCGTCTTCACCTACGCCCCCGGCCAAGGCTTCATCTTCGGAGGTCTCGGCTTCATCGCCGGAGACTTCGGGGAACTTCGGTTGTGTGAGCCGAACTTCGTTCGGTGCACGCATTACCGGGGGAGGTGGTGCGCGATTCCGATCGAGCCTCACCACTTTGGGATCTCTCCCCTGGATTCCGATCCGGAAGAGATCAATCGATGATAGCGATTCGGTGGCCTACATTGGGTTCCTTCGGTTTCGATCGGGATCTACCATTTCTTTCTTTACCAACTCCTTACGTTGGCGAAGGATTGAGTGGCGATCTGATTCCTAGCCTGGATCGCTCTCAGATCCAGTCGGGAATCACAATCCCTTAATCGTGGTCCGCCCCGTTCGGGTTAGGAAACTCGGCCACTGTTTTTCATCGGATAACATGCCAGCTTTTCCAATCTGGGCTAAGGAGCGGGACACCGCACGCTCACACTGGAACGAGTTTTTTGAGTCAGGACTCGGGGACAAGTCTAACCAGGTCAACTTCCCGGGTGGACATACCATTCGGATTGGTCAATTAATTGCGAGATTCAGCGGATTAGATTCTGCTGAACCTCGGTCGGATCCTCTTGACTAGAGATCCGGCCACGAAGTGGGAGTTATAATCACTCCCATCGATGGTGACGAATCGGGATCGGTTGAGCCTCTCCTTCTCGGAATCCGAGTCGAAAGAGAGCGTCAATGGGTTCCCCGACTTTCGCGACGTCTACGTACTGGATGGTCTAGCCTCCGGATCGGCTCGGCACCCCTTGGGGGAGGCAGGAGCCGAACAAAACGGCGGAGGCGGAGAAGACTTGCGCGACCAATTGCACGGTCATGCAAGGGAAGTCCAGGAGGAACTGCTTCAAGTCCGTATGGGAGATCACTCGGTCTTCCGCACACCACAGCAGAACATCCTCGCATGTAAGACCCTCTTGGATAATGTAGGTCCTTTGCTTGGAGAGAACAACCCCGCAACGCCGATCATGTAACAAATCAAAGCCATGGTAATGGCGGCGGTACATCAAGGCACTTTCGGGATCAACAGCCGACTTCGGCGAAGCTTGATCGCCACGAGTAGCACTTTCGGCGCCAATCGGCGCCTGTAATCATGCGGCAAGACGCCCGCCGAAGTACAAGTCGCGATCTTTGCCTTGACATCGAAACCCGGCGGAGGGAGCGAGACGAGGACCGGTGCCGTACTCCACCGCGTCGGAATCTCCCCCGCCAATCTCCTCCCCCCGGGGAAGGATTAATTGACGAGATCAAGGCGTTCACACCCCAACTCTGTCAGGTAAACTGGCCCGAGGGGTTTAACCCCAAGGGGATTGTGAAATTTGATGGAGAGCAGGACCCTGAGGCTTGGTTGCAGATCTACTCTTTGGCAATCAAGGCCGCGGGTGGAGGATATGACGTGATGGCAAACTACTTGCCCGTCATGTTAACCCCTCTGGCTCAGAACTGGCTCGCGGGCCTTCTAGAGAACTCGGTCGATTCCTGGAAAGAGCTCTGCGACTAATTCGTTGCCAATTTCCAGGGTACTTACGAGAAACCCAGAACCCAGTGGGACCTTTATCAGATTCATCAGAAGAAAGATGAGTCGTTAAGGGATTTCATTCGGCGTTTCACCAAGAAGAAAAACACAATCCAGAAGATCTCAGAGGCGGTCGTCGTCGCAGCCTTCCAGAAAGGAGTTCGCGACTCTGATCTAATCAAGAAGATGTCTCGGAAGCCTCCGACTACCGTCAAGGAGATGTTCGCTTTGGCGGATCGATATGCTACCGTCTCGGATGCTCTCGCTGAGCGTCAAGAGGATCACCCAAGCAAACATGAAGGTAAGAAGGACAAGCCCGAGTCCTCTTCCAAGAAGGACAAGAAGCGCAAGGGTGAAGAGCTGGTGGCAGTCATGGATCACGGTCGACAGAAGCCGCCGCCGCCCACTGACTACAACAAAATCATGGAGGCGCCGTGTCCTTTCCATCCAAACGGAAAGCATGCGGCCAAAAACTGCAACATCTTGAAGAAGTTCGCTGAGGAGCACAACAGCGACGCTCCAAGAGACGCTAAGCAAGATGACAAGCGTGACAATCCTTAGGGTGACGCTTACCAAGAAACTGAGTGAGAGCTCAACTACATATTCGGGGGATCGGATGCATATGAGTCCAAGCGTAAGCAAAAGCTTACCGATCAGGAAGTCAATGCAGCTATTCCGATGACCCCCGAGTATCTCTGGTGGTCTGAAGTTCCGAACATATTTGATCGCTCGGATCACCCGGACCACGTCCCTTGCCCAGAAGATATCCACTCATCCTGGATCCTATGGTACGGTGCGTCCGACTGCGCAAGGTCCTGTCGACGGCGGGAGTGGATTAAATATCATTTTCGCTAAGACCCTGGATGAGATGCAGATCCCAAGGACGGCGCTCCAGAAGACGGACGCGCCGTTTCATGGCATAATTTTAGGAACATCATCAGTGCCGATCGGGAAAACCACTCTTCCTGTTACCTTTGGCACTCGGGATAATTACCGGATGGAAAACCTCAGCTTTGAGGTGGCCGATTTCGAGACTGCGTATCATGCGATCTTAGGAAGGCCGGGCTTGACCAAGTTCATGGTCGTCCCACACTACACCTATCTGGTTATGAAAATGCCAGGTCCACGGGGCGTAATCACGGTCCGTAGAGATGTCAAGTTTTCCCACCTTCTCGATAGGGAAAGCTGTGACTTCGCCCAGTCAGTTGAAGCGGTCGCCGAATTGAAAGAGATCCGGCAGGCGGCCACCACTCTTCGCGACGAAGGCGATCTACCGAACAAGAAGCCATCTAGGTCAGGCATCAAGCCTGACGAAGATGTTAAGTGATGAGACGCTCGTCGTTCTTCCCCAAGTAGATCAGGACGTCCTCACGTGACTCAGCGGTACGCCTGGGGGCTCGCCAACTAAAAGCGTGAAAACGACACTCTTCTGGACAACTTGTGGAACATCGAGCAATTGCGTCGGTTCTATACCTGATGACTATTGTAACACATGTCTACAGTTAAATAAAGATAAGTTTTCGCTCACATTGTCTCTATGTTTATGCAATTCAGTTTCTGACTTGCTACTTATTTGTATGTCAATTAAGTAGTAAGTCAGGGGCTACACCTAATTAGGTGCGCAATCGCGCACCCCTTCTTTCGAGATTAAATTGACTTGCTTCCTAGTCGGATTTTGACTAGCCAGTAAGTCGGGGGCTACATCTAATTAGGCGCAGTACCTGCGCCTGGTCGACCTCTCTTTTTTTAAGTTTTTCATGTCGAGCCTAAGTATTAACCGTTCCGAGTAACGAAACTCATGTCTCCTGGCAATACTCATACTTCCCGATTGCGTTTTCAGAGATAGTGCTCCGTGCCGACTCCTAACGCTAAGGAAGCTTGATGCGCTGGGTAGCGTGCTAAGTACAAGGAACATAACTTGCCTGGGCAAAAAGCATAACTTGGACAAAAGAAAAGGCGATTGGCAGATATTAAAAAGACAATAATTTACATAGATAATTTACAATGAATTCCTACATTTGCAGAGCATCTAGCTCTAAATTATCTACAAGGGACTCGGCGGTCGCCTTCACCTCCTCGATCAGGGCTAACGCTTCATTCTCGGTGCAAGTGAAACCATCCCTGACAGCGTCAAGCTCAATTCGAGGATAGTGCGACTTGATAATGCCCAGCGCCTGGCTGGCGCTCATTAGGCCAACCTCCTTGAGCCGAACCTTCAGCTGCTCAGGGGCTTCGGTACATCTTTGGATCAGCTCGGCCCAGGAGCTGGGCTCGGCATCGCCAGCATAAAGCTGTCGCCGAGTGGGTTCCACGGCCGCCAGGAGCTCATCATATCACGCTTGCGAAGTTCCAACATTCTTCTGTAGAACGTCGTACTATGCTAGCGTCTTCCTTCTATGCTCTGTCAAGAACAAAGAACGCACGGTTATATAACTGTGCGAACATCGGAGGCTCAGAGTCGGTCGGATTTGGGGGCTTACCCTCCAACTCGGCGATGACTTTCGTCTCCGACTTCTCCAGGGCCAGCTTCTGGCCCTGGGACTTCGCCAACTCCGCTCGAAGGCTGGCAATTGTGGCGTCGCGCGCTGCACATGGTGCGGAGTAGGATGTCATTCGGTCACACGCAAGGCGAGCGATCCTGACTCAGGTCGGGGTGCTTACACCGGAGGGAACCTGCAAGGTCGAACTTTTCGTCCTGCAGCTCCTTGATCCGGGCCTGTAGCTCTGGGCGCTCTTTGGCTGCCTCGGTCCGGAACCCAATAACTTCCCCCTCCACGGATTTAATCCGCGCTATTTGGGGGAGGAAGTAATTGAGGAACTTGGTTTTCCTTTCGGAAAAGCCACCAAGCTCCTGCGAAGAGGGAGAATATTCATCATCCCACCTCGAGCCAAAGAAAACCTACTCCGCAGATCAAAAAAAGGCCTACCCTAGCCATCCTGCCACATTCAGCGGCATACTCAAAGAAGGCCTTCCTCATCTCCTCCTCGGCCTCGTCGTCAACGAGGGCCCAGTTCCCAGCCTCGTCCTTCCAGCCCGCCAAGAGATTGGGCTCGGCCTCCTTTGGAGGAGGTGGGGGCTGGCGAAGGATCTCCTCCACCATCGGCTCAGCCCTCCCACCGCCATCGGCGGGTGGGTTCGGCTTGAGCATGCGGCGGCGCCTCCTTGACCCGGCTCTCGTCTCGGCTTCCACGGCTCTGCCGGTGGGGTCACCGCATCGGCTGACGAAGGAGGTGCCGCCTGACTCGGCTCGACAGATTGTGATGCTGGCCTGGCCGGGCGATTCGATGGAACCTCTCTCGATGGTTTCCTGAAATAAGGAAACGGTTCGATCAGAGAAAACATAAAAGAAGACTACCAGGCAGTGGCAAGGCTAGGCTTACCGACTGGAGGTCTTAATCTTAATACCAGTGCCCCTCCGAGGGGAAGTCCCGCTCAAGGAGGCGTCGGGCGGGCCACTCGGCCTAGCCTCAGGGGTCGGATTTTGTCCCCCCTTTGGCGACGCTCCGCCGTCCACCCTTGGTGGATGAGTCCCTTGACTGCGCCCGGAGGCCAGCGTTGGCTGACTTTTTCCCTCTTTGGGAGCCTCGCCAACCTTTTGCCCCGAGCTCCGCGGGCCGCGCCCCGCGGGTGGCGGGACGTTTTCCTTCACAGAGGAAGCTGGACCGTAGCCTTTCTTCGCGGCTGGGGTTTCTTCAGGCTCCTCTCCTGGGTGCTTTTCGCCCTTGTTGGCGGAAGCCTCGGGAGTTGGGGCAACGGACACAAAAGCCCGGCGGTCTTGCATAAGAGCACGCCATCCCCGAGGTAGCATCAAAACAGAGCCGTTCGATACACAAAACAAGCGGAAAGGATACTCAATCCTTACCTCTAGAGGCTCATTATTGAGGGAGAAGCTCCTAGGACTCCCTTGGTTGGAAAAGATAGTCCCCGGAGCGAAGAACTCGGAGAGTCGATCGACGGCGTCCGAGTTGGAGATCGGGACATCCGTTCCTCGTGTCGAGTCGGATGGCCCGGTGTACTCGAACCCGAGCCGGATCCTCTCCTTGAGTGGTGGATCTGGTAACCGTGAAGGAGACTGACTATCATAGCGCGGTCAGCCCCTCCTCTTTGAGGCACTGGATCAGGCCGAGTAACTCAGTGACCTGATCCATTTAAGAGGAAAGGGGAGGAGAATTCCAAGAGGTCGAAGCTTGGGGCCTTCTCCCATCAAAACAAGAAAGACTGGGGAGAGGATTGGAGCAGTAGAACCATTCCTGGTTCCACCCTTCAAAGAGGTCCGGAGTGGCAAGGCAAAATACTCCTTCTTGAGGCCACTCCGGAGCTGGAATCTGGCCCCGCCAACAGCCTTGGGGGCATTGTCGGTGGGGTTGGCTTTCAAAAAGAAGAGATGGCGAAAAAGGGCGAAATAGGGAGCGATCCCCAGAAAAGCCTTGCAGAGATGAACAAAAATAGAAAGTTGGAGGATGGAATTGGGATTCAGATGAAAGAGCTCAATCCCATAATGGTTGAGCAAACCACGAAGAAAGGAGGAAGCGGGGAGTCCGAACCCTCGGGAGAAGAAGGATTCGAAAACGACGATCTCCTCTTGGTGAGGAGTGGGAGAGGACTCACCCGCGGCGTCGCGCCAGTCGATGAGCTCTGGCGTTGGGAGAACGCCGGCATCAACCAGGGCTTGCAGCCACTCATCGGTGGTGTTGGAGGTTGCCCAATCCCCCGCCATTGGAATGTGGTGGATCTGGAGTTCAGCGACGGCAGCGGCGCTAGGGTTGCTTGGCGGCGGCGGAATCGCAAAAAAACCCTAGGGGAAGTGTTTCGGGGAGACGAATGGTTTGGGCGCACAGTGTGAGCGTACCGGTTCAAATTCCCCGGCGTGCTTCACTTAAAGGAAAGCGGGTGACGTTTTGCTTCCGCGCAAGGCGGGAAAAAATAAAGCCCCAGAATCATCATTTCAAGATTTGGGCCCGGACTTAAGTCCCAGAGAACATGCCCCACGAGGGTCGTAAGCTGTACTCGGGTACAGGTGTCACTCGGGTCGACTTAGTCGGGAAGGTAGCGTGCCCCTGTTAGGCTCTTTGCCAGTCTTCAATCTGAAGGTTGAGCGCTCCCCAAAAAATTATAACTTAGCTTTTGATGTGCCCTCTGGGGACAATAGTTGGTTTGGCTTTTAGCCAGATCATACATCGAAAGTTCCTTTTAGTTGTCTCGGTGGCACATCTCTGGATCGCTTGTTGTTAAGACAAGCACCACGTGGGCAAATTTTTAAGCAGCTCTTGGCGTACCCCCTGGGGTCAATGGCTGGTCTGATTTTCTAATCAGATTAGGCGTCAAAGAGTTACCTCTTTAGTTGGGTCTCAGTGGCACATCTCCGGATCGTTTGTCGCCAAGACAAACACCACTCGGGGACCTTAACTTGGAGGCGGACGTATTCCTCCGGGAATCACTAGCTTAACTCCGCACTAGTCGGATTAAGGCACCTGAACATCCTACGCAAGTTGTGACATGTCCCATGCTAGACCGAATGTTGAGCACTGCAAGACAGGCTTGAATGTCATAGTTTGTAACAGGAAGGATAACGCTGGGTGACACTGCTCACTCGGCAACATCTACCTTTCTGGTATGCCCCTCCACAGGGCCACAAGCCGGCATACCAACTAGTCGGGCTGGGTACCAGACATCTTTTAAAGACTTGAGAATTTTCTCGAGTTCTTTGCAACTGTGTTGTTTGATCAGTAGGTTACTCGGCGAGCAGGACTTCATCAGCCAGACGAAGAGTGACGTCACTCGGGTAACATCTGAAGGGCTGCAAGCTGAACCCCGAATCAAGACAACCCTATCGCGAAGCACTCGGGGGGCTACTGTGGAAAACATGGGCCCCGGGTATCCGAAGATATACTACTGGACGTACCACCTCTTTGGGCCGACTCAATTGGACCTTCCAGAAGGCGGGCTTAGAGGCTGGCGCGGCCTGACATGTTCTACCAGGAAATGAACTCGTCTCCAACCCGAATACATAGATATAGGCGTAACCAAATCGGTTATATCTGTATCTTCCATGCACGGATTAGTGATTCAATCTGTAACCCGGCCCCTTGCACTATATAAAGGGGGTCCGGGGCCCCTAGTTCATGATCTCTCTTTCATCATCAGCATCCACCATAATACAATCCACGAGCACAGGAGTAGGGTATTACCTCGCCCCGAGGGCCCGAACCTATATAAATTCGGCTCCCTGTGCTACCATCGTAGTTGTGATCTTTCGCATTGCCCCCTAAAATACATTGCCGACACAAATCGTTGACAGTAGGGTTACAGATAAGTATCCTAGTCGGTTATGGAAACTAGGGATAGAGATAGGAAATCTATCTTTATCCTTTCTTGCCGAGTACGTAAGCGTACCAGATTACAACTGTGCCTTCCTTGTGATACAAGTCGGGTTTTCATGCGGGGCAGGCCCGTCTTCTAGATGGTAGGCGTGACCCTGCTCCGTGATGTGGTCCGTCTAATTTCTCCGTGAGGGTACCCGGGGACCATGTTATCCACATTTAGTGAGATTGATCTTCACATATCCAGTCTGTACTTGTACGACACATGCTGCATTATCTTCATGAATGTAGGGGTACGTTCTATTTGCAATCCACATGACTGGAGAATATGGAATGTCATTCTTCGAAGCCATGCACATTCACGTGCTGCCTCATACAATGCAATGATTTCTGAATGGTTAGTCGATGTTGACACAAGTGTCTGCTTTGATGACTTCCATGATACTGCAGTTCCTCCACACAGGAAAACATATCCTGTTTGAGACTTACCAGTGTGCGGATCTGAAAGATAACCCGCATCTGTATATCCGACCAAAGTCATATCTTGGTTCCTTTTACAAAACAATCCAAGATCGACTATTCCCCGTATGTAGCGGAAGATGTCCTTTACCCCTTTCCAATGCCTTTTCGTTGGCTCTGCACTATACCTTGCTAATAAGTTTACGGCGAACACAATGTCAGACCGTGTACTATTTGCTACGTACATGAGCACTCCTATGTCACTTAAGTATGAGAATTCCAATCTCAGGACTTCCTCCCCCCTCTTCTCTAGGTCGATACGGGTCTTGGATTGCTTGTAATGACCTTTCGACCATTGAGGTTCTTGATGGGTATGCCTTCTCAAATTAAACCTTTCCAACACCCTTTGGGTGTAGGCGGCTTGGTGTACAAGTATTCCATCTAGCATATGCTCAAGCTGAAGGCCCAAGCAAAATTTGGTTTTACCCAAATCTTTCATTTCAAACTCAGATTTCAAATACGAGCTTGCTTTTTAAATTTCATCATCTGTGCCAATGATGTTCAAATCATCCACGTAAACCGAAATTATACAAAAACCATCTTTTGATCATTGTATAAAAACACATGGACAGTCTTCATTATCCGTATAGTCTTTTTGCTCAAAAACTCGCTCAAGCGATTATACCATATTCTTCTTGACTGCTTTAATCCATATAAGTATTTTTGTAATTTTACACAATATATTTCTTTCTTCTCTTTATTCATGGTTGGCATGCTGTCAGGTACTTTCATGTATAATTCAGAATCTAGATTACCACATCTATCAGTTTCATTCTTAAGTCCATATTCACTGCCATTGAGATAAGGTATCTAAAGGTTATACAACCCATGACAAGGGAATAGGTTTCTTCATAATCAACGCCTTGACGCTGAATGAAACCTTGATCTTCCTGCCTTGCTTTGTACTGTACCACTTCATTATTTTCATTTCTCTTCCGAACAAAGACCCATTTATAGCCCACAGGACGTACATGGGGGTGTGAGGCACATAGGCCCAAACACTTCTCTTTTGTTCAGTGAGATTAGTTCTGCAATGATTGCCTTCTTCCATTCTGCCCAACCTGGTCGGTGCTTACACTCAAAAAGAGATGCCGGCTCTGGATCGGGATCTATTCGCTCAGCAATCATTTTAACAAAGTATATGTCAACATTAGCGGTTGCTCTATTCATTATTTCACTGATTCTACAAAGTTTATGGCTATTTCATCATGAGCTATTTCGTGCATTTCTACTTGCTCTTCACCGCCATTTCTCATCACGGGAGTAAGTTCCTTTAACTTATTGTTGCCAATGTGTGCACTCATATTTCTATCGGCTTCTTCTTCTTCTATCATTACCGGTATATTCAAATTTGGGAGCGCCTCACCTGAAGGCTGCTTCTTACCAGAGTTGCCAGGTCTCAACAGGCTCCCCTTCTTTTCTTTCGAGGCACTTTCGTGACTAGTTGTGATAAGCTCTCATTCCCCTTTTTACCCAGACGTCTCCGAATACTAGGATGGTGAGAAACCAGATCTTCTGTTCTTTTTATTTGAGGCCTCTGAACAGGTTGAGGGGTGCTCGTAATTTTTTGGCACTTCTACCCTCTCTGGTGCATTGCGCGTAGGCACATACCACTGAATCACACCCTTCAAATCACAAAAGTGATCGGGCAGTTCATTTGCTAATTTCTGTAAATTGAGAATTTTCTAGACCTCTTCATTTGCTTCTCTAGTACGGAGATCATGCACGGGAATGCCTATGGCTTGCTAGATGATTTTTCGGCATTGTTCTGTTAAGGATTCTTTATCTACCCCCTAATGACGGGAAATTATCCTCATCAAATATACAATCAATGAAATGGGCGGTGTGCAAATTACCAGTCAAGGGTTCTACATACGTGATTATGGACACTGTCTCATAACCAACGTATATCCCCGGCCTCCGGAGACAGCCCATAGCTGTTCGCTGTGGTGGTGGTATCGGTACATACACCATGCATCCAAATTTTCTTAAATAGGAAATTTTCGATGTGATCCCCTAAACTAGTTGCATTGGTGATTGGATGGTGTATGCTGACGGTCTATAGTTCAATAATGATGCTGCGTGTAGGACGGCATGGCCTCAACATGTATTCGGTAAATTACAACCCTACATGAGCGGATTTGCTATAAACTTGATCCTTTTAATCAGTGCTTCTGCTAGTCCATTCTGAGTGTGGACATGTGGCACTGAGTGCTATACTTTGATTCCCGATGACATACAGTTATCATCAAATGCCTTCCAAGTAAATTTGTCGGCATTATCCATGTGAATGGACTTCACGTGATGATCCGGGAATGCAATCTTAATTCCTATGATCTGAGAGATCAGCTTCGTGAATGTGTGGTTTCTTATCGAGAGTAAACTCACGTTGGATTACTTCGAGAAAGTATCAATGAGCACCATAAAATACCTAAAAGGGCCTGATAAAGGTTGAATAGGGCCGCAAATATCCCCCTCGATGCGCTTAATGAACACGGAGATTTCATCTTATACCTTGATAGTCGAGGGCCTAGTGATCATTTTTCCAGTGGCACATGCCTGATATATGAAGTCTTCTTGATTAGGAAAATTCTTTACACTAATTCCATGGCCCTGAGAGTTGGTAATTACATTTCTCATTATCTGTCAGCCAGGATGTCTAAGTCTACTATGCTAAAGAGAGAAGAGTTCAGCACTCCTAAAAGGATTTTTTAGGGAAGTATAGTTGTCAGGTGCTTTAATTCTTATGTGGTATAGGCTAGTTTCAAATGAAGAAATTTTTCTAAAATTCTTTTTTTTTTTTGCATCCGTCGTGCTTCACAATGCACAGGAATTCTTTGCCATTTTCTTCGGTGATCTCAACGTGGAAACCGTTGGCACGGATGTCTTTAAAGCTTAAGAGAGACCTAGTGGATTCAGTGTACAACAAAGCTTCATTAATTTTCAGTAAAGTACCCATAGACAGTATGATTGTGGCTTGACCAGAGCCTACTACACATGAACCACTTCCTGCAATTGTGGTTATGCTGCCAGTGTTCTTTTTAATAGTTTCAAAATATTTAGTCTCCCTTAAAATGCTATTAGTTATTCCACTATCAACTATGCATATCCACTGCATACGGCACTATATAAATGCATATAATTTTAATTAGGCTATCATTCATATTAAAAGCATTCATCGAAATATATTGGAAATAAAATGCGTAACTGATCATGAGAATTAAAGGTTTGCTCCCCCTGGGACTCACAATTCTTCGTTCATAATAAGATCACAAATGTTTGCTAATGCAACTAAACTAAAAGGCTGACTAGTGCTGCTATGTATGCACTAAATAGATTCTATAAAATAAGCTTCTATGGTTTCAGCGATTTCTTTTTCTATGATGGCATCATCTTCTTTAGTAGCGTCTGCATATCTCAAGCTTGTCCAGTCCTATTGTGCTTATGGCAGGATAGTGTATTTGAGCGTTTCGAACTGCTTCTTAAGTGCGGCCCAAAAGTCAATAGCACTTTCCATGCCATATATTCATTCTTTAAAGTATTGAACAGGTTGTGCCTAATGAAATATAGTGCTTGATTATTCTATGCTCGGGTATCACCCCCCGCTACAATGCCAATGGCGGTGCAGGAAGCTTTATGTGCGTAGCCAGAATCATCAAACTCGCGGCTCAGGATGCCAAACATTTGCATAATTCAAATTCTTTGCAAAATCATAGTGTGCATTGCGTGACATGGATCTATTCATAAATTCTCGGAATTTTCAGTATAAACGTGCTAAAATAATTATTACAAGAATTATAATAGCAATTTCATGGGAAAATTCTATGCCAGAATATATACATTCAGTAAATTCTTAATTTTCACGGGTTTCTATGCAAAAATTCTTAATTTTGATGAATTTTCAGATAATTCCCAAAGTTTTCAGGGCTTTTCTGCGAAATTCAGGCCCAATTTCTATGATAGCAATATTGATTCATGACTACTATATGTAATCTGCATATATTCTTATAATTCTTCAATAAAATTCATGGTTTTCTACTAATCAACGTGCTATTTTCAATTCATAGATTAAATGCAATGAATGGGCAACACAAATAATCAGAAATTCACATTCATAATTCATATGCATAAATTCTATTCATAAACAGGCATAAACTGATAATTACAACAGCTAATTCGTCATATAATAGCATGAAAGTAATTATCAAGATAAAATAAAGCTTCAAATGCGAAAACAAGAATAAATTCGGAATCCCGGGGTGCTTTTATGCCCAAATATACTTTTCTATGATTTCGGTTGTTTCAGGAACTTTTATGAAAATTTCAGTGTCTGCAGGGACTTTTAAATTTTTAGTGTCACCAGAGACTTCTACGAAAAATTTCAGTGTCCTAGGGATTCTTCCTATGTAGTTACTTAATTTTCTAGGGTTTCTTACAAAGTTCCACTCATATCCCTTTTTCTTTTCTTTTTCTTTTCTCCCCTTGGCCTACTCGGCCCAGCCAGCTATCAGCCCGGCCCGCCTCCTTCTTTTCTCCTTTCAACTTTTTGGTCGGCTTACCTTTCCCTATTCTTTTCTTGGACAGGCCCAAGGCCCACCATGCTTGCTCCTCACCCGCTGACTTCCTTCTCACTTTCCCAGGGGACGGCTCGGGTTTCTAGCCGCTGCAATGGGTCGGCGATGACGTCTCACGGCGGCGGTGGTTCACGGTGAGGCATGCTCACACCTCACGGTGCCGGGTTCGGCCGAGGCATGGGCTTCAGCGACTGCATGCCGAGGAGCGTGTGGCAGCGGTGCCTGCGGCGCTGGCACGGCGTGCGCGGCAAGCGGAGGCGGCATGACCTGGTGGCGGAGGCGTCACGCGCGTGCACGCAAAGCAGCGACACGGTGGCTGGTTGGCGGCGCTACGTGCGCGCGTCCGCCGGGCAGTAGGGTGCAGTGTAGGGCGGCATAGAGCACAAGGGCCATCAGCATGCGCTGCGGAGGACCGCTGCTTGCAGGCTCGGCGGTGGCGTGGCAGACTGCAAGCATGATGGCGTGCCTACAGTATGCCGCATTGGTGACCGGTGTCTACTGCTTGTGGGCGATCAGCACGGCGCATGGGCCACGGCGGTTCGAAGGACGGTGAGGATGGCGGCCGGTTCTTGCTGGCGCCATGGCCGGCAGCCAGATTCACGAGTGACAAGGCCGCGACACCACGGGCGCGTGCGACGGCAAGGGGGCCACTGTGCACAGCGGGGGCAGGCGGCGAGGCTATGCGTGGCGGCGAAGTTCGGCTAGGACCGAACATAGTGTGAATTCCCATATTCAAAACAAGAATCCCAAAATTGTTTTCAAATCAGATCTGATCTACTAATTTGCAAATTAGAATTGATGCAATACCATTGATCTACGTGAAAGAAGCGGGATTCAATGACTGTCGCGTAAGACAGATCTGCTAAACCGTATGGCCTGCCGGCATGACGATGATTCGATGCTGAGAACGCCGGTGTAGATGAACAGCCGTAGTTGATCGATCTCCTCGTGCTTGCGGTTTCTCCTTCCGAGCGTGTCGTGCTGATAACGTGTTGAACAACCACGCTACCGGGTGTAGTCCGAGATTATTGATTCAAGCGCAAGCGTAGACAAGGAAGAACGCGATGCACAAAGTAGACAAAACACATGATGTAGAGAGGGAATAATTCTTTATATTGCTATTCTTTCTCATGTGTACAATGGATGGATCTCTCTCCTATTTATAATGCTGGTTCATAGAGTTTAGTAGGTCTACGGATAGATCTTTCCGGATATGGTCTGGGTTGGCCCATATCCGAGTAGGTTTCCGATTGCAAGTCTTTTTGGTGATACGACAACAAGGTTTTTGTTGCTTCTTCTTGTGAGGCAGTGGGAGTAGTAGCAGACCGGCAGTTTGGAAAGAAGCAAGAGATGTACGTTTTTGTACAATTAAGGTATGATTAGTGAGAGAATTATGGTATGGCTAGTGCGAATGCTATATATATATAGTGTGTGCATGCATGTGCGTTTCGATTTTTCGGCCGGCGCCTCATATATATTCTTGACGAAAACATAAAACAAGACGAGAACAGTTACAGGAATGTTCCAATCGAGACGGAAACTATACTAAAGTGGGATGGAATTAACGACTGTAGCTGAAGTTTCGTGCTTTTGTTATTCTAGCAAGCCTCTTATAGTAACATCTGTGTTTCGTTTTTTTCTTGTACGTTCAAATTAAGGGGTTGTTTTCACGTTATATTTATTTCTCTTTCCTTTGTGTTGTCTTGCAATTTTCATGCCATTTGTAACGTATTTCCTGGTCAAAGAATATATGACATCGTTTTTTAATTGTCTTGTCCATTAGTATAGAGGTTATTTCATATTCCAATTCAAAAGAAATATGTTCTTCCCTCAAAATCCCTAATGAACATCTTGCTTTAGTTTGTAATATTCCCTATAAGCATGCATTCAAAAGAGTGCCTATAAATAATAAGTAAGGGTAGTATAGTTATTTTCAATGCTTTCTTTATCTGCGTGCAAAACAAAAATAGGCTTCATGAACTTGGACAATGGGAGTACTATTTTATAGCTAGGCTTGTGTTTCTCGATTAACAAGCAATTAACTAGCAGTGTGTCCTGTACATTTGTACGACTAAATTTATGCCGAAATTAAAAACCTTTTGTAGATGTAAGCTATGATATCGTTCATACCCAATTTAAAAATATAATTCTTTTCTGATATCTAACCATATAGATCATGATAAGCTCTAATATAATCTGAGTCTAATATGGAAGATATGTTAATATCTCCAATCTAATGATGTACATCATTATATCTGATGACTCTTATCATTTTTTATTTTGATTTTTGCTTTATTTTAGTTCGTATGGATTATTTTTCTAGTGTTGGAGGTGACATGCACTCTTTTTCTTTCCTTCTAGTAGTTCATATGGATTTTTTATATTTTTATTACAGCTTTTAGTTATTTACATTTTTTTAGTTGATATGAACTTTTTTGCTAGATTTGTAGGTGATATGAACTCTTTTTTCTATTATTTTGTTCCAAATTTCTATTGATTTTTTTTTGTTGTAGTTGATATGGACGCCTTTCCTAGTTTAGTAGTTGATATGGACCCTTTTCTTGTACTATTTTTATCATGAATTTATGTTACTTTTATTTTTTTTGGATAAAGTGTCGAGTTGGTCCCTGAATTATCGCGTTCGAGCCAAATTGGTCCCTATATTACAAAATCTGTACCATGTGAGACTAGTTCTCTGTCGGGACCCGACCGTAAAAGACCGAACCTTTCCTGTGCACAATGTACTAGTCCCATGAGCTAGTACACACAGTTGTCAAACAGAGTGATACATTGCCATAATTATACAAGGTACAAGGTCGGGGAACTCGTCCCGATTATTTTACATACATGTCAACACGCAGGCTGAACCACAGAGTACACAGCGGAAATCACGGGCTAAACACATAATACAACTACTCTTTAATATAGAATCCCACAGGCATCTTGTCTATAGGAACAGACCCTAAGCTTCACTCCTCAGAAGACTCCTCGTAGTCCGACTCGTCGTAGTCCTCATCATCTGCCTCGAAGTCAAATCCTGCCTCTTCACCTTTTGAAATTTTAAAAGAGGGGGAGAAAACAAGGGTGAGTACTAATACTCAGCAGGGAAAAGACATGACATGGTATGGTAGCTCTATACAAAGGTGGCTTAGGTATTTTGCAGAAAAGCCTTAAATAAATTTTCCTAGTGAGTTAAAAATTGTGATTTTAATAAACATCATTTTCAGGGGCTCCAATCATGTCCGGCTCAGTCATTCGGCCAGACGGAACTGTTCCGATCGACCCCTGGCGAACTATGCTCCCTGGCTCGGTCATTCGCCCAAAGGGACTGTTCTAGCCATCCGTCAACGTACTAAGTTTGGAAACACCATCGTCTCACGACGGGTCCCAATAGTAAAGTCTGAAACGGCGGTCCTTTGCCAAATTATTTTAGAGAACCCTCCAATTTTTATAAAAGAAGTGACTACCATATGAACACTCGTTTTGCGCGTTCATAACCGCGAGCACGACTGTCATGACAGTTTTATCTCTACAGAGGGGGTACACTTTACCCTCGAGAGGCTTCCCGCCGAAGCGTTCAGCCACAAGTCCCCGGGCTCTAACTCGATTGCTTCCCACCAGGAGGTTGCAACAGAGCCAGAGGACCGGGAACCAGGCCTGTCCCATACCAGGACCCGAGGTTGTACTGTAAAGCTAGGCTCGTAGGTTCATAGAATGAACAGTCCTTAGACTAGGAGGGAACAATTTTTAAGCCCGGGTTTACAAAATCCACGGTGTTAGAAAACACCGACACGGTGCATGAAAACACCCACTGGCAGAAAATTCCTCCTAGTCGGAATATTTGAGGGAGAGAAGAATAAGAATACCTATACCCAGCATCGTGTCCCTCTGATGCCTATTTTTTCCAAACAAGTTTATAAATACACTTCCAGTAAACATGAAATATAACATGATTTCTTTTTGCGGGCATTTCATTTTAAACAACCTAAGTCCAATGGAAAGTAGATAACAATTAATCTAGCTACACCTAGTTTTATATTAATTGGTTATTATAGCAATACTGTTAAATATGTCTAACTAATCACTATTAAACTAGTTTTAATATTTTTAAAACTAGCATGCATATTTATAAATTCCTAATAAACATTTTAATAAAAATAGGCTGTAGACAATATGCGTCAAAGGACCTGCCTTGAGTTTCGGGAACCTGGTAGCAGTGCTCCTCGGCGATGGTGCCCTCCACGGCACGTCCTCCTTCTGACTGAAACGACCGCGCACGCGCGAATATGCCAAACAAACCAAGCATAGCACAATCAGGCTACCAGTACAAATAATAATATTTTCATTATTATTTTAAGATGGTTTTGCTATTTTTAAAAGGAAACCCCGATGTAAAGATTAACTGAAAGACTAGTCCTAAAGCTACAGACTGACAGAATCTTTAATAAATAACCGGGTCTCAGAATTAAGCGGAGACGGCTCGGCTAAATGGACGGGAGCTACCCGAAAAAGGATGGGATGCTCACCAGGGTTCAGGGGTTCTCGCGCAGCCCCGAACGGTCAGGCATCGGAAAATCGACGCGACGTAGCGGCGAAGCGGTTCAGTGTCCTGCGGCCAAACCTAGAACATGAGAGGAGAACCCGGGGCGCGGTGGCGCAAAAAGAACTGACGGTACTGACCGAAGCCGATGGCAACGAGAGGGCGCGGCCAAAAAGGGGCGGTGAAAAATAGAACCTCGGTGGTTCCAATATAAGCGCGCGATAGCGAGCGTCGTTAGGATTTGCTCACGAGGAAGTGAGCGACTGGCGCTCGTGCGGACATCATGTCACGGTAGGCGCGAGGCACGACGCGAAGCCGTGGCGGCAAGTTAATTAATCAAAGTGCAATTACTCGGCACTGACCGCAGAAGGCCAGCAAACAATTCAATGCGACGTCAATCGGACCTGAGCACGGGACATTGAGGCGACCGGTCGGGGCAGAGGATGCAAAGAGGCAGAGCGAGGGTGACTGCATGCAGCTTGAAGTGCTGTCAGTAGCAGACGAGAGAGGATGAGAGCGATCTGCGTGGTCGAGGTAGATGCTGCAGCAGCTCAAAGGCAGATCTTCTTTGCTCTGCAATGGCAGTAATAAGTAATAAGTAGCAGCAATGTTGAGAGAGAAACAGCAGTGGGAGAGAGAGATGACAGCAATGGCAGCAATGGCAGCATTGTAGAGAGAGAAACAGCAGTGGGAGAGAGAGATGACAGCAATGGCAGCATTATAGAGAGAGAAACAGCCGTGGGAGAGAGAGATGACAACAATGGCAGCAATGGCAGCATTATAGAGAGAGAAACAGCAGTGGGAGAGAGAGAGAGATGACAGCAATGGCAGCAATGGCAGCATTATAGAGAGAGAAATAGCAGTGGGAGAGAGAGATGGCTGGACTCTAGTGAGTGAGAGAAAGAGAGTACGTGAGGAAGAGATTAGTAGGGAGATTAGCAAGGGTTATTGAACTACTACTGCTGCTGTACAAAACACGTCGTAAAGAAGATGACATCTTGTTCTTGTTGTCTTGAGATGCAAGGGAGAAATTAAAGAGAGAGAGAATTTGACAAGAGAGAGTGAGTGGTCTGCATCTGCCAGGCACAAGTGCATGCATGCACATACACAAGGGAGAGGAGAGAGGAAATTAGAGAGAGAGATTAGAAAATGTTGGTTAAGGAGGGATTAGGAAAAATAAGGATTTAGGCTAATGCTCAGCATCTCGAGCGCAAACAAAAGCCAAACACTACGAGAATTATTATTTAGCACTTACTTAAAATTATCATTACAACAATTTAAAAATACTTAACATGCCAAATAAAATTATTGAAAACTTGGGATGTTACATTCTCAAACTATTGAAACCATATCAATTTTGTCATTTCTCCGGTCAACACTGCAGTTTTGGATGAGTCTAGGTGGTTTTCGTTCACATGACGTCCATGTGTAGCTTTGGGTGACATGATGGGCATGTAGGCTATACATGTGGCATTTTTATTTTTTGGGTAAATTTTTAGCAATGGGTCCACATGTCATCCTCTCCCTTCATTCTCTCTCTCCTCCTCTTCTCTTTCTCTAGCTCCCTATCTCTCCTACGCCCGGTCTTGCTCCAACCAAATCCCCACAAGAACTGCCTCACATGTTGTCTCCACTGTGTCCTAGCTTCCAGTGCGGCCATTCAAGCTGATGTGCCACCGAGCCACACCCCCAACGCCCTCATTTGCTCTACATTGAGCCGTTGTCCTCACCTCCCCAATCCCTTCCTGTTCCTACCATGCTGCCTTCCGAGCACCGCCACGGCATGTCTCTCCTACCCCTAGCCACTGACGCGGGAGGAGGAGGGGCGGTGTTGGGATGGGATAAGGAGGAGTGGTGGCGTCGGATTTGAAGGGAGGAGAGAAGAGACCAGGACGAGGAGGTGGAGCAGCACCGGATTTGAAGGGAGGAGAGAAGAGGCAATGCGAATCCAAGAGGAGGCAGAGGCGACGAGAAGGAGGGGATGGTACTGGTGCAGGAGGAGGAGGAGGCAACTTTGTGCGGATGGCGAGAAGCACTACCGCCTGCAAGATAGAGAGCCATCACCACCACTGCTTCATCATCGCACCACTACTACTACCTCATCATTGTGCCACATAAAGACTACCGCTAAGCTCCCAAGCCTTGTTCAAGTCACTGCGCCTTGCCCAAGCCATTGTCGATCTCCGCCACCACCCCTCACCACCAACACGCTGTCGCTAGGACTCGTCCCCTTCTCTGATTGGCTCTAGTATGGGAAGGAGGTGGAGGGAGAGCTAGAGATCAGAAAGTCAGAGATGTAGAATGGAGAGAGGTAGAAGAGAAAGAGGTATGGTGGGTCCATGCATTGATGTGGTGACATGCTTGGCGTTCACACATGCAGAATTAGCCTATCAGCATCCCCGTCACCCAAAACCAACCAAAATCTGGGTTTGACCGGTTAAAGGACCAAATCAGCTTGGTTTCAATAGTTTGTGGCCCCGATTTCGTACTACAGGGACTAATTTGACTCAAATACGACAAACACTACTGGGAATCGGGCATTTAGTCTCGGTTCCAAACGGGCTTTAGTCCCGGTTTTGGAATCAGGACAGCCCATGCGGGACTGATGCCTATGAGGCATTAAGCATCAGTCTCGGTTCCTTTACCCGGGACTGATAGTGTTACAAATATTTAAAAATAAATCACGGATATATGAGAGTAGTGGGACTCGAACCTAAGAGCTCAAGACTACCCACTCACCCTTCTAGCCAACCCATCCCCTACGCGTTCTGATATAACTATGATATGCATTTCTTTTGAACTTTCCTCAAACGAGTCATCAGTCCCGGTTCGTAACGTACACGTACACGAACCGCGACTGATGAGGAGGCATCAGTTTGGGTTGGTGTAACGAACCGGGACTGATGAACACCCATACCAGCTGTTTTGTACCCGCCTACAAAAGGACTTATTAGTATCGGTTTGTATCACGAATCAGGACTGATGTTAGAGCCCAACCGGGATTGAAGTCTTGGAGCCACGAACCAGGACTGATGCCACTATCAGTACTGGTTCGTGTCCAACCGGGACTAATGCGCCGGTATTAAAGACCTATTCTCTAGTAGTGCAACTCGACACTTTTCTTTTTTACTGTAGTTGATATGAATTTTTTTAATCTGAGCCGTTGTAATCTAGCAGCCCACTATAGTCAACAGTATTGATCTTTTCATTCCTTTTCCTCTAATTTATGTGGAAATTTCTTCAATAAACATGATAGCTCAAATGAATCTTGTTTTAATTATATAAATAGATTAACAGGGACATTGAAGGCTGGGGAAAACCTATGTTATTACATGTTTCTAGTCAGATTTGTTTTCTTAGCGTTATGTATAAAGCAGAAGGATGAACTTATATGTATACGATAGAGCTCCGACCGTAATTTTTTTAAAATAAAAAAATCCTAGATGTACATATACTGTAAACGATATATAACCGTCGTAATGAATACAATTTTTTCTGTTAAAATTGGCTTTTTTTTTTCTACAAGCACACAATATATATACGTATGTCGACATGCAGTATTCTACAATAATACATAAGGACAAAAGGAACACAAATTAGATACTAAATAAAGAAGTAGTCGTCATTTGGAAAGTACTTCGTACAATTTAATTATCTAGCACCTAATGGACACTTTTATAAGTGTACCTAGCTAATTAATGGACTCCCCTGTTAACCAAAGGCAGTCGTTTTGCATTTGGACTTGCTCTTGGAAATACAACTTTAAATATCAAATACCATTATAATTTATTTATAATTAAAACATTAAAATTATAATATTATGAACTAATTTTCGAGATAAATCTACCCATGATTTTTAGGTATCAATGTAAAATATATTAAATAATATAAACAGATCGATGAAGGATCTAGTTAAAACAACAACTTTTCTCAAGAGGAGCACATGGGAACAACAGTTGCCGTGCAGCACCGATGGGTGGTGGCATAATGCATGTATAGAACAGTGCACTAATTACATGCATCGACAATGAGTACGTAAAGCCAGCCAGCTACTGTAGCAGAACTGACAGGAGTGAGCTGATCATAATTAACGAACGATCGATCGGCCGGTGCGTGATCAATCAGACGGACGAACGGCGTTAACTCGAGACCTGTAATTTCGGCGCCAAAAGTTGGCTGGGCACTCAGATCATACCACTCTACTTGTTTAATTTTCTCGTCCTGATCGAGCTGGGCTATCAATGCATGGCGGCTATATAAACCGTGCATGCGCATGGGCTTCTCCCTCGTCTTCATCCATCTCCACTAGCACTTCTCTCCACGGTACAAGCTAGCTAGGGTTGCAGGATGGGAGCTGCACCGAGAGGCCTCATCTGTGCCATTTTGATGGTGATGGCTGTCACGAACGCCGCAGATGGTGAGGAGCAGTCGGTCGTCGTCGGCTTGGCCAAGTGCGCTGGCTGCGATAGGAAGAACATGAAGGCTGAGGAGGCTTTCAAGGGTACATAGATTTATAACCTAGTTGGCGACTGCATGTGATACTAGCTAGTGATCGATCAAGTTGACTGGCAATCGTTCGTTTGGCCATGTTCAGGTATCCATGTAGCCGTCAAATGCAAGAACGACAACGGCGAGTACGAGAGCAAGGCCGTCGGCGAACTCGACGGCTCCGGCGCCTTCAGCATCCCCCTCGCCGCCGACCTCCACATCACCGACTGCGTCGCGCAGCTCCACAGCGCGGCGAGCACGCTGTGTCCCAGGCAGGAGCCGTCAAAGATTGTGCCACTGTCCAAGGGCAACGACGGCAAGAACACCTTCGTTGCCGTCGCCGGCAAGATGCAGCAGTACTGGTCTGCCGAATGCACCTCCGTGTCCCTCTGTGATTGGCACTTCTTCGACCATTTCCACAAGAAGCCCGTGCCGCCGAAGCCCGTGCCGACGCCGGAACCGTCGCCAGAGAACGGTAAGGCACCACCACCGTCGGCAGAGTACGGTAACGCCCCACCGTCGCCGGGCGGTTACCACTGAAGCCGTTTCATCCACAAGTACGTTCCACCTACCTTGCAATGCTGAAGGATGGTCAGTGATGTTGCACTATTTCCAGCCTTGTTTGTCCCTGCAGAATAATGGTTGTGACAAATGTACGTAAGATTTACATTGGATCAACCTCTGTGTGTGTGTGTGATGTAATTTATCTGTTCAATAAAAACAGAATGTCATAAAAGGTAAAAATACATGACCTCTATGCTTGCTGCAAAGCTCAAGTAGTACTATTTTGTACTATAAGCAAAATTGGCCATTCGACACTTGGACAATTACAACATGCTTCCGTTGGGTGCTGCAGAGAGGATAGAGCAATCAATTGTAAGCAAGCACAAGAGTGCAGAGTTTCCTTTCTGTTTCAGCTCACGTTTCTGCATCTTGTAACTTAAACTATCCTTCTTTGTTAATAAAATAAACCACCTTCCGGTTTGTGTTCAAGAAACTAATCAGTTGTCACTTGTTAGTTGTAGGATTATAGCTATGATGCGTACAAAAATCATATTTTACATTGAAAAAAAATTAACGATATATACGCGCACTTCCACCCAATCCCAGACTGAAAGACCTTGGATTACTACAAGTTCTGCCCGCATAAAAAAATCACATCAATATAGGGTGTGTTTGGTTGGGTATATAGGTGGAGAAGTGGCTGTGAAGATGCAAGTTAAATGTGTTTGGTTGGATGTATAGGCATTTGAGTCTGGCCAAAACGGTGCAAACAAGGCAGCGGAGCCTGGCTCGCGGGAAACAATTCTTTCGGTCATTTCCGGCGGGCCAGGCTCGCTGCATGCGCGGGGCGAGCAAAAATTTGGCTCCACGCATGCAGGCATCACGTTGCTGGCCGTCACGCGGAAAGCTTGCTCGGGTCACGCGTCGCGTCATTGTTGCTTCAAAGGTTGCTCAGGCCACACGTTGTTGCTTCAACATTGCTCAGCCACAGGTTGCTTCGACGTTTAAACTTTTCCTTCCTATTTTCCTTTACATTTTTACCAATATCTTTTGATTAGTATCTCCGATCGTCAAACCGTTTTTAAAAATGGGTTTCTGACATTTTTTCGAACAAAACTAGACCACACTTGCTATATAAATTTCAAATGATTAAAATTTTTTTTTTTTAAATTTCAAAATTTTGATTTTTGATTTTCTTTTTTGAATTTATTGATTTTCCAGTATTTGGTTTTTTGCATTTTTATTTTTATTTTTGAATTTATTGATTTTCTAATATTTGTTTTTTCAATTTGTCTATCTCTCTATTGAATTTGTCCATCCAATTTCTCTTCTAGTGCAGCTAACCAAACAACATCTCTACGCAGCCTGTCCAACCTCATACAACCAACCAAACAACATCTCTACATAGCCTGTCCAACCTCATACATCTAACCAAACAACATCCCTTTGCATCTACTCAGCCTGGCTCCACTCAGCCTGGCTCAATTCATATAGCCTGGGTGAGCTCATTAGGTAACCAAACACACCCATAATGACCCAGACGTGCACACTACGGTCCACATCATGGACAGACAATCTGATATACCTAAACATACCAAATACCTTTACTAGCTGGCAATCTTTCCTCATTACGGATTATTGTCCGAGTCATACGGTTATACTACTTCATGGTGTAGTGATTAAATATAACCCAATACCGGCAAATTAGAAAGAAATACATCATGTTTCCATTCCCAAACAAGGTGACGTATGACTAAAAGCTCGCTTGTGGTTTGTGAAGAGATTATCTTAATTTTGGTAATGATGACACTGTGATGGAGTTCATAGTAATGATGACATTATGAAGGAGCTATGATGCCCTCTTAAAGTTGTTCAAGATTAAGAATGGGTTAACTTGAACTTGGGAGGTAAGATGAGTTCATCTAGATATAGGTGTTTTTAATATTTTTTTGTTTTAAGAGGGGTTTGAGATGTTTTTGGAGTTATCGGAGCTCGTTTTTTATGAATGTACTTTAGCTTTAAGTTCTAGAGTAGTTTAAAAGTATTTAGAGCCTTTGGTTAGAGTTGTCAGTGCAGGCACAGTGGTGCCATATGGTATGGAGATACCAGACGGCACCCCATCGCATCTTTTCCAGAAGTGTTTTTGAGGGCGCCGTGAACGCCGTATGGTACCGGGGTACCAGATGGCATGTCTTTTCTAGAAAGGGTATGCAACGAGTCTATAGCGCCGTATGGTACGGCATACCAGATGGCACTACCATCTTGTGTTTTTCTAGAAAAGTTGGTTAGGGGCCTTGGCGCCCTGTATGGTACGGGGGTACCGGACGGGGCTGCCATCTGGTTGGTGTCCTTGGGGGCACCGTATGGAACGGCAAGGGCTGTACCATGTGGTAATCTCTTGTCTCGTATGGTATGGTGTGGGCCAATGGTACAGCAACATCGTGGGATTACTGTTTTCGGGTTTTAACGGCTAGTTTTTGGGTATGAGGTATTTAAGCACTTAGGGTACCCCTTTCTTTGATGTTGATTACTCCTTATGCTATCATAGAATCCATTTGAGAAAGAACCACTAAAACTAGGGTTTCTATGTTAGAGTGATTTCATGAGAGCTTGAATGCAATGTCTCATTATGTGCTTCCATGAAGGCTTGCCCTATGTCGGGACCTGGCCGAAGGGACCGAACCCCTTTGTGTATTCTATACTAGTCCCAAGAATCATAGCTAGTATATATAGTTGAAAACAGAGTGATATATTACCAGCGAAAATAAATTATTACATAACTAGGGAAAAACCCTGATATAGTGCACAAATGACGGCACGCAGGCCATGCTACATCTGGCAACTTACAATACATAGGGCCTAATACAACAATACTAATCCTTCTATATCCATAGGCAACAAGATAGTAGGAAGCACCATAATCTTATAGGAAATCCATATAGTTTCAATCTTCGAAGTCTTTATCAGCTTCATTAAACTGCGAGTCATAGGCTGGCTACTCCTCGACTGGGGGTTCAAAAATAAAAAAGATAAACAACAAGTGTGAGTACAATTGTACTCTACAAGCCTAGGGGGATTATGTAGTATGTAGCTCAGTACAAGAGAAGGTTTAGGTCATTTTTTGAAAATGCCAATTTTCAAGATTTTGCCTAAGTTGAGAGAAAGTAGTTTTCGAAATTATTCTAGGGTAAATGAAATAATTTGTTTTAACCTTTCCTTTGTCGAACATACTTTTTCAAAACCATTTTTTTCAAAACCGGGTTTTAGAAAGGAAAAGTCCACCATTTGAATACTCGTTTCACATGCTCTTAACAACGAGCATGGCTATCATGATAGTTTTAGCACTGCAAGGTGGATACACTTTATCCTTAGGAGATTACGCATCGAACTGCAAATCACAAAGCCAACTGGGCCATAAGGCCTAGTAGCAATTGCCCTGTGAGTCATCCCTGGGCACATGTGGAATATCTGTCCAATAGCCCTAGTCCCCACGTTGTATAGGAAGGCCTTGGAAGAATGGTTCAAGGCACCGATGAACATGGAAGAACGGTCCATGCTCATACAACCCAGACTTCTACGAAGGACATCTTCGCCTACGAAGAACGGTCCATCCTTGTGGATGTCCGATTATACCAGTACCAGTGCTGTGGTCAGCCTCTTCTTTTAACTCTTGAAAGCTGGCTTCATGCTCCATAGTCCACTCAAACTTCTACTCCTTTTTTAAGAGGTTGCTTAGAGGTTGGGCTACTTTGGAAAAATCTTCAAGAAATCTCCAGTAATATCAAGCTAATCCAAGGAAACTTCTAACTTGGGCTATCGATTTGGGTTGTTTTCATCCTACAACACTTTTAACTTTTTCTAGGTCCACAACTACACCTCTATCTGAAATGATGTGACCTACAAACGATATTTTCTTCATCCAAAAACTCACATTTACTGAATTTGGCACACAACCGATGTTCCCTTAACCTTTCTGTTGGGGAAAGTACGTGGCCCATGAAGGTTCGGCCCACTTACTTACCCGCGGCCCCACAGGAAGCAAGCTCGGGACCAGCAAGCTCGCGCCCGAGCTTGGCAAGCTCGGGCCTCTTGCTTACCCCGCGACTTTGAGGTACAAAGGAACAGGACCCGAGGCAAATCGTGCTGCGCCGCGGACAGGATATGCTTCAGGTCCCCAGAGTCGCCGAGAATTAAATGCGCGCACTATACCAAGGCGCTGGCGGTAACCGGCGGGTTGGCGGCGGTCCGTCAACGCCGCATGGGCAAAGACACGTGCTCATCGGTAGCGGTCCGGCACGGTGATCGAAGGATTGCACTCGATTACCCAGAGGATTTGGTGCGCTACCGGCATGGCAAAAAGGCAACAACTAATTCAACGGACCAGCACAAGCTACAGTGGCCGGAGAGCACCTATAAAAGGGGCATACAGGCCACAACAACGGAGGGCTTCACTTCCGCATACACACAACCCACTTGGAGAACAGCTACTGTAGAATAGGAGCACTTGCACTCTGTAGGAGCTCTAGTCTCCGGCGGTAGTTCTCCGCGTCCAGGTAACTGTAGGAACACACACACAAGTGCCTTGAGCACTCATTGTACTCGAAGCCCTGGCTTCCCAAAGCCCGGACTTCATCCCCTTGTACTCGTTTAAGCTCGGCAATAAGCGAAATTTGGGCGGACGATTTGTTATTCCTGATGGAGGCTGAACCAGGATAAAACACTCGTGTCATCTTCCCCACCGATCCGGTCTCGACGCACCCAGCCGCGTCGGGACTAAGGTCTTTTCCTTCGGCAGCGTCCGGCCACAAGGCCGGGCCTCGGTCCAGGGGACAGGGCCGCCTTCGAGCCTCGCACCCCCTTTCCTTGCTTATTCGCGGTCATGTTCGAAGAGGATGACCCGATCTGTGTGCGAATCGGCGCCCGACCATCGAGGCGGCAGCGGACAGCGTGAGCCCATGGTGGTTGAGGGTGCCGATGGCACCGCCTCCGTGGACGACACCGACATGTCTCCTTCGCGGCAGCCCGCCTCATGTCATGTCTTTGCGGCATCAGGCGGGGCAACCCCGTACAGCCACGTACTGACCTAAGCGGAGAGCACCAGCGGCGTGAGGCCGCTCGGAGCCTTTTTGCTGGGTCGGTTGGGCGAACCCTGGCAGATATCCATCGCAGCGAGCATCGGCGGCGCTTTGCGCGCGCTCTGTAGCGCACATTCGCCCACCACTCATCACCAACCCGGTCTTTGCGCGATCAACAAAAGGTTAAGGCGATTGCCCAGGTCATGCGAGACCTGGAGAAGGACCCGCGAGGGTTCATCATGGCTGACCTAGGCGCCGCGGTTGCTGACGGCCTAGAAGAGCTCGCTGGGGATCTCGGCGAGCACCTCGAGTCGATCACACACGATGGCTCCTCGGCGGCAGCGGCGAGCGTTGATCGCCGCAGTATCCACGTCCACAGCGGACGGCGCTCCTCAGCGCACCCCGAGCGGAGTCTTTTCCCGGCTCGGGCCGCTTCCGGGCGGCAGACCCCCCGCTGGAAACAACGGGGCCGCCCCTGGGTGCCCAGCCTTCTCCCGAGCTTTGCGCGAGGCCCCATGGCCTCGCAAGTTCAAGCCCGGGAGCATCGAGAAGTTCGACGGGAGTAAGAACCCCGACGAATATCTCGATGTTTATACTACCGCCATCCTGGCCGCTAGCGGTAACGAGGCCGTAATGGTCAACTACTTCCCTACCGTCTTGGAGGGAATGGCCCGAACCTGGCTATTCAACCAACGCCGAGGTTCAATACGCAGCTGGGAACAGCTGTAGGAGGCGCTGCGGACAAATTTTCAGGGCTGCTATGCGCGTCCTGGAAAGCCCCAGGACCTCAAGCTTGTGGTCTAAAGGGCGGGAGAGGGCCTGCAGGACTACGTCCGCAGGTTCGTCTAGGTGTGCAACACCATTCCGTCAATCTCCGACGAGACCATCGTTGAGGCCTTCAAGGAGGGAGTGCGGAATATCCATTTCACCGAGGACCTTGAGCTCCATCCAGTCCACACCTTGCCGATTTATTTACGTCTTTGCGGAAGGATCATCAACGCCCCGGCGGTGGGCGCAAGAGAGGAGGACGGAGGAGAAGGCGGCGGCCCGGATTGGCACGGATGCCAAGAAGGGTGACGCCAAGAAGAAGAAGAAGAAGGAGCCTGCCGCCCCCGCCTACGTCGCAGCGGTAGAGCCCGAGAGGCCCGCTCCTCTGGCGCGCCGCCTCATGACCCGCCCGCCCGGCGGTGGAGAAAACGGCAAGGCGCGGGCGAGGCTAACCCTCCGAACAACCGCTACTGCCTTCTCCATCGGCAGTACGGCCATGACCTGCGTAACTGCAGGACGTGGGCCGCGCGGTTAGAGGACATCTACGCCGGGCGCGGGCCCATGCCCGAGCTCTCCGATCACGGGCTGCCGAATGACTGGGCGCCTCAGGGCGCCCATGGCGACGCCTTCTAGGAGGCTCGCGCACACGTTGCCGTGATCTTCGGCGGCGCTTCTGCCTATAGCTCGCGACGCGAGCTTAAGGCCGCTGCCCGGGATTTACCACCTCGAGAAGGGCAAGCCCGGGGATGCACCCCTGCGGTGGTCCCACCAGTCGATCACTTTCTCCGAGGATGATTGTCCCCCTAGGATGACCAGGCCCCAGCGCTTACCACTGGTGCTCTGTCCCACCATCAGCAACACGCGAGTCGATCGCGTGTTGGTAGATGGAGGGAGCTCCCTGGACATCGTCACTGCTCAGGTTCTTGAGCAGGTGCAGGTCCCGCGGTCCAAGATCAAGGACATAGCCATCCCCTTCCACGGCATTGTCCCTGGGTTGTCCCTACAACCGATCGGGCAACCGTCGTCTTTGCCGTGGCGTTTAGGACCCCCGAACTTTCGGACGGAGTCGTCACCTTCGAGTGGTGGACTCGAGCTCCGTCTAGCGCCATCCTTGGACGCCCCGCTGTCCAAGTTCATGGCGGCCACCCACCACGGCTACCACTGCCTGAAGATGCCGGCCCCTCACGGGGTCATCACGATCAAGGGCAGCCACAAGGCCGCAATGGCTGTGACGAGAGCGCCTTGGCCATGGTCGGGCAGCTCCCGGCGTGGTTCGCCAAGGCGAACGGCCAACAGATCCGCCCAAGGTGGCCTGCTGACGCGAGGAGCCCACCAAAGCGATCCCCTCTCCGAGGATGACCCGGCCAAGGTCATCCACGTAGGGGTCAACCTCGAGTCCAAATAGGAACTCGAGCTCGTCACCTTCCTCCGGGCTAACGCAGACGTGTTCGCGTGAGAACCGTTCGACATGCCCGGAGTCCCAAGTGAGGTCATTGTAACATCCCAAATTTTCAATAATGTAATTTGGCATGTTAAGTATGTTTTAAAAATTTTTGTAAAGGTAATTTTGAGCAAATTTCAAATTAATAGTTCTAGTAGATTCTAGTATTCTTTTTTCATGTGAGTTGATGAACTTAATTTGGATTTTTAAATCTCTAAAATTCTCTAATCTCTCCGTGCACCGTCTTGCATCTTTGTTAATCTCTCCTAATCTCCTCTCTAATCTCTCTCTCACGTACTCACTCACGTACTGCATGTTTCATGCAGATTTTTCTTCTCTCTCTCTCTCACTCACGTACTGTCTCACTCACTCACTCACGTACTGCATGTTTCATGCAGATTTTTCTTTCTCTCTCTTTCTCTCTCTCTCTCTCTCTCTCTCTCTCTTGCGTGCTGCTGCATTTTTGCTGCATGCTGCAGGATTTTATCTCCTTCTCTCTCTCTCTGTTGCTGCAAAAAATTTTGCTGCTCACATAAGCTGAAATTGCTGCCCCATAAGCTGAAAGCGGCATTTCTATGTTGCGTGTTTTGCTGCAAGTTTTGCTGCTCACATAAGCTGAAATTTGCTGCTCACGCATAAGCTAAAAACAGCAGCTCTGCTGCTGCATTTTCTTCTTTGCTCTTGCGTCTTCGCTGCATTTTCTTTGCTGCTCTTGCATCTTCTTTGCACTTCTCCTCTGCATGCTTGCATGTTGATGCACGGCTGCTATGTGCATGAAATTTCTTCTTTGCCGCATACGCCGCTTTCATATCCGTGCTCAAGTCCGATCGGCCTTCGCCGTCGCGTTATATTAGAACCGCTGCGGTTCTATTTTTTTGCCCGTTTGGCGCGCCTTCTCGTCGCCACCGGTTTGATCGGTACCGTTAGTTCTTTTCACGCCACCGTGTCGGCTTCCCTCTCATGTTACGGGTTTGGCGCGGAGGATTTGGACCGCCCTCGCCGCCGCGTCGCGTCGGTCTTCGGTCTTGACCCGTTCAGGTGTCGAAAACCCCGAATCGGTGAGCACCTTGCCCTTTTGGGTAGCTCACATCCTTTAGCCGAGCTATCGCTTAGTTTAAACTCGGGTTATTTATTAAAGATTGATCGACTTGTAGTTTTACGGCTAGTCTGTCAGTTCATATTCACATCGGGGTTTTTCTTCTAAAAATAAAATAAAATAATACAACAAAAACCATTTTAAAATAATAAAATTATCATTTGTCTTGATAGGCGATTGTCTTGTGCTTGGCTTGTTTGGCATGTTAAGCGTCTTGTGTCGTTTCGTAAAAAAGGAGGACGCACCACGGAGGCACCCAGCGAGGAGTACCGCTACCGAGTTCTGAAACTCAAGCGTGTCCTTTGGCGCATATTGTCTATAACTGTTTTCATTAAAATATTTTATTAGGAATTTATAAATGTGCATGCTAGTTTTAAAAATATTAAAACTAGTTGAATAGTGACTAGCTATACCTACTTATGATATTGCTATACCAACCAATTAATATAAAACTAGGTGTGGCTAGATTAATTGTTATTTACTTTCCATTGGACTTAGGTAGTTAAAAATAAAATGCGGCAAAAATAAACCATGTTATAGTTCATGTTTCTTTGCAAATGTCTTTATGAACTTGTTTGGAAAATAGGCATCGTAGGGACACGATCAGGGTATGGGTATTCTATTCCTCTCCCCTCAAATATTACGACTAGGAGGAACTTTCGGCCGATGGGTGCTTGCATGCACCGTGTTGGTGTTTTCTAACACCGCGGATTTTGTAAATCGGGGCTTAAAAGCTGTTCCTCCTAGTCTAAGGACTATTCATCCTATGAACCTCTGAGCCTAGCCTTTTAGTACAACCTCGGGTCTGGAATGGGGCAGGCTGTTTCGGTCTTCAGCTCTGTTGCGACCTCTGGCGGGTAGCAATCAAGTCGAGCCAGGGGCTGTGTGGTTGAAGCAGCTTTGTGGAAGCCTCTCGAGGTAAAGTGTACCTCCTCTGCGAGTTAAAAGCTGTCATGACACCGTGCTCCACGGTCATGGCGCTTGTGGCGAGTGTTCATATGGTAGCCACTTCTTTTTATAAAAATCGGGTTTCTTCTAAAATAATTTGGCAAAGGACCGCCGTTCAGATTTTACTATTGGGACCGGTCGTGAGGCGAATATGGTTCGAACTTAATCTGACGACGGATGGCTAGAACGGTCCCATTGGCGAATGACCGAGCCAGGAGCATAGTTCGCCAGGGTCGATCGAACGATTCCGTCTGGCGAATAGTGAGCTAGACAAGATTGGAGCCCTGAAAATGATGTTATTAAAACCGCATTTTAAACCCACTAGGAAAAATTGTTCGGGGCTTTTACGCAAAATACCAAAGCCACCTTTGTCAGAGCTATCATATCGTTCCACATCCTTTCCCTGTTGAGTATTAGTACTCATCCTGTTTTCTCCCCTCTTTTAAAATTTCAAAAGGTGAAGAGGCGAGATTCAACTCCGAGGCGGATGATGGGGACTCTGACGAGTCGACTACGAGGAGTCTTCGGAGGAGTGAAGCTTAGGGTCCGTTCCTATAGTCAAGATGCCTATGGGATTCTGTATCGAAGAGTAGCTGTATTATGGGTTTAGCCTATGTTTTCCGCTGTGTACTCTGTGGTTCAGCCTGCGTGCTGACTTGTATGTAAAATAATTGGGATGAGTTCCCGACTATGTACCTTGTATAATTATGGCAATGTATCACTGTTGTTAAATTGTGTGTACTAACGATGATTCTTGGGACTAGTACAGGATGCACAGGAAGGGTCCGGACTTTTATGGCCGGGTCCTGACAGAAGTGGTATCAGAGCCACCTTGCTCTAGGGTGAACCCTTAGAAGACCTCCTTAAGGCCTCCGTCTCTATATAAACCTATGTTCGGAAAAACTTCCTTACCCCTTTTTACTCGACTCTCCTCTAACTCTCCTTCTTGGTTGTATAGATGCCAACGTTCGCTTCAAGTTTGGGTGTGAGCTATGGCGGTTTTGTTCGCCAGCTACTCCTCATGCTCAGTGCCCTAGGGATTCAAGACCCCATTTTTCACGGCGCCACCACCACTCGTGGAGGACGCCATTGCTGGATGGTTGGCGTGACCATCTTTGCGCAGGGACTTTGCCGTTCGCAAGGACCCGCGCGCTTCAGTGCCACGCGCACCCAGTGCTCGGACGCCATCCAGGATGCCTCCCGACTTGCCCTCTTGCGACTCCGCAGCATCTTCACCAGGCAGTTGAATCACACGGCGTTCCGCTACTTCCCCGCTCGAGTGCCGCATGAGCGGTACAGCCATGCTCGTTCGGCCGAGAGCGAGGTTGACCCTACCATCTATCACCTCGCCGAGATGGTTCAAGCACTCGACGACGCCTACGTCAACTCACTGAA
Organism: Olyra latifolia; assembly: GCA_036346145.1. NCBI lineage: Eukaryota > Viridiplantae > Streptophyta > Magnoliopsida > Poales > Poaceae > Olyra > Olyra latifolia. Next base: position 50,999,892 of record CM070532.1, read on the forward strand.
GGAGATCGACACCACCTACCAGACCGTGGCCACCTTGGCCGGGGTCGAGAAGGAGAACCGAGAGCTCAAGAAGCGTGATTCGCATCACCTCATGGAGAAGGCTGCCCTTCGCAAAAAGATCCGCCTTCTCGCACGGCAGAACCAACGCCTCCGTGACCGTCCCACTGCCATATCTAGCACCACCACTACTGCTGCTGCACCTGCTCGCGCCCCCGATGTTTCTCCAGTCGTACCCATCATCACCTCACTCCCCATTGCTACCATGCCTACTCCCGACCCACCAATTCCACAAGAGAGTCCGCCCCTAGAAGGCATTCCTGTGCTCGCGCCCACTCATGCCTTCCAGAATACAGCCGAGTTGCCACTGTTTCCGCTATCCCTTCCTCTTTCTCCCGATCGTCGGCGAAGTTACCCTTCCGGAATCCGAGCTCCACCACCCAGTTTGGACCTCAATAGCACTCAGTCCATGGTCTCATTACCCCCTTTGCGCGGTTGGGTGCCCCTGTTGCCCACCGAAGAAGAAGACGATGAACCCGAGGATGTCCTTGCCTACGAGACCGACTTTGATGAGTTCTAGAGTGTGGGTTGTGCTCACGTGGATCGTAGTTAGCTGTTGTGTGCCGGCCGACCGTATCAATAGATGTGATACGGCATGCCCTGCATGTATCCCATGAGTGATGTATTATTGTGATGCTGGCTTGTTAAAAAAAAAAGGGGTTTTCTCGAGCACCCAGGCCCACCTCGCCATCATCCGCCTCGGGAGGATTTGCAAAGTATTGCACCCCCTTTTATTGCTTTCCGCTGCGGACGAAAGCACGCCGACGGACGCCACTATATCTCACCTCGCGTCGCTAGTCGCCCACCGGTGCGCGATTCGCCAACCTCAAGGCTGAAGCTCTGCTGCCTCGCGGCGATGGGGAAGACGGCGAGCAGATCCCCAAGCCCGGCCTCCGCTCCCGGCGAGCTCCAGTGTTCCTCGGCGAGATGCGGAATGCCCCCATCCGTGGTGGGTTCTGTTCTTTGCATTCGCCGCCCTTATCGCTGGATTCTATTCTTCCTTCCCGTTAAGCGCATCTGTAGTAGCGTGTGTGTGTGTTGCTTGAGATTTGTAGTTAGAAGTTGTATCTCGGTTGGATATGTGGTTGTCGATGTGATATCCTCATGTAACCGTATTTTTTAATAAGTGGTTCAGCAAGTTCTTTGGTTGAACCCCAATAATTAATTTTACGTGTGTGCTATGGAAAATTTTATACATGCATTGGGATGTTATTCTCCTCCTTTAGTTTATTTAGTTCTCACTCCTGCTCTCTCTCCCCAGATGGTTATCACCCGACGTGTTGGTCGCCGCACTGCTGGACGTGGCCGTGGTCGCGGTCGTGATTTGAGGCGCGCATTGATTCCCCGCGAGCAGCCCCAGAACTTGCCTGCTGATCCTTCTCAGTTGCCAGCCCCTGGTGAGCCAGTTCCAGTTGGAGCTCCTCCGGCAGCTCCGCCTCAGCAGCCACCTCAGCCAGTGGTGCCGCCACAGCAGAATCCACTACCTCCACCTCAGGAAGAGCCAACACTTCGCCGGATTATGCAAATGCAACTCCACTTGATGCAAGAGATGGCAAGGAACCGGGTACCTCCACCTGCCCCGGTTCAGGCACCTGCTCCGCAGCCACTTCCAATGCATCACAACACTAGGCTGTCAGACTTCCTCCGCACCAAACCTTGGGAATTTGCTGGAGAACTTGACCCTATCATAGCAGAAGATTGGCTTTACGAAGTAAAAGAGACTCATCCTATCTCGGTGTGGGGAGCGTGAAAGTGTGATGTATGTCGCATCACTCACCGGGACATTTGCCAAATGGTGGGACAATTATTGTGATAATCATCCCAATCCTCAGGACATTGAGTGGGCTGAATTTGTGGAAGCATTTGAGGCTACATTTGTTCCCAGAGGAGTCAAGGATATGAAAAGAAGGGAATTTCAGAACTTGAAGCAAGGTAGTATGAACTTGAGTGAATACCTTACCAAGTTCACCCAGCTGTCTCGCTATGCGCCCAGGGAAATTGAGACAGAAGAAGATAAAATCTGGTACTTTATGGAGGGTATGGACCCAGAAATTCAGCGTGGAATTTCCTCAGTGGAGTATGAGACCTTTCAGCAGATGTTTGATAGGGCCATTGTGCAAGAGCATGTTGAGGGCCTGTGTGTTACTGCTAAGAAGCGCAAAAAGGCTCAAAAGGACGATCCACAGGCGAAAGTTCTAGGCATCACTTTAAGCGCCGCCGGGAGCACAAGTCTTTGCTCGAGGCGAAGACTTTCGATGGTTGAACCCGTCCTTTGGCTCAAGCTCCTCACCAGTCAGCATCTGCTCAGCCTCCCAAGGACATGTCTACTGTCAGGTGTTTCTCCTGCAATCAGATGGGCCACTATGCCAACAAATGTCCATCCAAGAACATGGCCCTGGTACTAGTCAAGGCGAAGTTAAGCCTACGGCGTCCACCGCTGCTGGTCGTGGACACGGCGCTCCTCCACACGCCGGTGCTACCCACGCTGTTGGAAAAGGGCGTGTTAATCATGTTATGCAAAAAGCCAGCGAGATCGGTCAGCGATCATGGGTAAGTTTTTGGTTAATTCAGTACCTGCCATTGCTCTTTTTGATTCTGGTGCAACGCACTCATTCATCACTGAAACTTTTATTGCAAAGCATGGGTTAAAAGTGGGTGCACTAGAGAAAGCTTTGGTCATTCAGTCTCCCGGAAAAACCATGCATACAACATTGATTTGTCCCGCGGTTGACATAAAGATACAAGGTAGTAAATTCCTGGCTGACCTAGTGGTTATAGATTCTACAGGAATTGAGGTAATCTTAGGCATGGACCGGCTAGCTAAGTATAAAGGGCAGATAGATTGTGCCCATAAGAGAGTCAGTTTGGTGGATCAGGATGGGCAGGAGATTATGATTACCTCTAGCACTCCTATGAAGATCTTATCATACGCACAAGTTGGAAGCAAATACCTTGGATTCCATTCACGTGGTTAAAGAATATCTGATGTGTTCCTGTAAGAAGCGCGGGGAATGCCACTGGCGGGACATCGAGTTTGTCATAGACTTAGCTCCTGGGACAGCCCCTATATCTCAGAGGCCGTATAGGCTATCTGCCAATCTGTTAGCTGAGTTGAAGTCTCAAATAGAAGAGTTGCAAGAGAAAGGTTTTATCAGGCCTAGTGTTTCACCTTGGAGAGCTCCAGTAATTTTTGTAAAAAAGAAGGATAACACATTGAGGATGTGTGTGGATTACCGGTCCTTGAATGAAGTCACTATTAAAAATAAATATCCTCTCCCCAGAATTGATGATCTTTTGACCAGGTTGAAGGGAGCACGTGTCTTTTCAAAAATTGATTTAAGGTCGAGGATATCATCGAGAAAAATCGAGAGTCTCGATATACCCAAGACATGCCTTCACCACTCGTTATGGGTTGTACGAGTTCCTTTGTCATGTCCTTTGGGTGACCAATGCACCTCCTATTTTATGAACCTCATGAACAAGGTCTTTATGGAATATTTAGACAAGTTTGTAGTGGTGTTCATTGATGATATCCTTATATACTCCAAGACGTAGGAGAGCATGAGCACCATCTTCGATTGGTTACGCAAGGTTAAGGAACACCGGTTGTATGCCAAGTTCAGCAAGTGTGAGTTCTGGATGGGAGAAGTGTTGTTTCTCGGTCATGTCATCTCGGCAGGAGGTGTAGCGGTTGACCCCGCGAAGGTCGAGGCCGTGGCCAACTGGAAACCGCCTCGGACTGTGACCCAGGTCCGTAGTTTTCTTGGGATGGCTGGATATTACCGTCGGTTTATCCCAGATTTTTCCAAGATAGCCAAACCCTTGACTACACTAATGAAAAAGGAAAAGAAGTTTGAATGGACACCGACTTGTGAAGCAAGTTTTCAGGATTTGAAAAAGAAACTCACCACAGCTCCAGTTTTAACACTGCCAGATATTCATAAGGACTTTGAAATTTTTTGTGATGCCTCACGGCAAGGTCTTGGTTGTGTATTAATGCAAGAAGGAAAAGTGGTGGCGTATGCTTCGCGCCAATTAAAGCCACATGAGCTGAACTATCCCACTCATGATTTAGAGTTGGCGCAGATTGTTCACGCATACGAAGATTTGGAGACATTACCTTATTGGCAATAGGGTGAGATATACTGACCACAAGAGTCTCAAGTATATTTTTACTCAGCCTGATTTGAATTTGAGGCAAAGACGCTGGTTGGAATTAATTAAGGATTATGACACCGGTATTCACTACCATCTTGGTAAGGCCAATGTGGTGGCAGATGCCCTCAGCCGTAAGATGTACTGCAATTCCCTATCACTGCTTGAAGCTCAACTTGCCCTCCAGGAAGAATTTGCCAAGTTGAATTTGGGAATAAGAGAGTATGGCTCATTAAATGCTATGGAATTGCAACCCACCTTGATTAGCCAGATCAAAGAAGCTCAGAAGCAGGATGTAGAGGTTCAGGCGGTGAAGGACCGGATTTTGAAAGGAAAGGCGCCTGGGTTTTCTACCGATGTAGAAGGGGTATTGTGGTTTGGGAAAAGGATTTTTGTACCCAACAAAAGAGAGATCAAAAATATCATTCTCAAGGAAGCGCATGATACACTTATCTCCATACATCCAGGAAGCACCAAGATGTACTTGGATTTAAAAAGTACTTACTGGTGGACAGGTATTAAGAGAGAAATTGCAGAGTATGTGGCAAAGTGTGACGTATGTCGAAGAGTCAAAGTAGAACATCAACGTCCAGCTGGTTTGCTGCAACCGTTAGAGGTACCTGAATGGAAATGGGAGGAGGTAGGCATGGATTTTATAACTGGATTACCCTGAACCCAAGCAGGTTTTGACTCGATCTGGGTGATAGTGAACCGGCTCACTAAAGTGGCCCACTCCATGCCAGTTCGAACCACCTATACCGGAGATAAGCTAGCCGAGTTATACATGAACCGTATAGTCTGTTTGCATGGAGTACCCAAGAAGATTGTATCGGATCGAGGTACACAGTTCACATCAAATTTTGGCGAAATTGCATGGTTTGTTGGGAACGCACTTAATTTCAGATCGCTTACCACCCTCAAACCGATGGTCGAGAGAGAGTTAATCAAATTTTGGAAGACATGTTGAGGGCTGTGTGTTGGCAAACAAGACTGGTTGGGATAAGCGATTACCTTATCTTTGAGTTTGCTTATAACAAAGAATTACCAAGCTAGCCTTCAGATGGCACCGTTCGAAGCCTTGTATGGCAGGAAATGTCGAACTCCTCTGTATTGGCAAGAAACTGGAGAAAGTAAAGTGTTCGGACTGGATTTACTAAGAGAGGCCGAGGAACAGGTTCGTATGATTCAGCAGAGACTTAGAGCAGCACAGTCTAGGCAGAAGAGCTATGCAGACAACCGTCGCAGGGAACTCAAGTTTGGAGTTGGTGATTTTGTGTACCTGAAGGTATCTCCACTCAAGGGTATGAAGCGTTTTCGCGTTAGTGGCAAATTGGCTCCGCGGTATATTGGTCCATTTCAAGTTACTGCTAGAAGGGGGGAAGTAGCTTATCGTCTCGAGTTACCTGACAGTCTAGCAGATGTGCACAATGTTTTCCATGTATCACAATTGAAGAAATGTCTTCGGGTACCAGAAGAACAAATGCCAATGGAAGAACTAGACCTGCAACCAGATTTATCCTATAAGGAATACCCTGTCAGAATTTTGGATGTTGCAGTTCGAAAAACTCAAAATAAGACCATTCAGTTTTGCCATGTCCAGTGGAGCAACCACACCGAGGCGTAGCTACAGGGCCGCGAGGAAGATCTTTCTTGTTGAGTTCGGATTTGTTTCAGAGATTAGGAATCTCGGGACTAGATTCTCTTAAGGGGAGGTTTGTAACATCCCAAATTTTCAATAATGTAATTTGGCATGTTAAGTATGTTTTAAAAATTTTTGTAAAGGTAATTTTGAGCAAATTTCAAATTAATAGTTCTAGTAGATTCTAGTATTCTTTTTCCGCATGAGTTGATGAACTTAATTTGGATTTTTAAATCTCTAAAATTCTCTAATCTCTCCTGCACTGTCTTGCATCTGTTAATCTCTCCTAATCTCCTCTCTAATCTCTCTCTCACGTACTCACTCACGCATCTTGCATGTTTCATGCAGATTTTTCTTCTCTCTCTCTCACTCACGCATCTTGTCTCACTCACTCACTCATGTCTTGCATGTTTCATGCAGATTTTTCTTCTCTCTCTCTTCTCTCTCTCTCTCTCACTCACGCATCTTGTCTCACTCACTCACTCACTCACGCATCTTGCATGTTTCATGCAGATTTTCTTCTCTCTCTTTCTCTCCTCTCTCTCTCTCTCTCTCTTGCGTCTTCTGCATTTTTGCTGCATGCCGCAGGATTTTATTTCCTTCTCTCTCTCTGTTCTTTGCAAAAAATTTTCTTTGCTCACATAACTGAAATTGCTGCCCACATAAGCTGAAAACAACAGCGCTTTGTTGCGTGTTTTTTGCTGCAAGTTTTGCTGCTCACATAAGCTGAAATTTGCTGCTCACGCAAGCTAAAACAGCAGCTCGCCGCTGCATTTCTTCTTTGCTCTTGCGTCTTCGCTGCATTTTCTTCTTTGCTCTTGCATCTTCTTGCACTTCTCCTCTGCATGCTTGCATGTTGATGCACGGCCGCTATGTGCATGGGCTCTTCTGCCGCACATAAGTTTCGCTTTCATATCCCGTGCTCAAGTCGGATCGGCCTTCGCCGTCGCGTTATGTTAGAACCATTGCGGTTCTATTTTTACGCCCGTTTGGCGCGCCTTCTCGTCGCCACCGGTTTGGTCGGTACCGTTAGTTCTTTTCACGCCAACGCGTCGGCTTCCCTCTCATGTTACGGGTTTGGGTTGCAGACGCCGGACGCTCGCCGCTGCGTCGCGTCGGTCTTCCGGTCTTGACCCGTTCAGTGTCTGGCGAAACCCCGAATCCCGGTGAGCACCTTGCCCTTTTGGGTAGCTCACATCCTTTTAGCCGAGCTATCCCCGCTTAGCTTAAACTCAGGTTATTTATTAAAGATTCAGTCAGCTCGTAGTTTTACGGCTAGTCTGTCAGTTCATATTCACATCGGGGTTTTTCTTCTAAAAATAAAATAAAATAATACAACAAAAACCATTTTAAAATAATAAAATTATCATTTGTACTGATAGACTGATTGTACTGTGCTTGGCTTGTTTGGCATGTTCAAGGCGTCTTGTCGTCGTTTCGTCAAGGAGGACGCACCACACGGAGGGCACCCCGCCGAGGAGTACCGCTACTGAGTTCTGAAACTCAAGCGTGTCCTTTGGCGATATTGTCTATAGCCTGTTTTCATTAAAATATTTTATTAGGAATTTATAAATGTGCATGCTAGTTTTAAAATATTAAAACTAGTTGAATAGTGACTAGCTATACCTACTTAACAAGATATTGCTATACCAACCAATTAATATAAAACTAGGTGTGGCTAGATTAATTGTTATTTACTTTCCATTGGACTTAGGTAGTTAAAAATAAAATGCCCATAAAAATAAACCATATTATAGTTCATGTTTCTTCGGAAATGTCTTTATGAACTTGTTTGGAAAATAGGCATCGAGGGACACGATCAGGGTATGGGTATCCTATTCCTCTCCCCCTCAAATATTCTGACTAGGAGGAACTTTCAGCCAGTGGGTGCTTGCATGCACCGTGTTGGTGTTTTCTAACACCGCGGATTTTGTAAATCGGGGCTTAAAAACTGTTCCCTCCTAGTCTAAGGACTGTTCATCCTATGAACCTACGAGCCTAGCCTTTTCAGTACAACCTCGGGTCCTGGTATGGGACAGGCCTGTTTCCCGGTCTTCTGGCTCTGTTGCGACCTCCTGGCGGGTAGCAATCAAGTCGGAGCCCGGGGACTGTGTGGTTGAACGCTTCGGCGGGAAGCCTCTCGAGGGTAAAGTGTACCTCCTCTGCAGAGTTAAAAGCTCATGACAAACCGTGCTTCACGGTCATGAGCGCTGGCTTAGTGTTCATATGGTAGCCACTTCTTTTTATAAAAATCGGGTTTCTTCTAAAATAATTTGGCAAAGGACCGCTGTCCAGATTTTACTATTGGGACGGTCGTGAGATTTAATATGGTTCGAACTTAGTACGACGACGGATGGCTAGAACAGTCCATTGGCGAATGACCGAGCCAGGAGCATAGTTCGCCGGTCGATCGAACGAGCCTGTCTGGCGAATGAGTGAGCTAGACAAGATTGGAGCCCTGAAAATGATGTTATTAAAACCGCATTTTAAACCCACTAGGAAAAATTGTTCGGGGCTTTTACGCAAAATACCAAAGCCACCTTTGTACTGAGCTATCATATCGCTCCACATCCTTTCCCTGCCGAGTATTAGTACTCATCCTCGTTTTCCCCTCTTTAAAATTTCAAAAGGTGAAGAGACGGATTCAACTCCGAGACGGATGATGGGGACTACGACGAGTCGACTACGAGGAGTCTTGAGGAGTGAAGCTTAGGGTCCGCTCCTCTGATCAAGATGCCTATGGGATTCTCAGATCAAGAGTAGGCGTATTATGGGTTTAGCCTATGTTTTCATTGTGTACTCTGTGGTTCAAACTGCGTCTCGACTTGTATATAAAATAATTGGGATGAGTTCCCCGACTATGTACCTTGTATAATTATGGCAATGTATCACTCATATAAATCGTGTGTACTAGCGATGATTCTTGGGACTAGTACAGATGCACAGAAGGGTCCGGTCTTTTATGGCGGGTCTCGACAATATCGAGCTGAGCTAGGCTGTTCACCGACAAAAGCCCGTCGACAGTTCTGGTAGCTTCCCAAAGTGGAAAGTCGACATCATCCAGAGCAACTTGGCAAGCTCCTCCAAGCCGCTTCATCCGAGAAGTCGAGCATTCCGACCGTTAGCTAATCCGGTCGTCGTCAAGAAGAAGGGCGGGAAATGGCGAATGTGCGTCGACCATCGTGACCTCAACGCCGCCTGCCCCAAGAACAATTTCCCCCTGCCGCGCATAGACCAACTGGTCGACGCAACGACGGACTCGGCGCTCATGATCTTCCTGGACGCCTACTCCGGCTATCACCAGATCGGCTGGCAAGGGAAGACGAAGAGAAGACTGCCTTCGTAACACCTTTTGATACCTTCTGCTACATGACTATGTCCTTCGGTCTAAGGAACGCGGGTGCCACGTTCCAGCGACTAATGTAGAAGACGGTCCCTGATCAGATAGGGCATAACGTAGAGGTTTATGTAGACGATGTTGTTGTAAAAAGCAAAGTCCCACGGGACCATGTGACCGACCTTCAGGAAACTTTTGCTAATCTTAGAAAGCATCAAGTTAAACTGCATCCTGAAAAATGTGTCTTTGGTGTCCGGTCTGGGATGTTGCTTGGCTATGTAATAGGAAAGGCAAGTATCGGGGCAAACCCCGAGAAAATCGAGGCCATCGAGAATATGAGGTCGCCAACCTGCACCAAGGAGGTGCAAGCCCTCACCGGGCGGATGGCAGCCCACAGCAGATTCATATCTCGTCTCGGCGAGCGCAATGCACCTTTTTGTAAGATCCTGCGCAAGCACGATGGTTTCGAATGGACGGAAGAAGCCAAGTCCGCTTTCAGCGAGCTAAAGCGTTACCTGTCCACGTCTCCCGTCCTAGCCACGCCAAAGCTCGGGAAAGCTCTACTCCTCTATTTGGCGGTCGCCCCGCAGGCTGTAAGTGTTGTACTAGCAGTCGAACGCGAAGGCAAGCAACAACCCGTCTACTACGTGAGCGAGGTACTTCACGGGCCTAAGGAGCGGTACCCTGAGGTTCAGAATCTCTTGTACGCCTTGCTTATGGCCTCGCGAAAGTTGCGTCACTATTTTAAAGCCCATCCAATTACGGTCCCAACGAGTTTTCCGTTAAAGGATATCATTCGGAACCCAGACGCGAACGGGAGGGTCGCAAAGTGGGCAGTCGAGCTTGGTGAATTTGACATCAAGTTTGTTCCCCGAACAGCGATCAAATCCCAAGTCGTGGCTGACTTTTTGGCTGAGTGGACCGGCCCGGCCGACCCTTCGGGAGGCTCGCCCGAGCCCGCAAGCCAAGAAGCACACTAGACCATGTTTTTCGATGGGTCGCGCAATTCGAGCGATCAGGCTGCGGGTTTGTTCTCATCTCCCCCCAAGGAGAACAAATTCAGCATAAAGTACAGCTCCATTTTCCCGCAACGAACAATGCTGTGGAGTACGAAGGCCTTCTAGCCGGCCTACGAGCATGCACTGCGCTTGGCATAAAGCGACTAACAGCGAAAGGGGATTCGAAGTTGGTCGTCTGCCAAGTAAATAAGGAGTTTCGGTGTTACGACGACTCAATGGCGCGACATTTGGCGAAGTGAGAAAGCCGGAGAAGCACTTCACGAACTTCAAGTGTGTTACGTTCCCAGATCAAGCTAATAGCTTTGGCCGATAAGCTCATGGCTTGACTCTCACAAGAAACCGCCAATGGGTGCTCGTCAAAGACCTACTAAAGCCCTCTATTCCTTCAAGAAGAGGCCCCGAGAAGACGGTTGCCTTGACCCAAACGACCGTACTGCTTTCATTCCTAGAGCGTATGACACTGGATGTCTCCATTCGTCCAGTTGTTGATGCATGGGACACTGCCACAGGACACAGCTGAGAAATCCTGGCTCCAAAGAGACGCCCGACCTTACCGATTACTCAGGGGCTTGTTGTACCGAAGGGGTTCTAACGGCGTACTTTGTAAGTGCATGACCCGGGAGGAAGGCAAATTTCTCCTCCAAGACATCCACAACGGGATCTGCGGGGCCTATGCCTCTTTCAAAACCCTAGTGGGAAAAGCCTTTCGCATGGGGTACTACTGGCCAACTGCGTTAACTGACGCAGGAGAGCTAGTAAAACGCTGCCCAGCCTGCCAATATCATGCCCGGGTATCCCACCACCAAGATATGAGCCGCAGACTATCCCGCTTAACTCGCCATTCTCAACATGGGGAATGGGCATACTTGGTCCGTTCCCCGAGGCCTAAAGGGTCAGACGCATTAAATGCGCCATCGACACTTTCACTAAGTGGATCGAGGCCGAACCAGTGTCGAGCATATCCGCCCAAACGGCCAAGAGGTTCCTTAGGAACAACATCGTGACCAGGTTTGGTGTCCCGAGTAAGCTGATCGCTGATAATGGGACACAGTTCACAAGCGAGCTATTCCAGGACTACTGCAAAGAGCTTGGCATGAAGGTCGCCCTAGCTTCGGTAGCTCACCCACAGAGTAATAGTGCAGCCGAACGCGCGAATAGGCAGATCATGCAGGACATTAAGCGCCGAGTGTACGACGCTCTTGCCGAGCAACGACACAACTGGGTAGAAGAACTACCCTCCGTGCTTTGGGTAGCCCGAACAACCTCTAATCGGGGTACTGGCGAAACCCCATTTAGGCTTGTATACGGCTCAGAGGCGGTCCTACCCGCCGAGTTAAGACTTGGTTCAGCTCGCATTGATTTTGCAGGGCAGATCGACAACGACGAGGAGCGGTTGCTGGACCTCGACCTATCTGAGTCCTGCCGCAAACAAGCACTCTTCGGAGTGGCAAGATACCAAAGAATCCTCGTATGCACGCAGCTAAAAAGTTATAGACCCGGACCCTGCAAGTAGGCGACCTGGTTCTAAGACGAGTTCAGAACCTGGCTCACGCCAACAAGCTCACCCCAAGATGGGAAGGTCCGACACAACAGATCACCAGACGCCCGAGTCAGAAGATCGGCTATGCCGGATGGGAGAGTCGCCAACAGCTCTCGAACATCGCTAAACCGGAGGTTCTACGCCTAAGAAAAGGTCGTAAGTCTCTATTTCCCTCTCTCTGTCTCTCTGCCTTTTGACCATCCTACCATCCCCTAGAGAACCCCCAAAACTAACCCCAGTGACCTAAACTCATGATCGGGCTTGGGAGAAAGCCCGGGCCGTTCCAGTACACATCGGCAGAATAGTGGCTACGCAGAAGCCAACCCCCGGGATTCCTTTGCACACGGGTAAGCCGATATCCATCGCACCACGCAAGATCCCGCGCGGGCACATGCTTTCCGGCCCTATATCATAAGCCCGCATAAACCTGTTACAGGCCCGGGATACCTCTAGAGTCCAATATTCTGCCTCTCGCAAAGAGAAGGAGCTAGGGCCACAAGCCTCGTTCAAAGTGTACGGTCTCTAAACCACAACCGACCTTCTGTCGAACCAGAAGCTCGGTCGTGGCTCGGGGGATAGGGTCGATTTTTCAAAAATTGATCTCTCTAAACCACAACCAACCTTCTGTCGATCTAGAAGCTCGGTCGTGGCTCGGGGGTTAGGGTCGATTTTTCAAAAATTGATCTCTCTAAACCACAACCGACCTTCTGTCGAACCAGAAGCTCGGTCGTGGCTCGGGGGTTAGGGTTGATTTTTCAAAAATTGATGTCTCTAAACCACAACCGACCTTCTGCCGAACCAGAAGCCCGGTCGTGGCTCAGGGGTTAGGGTCGATTTTTCAAAAATTGATCTCTCTAAATCACAACCGACCTTTTGTCAAACCAGAAGCTCGGTCATGGCTCGGGGGATAGGGTCGATTTTTCAAAAATTGATCTCCCCAAACCACAACCGACCTTCTGTCGAACCAGAAGCTCGGTCGTGGCTCGGGGGCTAGGGTCGATTTTTTTGAAGGGTCGATTTTTTCAGGGTCGATTTTTCGAACGGTCGATTTCTTAAAGGTTGATTCTCCAAGAGCATATACCCAAGCAGGGACTTCCGATCTGGTTATGCCCGGGCTTCTCCTCGTATACACGGACATGGCTCTGGGCTAGGATCGGTAGGACTATATCTGCGTTTTCAATCCTTTCTTACCTATACGACTACTAACGTTCGTTTGCATGCAGGAAAGACAACAGAAAAAGGAGAAGCACTGATAACCACAAGCAACTTTATTAAAAGGGTTCTGGGACGGCTTACAAGCTAGTTACACCTAGTCCCAGCGGAACGGCCCCGTAAACCCGACAACCACGTCGGCCACCTCGGAAGCGCCGGGCAGCTCGACCAAAGCCGCGGCGGCGGCGGCGCTGGCACGGCATCGACTTAGCGCCCACGAGCGGATCAAAGCCTGCTTGAGTCGCGGACGACTTCGACCACCGCCGACCTGGCGACGTCGCGGGTAGCGCCTCCTCCCGCGAAGTTCGCCATGGCGAGGTCAAAATCCGCTTAGAGCTCCGCCACCCGGATCGCGAGCCATGGATGCAGGAGGAGAAGGAAATGTGGAAGAAAGAAGATGGAATGAGAAGTGGCCGCCAGACGGTCTCTTTTTATAGCCGAGTTTGGGTAGCCAAGCAATCCTGTGAGTAATGACGCGGGAAGCGGTTTGCCACAGAATCGTTTAAGATCAACGCGAATGTCTCTTGGGACATGGCGCAGCGAATAAGACGACGCTCAAGATTCGAGGAGAAGGCGGACCGAAGAAGTGACGAAGGAAAGAAGTCAAAACAAGTCCACCACATTAATAAAGAGTATTTACAAGTGCGAGCCGGATCACCGCCAAACAAAAGGAAAAGAAATGAAAAAAGACCTACGGCTTAGGCCGGCACGGAGCTTCCGGCTCGCCAAGAACTCCTCATTTTGGCCTCAAGATCGAGAAGCTTCTCTTTGGCCCGGCATCAGCATTTTGACCCGTAAGGCTTCGTTGGTAGCCTTCAGGTCCCGCATGGTATCCTGGTGGGTCTTCAACAGACCCTCCGTCGCGGTTGCAGCAGATTGCAGGAAAGCTCGCGACAAGGAGGTCACGCCTCCACTACGCGAGCAACCTCGCCGACGCAAGCACGCTTCCACTGACCGGAGGCGTTCCTCGAGCTCCAGGGCGCGGTCGCGTTCGGCCTTAAGGGCCTCCAGCGACCGGCATGAAACCTCCTTGGCATCCTCCTGCGCCACGGCTAAGGCCGCCTCAGCCGCCGCGGCTCGAGCCTCCAGAACCACTGCCTGGACTGAGCTCGAGCGAGCTTCCTCAAGCTCGGCGCGTGCAGCACTGGCTTCCCGTTGCCACCGCGCGCCTTCCGCCCGCAGGGCCTCTTGTTCGGCATTGTGCTTAACCTCAAATGAGCAAGCCATGCCAACAAGCTCGTGGTAGATCTACACCCAGAAGATAGGCTAAGGAAGGAAAGGACCAAAGCATGGAAAACACGAGACAACAAGCAAATCATCAGAAACTTACCCGCCTGGCGACTGCCACGGTCGCATCATCATACCGAGCCTGCAAAATGCCCCTAGGCGCGGGAGGCACCGCGACCTGGTGGCCCGAGCTATCGCCCGAGCCACTTGGCCCCTCGGCCACCTCCTCTACAGGCCCGGCCGAGCCTCCCACAGGTTCGACCATCTCCTCTACAGGCCCGGCCGAGCCTCCCGCAGGCTCGACCATCTCTTCCGCATGCACAGCCGAGCCTCCCATAGGCTCGGGCACCTCTCCTACAAGCTCGACCGAGCCTCCTGCAAGCTCGGCCGCCTCTCCTGTGAGCTCATCCGAGCCTCCCACAGGCTCGGCCGCTCCTTCCACAGGCACGACCAAGCCTGCCGCTGGCTCGGCCGCTTCTCCCGCAACCTCGCAAGCTCCCCCTGCTGGCTCTGCTGACTCCCCTGCAAACCCAGCAGCGCCAATGGCATGAAAGCATGGCTCGGGGGGAAATCCATCTGCGCCCAGGCATCCACCGGAGGCCCTCTCCCGCCGATTCGCCACCATTCTCGAGCGCCTAGTCGGGATCGGTCGAGCCGGATGGCGCCTTCTTGGCTCCATGTGACGAGCCCGAGGTGGTGCTCAACCCACGCTGGCGTCGCTGAGATCCACCCCGAGACGGTCAACGGAGCCACGCTCCACAGCCGCACCGGAACGACGCTCGCGACTGTGATGACCCGGACGGGCCAATCCCAGCTAAGAAGAAGAGTGTCGCTCACGTCCAACGGGGGGACAGGTATGTTACTCCTGTCGAATAGCTCCTAGATGCCGCGGATGTCGATCGGGCGCCACCCGGTCGAAGTCCGTCCCTTGACATGGATCGGCGCCAGGCGCTCGGTGCCGTGATAGGTCTCCACCTTCATGAGCGCGGCCTGAGGGCGCACGTCCTTGTGCGCTACCAGCGGGAGGACAAAGGGTCTCGAACCCCGGGGCCCGGTTTTGCCCTTGACGGGGTAATTCTCCGGCCATCGCCTCGGTTGCACCGAATAAATTTCGCTTGGGGGACAGTATGACGAAAAACAAGGAGAATCGAGATGCCCGATCGGCCCAAGTGCCATAATCAACAAAGAAAGGAGATCGAAGAAACCAGCAAGCGCGAGAAACTTACGTGCAGCTGCGACGGCCGCCTCGGTCATCTCGTTTTCCGAGTCGTCATCATCCAGACCAACCGACGCCTCTTGGCGCCGGTTGGTATCCTCACAAGACGGCCGAATCCCGAGCAGGAACCTCGGCCCGGTGGGTCAGGACGGTTGCTAGCACGGCGCCGCCGCCATGCGAGGCGGGTTTGTCCGAAGCGACCGCCGGCTTTTTCCCGGCGATCGCTGGGAGCGGCTCGTCCTTTCGCGCCAGGTTAAGCTCGCGCCGCTATCGGCCGTCGGGATGGCGGCCCTGCCGCCACCAGCGACACGCGGCAAGCTCGCTCCCACTCTGCTTCCCTCGCAAAATGCACCATAGGCGTCACCACGCCCACGAAGCGAACCATTACGAAGACACCTAGGCCCGCAAGCACATACGCCGCCCAGACATTGCGGACGGCCGAGCCTAACTACCACAGATTGGGCAGAGAAGCCCCACGACCTGCACCACCTCGCCTTGGGGTAAGGCTACAAAGGAAAAAGGCGGGAGCATCACAGATACGCTCGAGGAAAAGCTCGGACAAAAGGCTGCAAGGTCGGGAACGAAGACTCAAGGAAGTGCCTTCGCGGGAGAGATCATCCCACCATGATCTCAAGAATGGGCAAACCCGCTTCTCGGCAGCTCACCCGGTGCTGGTGAAGTCACCACAATATATCGGGCTATTGAGCCCCGGCCGTCAAGTCCGAACCCCGCCGCCAGGCTACCTCCGCCGGCCCATAGCGGGTCGGCATCGTCACCTTCCTGTGGCTCGCGTTGGCAAACCATAGCCGACAGTTGTCGGGCTTCTCGGCGTAATACCACCGCGACGCCCACCCCCCGACGTTCTCCTTGGCTTTGAACACTGGGTACGAGGATTTCATGTCACAGCGGAGCTTAAAATAGGCTCATCCCGCCACATTGTTCCCACCGGTCGTGGTCAGCTCGTAGAAGTGAAAGAGGAGGCTGACCGTCGGCTCCACCCCGACGAACGCTTCGCAGAGGTGTGCAAAGATCGTCAAAAACAAGATCGAGTTGGGATTGAGGTTCACCAACTCGATCCCGCACTGGGCCAGGACGGATTCGACGAAATCGGACTCCGGAACCCTGAGCCCATGAATCGCGAAGAGCTTGAAGCAGATGAACTCCTTGCTCCTGGGCGCGGGAACCGCCTCCCTGCCGGACACCCTCCATCCGCCAACCTCGACGAAGCCGGCGGCTTCCAGCCCCTTCAGGTCATCTTCAGTAAGGAGGCTCCGCGTGAAGGGCGCCATCAGGAAGGTGAGGATCAGAGCAAGAAAATGGCGGAAAGGCGGAGGAGGAAGAAGGCAAAGAAACGCGAGTGGCACAATGTGAACGAGTAGTACAAAAGGGCGTAAGAAGAGACGGCGAAGAAGGGGAACCGCCTGATATAAACCGGCAAGGGGAGACGAACCGTAGCCTGTCCGCCAAGGGACGCGGAAACCAAGGAGGAGGAAGCGACGCGCGTAATCGCGACGATTTGGGATTCCCGCCGAAGCTCTGAGGTCCCCGCGCGCGCAAAAAGACAGGCATTTTTGCCCGAAGACAGTTACTAGATAAACCTCTGAGCGGCACGACATCGTCCCGCTCGAGGCTCGGGGGCTAGCTGTTGAGGAAAGTACGTGGCCCATGAAGGTTCGGCCCACTTACTTACCCGCAGCCTCACAGGAAGCAAGCTCGGGACCAGCAAGCTCGCGCCCGAGCTTGGCAAGCTCGTGCCCGAGCTTCCCGCCTCGGAAGCTTGGGCCTCTTGCTTACCCCGCGACTCTGAGGTACAAAGGAACAGGACCCGAGGCAAATCGCAAGGCGCCATGACAGATACGCCGGGTCCCCGTGAGTCGCCGAGAATTGAATGCGCGACTATACCAAGGAGCTGGCGGCGGCTTCGATGGGTTGGCGGCGGTCCGTCAACGCCGCATGGGCAAAGACACGTGGCCGACAGTAGCGGTCCGCGGCGGTGATCGGAGGATTGCACTCGACACCGGAGGATTTGGTGTGCTACCAAGCATGGCAAAAAGGCAACGACTAATTCAACGGACCAAAGACAAACTACAAGGATCGGAGAGCACCTATAAAAGGGCATACAGCCACAATAACGGAGGGCTTACATACGATACACACAACCCACTTGGAGAACGACTCATCAGAGAACAGAGCACTTGCACTCAGAGGAGCTCTAGTCCCCGGTAGTTCTCGCCTGTAATCAGAACACACACACAAGTGCCTTGAGCACTCATTGTACTCGGCCGGGCTTCCCAAAGCCCGGACTTCATCCTTGTACTCGTTTAAGCTCGGCATTAAACGGCCGGACGAGGGTTTGTTATCCCGATGGAGGCCTGAACCAGGATAAAACACTCGTGTCATCTTCCCCATCGATCTGGTCTCGACGCGCCCAGCCACGTTGGGACTAAGGTCTTTTTCTTCGGCAGCGTCCGGCCACAAGGCCGGGCCTCGGTCTGGGGGACAGGGCTGCCTTCAGGCCTCGCACCCTCTTTCCTTGCTTATTGGCGCTGCGGAGGCTCGCCTCCCAGTCGCCGACACTTTCTAACACCATCCGGAGGTGGGTTTCATGTTCTTTCTAACACCTTATTCATGAGGTTCATGAAGTAAGCTAGGGCGTTGGTTAGTCCAAAGGACATCGTCGTGCACTCGTATAGTCCGTATCTAGTGGTGAAACCTATTTTGGGTATGTCAGATTTTTAATTCTTATCATATGGTACCCCTGACCTTAGGTTTATCTTTGAGAACACACATGCCCCTTTTAGTTGGTCAAATAAGTCATTAATCCTAGGCAAAGGGTACATGTTTGTGATAGTCACCTCATTTAGGGATCTACAATCTATACATATCCTTAGTATGCCATCCTTATTCTTAACAAAAATCACAGGTGCTCTCCACGATGATGCATTAGGTCTAATAAATCCTTTCCCCTGCAATTCTTCTATTTGTTTCTTCAATTCCGCTAGCAAGTTGGCAGATGGCCTATAATGTCTTTGGGAAATAGAGGTAGTACCGGGAACCAAGTCTATGACAAACTCAACATCCCTATCTAGTGGCATCTCGGGTAGTTAGTCTGGAAAACATAGTACTCCCTAACATTGGGTATGGATTCCAAGGTTATTTCTTCCAACTAGTTCAAGGCGATTAGGTCCTTAGGGGTTAGGTCAGATATAAATTGAACTTCCTGACCATTATCATTGAGCAACTTAACTGACTTGTTGGCATAATCAATTTGCTCCTTATACCTAGTCAACCAGTCCATACCTAATATCACCTTGATTCCCATGGAATTTATCACCACAAGGTCAGCTAGGAACTTAACTCCTTTTATCCTCACATCTATCTCTGGACAAATTGTGGTGGTACGCATTCTTATCTTGGGGACTGGACTGTCAAGACCTTTTCTAGCAAGCCAACATATAACCCATTATTTTTGACAAATGACTCCGTTATAAAAGAATGGGTTGTACCAAAATCAAACAAAGAAGTGGTGGGTACTAAATTTACTAGGAACTTACCCATCACCACATCAGGGTCGTCCTGAACATCCTTGGCGGTGACATGATTCACTCGGCCTCTTCTAGTAGGCTAAGGAGTTCTTGGGTTCTGAGGGGTTCCACGACCTTGTTTAGCTACATGGGATCGCGCTGAAGCTGATCCCAACTTGAATGGTATTGGGGGTGATGTTCTTACTAGGGCATTTGTAGGTCCCATGGGTGTATCTGAAGGAGTTATGTCCTCATAGAGTGCGGCCAGTGCACGGACGTGGGCGGCGCAGCGTGGTAGGGCGACCGTGCCTTGGGCCGGCGTCTACAGGGGCAAAGCACCACAGGACAAAGTGCGGCTAGGCATGCCCGACAGTGCGGCAATGGGAGGCATGGTGTACGGACCGAAGGTCACAAGGGGGCGGCAGGATAAGCCAGGGAGAGGGTGAGCCAGGAGAGGGGAACCAGCTGGCTTGGCCAGATTGGGCCGGCTTTGTGGCCCAAGCCCAAAAATGGGTTGAGCCCAATTGGACAAGACCACTTTTGAAGTGAAATTCAAATTTGGAGTTTGAATTTGATTTTCTCTTTAAGGGGCAATTCAAATTGAGTTTGAATTATTGATTTATATGTAGCATAACTAGTAATGGGATAAGTAATTAGGGAATGGATGATTTCAAAATTCAAGTGTGTACTTGAGGAATGGACCAAAGGTTTGAATAATAATTAGGTTTAGCAAGTGAATATTTAATTAAGTGACAAATTACCCAAATTTGATACAAAGAGAGAGAATTGAATCCTAGTAAAATTGTAACCTCATGGTGTTTTAGGAAGTTTGGATGAAATTTTGGGTTTTAGTGATACTAGTGTTTGTTTTCAAAATTTGCATACCTATTTACACACACACATATAAATATATAAGTGAAGGAGTGATTATTTATAAGAGCATGAAAGGTTATTTTGTACAAAAAAAGGGATTTTAAAAGGAAAAATAACTATATGCATGCTTAGACTCTAATGACCTAAAGTAGGGCTGTTACATCTCTCTCTTCCCTCCATTCTTCCTACAGCATGGAATAATGAAGAACACAAAGCAGGGAGGGGGCGACGCCATCGTCCACGCCAGCTTCCTCCTGCTTTCCACTTCTCTCTTCTTGTGGGGCAGCAGCTTCAAGCTCATGGGAGTAGCACTGGAGTTCCCCCTCCTCCTCCCCCATTTCCTAGTAGTGAACAACAAGCTTGTGGAGGCAACAGTGACGACAGCGATCTCGACAACAAGCTTGACGACGAGAGCGGAAGGTCACAGGGGGATGACACAGTGGTGACTGTGCACTCCATTGGAAGGAACTGGATGGGAAAGATGCAACGAAATTTGGCTTGAAATATAACCCTAGTACATATGAAACATTATGTTTGCTCTAATGAAACATGGTGTTTGCTCTGATGAAACATCCGTAAAAAATTTGAAAAATTCTATTTGTATTATTGTGAAACTTGGTTTTGTTCCTGTGAAACATTTGTTTTGCTCCGGTGAAATATTGTGTGTTGCCCTGGTGAAACACTAGTTAAAAAGTAAAACATTTTGTTTGCTTTGTGAAACTTTGTTTTTGCTCTTGTGAAATATTTGATTGTACAAGGTGAAATATCTTTTAATGACTGTGGGAACATAAATACTTCGGCGATGTCTCATTAATACTTTGAACATGTTTCACACGTCCTTACAGAATGTTTCAACATTTTTGGAGGGGGGGGGGGGTTCCGTCGCCACTAGGGGCCATCCAGCTTTGTCCCGACCCTTGCTATCGTGATGTTTCGAGCGTATTATCGGTATGTTTCTAGTGTTACTAAGTTTTATTTCATCAGCATTTCAACAATATTTTATGTGTTATTGAGAACGGACGACCTAGATGAGATCTGCTTGATCGAACGAATGACAGGAGCCTCCTTTTTATTTCTTGTACATCCAACGCTAAGTCCGTCCCAATAAATAAGGTTTGCCTTTGTGTGGTTTTTACTCCAAGGCTGTTGCCTTCTGTTTCCAACCTATCTTGGACGGCGGCAGATATCCACCATCCGGCAGGAGTCGTAAAAAAGGATATTCAGATTTGAAAGGGAATCCCTAGCTAGCACACTCCTGCGCTTTCAACACAAACTCTACTATCAGCATCAGGTTTGTCTTTTTTCTTTTCTCAGAAAAAAGGAAAGAAAAGAGAAAGGTTTATCAAACAAAAAGGAGAATTAATTGGAAAATCTTTCCTACATAAACTCTATTGCGGAGTTTGTATCTCTTCCTCTCAAGTAAAAATGTTGGGAATAGTCCCACATTGGTTATGCGGAGGGCACAAGCATGGTTTATAAGGGTGAGGGAGCGCCTCCTCATTGAGCAAGTTTTTTCGGGGAGATGGCCTCAGAGACCTTCGACCCGCTGCTTTGCGTTGGGCCTGCGAAGGTACTGCAGCCTAACGGCCTGGGGTTCAGACACGGTCCGGTTGACAAGTGGTATCAGAATCCAGGTAGCCCAGGTGGTTCCCGAACAAGTCTCAGCCCAATGTGTGAGGGGGAGATTGTTGGGAATAGTCCCATATTGGTTGTGGGGAGGGCACAAGCATGATTTATAAGGGTAAGAGAGCGCCCCCTCATTGAGATAGCTTTTTGGGGAAGATGGTCCTAGAGACCTTCGACGCGCTGCTTTGCGTTAGGCCTGCAAATGTACTACAGCCCAACGGCCTGGGTTCGGACGCGGTCCGGCTGACAAAAAATAAGAAGGAAAGAGAAAAAGTTTTTTTCCAACAAAAAGGAAAATTAATTGGAAAATCTTTCCAACACAAACTCTACTGCCGACTCTCTCTCTTTCTACCAAGATAAAAAAAGAAAGATAAAAGGAATTTTTTAAAAAGGAAAATTAATTGTAAAATCTTTTCAACACAAACACTACTTCCAATTTTTTATCTGTTTCTCTGAAGATAAAAAAGAAAAGGAAAGCCAAAAGGCTTTTTCAAAAAGGGAAAACTAATTTTAAATACCTCAAAAAATAATTTTAAAATGTTTTACCATTTTTTCCTTTTTTTCTCAAGATAAAAAAAGAAAAGGGAAGAGAAGTTTTTTTTTTTAAAAAAAGGAAAAGTGAAGCCGGGACGGGGAGGTACTCGTGGAGGTCGCGGAGGCCCACCTCACGGCGGCCCACATAAAGGCAGTCGAGGGCGGGGCGAAACCCTACTAGTTCTCCCCCACGACACGAGTCGAGACGACACGGCACGGAACGAGTCGAACCGCCTCTCTCTCTTCTCCGCCGCCGAATCGAATCCGGATCGACCCGCTCTCCTGTTCGCGCGTCAGGTATCGCCGGGATCTCTCTCTCGTCTCTCCTCTCTCTCTCGCGATGTGTGGCCGTGGCCAGCTCAATCTGGGTGTGTGGCGGGTTTTGGTGGGTCGAACGCTCGATCCGGGGAGGTGTTGGGTTGGATCTGGGTGGATTTGGCTGGAAAAAGTTGGGTTTTACGGGCGCTGATTAGGAAAGGTTGTGTATTGGGGTGTCCTGCGCGAGGGGTTTGATTGGTAGATTCGTTTGTCGGTTTTGGATTTAGGTTTTAAAGCTTGTTTTAGTCGGGATTTTGTTGCTTCATGTGTGATTTTAGGCCCAGCCATCTGGTGACTAGTTTTCTTTAGCGTTACTAGTTTAGAAAGATATTGCTCCCTTGCTAGATGTGAGCTAGGTTCATCACAACACTTTTGTTACAATATAATTATCTTAGCGTTGTTCTAAATCTAATGGTATGTACTGTATTCTGTAAAGTGATGAACTGTGCATGCGCTACTGCGTGAGATGTTTGATGATGCGAAGTATCGTGGAGCGAGCAAGTTGAATAGTGTTTCATCTAGCTGCTGCAGCAAAGCAAGGGAAGTGGATGGACGGATTCATGGAAAGTCGGGATGGTCTCTTGGATTGTTGGGTCTGTTAGCTTGCCTTGATGCGTCCAAGCGCTGCCAGCCATGCTTCCTGGCAGCGCTATGTAGTTATGTAGTGTCTTGCGCCAGCTTTTGTAAATTTGTCTTCTGTCTTCCTTTCCAAATAAAGCATTTGCCGCTTTAATATATATTTTTAAGTTGGTGTGTCATACTATGATGTACAATTAGTTTCTTAATGTTTATTGTTTTGTTCCATATCCCTCTTACTTTTTAATTTACTTAAAATTTGCTGCTTTTCAAGCATCCTCCTACTAAAATTTATATATGCAGATTATAATTTAAAATACATTCTCCTTCTACTAGTATTGTAGTAAAGCCCAATTTAGCGCAGCTGTAGCTCTTGGATTCTAAAGGAGTGGAGCTGTGCAGGCAAGGGCAACTTCTTATCTGAAGGTGAGTAGAATCAGGGTTCAAAATCCCCTTTTTCGTTCAAATCCCGCTCCAGAGCGATTGTCTATTTCCCATGGGAAATCACGATTTTCCCTTTTTTTGACCAAAATTTGAAATTTGAATTAAACAGAGGAAAATCACTAGAGTTTAAGGGAAATCGAACCACTTGAATAGGAAATTGTTTGATTTTTGCGGATAATCGGAAGGGAAATTCGGTGGGTTTCTTTGAATGGGAAATCGCTAGGGTTTATGGGAAATCATATGAGTTTTGCAGGAAATCATCCGAGTTCGGCGATAAATGGTTGGCTCTTGGAAAATTAGAGGAAAATGCACCAACTAGAATCCTTGGGCAATATTCAAGTACCCCCTTTCCAAGGGGTACCTCTTAAATATCGCTTCAACAAAACCATCGAAAACTTTTTAAGAGAAATTGAAAAGTTTTGAACTCGAAGGTTTTTCTAAGAGATGCTTTTCTGGAGTACCAAAAGCAAGCATGACATGTTATGAACATAAAGGCCTAAGATATGGAATCCTAGGAAGAGGCTAGCCCAACTTAAATAAGATATTATATCTTCTTGAGAGGCGCTCGAAGTTCAATTTATAAGCAAATAAAAAGATAAGAAAATAAGATAAACCGAAGAGAACAGCCTCTAATTGTTCTTTTTTTATTTAGAGGTTGTTCTTTTTAGCTAATTTACTTATCTACTTATCTCCAAATCAAAACTCTAAACACTTTGGCTTTTGAAATCCCTTTTTTTTTTCCTATCTCGAAATCACGTCTTATAGGTTTTAGGAACAAGTCAAACAAAGCGGATCAAACTTTCCAAACTATCCTGAGAAGCTCTCCAAATTTAGCTTATAAGTAAATAAGAAGATAAGCAAATAAGATAAACTGAAGAGAACAGCCTTTTTAATTTTTTTAATGCTACAAACAAACGTGACCGAGCACATGAGCATACGCTCTTATCACCTTAGACGCGAACAAGCGACACGCATGCGCATAAGCGGAAATATGCATTCAACATACACGCTAGATAATTGAATAAAGACTTAGGTGCACTATGCCTCTACAGCTCAGCAAGCTGAGTGTCCGGCTGCCCTTCAGGTGATACCAGTACCTGATCCAACTCCTGTGCAGACTTAAGTTCCCCAGTATTCATACACATCGGCTAAGTCTGCGGCTCCCGAACTGTGGACAAGGAAAATCGTTACTGGTATTGAGACGTATTGGGGATATCACCTTGCAGAGACGCAGCTAGGACCTACTCGCTCGAGTATCTGTAGTCCACACCGCGAGCAGAATTCCCCTGATGGACGTTTCTGCTCGACGCTATGGGGGTACCTGGCCGATAACGAAAGCACGTCTCCTCAATCAGCTAACATAGCTGATCAGATCTCATAGGATCAATTCGTTTGTTCGCGTCTAAGGTGACGAAAGCGTATGCTCATGTGCTCGATCAGGTTTGTTTGTATCATTAAAAAAATAAAGTGATTGTTCTCTTTAGTTTATCTTATTTGCTTATCTTTTTATTTACTTATAAGCTGAACTTCGAGAGCTTCTTGAGATAGTTTTGAAAGTTTGACTCAGTTTGTTTGGAGTTTTGATTTGGAGATAGGTAGATAAGTAAATAAGCTAAAGAGAACAACCTCTAAATAAAAAAAGAACAATAAGAGGCTGATCTCTTTAGCTTATCTTATTTCCTTATCTTTTTATTTGCTTATAAAGTGAACATCATCGAGAGCTTCTCGAGTTTGTTTAGAAAGTTTGGTTTGGTGCGCTTTTGACTTATTTTTAAGACTTTGGGAAACACCTTTTCAAAAAAAACCAGAATGTAAAAGTGAATCCTTAACTTTTCGATTCGAAAATAAGTAGCTAATAATACGACGAGGGCAATCTTTAATCAAACAGAGTGCGAATCAAAGTCGGCAACCCTAGCGAGCTTTGTGCCTTTTGAGTTTTAGCCCTCGGCTTCTCTACCTATTTCGTCTCTGCCATATAAAAGCCGCCCACCTCGCCTCCTCTGCGCCTCTACCCAGCGCTCCGCCACCTCGCTGCCAGTTGCCGCAACCTCCTCTCCTTGATTCGACTCGGCTTCTCTGCCACCCACCCGAGGTGAGAAGCCCTGTCTCCTCCATCTGCCGTCTCGCTGATCTTGTCTGGCCTGCTGCGTCTGATTTTCATTGTGTTTCGGTTAGATCTGTTCCCATCCTGGATTTCCTTTCCCTTTTCAAGGGATTGATCTGCGTGGCATGTGAGTCGGATCGGTGGATTCGATCAGGGTGTGCCTGGATCTCATGAATTTACTTACCAGTAGCTTCTGTGGGTTCAGCTTGAGGTAGGGTTTGGGTGATTCCCCTGCATGTCAATATCTGGATGGGATACTAGTATTAGTCCAATTGCACAGCTACCGGATAGGCATGTGATTTTTTTGAATAATTTGATCTTGTTGGCTGTGGTAACAAAGTGAATTAGCATCCGTAGAGTATGGTTAAGTTTTTTACTTTTGAGTAAGTGCGTGAGATGACTTGTGTCTGCTTGTGTGATAATGTTGTCGTCAGCTGCCATCTGAGTTGTGATTTCACTCGTATGGATTGTCATGGCCCTTGGATGATTATTTGTTAGTGAGCTAATCGAAGTGTGAAGCCAAATAGATAGCTTGGAAGGTTTTTCTTGGTTTCTCTGCTTTAGGTAATTGATTTGTTAGCCTGAATATTACCATCTTAAGATTTTGGGGGAATGATGGAATGTCTAGCACCACAAATTTACAAGAATCATGTGGCTAGTTATAACTGAAGGCTGGCGTCATGGTAGGGCACAACTCTTTATTTCTTGCTTAGTATGTATATTTTGAAGTAGTTTGCACTTTATTGTATTTGTTCACTTTGCTGATATGTTATTTTGGCATTTAATCTAAAGTTGCAATTATGGTGAAATGTTCCTGTAACTAGTGCAAATGCTCCATTTACAATTTGACACATGTGTTTGCTTTACTCCTTTGATGTGAAACATGTCTTGTAGTTTGCTCTTAGAATCTGTCCTATGAGCAGCTAATGATATAGTATATAATGTGAAATGCTATTTTCCTTAACTCTGTACGATGATCAAGTACAACATGCTGCAAACACTACTAGCATTTAGCAGACTAAAACTATGTGGTCAAATAGAAGAATAAAATCCATTAGAATAATTTTTTTTTTCAAATTCTTAAATTAAGTAATAAAAAGTAGAGATAATTAAAGAATACAATCCTTGTCAAATTAGCAAGGATTTGGGCATAATATTCCACTGACCCGTCAGAAGGGGTCCTAACCCCTTGGAATGGGGTAATACATCTAAGAAATTATTCCATTGAACGTACTCCGCCTGGATCTGGGAATTATAAATGTAATCCTATTAATGTGGAATAGGCGGAACTGAATTAGTTAATTCAAGTCAGCATTGTCAATTTACCCAGAACTGATCTCTTTTCCTCATTGAAACAGGAATCCATTTTGTTTTGCTCAAAACAAAGTTGTTAGTTTAGCCTTACCCTGATCCACTTGGCTACATCCACCCCTTATCTAGCTAAAGGATTTTTTCTCTTTTTTCCATTCATCATTATTCTATTTATTCTGACCTCCATACTTTTGAAATTCAGAAGAATTACATGGAGGGACCGTTGAGCAGCTCAAAAAAGCTCGGGTTCGATTATAGAAAGTGAACTAGAAGCAAATTGAGTATTCATAGCAGTATAGCACGTCTTTACCACTCAAGCTGCTTTATATACTCATCACCAATATATTGCAGGGTTCATCATGGCGGGTATTTTGCTCATGGAGCTATTTTTTTCATTAGGGATTACAATCCAGAACAGAATGAGGATATTGTATTAGCAAGAATGTTAGACCATAAAGAAGCTATAATATCTCATTTAAGTTGGGCTGGCCTCTTCCTTAGGTCTTTTTGTTCATAACGACGTCATGCTTGCTTTTCGTACTCTAGAAAAGCATCTCTTGGAAAAACCTTCGAGTTCAAAACTTTTCAGTTTTTCTTAAAATGAAGCGATTTTTAACAGGTACCCCTTGGAAAGGGAGTACTTGAATATTCCCCAAGGATTCTGGTTGGTGCATTTTGAACAAACTATGTTAAGAATTTTATCAACAATTTGCTTGTAATCTACAGAATAAAAATAGAATTAGTCCTATCTCATTATGGACCGAAAGGGGCTAGTATTTTTCCAAGAAATCTCTAGCCAACCTTCCCGCAAGAGATGTAATTGAAGGTAAAGAGGGAAGGTTTCGCGAGACTCTGCTTGGGAAACAGGTTGATTACTCAGGGCATTCCGTCATTGTTGTGGGTCCTTCGCTTTTAGCAGACTAGAACTATGTGGTCAAATAGGACACTAGAACATAAGAGTTGTACTTAAATTGCAGTAGTAAAGTCCAATCATCTTCACTTTTCCCTTCTGAAGATTTTGGCTGTGGTATGTTGGATGCCCTTTTGCATTGCATCTGTAGTACTGGTTTGCATGGAACCTTGACACTTGGTAATTTCTAGGGCCTACATGGTTTTGGCCACACATGTGCTATCTGAAATGCTGATTTAGCAGTTGATGCTATTTGAATTGGTAGTGTAAATACCGTAGTCCCCTTTTCAACCATTTGCAACATGTACCATTGATGAAGAACCACAGATGTTTGATGTTTTGATATTTGTGTTCTTAATCCAGGCAGCAGCATCTGTTTTGCTGCAATCTGACAAAGTGGAGGTCTTAGAAGTTGAAGCTTTTTTTATGTCTGAACAAGGCTCACTTTATTTGGGATCAGTTGGTTTGCTGGAAGAGTATTCTCGTGCGACAAGAAAAAGGCAGAAGTTATTGTTCCACTGCATGCATCAAAAGCCTATTTGGTTTTGTGGTTGTTCTGAGAAGTCACTTGCCGTTGTTGACAGCCAGCTGGGTTTTCTTAGAGGATCAGCAACTGTTCTTGCCTCCGAATTTTGTTACGTCTGATAGCATCTGCTGCAGAAAGTTTGACTCAAGATGGCGCTGCAAAACATTGGTGCTTCGAACAGAGATGATGCCTTCTACAGGTACAAGATGCCCAGAATGATAACCAAAATAGAAGGGCGTGGTAATGGCATCAAGACAAATATTGTGAACATGGTTGACATAGCAAAAGCACTTGCCAGGCCAGCTTCCTACACAACAAAGTACTTTGGATGCGAACTTGGGGCACAATCTAAGTTTGATGAGAAGACTGGCACATCCTTGGTTAATGGTGCTCATGACACTGCAAAGCTGGCTGGTCTCCTTGAGATCTTCATCAAGAAGTATGTCCAGTGTTATGGATGTGGCAACCCTGAGACTGAGATCCTCATCTCTAAAACCCAGATGATTTCTCTGAAATGTGCTGCTTGTGGCCATGTCTCAGATGTTGACATGAGGGACAAGCTCACAACTTTCATCCTGAAGAACCCAACAGAACAGAAGAAGGGAGGCAAAGACAAGAAGGCCATGCGAAGAGCTGAGAAGGAACGCCTGAAAGAAGGTGAGGCTGCTGACGAGGAGCAGAAGAAACTAAAGAAGGATGCAAAGAAGAAAGGCGCATCTTCCAAGGAAAGTACTACAAAAGGTGCTGGTACAAAGAAAAAGGCTGCTGCTGGTGGCTCTGATGAGGATCATTCAACCTCACCAACACGCAGTCGAAATGGTGACAATGCAGCTCTTGCAGATGAGGATGACGACAACGACAATGTGCAGTGGCAGACAGACACCTCAGCGGATGCTGCAAAGCAACGAAGGCAGGAGCAGCTGAGTGCAGCAACTGCCGAAATGGTTATGCTTTCCACTGATGAAACCAAGAAGAAAAAGAAACTTGTGCCAGAGAAAGAGAGCTCTGCTAATGGAACAGCAATGGCTCAGGATAGTTCCAGTGGAAACCAGGCTGGCGCTAAAACCACTCCTTATGATGAGCTGGTTGAAGAGATCAAGGCTAACTTGGGCAAGGCTGCTACAACAACTGAGTTGAAGGCCATGCTGTCGTCCTCAACCCTGCCACCCCAGGACGTGATGAATGCTCTCTTCGAAGCACTCTTCCGGGGTGTGGGCAAGGGGTTTGCGAAGGAGGTATTGAAGAAGAAGAAATACCTAGCTGCTGCCGTGGCAGATGAAGGCGCCCAGATGCTCCTGGTCCAGGCTATCGAGGCATTCGGCGGCAAGTGCAGCGCCGAGACCCTGAAGGAGGTGCCAGTTGTGCTGAAAGCCCTCTATGACGGCGACGTCCTCGAGGAAGAAACCATTGTCCAGTGGTACAACGAAGCTGTTGCTGGTGGCAACAACTCCCAGGTCCTGAAGAATGCCAAGCCTTTCGTGGAGTGGCTTCAGAGCGCTGATTCCGAATCCGACCAGGAGTGAGCCCCATGCAACGCTTAATACGCTAGTAATATGCTACTGCCTGTTTTCGGCGTCTCTTTGGAGTATTTTCAAGTGTCAGTGCTATCTTGGGTGTCCTGCGTTATTTGTGTGTTTCTATGTCATGTCCTGTATCAGTTCGTATGTTTTGTGTCGTATATCAGGTCCTGTTTCATTTCTGGGTGTCATGGAGTGTGTCCGTTTTGTGCTATCTTGCCTTGTATAATACACTACTGTTGGCGTAACTGTCCTTAATCCTGCTATTATTGTATTAAGATTTGTGTTTTTTTTTTGAGTCCAACCGAACCTTTCATTCCCATAACCTCATGCAAATTACAAACAAGTCCCTACTAGAAAAGAAAATTACATTGTCGACCTCGAAGGACCTATTTGCAAGGCAGAACATGTTTCTTCTCCACCTCCCATCACCGGCGATGACCTCCATCTCCATCAACGAAGACGACGCACCAAATCTCATCTCCTCCTGGCCGAGCCTCATTGGGCATAAGGAGGTAACAACAACAAGTAGACCATCAAGGATGGCCATAAACATCGAGGACCGAAACTCTGCCACTGCTAGAAGAAAGGAAGGTGATGCCAAGATGACGACGGCACCGCACGCCGGAGTCCACCTCAACACCGGCGAACCACCACAACCCTAGCAACCCTCCACACAAAAGACCCACATCACACCTCTCCAAAACGCCCATCCGCGAAGAACTCGACTCAGTCCAATCCCTCGCCGAGGGCTCGCCCTCTTCCTCACCCAATCCGTCCCCAGATCGGAAAGGCCTTCTATGAGCTTCCTCCCCAAAGCTGCGGTAAAACTCACCTTTATTGATGCCGATGAAGCTCCTGCAACCGGCCTGACGACGACGTGCCGACACGCTGGACCCTCCTCGCCGACGACGAGACCGTCACCTGCAAATATGTTGCCGCCGCGCACGCACCCCGCCTCCACAGCTGCTGCCTCCAGCCAAAATTTCCTATAGACTAACCCTTTACCACCGCAAAACCTAGCTCTATACAAATCCTGGCCAAGATCCTTCTCTCCCCCACCTCGGCGAAGGCCCGAAGGCCCGCTGCGGTGAGGGAGACGGCCAGATCTCAGCCGGTCTCCGCTACGCTCGCTCTCCGCCCTTTCTTTCTCCGCGAGAGGATAAGGACGACGATTTCTTTGCATATATATATATATATATATATATATATATATATATATTAAGATTTGTGTTGGTTGCTTACATATGCCGCATGTGTTTTGGTTGAGTTCCGATTATCGCCTCCAATGCGAACTGCTCAATCAAACAAAATGAAAATAAAAGAAATGATAAAAAGCTGCCTCCGATTTAATTTGGAAATGTTTTATGCGGTCAGAAATTCGATGACCCTCTAGTTGTGTTGGGAGCTGGTACTAATTCAGATCCTCTGCCATTCCGATGGAATGCCTCCGAAGCTGCATGACATGGCATTCCTCAAGTCTCATGCGTTAGATAACTTAGATTGTGAACCTCGTGCGTTAGATTATGAATAGACGGCCTATATTGGATAAGAAAAAGGTGATACTACCTGTCGTAGTATGGTATGTTACAGTTTTTTTAACAATACTAGGTTGATCTTGTCCTTTTCTTCGGATCCGATAGCCAAGACAATGTTATGATATTGTAGCACCGTGCCATTACAATGTAAGAGGATACGAATCTGTTTTTATTGGTCTATATTTTCTACTTGTCTACTCTTTGATGGCCTTTTGCGCACATATCTGTTTTTATTTGTCTATATTTTGTGCTTGCTCACCCAACAAAGGCCTTTGTGTCTCTAATCTCCCTAGTGTGTGACTAGGACACGCAAGTGTGTGTGCCTATGTTGTATTTTTTAAAGAAGAAGAATTAATTGCATCGTAATCTCCTACATTGTAGCGAATATTAACTCTAAAAACTAAAAAATTACTTTTCTAACCCTTAAAGTTGTTGTCTTTGTTTGTATCCTAACTATGAAACCGTTAATGTTTCTGTCAGACATTGACAGTCAACGTATCTAAATGGAGATGATGGGATGTCGGGATGCCCAAGATATAAATTCCAGCGAAATTTTGGGGATTCCGTTTATTCCTGACCAAGGCGAAGAAAGTCCAATCCGGTTAAATTATTTTGGCTCAAGTTGAATTAAAACTGTCTGAATCTGGCCCGACAGGACCGGGGCAACACATTTATAAGGAGGGTTAATAGTATCAGTACCATTATAAAGAAATTGATTCACGCATTTGCCATTATTATTGTCTCTGGTGCCATTATAAAGTGTTTTTCATCGCATACTTAACATTACAAAGCATGTCCCAAAATACACCGTGAATACTATTGAAATACGCTCTGACCGATGGGCCCGACCTGTCGGTGCGGGCAGCTGGTATAACTTGCTCGCACGGGCCCGCGGCTGAGAAATCCTCGTTGAAGTATTCCAGCGCGCCGGCGGTGTCGTCGGCGAGCACGCACCCATCCATCAGCGTGTTGTACGTCACCACGTCGGGCTCCATCGGCATCGCCTCCGGCAGCTCCCGCACCGTCCCCATCTACAGCTGCTGGCAGTAGCCCTTCATCACCGTCGTGTACACCCTTGCGTTGGGTGGGTACGTCTTGGCCAGCAGCGGCACCTCTGTGCCTTGCTCCGGTGCGGCCCCGACGATGTCCTCTAGGACGGTGCTCGCTTGCTCTTCTTCTCTCGCCGCACTAGGCCGACAGCGCTGGCATCGCACCGATCCGAGCAATGAACAGAGGTCGTGGCGGCCGCCCCGCATGGCTCGCACGATCCTCTCCGCCGTGGGGATGTCGCCGGCCGACGACGCGGCGACGAGGGAATGGAAGGTGGTGGCGCAGGGGGAGGCTGGAGGAGAGGATGCGCCAGGACGCCGCGACGAGGTCCTGCGGCGCGCGCGCACATCTTGATGACGACGTTGTAGGTGAGGGCGTCGGGGGTCGCGCCCCACCTGTGCATCTCGTCGAATAGCTGGCGGAAGTAGGCCGAATGGCCGGCGTTGGCGCAGGCGCTGAGCGCCACGTTGAAGGCGGCCATGTCGGGCAGGGAGGACGAAGACGAGGTCTGGTTGGCGGGGGCACGGCGGAGGTGGTGGAGGACGGCGGGCCCGTGCGAGCAAGTTATACCAGCTGCCCTCACCGACAGGTCAGGCCCACCGGTCAGAGCGTATTTCAATAGTATTCGCGGTGTATTTTGGGACAGATGCTTTGTAATGGCAAGTATGCGATGAAAAACATTTTATAATGGTACTAGAGACAATAATAACTTTATAATGGCAAATGCGCGAATCAATTTCTTCATAATGGCACTGATGCTATTAACCCTTATAAGAAAATTTCCCCTTTTAGCCTGCTCACCGGCCGGCGTGCCCCAAGGCCCAAGGCATCCTGCATCTGGCGGCGGCCGGACGTCCAGGTTAGTCGGTAGTGCTCATTTGCTTAATTTGCAAGCCATCCTGCAGGTCAAGTTGAAATGTTGAACCAATTTCATCTATTCGTGGCAGTGCTCATTCCATGTTCTCTTTTTGGCGTATGTGACTTCGTGTGTACCGTCCATTAGTGGCACTGTGAAATATTTTCATCGCTTCAATTATGCTGAAAATCACGTGGTCGGGTAGTCCAATGATCGATAATCAAACAATCACAAGATCAATCGACACAATGTATAGAGAGGTAAAGAGGCGAAGTATCCTTTTATTAGTTCAGATCTATTTTGGTACAAGAGGTGTCTCTTTTATAATGCCTCCATAATTAGGTTTGCCCATAATACTCTTAGGGATAAAACTCTAGGGTTATAACACTCCCCCTTGGGCAAACCGTGATTTGCCAATGTCTCATTAAAAACTCCATCCAAAAACCCAGTGGAAAAAAAGGATTAGAGAAAAGAGTGCACTGCACACGCATGCTGCATTGTGATATTGCCTCATTAAAAACCTTATTATGAGAAACATCATGGAAAACTCATATAAGGGAAAAGAGTACAATATTTTCGTCTTCAGGACATGCACATCTTCAGGATGCAAATATCTACGGGATACCTATAATTCTTTATTCGGGGGTCTCCCCCTGAACACTACAACTCATGAAATCGTCTCATACCTATTCCGTGAACAAGTTTCCGGAATGTTGAGGTGGGTAATGCCTTAGTGAATAAATCTGCCAGATTTTCATTAGACTTCACTTGAACTACCTCGATCTCACCGCTCTTTTGGAGTTCGTGAGGGTAGAACAACTTAGGAGCAATATGCTTAGTGAGATTGCTCTTAATATAACCCGATTTCATTTGCATGACACAAGCAGCATTATTCTCATAAATAGGAATGGGGTATCGATGGTTTCTATGCCATATTACTTCTGGATGTGGTTTACCATCCTTTTCAGCCAAACACCCTCTCAGGCGGCTTCATATAAGACTATGATATCAGAGTGGTTAGTGGACGTAGCCACTAGTGTTTGCTTACAGGATTTTCAAGAAATCGCAGTACCACCATAAAGATATACAAACCTAGTCTGAGACTTAGCGTGTGCGGGTTAGACATATAATCCGCATCAGTATATCCCACCATGTTCTTGGACTCGTTCCTTCCATAGAACAGTCCAAGATCCTGCGTACCTTGTAGGTACCTAATAACAGTTTTTACTCCCGCCCAATGTCTTCTGGTTGGTGCGGAGCTGTATCTGGCCAATAAATTTACCGCGAAGGCGATATCAGGCCTAGTACAATTTGCCAGATACATCAATGCGCCAATGGCGCTGAGATAGGGTACTTCTGGCTCCAAAATCTCCTCATTATCTGTTCTCAGTTTAAAAGGGTCCTTATCTGCTTCTAGGGACATGACCACCATGGGGGTTTTCAGGGGGTGTGCCTTATTCATGTTGAACTTCTCTAACACCTTCTGGGTATAGGAAGTTCGGTGCACAAAGATCCCTCCCGATACATGCTCGAGCTGCAGGCCGAGGCAAAACTTGGTTTTACCCAAGTCTTTCATTTCAAACTCCATCGTCAGGTGAGCGCTAGCTTCACCGATGTCCTCTGCCGTGCCGATGATATTTAGATCATCAACATACACAGATATAATACAAAATCCGTCCGGGGATTTCTTTGTAAACACGCAGAGACAATCATCATTGTTTGTGTATCTCTTCTTCAGGAGGAATTCACTCAACCGGTTATACCACATTCTACCCGACTGTTTCAGTCCATATAGTGACCTATTCAACTTGATGCTATACAAATTTCTATCTCCTTGATTTGAGATTTTCAGCCCTTCAGGGACTCTCATGTATATCTCCGAATCTAATAACCCATATAAATATGTGGTCACAACATCCATTAACTGCATTTTTAGATTCATACAAGCTGCCATAGATAGTAAGTATCGGAAGGTGATTCCACTCATGACAGGAGAATATGTTTCATCATAATCAACACCGGGTCTCTGCGTGAACCCTTGTGCCACTAGTCTCGCTTTGTACCTCATCACCTGGTGATGCTCATTCCTCTTTCGGAGGAATACCCACTTAGCTCCTACGGGGAGCACTTTGGGGGAGTTAGCTCTACGGGGCCAAACACTTTTCTTATATTAAGCGAGCGCAGTTCAGCCTCAATTGCTTCTTTCCATTTAGCCCAGTCCGAGCGCTTCCGGCACTCTGCCATGGTCTTAAGTTCTGGGTCCAAATCCAAGGATTCAGCAATTTTAGAGGCAAAATATATATCGACAACAGTGGACTTTCTTTTATATAATTCTCCTAAATTTACATAGTTTGTGGAAACTTCTTCATTTAAATCATCTGTCTCCGCGTGATTTCCTAGCACGTCGGGACTGGACCCTTCCGTTCTCCCAGCGCCTAGAAAGGTGCACGCATGGTCACTAGGTTTCACGCCTTCGGGGCGCACGCCACCTTCAGGGTGGTTATCGACTACTGGTCGATCCACAACTACAGGTCGTTCGTTCTCACTTGCTAGGGGTAATATGTCTGCACCGATTCTTTGCTTATGCGGACGTCTCCGCGTGCTTGAATCAGGTGCACCCGGATCGCTCCCCCTTTTTCTACCAAGGGGGCGTGAGTGGTCTTCAAGGGTACCTCCACTCTCTCCGGTGCATTTACTGCAGGTATGTGCGACTTAGTTACGCCTCTATGGTCAGTGAAAGCATCTGGCAGCCGATTTGCAACTTGTTGCAAATCTATTATACGCTGAACTTCCAGTTCAGTTTCCTTAGTGCCCGCGTCTAGGGCTTGGATGCCAGTGGCATTCCAATCATTTCCTGGTATTCCTTAGTGTGGTACTTTTCATCTCCCCCTAATACCGGGAAACTGCCCTCGTCAAAAATACGATCAGCGTACCTAGCCTTATGCAGGTCACCTGTCATAGGCTCTAGGTATTTTATAATTGACGGAGAAACAAACCCAACATAGACCCCTAACTTCCGGTGTGGCCTCATGGTGGTACGCTGCGGTGGTGAGATCGGCACATATACAACACAACCGAATTTACGCAGCTGGGAAATACTTGGTTGTTGCCCACACACTAGTTCCATAGGGGATGTGTTATGATATGCAGTCGGCCTGAGTTTTATCAATTCCGCGGCATGCAGTACCGCGTGGCCCCAACTATTGGTGGGGAGCCTGCAATTCTGTAGCAAAGGTCTGGCTATTAACTTGATCCTCTTTATAAGTGATTCTGCCAAGCCGTTCTGTGTGTGCACATGAGGTACGGAATGCTCTACAGTTATGCCCATGGCCGTATAATAATCATTAAACGCCCTCGAGCTAAACTCAGCGGCGTTGTCGAATCTAATGGATCTAATTCTTTTTTCAGGAAAGTCGGCCTGTAATTTAATTACTTGGGCAATTAACTTAGCAAACGCATAGTTTCTCGTAGACAACAGGCATACGTGAGACCAGCGTGTAGAAGCATCTATAAGCACCATGAAATACCTAAATAGGCCTGTTACTGGCAGGATCGGTCTGCAAATACCGCCCTGAATTCTCTCCAGGAAATTCGGGGACTCACTTTGGACTTTAACATGAGAGGGTCTAATTATTAATTTCCCTTTGGCGCATGCAGGGCACACAAAAGCTTCAGGTTTTGGGAAATCATATACCTTCAGGGTATGGCCTATAGAATTTTTAACTATTCTTTGCATCATACTCAAGCCCGGATGCCCTA
Source organism: Olyra latifolia (assembly GCA_036346145.1). NCBI lineage: Eukaryota > Viridiplantae > Streptophyta > Magnoliopsida > Poales > Poaceae > Olyra > Olyra latifolia. The sequence continues at coordinate 51,036,760 of CM070532.1, forward strand.
GACGGTCATGCCAGACTATATACTGTTCCGGGGTGGTTATTTCAGCCTTCATAGAGAGATGAGGAGAGGGCTTGATGTAGGTGTAGTATAGGCCAGATCTAAAAGAAGGTAATTTTTCCACCACCTGCTTCTCACACCCATCTTTAGAGGTTACCGGAAGGAATTCAGTTCCTCCTTCATGATTGGTTTCTATATGAAAGCCGTTCATGCGGATGTCCTTAAAACTTAGCAAGGTGTGGGTCAATTCAGGGTACAAGAGTGCATCCTCGATGGTGATCATTGTGCCCATGGGGAGAGTTAACACGGCTCTACCGGAGCCCACAATCCGCGCGTTGCTACCGACAATCGTCAGGATATTACCATCCCTCTTCTGAAGGTTTTGGAAGTACTTTATCTCCCTTAGTATGGTGTTGGTCGTGGAACTGTCTACCAGACAGAGTTCCTCCTCCATTTGGCCACTACGCGGTTTTATGTCATGTGAATATATCACATACACACAAGTAAGGTATATTTTTAAGTATCACAAGCATGCATAATATCAACATATCAAAAGCAATGATAAATAACCCATAACGTTATTAAGTTCTTCAGGAACTATTGTGGACATAGAACACAAAGGACTAATTATTACAAGTTTATAAATAAAAATGTTCTGTAGAAACATAAGCAAACCACAAACTGAGTAGGGATAATGTCATGACATAGATGCAGCTACAGGCTACTGCATATCTCCATATAAATCCTCCAGTTCTTCATCAAGAAGATCGTCCTCATCATCAGAGGTGGGGTCCTTCATCTTCGGGCTTGGTAGGACATCCTGTTTGTCACCCTTCTCCTCTTCCAGAGGATTTTTCAGCTGGGTGACGTGTACCTCTGATCTGAGCTTTTCTCTCTTGCCTTCCTTCTTCATATACTTCTGGTAAAGTTCCACGAGGTGCTTTGGGGTACGGCAAGTCCGCGACCAGTGGCCCTTGCCACCACACTTGTAGCATGGCTTACTAGTGTGGTTTGACTTGGTCAGGGGAGGCTTCTCCTGGACAACCTCCTTGCCTTTGCCACCAGCCTTTCCCTTATCTTGCTTTTTCTGCCCGCCATGATTCTGCCACGATGCCTTTCCACCTCTTCCTCGCTTACGGCCCTGGCTAACGGAGGACCCCTGAGCATTGGCATGTGCTTCTGGCACACCCTTCAACCCCGTAGGGCGAACATGATGATTCTTCATAAGAATCTCATCGTGCTTCTCCGCTTCCAGCAGAGTTTGCATTAACTCAGAGTGACGAGTGAACTTACGCTGACGATACTGCTGATGGAGTATCATCACAGAAGGGTGGAAGGTCCCTAGGGTCTTGTTAATCATTTTCTCATCTAAGACCTATTTTTCACAAAACCTCAGTTTAGCAACTACCCTATGGAGAGCAGAGTTGTACCCAGCCATAGACTTAAAGTCCTGGAACCTGAGTTCCGTCCACTCTCTCTGCGCCTCAGGCAGGAGAGTCTACACATGCTAGTTGTAGCGCTCTCTCAGGGAGTTCTATAGTGCCAGCGAGCTGTCCTCCATCATATACTAGGACTTTAGGTCCGGGTGTATGTGGTGCCTCATGTAGTGCAGGGCTGAGTACCTGATCGGATTAGGGACTGGTGGTACGCCCTCTGCAGGAGGGACAATTGTAGCACCAAGGGAGCGGGCTTCCAAGTTGATCCGAAGATCCATAGCCCAAGTCAGATAATTGCTCCCATCGACAGTGAGAGGGGAGAAATCTCGTTTGTTCAGGTCAGACATATCCTACACATGCAATTATATATTTACTACATGAAATATACAATGATGGTTTGCAAAGAAATATTCTAGAATTCTCTAAATTGCATTAATAATTGAGACTACCGGTCTTAGGCGAATTATTAAGCAAATAGGACAAATATTTAATTCACACGGATTTGCTATTAATAAAGAACTACAGGTCTAAATATAAAGCAAATTTAGTGAATAAACAGTAATAAATCGATAAATGAATTTATCCTTAATTTTAGAGCGTTTTTAGAATTTTAATTCTTTAGGAAATAAACAGCTCTCGTTTCTGCGTCTTGGTGGCCCACGTAGCGAGCTGTACCAGCGTGGTTGGCCTTTTGGGCCAGCACAAACCTGCATGGGCCAAGGCACAGCACGTGGGAAGCCATGCATGGCACTGTTGCTGCATGTATTCTCCGGCCACGTGCGTATACGGTTCGTATACGGCCGCGTGCACGTGTTGTAGGGTTTCCTCTCGCCTCTACTGGCAGCGGCGGCTGCAACAGCCGGTTTCTCCGGACGGTTCCAATCGGCGCGGGCGCGACGGCCGGCGCATTCGGCGCGGTTGCAACGCCGGCGGCGGCAGCGGCTGCAACGCGGGCTGGCAGCGGCAGCGGCGCTAGCTACGGGCGGCGGCGCGCGTTCGGCCGGTGCCAGCAGCGGGCGGCGGCGCGCGGCTCGTGACCGTGCACTGTACCGCGTCTACGTACGGACCCGCGGTGCACAGCCACATGCTGTACGTACGTACGTAAGTAGCTACACATATACGGCAAGTAGCACACTACAACAGAACTACCCTTCGTAACCGCCTCATCCTTCGTAACCGCCTCATCTGTGCCGGTTCAAAGAAAATCGGCAGTGATTAGTTATCACTGCCGGTTTACAAACTTGGGTAGCAAAAAATCGGAGCATCAACGCCGGCTAGGGGGGAAAACTGGCAGTGATAGTTTCACTGCCGGTTCTTATTACAAACTAGCACTGATGTTGAGTATCAGTGCCGGTTTTTAATGAACTAAAATGGATAGGCAGTGGAAATCTATTATCACTGCCGGTTTTATACACTCTCCCGCCCACAGGCTAGAACCGGCAGTGATAATTTGTCACTGCCGGTTTTGTTACATTTCTCGCCAAACTGTGGAACCGGCAATAATTGTTAGTATCACTGCCTGTTTTTGTTAAAAACCGGCAGTGATGTACCCTATATAAATAGGGCTAAGGTGCAACTTTGTCTCCAGATCGATGTGGGCTACGGGTGAAGGCACATTGCGGCTGTGAGGCAGATTTGAGCTGCAAATTTTGAAGGCTAAACTTGAAGATTCCAAATCAAAGCAATTGTGTTAGTTTTTATTGCGTGGAGGCTCCAAATCCAAGCAATTGTTGTCGTTTTCATCGCGTGGAGGCTCCAAACCCAAGTACAATTATTTGATTTAGTATATTCCAAATAATTTAGTTTGTTTTTATAATTTGAAGTAATTTAGTTGATGTATATATAAGTACATTTATTTGATTTAGTATATATCAAATAATTTAGTTGGTTTTATAATTTCAAGTAATTTAGTTGAAGTATAAGTACATTTATTTGTTTTAGTATATTTCAAATAATTTAATTGGTTTCTATAATTATAAGTAATTTAGTTGACGTATATATAAGTACATTTATTTGATTTAGTATATATCAAATAATTTAGTTGGTTTTATAATTTCAAGTAATTTAGTTGAAGTATAAATACATTTATTTGATTTAGTATATTTCAAATAATTTAGTTGGTTTCTATAATTATAAGTAATTTAGTTGACGTATATATAAGTACATTTATTTGATTTAGTATATATCAAATAATTTAGTTGGTTTTATACTTTCAAGTAATTTAGTTGAAGTATAAGTACATTTATTTGATTTAGTATATATCAAATAATTTAGTTGGTTTTTATAATTTCAAGTAATTTAGTTGAAGTATAAGTACATTTATTTGATTTAGTATATTTCAAATAATTTAGTTGGTTTCTATAATTTGAAGTAATTTAGTTGATGTATATATAAGTACATTTATTTGATTTAGTATATATCAAATAATTTAGTTGGTTTTATAATTTCAAGTAATTCAGGTTGAAGTACAAGTACATTTATTTGATTTAGTATATTTCAAATAATTTAGTTGGTTTCTATAATTATAAGTAATTTAGTTGACGTATATATAAGTACATTTATTTGATTTAGTATATATCAAATAATTTAGTTGGTTTTTATACTTTCAAGTAATTTAGTTGAAGTATAAGTACATTTATTTGATTTAGTATATATCAAATAATTTAGTTGGTTTTATAATTTCAAGTAATTTAGTTGAAGTATAAGTACATTTATTTGATTTAGTATATTTCAAATAATTTAGTTGGTTTCTATAATTATAAGTAATTTAGTTGATGTATATATAAGTACATTTATTTGATTTAGTGTATTTCAAATAATTTAGTTGGTTTTTATAATTTAGTTCGAGATGACCGAGTTAAATAGAGATACCGTTTGCTGTGAATTTTTAGTTCGTAATAAAAATCTCCTTAATTAACAAGTATATTTTGATTATGTATATATATATTGTTACAAATGATAAATACATTCATAGGTATAACATTATTAAACTTTTGTTCTTTATTGTAGATGGACAGGAGATGGATGTATGATGCAGACCGTCGTAGCCCGGAGTTCTTCAACGGCGTGGACTTGTTTCTGAGGGCTGTTAAGGCGTACAAGTCAAATACCTAGTTAGAGTATATATGTTGTCCATGTGTGGATTGTAAGAACGAGAAGCAGTTTTGTAGCATAGAGCAAATTCGTCCACACTTGCTTTGAAGGGGTTTCAAAGATCGGTATACATATTGGAGCAAGCATGGTGAAGAAGTTGACACTGAACATCAAGACTCACAACACACCGCCGATCACGCCGGTGGAAGCGAGATGCAGACTGACGACGTTAACGATGTGGTTGTCGATGATCCCAATGATGACCTAGATCAGATGCTGCGTGATGGGGAAGCGCAATTCACCACTGAAAGACAGTTTCAGAAGTTCGAACGTATGGTACATGACTCGAAAACACCATTGTATCCGGGATGCAAGAAGGATCACACGAAGCTGCACATCGTGTTGACACTGTTGCAGTTGAAAGCAAGCAACAGTTGGTCAGATAAGAGTTTCGATGAGTTGCTACTTCTCTTGGGTGACGTGCTTCCGGAGGGAAACGTTATGCCTGATACCACCTACCATGCCAAACAAGTTGTTTGCCCATTGGGATTAGAGGTACAGAAAATTCATGCATATTCAAATGACTGCATCTTGTATCGCAAAGAGCATGAGGAGTTAGATGCGTGCCCAGTGTGTGGAGATTCACGGTACAAGCGGCGCAATGATGCAGTTGGTGCGAAGCAGAACAAGAAGGGACCACCGGCAAAAATAATTTGGTATTTTTTTATAATCCCAAGGCTGAAGTGATGGTTGCGAACAAAAAGCACGCCCAATTGATGCGATGGCACGCCGATGAGCGTAAAAATGACGGAATGCTCAGACACCCAGCTGATGGTGCGCAATGGAGAAACATCGACAGAAAATACAAGAAGACATTTGCATATGACCCGAGGAATATAAGGTTCGGGCTGAGTACGGATGGGATGAATCCATTCGGGAATGTCAGCGGTCGTCATAGCACTTGGCCCGTCACACTATGTATGTACAACCTACCACCTTGGTTGTGTATGAAATGAAAGTATATTATGATGCCCTTACTGATCCAAGGGCCGAAGCAACCTGGAAACGATATAGATGTGTATCTGAAACCATTGGTTGAATACCTAAAAGTGCTGTGGAACGATGGTGTATGGGTATGGGATGAGTTCAAACGAGAGCACTTCACCTTGCGTGCAATGCTTTTCGTAACAATCCAAGACTGGCCTGCCCTAGGCAATCTATCTGGGCAGGTTACAAAAGGCTACAACAGATGCGTGGTGTGTATGGAGGGAACTTCAGGTCGGTATCGAAGATGGAGTGGCCGAAGAGATGAGTAATATGTGGTGCCTAATAAGGTTAAAGACTTCTGTTGGGGCAAGATGAAAGAAAAGTTTGAGTTCCCTGAAGGGACAGAAGGTATAGCGAAGAAACGCGCGATGAATATAATAGGCATCGCGTTCAAGAATTGAAAGGGTAAATTGAATAGAGATTTTGTTCAGAAACGGAGGACGCCAGACTTCAATTTATTTCCACAGTTGAAAGATTTTTAGGATGAATTTGTCGAGTTCAAGACGTCCGAGGACGCAATGCAGTTAAGCAAAGCTAATAAGCTTAACGCGGATAAGAATGTTTACTCTCACACACTCGGCTCACGTGGTTACGTCAAAAAAGTAGCCACGTGGGAGAAGAGGGAAGAAGAATTAACAACTAGTGGTGTCACACCTGCGACGGCCGAGTGGGTCCCACATGCGAAGCATTACCTTTATGGAAGGGGGGCTACACTAGCGGATGATGGATCCTTAAACTTTCGAGGCCCACGGGACCAAGAGGTAACAGAAAAGATTACGGATGCGCATGCTTAGTCATCCCAAGGCGATTTCAAGGCTAGCAGGGAGAAGGATGAACTCACCCTGGCTCTTAGAAACAAGGAACACCCGGGGTGCGCGCGAGGCATTGGCTTGGTGCCTTGGGTAGCAGCCTTCCCCCAGGATGCTTCCATCTATCGCAGTCGGAAGAGGAATGCTGAATATCGAGATGCGGCAATGGAGCTAATGAAAGAAGAATTGAGGAGAAGCATACGAGAGGAGATACAACAAGCTCTCAGCCAGCAACGGGCAGCAACACAAGATGTATTCGGCAGCCCCGGGGCTCGACGGAGTAGTTGTGCCTCCGGAGGGCTTGTGAAGGCTGATCCTAACACCCATCACTCTGTGGACGACATCAAGGAACCGACTGCATGCAAGCTGTACGTGCAAACTCTGAACTTTTCAACAAAGGTGGCCACCAGGCTAGCTTTTCCGTCAGGGGAAGGTGTTCAGCTGCACAACCGCCCTATACCGGCCGGCTATGGGAAACTCTGCATTGACAATATACTTTCCAAGAGGTACCGAAGACTTGAGTTGGACTTCCCTGGTGAGGAGGGGAAAAACACTCTAGGAGACAACCTGCACGGATTCGTTCCGTGGAGAAAGCGATACATAGTTTTCGGCTCGGACTCAGAAGAAGATGATGATGAAGAAGAGCCGCGAAGAGATCCTCCCCCTCATCATGCAGATGAAGCAAGTCCTCCCCCAGCACCGGCAACAAGAAGCGCAAGTCCTCCTACAAAAAGCCCTACTCCCCAACTGGTACCAACAAAAAAAAAAGGCAGCCGTACCTATCAAACGACCTACTCCCAAACGGCCACCTACAAAAAATTCAGCAACGTCATCATCTCACAAATCACAGTCTTTACAAAAATCGCAAGCGTTTGATGATTCGCCTACACCCTCAACAAAGGAAAAGGAAATCAGTGGAAGCATAACATCTTTGTTGACTCGTCCAGGTCAGAGTGCCGAGCAATATGAAGTCCCTGAAAAAGCTTGTGAATTTTTCATTTCCATGGCCAGCAGTAAACAAACGGGGTCCTCGGAAAAGCAAAAGTCAGACTACGAGCGTATCTCACAAAAGTCTGACTTGGTGCAGTTTGGAATTGATAGGTTCTGTGCAGAAGCGGGACTTACGCCGGCTCAACTTGCAGAACTACAATATGGAGATGATCAAAATATTCCGCTCCCACCTCTTAGATGGGGGTTTCAGTTAGGCAAGCCATTGGTCCCCCCAACTTGGCTCCCTGGTCTAACAACTAGACTACGTCAACTATATGACTGGTACATGGAGTACAACAACATGGGCTGCGAAATGTTCTCCGCTAATGTCAAAGATGAATATTTGCACAACGGGGACTACGCATTCTGGGTGGAACTCGATCAATTGTATCAACTGTACCAACAAGACGCCCTGGACGTCAGCATGCTTCGGTGCTGGACTCTGTAAGTGTGTTGTGTATAATTCAATTTTGTTCTGCCATTATATTGCCCTCATAATTACTTAGCTTTTTTCCATTGTAGAATGGAGGCTCAGAAATGCAAGAGAGAAGGTATTCAAGACATAGGGTTTCTCGATCCCGGGATGGTCAACGAATCGCTCGTCAAGGACAAGTATCAAACAATCGAGGACTATGTAGCTACAGCCTTGATCAAGCAAGAACTAAAGAGTTCGATAATACTGCCCTATGCGTTCAAGTATGTGTCATATATCCTTCTTGTTGTATAATTTATTAGGGATAAGATGTTACTGCTATTTCATTCTCCACATGTGCAGTTTTCACTAGATCGTACTTGTCATCGTGCCATTGGATAGCAAGATAGTTGTGCTCGATTCGAAAATAAAACCTCAAGAAAGTTACCAACCCATCATAAACTTGCTCGACAAGTAAATTCTATCATCTTTCTAAGTTGCTAAAGTCTTTTGCACGTTTCAAGTAATGTCGAATTTAAAACTGCTTACTGATATCCTTAATTACTCACGCACAGGGCTTTTCATCGATATTGTCAAAAAAGTAATCGCCACCGTCCTTATCAGAAGAAATTCACTCTCAGAATCAACTTTCCTGTACGTACGAAACAATATTGTCTCGCAATTCCTACTTAACAGATATGAAAAAGATTTATAAATATATATTATTTCTCTTTCTCAGTGTTACAGGCAACCCCCTGGCACCAATCTCTGTGGGTACTATGCGGCAAAGTTCATGCACAACTTCACTGGGGACGTGTTGGGCACAACTAATATTGAGGTTTGCTAAATTTGTCATAAAACACATACAATGTTGCATATATAAATATTCAATGCATGTTAATAAATAACATATGTCTTCGATTCTTTGGATGACAGCGTTTGCAAATATCCACAAGTTCGCTACTGGCTAATGAACTCCTAGCAATTCAAGAACAGCTCGCTGGATTCATCGTTACCGAGATTCTCGATCGAGACGGCGAATTTTACAATCCTGACTGGCGAGTCATGGCTAGGGCGGACAAGGCAAAAACTGACCTAGCTAGTGGGGGGAAAAGGGTTGACCCAGCTAGCGAGAGGAAAAGCAAGGCTGACCTAGCTAGTGGGAGCAAAAGTAAGACTGACCTAGCTAGGGGGAGCAAAAACAAGTCTCTACGTTGATGCAGTTAGTTGTTTAATTAAAAACTAGCTAGATGTAACCTGTGTGTGCATATGTACATATATATCTTGTTATATTTTATATTAATTGTGACCGTGAATACTTCATTAGTCTAGTAATTAATATACCATAATAATACATGTTCGTGAAAAATAGAAACTAATATACCAAATAAAAATATCACTGATGTTTATACAAATCCGAGCACATAAATATTATTTTTAAAAACTTTGGAGATACTATTACTGCCGGTTCATTAATACAAAACCGCCATCGATAGAAATTTGCAATGCTAGTGAAGCGCCTAACTATCCTCGCCGGTTTTACCATCATAAACCGCATCGATGCCCCACCTATCACCGCCGGTTTGTTACCATGCATAAACCGCACCGATTCTAGCATCGATGCGGTTTAGAACCGGCAGTGATAACGGTGGTTATCATTACCGCTTACAGAGTGCCGGTTTAGAAACCGGCACTGATGCCGGTTCCGAGCCGGCACTGATGTGGTTATCTGTAGTGACAACAAGGCGTCAAACACAGATGGATCTGGTGGCTGCCGGAGCCCTGCCGGCCGGGACCAGCCGTCTCGCCGTGCTGGCTGGCGAGCACAGGGGCGGGCGGGCACCCGGCATGGGATCCAGACCTTGCCACACGGATCTCGCCCATCCATGGACGTACGCGCGCACCCAATCAGCCGCGCCCCGCGGGTGACCACATGACTCAGATGCGCCCGTAGGAGGATGCATATTGTAGTATGCCTACTAGCACTACTAGTATCTATAGTTTCAATCTACTAATTGAAAGAGCGACAAGGCATCTACCGATATAATGCGATTTAAACTGATCTACGGGATCGATTTGTTACCTCCGATTGTTCGTAGATGCAAAATTGTCGAGTCGGTGCAGACGACGAGGTAGCAGGTAGCTCGTAGATTCCGCTCCCGGAGACGATCGTGCTGATAACGTGTTGTAAATCACGTCGTCGGGTAGTTCGATTATCGACAATCAAACAATCACAAGAACAATCGACGCAATGTATAGAGAGGCAAAGAGGCGATGTATCCTTTTATTAGTTCAGATCTATTTTGGTACAAGGGGTGTCTCTTTTATAATGCCTCCATAATTATGTTTGCCCATAATACCCTTAGGGATAAAACCCTAGGGTTACAACAAATTAATCGATTGAACTCTTTAAATCATGCTGATTAGTGAATATTTCCCACGTAATTTACGGTTGATGCTAACTGCTTAGTTCTTTTTCCATGTAATTTATTGTTCCTGCTTATCTTGCTGATGTATTATTAACTAATTTAGCAGATCTATTAGAATAGCCAAGTGGTAAGTTGCCTTTAATTGATGTGTGTAAGATATGCTGATTGGTCGCACAAATGCACAAATACACTGATTTTTGCACACTGATTTTGTGAGAATATGAGCTTAATTTGCATACTATTTTGTAATTATAGGTGTTCAACACTTATCCTAAGAGATCCAATAGAGGTGCCATGTCACCATTCTGGAAAGGATATATGGGAACAAAGAAACAAAAAGAGATCCGATATCTTTTCCATCAACATAGTATTAAGTGTTGAAGGACCTAGTTCATTTTTTTTGGTTTTTACTTTAAACAGTCTAAAACTTTAAAAATGCTCTAAAATTGTAATATTATCACATATGTATTAATTTGAACATAATTGTTTTGGTATTTTTACGATTAAATTGATTATATTGTAGTGATGAAAATACGGGGAAAATATATAATCACCATTTTGTCCTCTCCAATGAAAGGAAAACGTACAATGTGACTTTAAAAGCACAATGACAAATCACCGCTAGGGCTAGAACTTTAGCTCGTGGCTCGCGAGCAACTCGGACTCGGCTCGGAATCAGCTTGTTTGAAAACGAGCCTAGCTCGAGCTTGAGAGCGCTTCCCTCTTTTCTGATTCCTTCCCTTTGACCACCGAAAATACAACTTCTAATAGCAATTAAAGGCTATCCCGAATCCTTCAGCTAACACATCCACACCCTCCAAATCATACGCACAAGCTCGATGAAATGGATCGTTTGCCTGCCGATGTTCTAATAAAGAATTCCGGCTCGGCCTGGGAAAGCGCTGGCAAGAGTGAAACGAGCCTTTGACGTAGTCAGAAATTCAACTGCCCTTTCACTATTATTAAAAATATTACTACCTCCGTTTTACAATGGTTGTAGTTCTAGCATTCAAAATTTTTATCAAAATGGTTGTAGTTCTCACATTCCAATGCAGCTTTAGAGCCAATATGACCTTTCTACCCTTCATCAATGCAACCATCTATTTAGCTAATCTGTTTAACTACCCTTCATTAAATGAGGGTAGATAAGTCATTTTCTATATCTTCTTATTTTGTATGCATTTAGATAGAACTATAACCATTGTGAAACGGAGGGAGTATTATTATTTCGAGTAGCAACGGAAGGAGTGCCAAAGCCCATTTTAGTAGAAAGCTGCTGCAAAGGAAGCCGTTAGCCGACACCTTAACAGAAAGTTGGTGAAGAAGGTGTATATGCCTCTTGTCTATGGTAAGACACAGCATAGTGCAGCAGCGGACATCCAGAACGCCCCCTGTAACCCTTCCTTTTTCACACTGTTCTACGTCACAGATCAACTACTTTCAAAATGGAATGAGGCGGATGCTTTAATAGCATTTCCAATTCAACAATGTTCTATTTATCACACAGCTCCCAACATTTCCTGGCTTTTCTCTTTGTAGGACAACCTTCTCTTTTCCTTTGTAATTTCTTCAATCACAGCCGCTCATATGAAGTTTGATGCAACTTGCGGTAATGATTCCTCTGGAATTACGACCTTTACCACAACGGTGCCGTCCATGGATCAAATTATTTCATGGATTGGATTTCACTTGTCTGTCTACGGTTCCCTTGCGAGGCCCGTCGGCCAAATCAATAGGAAATGCTAAGCGTGAGGCCGCCCAACGACCTATAACGCTAGTCACTACTCCCACTGGGGCTAGGAAGTAAGCCCCACAACCCAAAGCGGGGTATAGCAGGACTTGAACCTGCGACCATTAGGTTAAAAGCCCAATGCTCTACCGACTGAGCTATACCCACTTTTCAGCTCGGCCTAGAAAACGAGCCCGAGCTGAGCTTTGCTTAGCTCGCTCGTTTCCCTCCTGGATCCTAGCTGACACGGACAGTCCGTGTGAGTCACAAGAACCTCTCAATTGGGCACGCCTTGAAGTACACACGCACACTTCCCACAGTCCTACACACGCAACAACAGTAATTCACAGCAGGGAGCAGAGGAAAAGGAGTCTCTCGGGTGGAATCAAGGCGAGGTAAAAAGAAAAGGCAGATTCTTCTCTTTCTTCTTGACTAATACGAGCAGAGAAGGGAACAGGCCAGAATCACTCTCTGCTTGGGCGTAGCACCGCCCAGGGCTCGGACCGTGCGCTGGCCGCCTCAGCACCAGCAACTGGCTCGCCAGCTGGCGCGACACCCTGCCGCTGCCCTTCTCCTCTCGCTTGCTCTCTCTCTCTCCCTCTCTCTACCATGGTTGAGACCCGGCTGCGCCTTCTGTTGCCTACCCCGTGCCGTGGTGGCCCGGGCGAGCCGTGCTACCCACCGTGCCGGCCTAGCTGCGCCGCACCGTCGCTCGTGACGCCGCCCCTGCTGCGCCGGACCAGCCGCCGGTTCTCGACCGGCTGCCCGCGACGCTGTCACCGATCTCGCGTCGCACCCGCCTGGCCGTCGCTCGTGACGCCGTACCCGTCGCGCTGTCCTCGTCACCTACTGTCCGTGCCGGCCTTGCGACGCGGGCCACCTGGCCGCGTCGCCCGTAGCTGCCCGGTGCCGACCTCTTGCCACAGTGGGCTGCCACGCCGCCACCGTCGCTGTCCTCGTCTACATCTCCGAGACCGCTCCGCCTGACATCCGTGGCCTCCTCAAGACGCTCCCCTAGTTCACCGGTTCCGACGGCATGTTCCTCTCCTACTGCATGGCCTTTGCCATGATGCTCGCGCCGCACCCTAACTGGCCCCTCATGCTCGGCCTTCTCTTCATCCCCTCACTCCTCTACCTCGCCGTCATCGTCTTCTACCTGCCGGAGTCGCTACGCTGGCTTGTCAGCAAGGGTAGGATGGAAGCGACGGCCGTGCTCTAGATGCTCAGGGGCCGCGACGACGTCTCGGGAGAGATGGCACTCCTCATCGAGGGGTTGGGGACCGGCGCCGACACGGCCATCGAGGAGTACATCATCGGCCCGCCCACCGATGACAACCAGATTGGCGGCTACCAGTTTGACAACCACGAGCCGACAGTGGCGCACGTGGGCCTCCATGCACCGCTGCTGGACACGAGGAGGCAAAGCAGCTACCTGGTGGGTGAGACGGCGAGCATGATGGGCATCGGATGCAAGTGGCAGCTGGCGTGGAAGCGGACGGAGGGCGTCGGGCCAGATAAGACTCGGAAGAGCGCCGTGAAGAGCTCATGAGCCTCACGAGCCGGCCTGAGCTTTTAACGAGACCGAGCCGAGCTAGAATCTGAGCTCGTCATTTTTAACGAGCCAAGCCGAGCCAGCTCGTTTAGAAAACGAGTTCGAACCGAGCCAGCCCTCGCTCAGGCTCGGCTCGGTTCCACCCCTTCCACTAGAACCTTACAAGATGATAAAATGCATGCACATGCATCTGGGACTGAAATAATAATATTACAGTAGTCTAGTCAGAATTGACACGCGTCCGCCACATATCACTGGCTGACGTACTGCCGAGGCGAAGACATGGCCCATGGAATTGCTAGTATTTGGTACCTATCATCTTGCCAGCTACCATGCATAGGAAAGAGCAGCTAAACACACCATGTCGACGTGTAAAGCCAATCTTTCGAAGCTACTCCGCGTAATATCACTACTGCAGAACGGAACATCACAAGTGGTTCGTAAGGGCTTGTACAAGCGGTTTTTGAACTGCTTGTACGAAACCTCGTGTGATACCTGGCTGGTATCACACGCGGTTCCCTCAACCGCTTATGCAGCCTACGAACCGGGCGTAGCTCTTGAGGCGCGTCGTGGCTGCCACGTGGATAGCTCGCAAGCGGTTCAAATTGGAACCACTTGCGGAGTATTTCTCGCAAGCGGTTCGTATTGGAACGACTTGCGAGAGGTATTCTCTGCAAGCGGTTCCAATTCGAACCGCTTGCAGAGAAGCACTCCGGAGAATCCATTTCAAAATGGTTTTATAGGGTGTTTGTCGATATCGTATAATAAAACTAAATACTAGAAGAGGCTTTTTGTCGCAATTTAATATATATATATATGCGTACACATGTTGACATGATCATCACAAGCTGAACAAACATTCAAAAGTATATTAACATTGCCAAAAATCCACAAGTATATATATACATGTTACATGTGATAACGAGTGCACGCACGTACGCGACGTTTACAAGCAGTTTGAATGATTGAAAATTGTCTATCGAGTTAATTTCTTTGCTGCGTCACTCTTCTCGGCCTTGCTCGACGAGGTGGTGGATATTGCCGCCAGTTCGGCGGTGTTAAAGGAAGGAGAACCGTTACCCCTCATGTGGTGGAACGCGCCTTGAGGGTTTACGATCTCGTCGAGAACGAAACCGATGAGTTGTTCTTGTAGTGCGAGCACCCGGTGAGGCGGCAGTACTGCAACGTCGCAATCGGTGTTGGGCTGGCAATTAATCAAGCGATAAGTAAATAATTAAATATCGGAACATATATATGCTTGTAATTAAAGCGTATGTTATTTTAGCTAGCTAACTGGTTCAGTAGCACACACGAACCTCTTCGAAAAAATTAGTGGGAACATCGCCGTGGAGAAAATTTTGCATGTAGTGGAACACATAGTAGCCGGACAAGTTGTTTCGGTGATGCAGCGACTAACCTTCATTGGGGCCGAGGATTTCATAACAATAAACAAATTAAATATTCAGATGACAAATTGATAAGACGCACATATAATAATAATATACAGTCTTTGTAGTATGTACCCAATTGCTTAGCCGGACATCGAATTCTTTCTTGAATTTTTCCTTTTGCTTCTCCTTGAACTCCGTGTACGCCGCGTTTAGGATGTTAATGATCCATTGGTATCCTACCTTAAGCTTCCTTCTTGAGTCTTGTACTCTAATAATTCCATTGCCAAGCTCGATGACGAGAAGGATCTAGTGAAAGCTATTGACACATATTGCAACATATATGTAAATAGCTGGTCATATATACTACATATCATTGTCTTAAGAAGTATATAGAGGAAGAAAAGGATTGTGAGAACACGTACTCGTAGTTGAAGGGCAGGAATATGTACAGCTTGTCGTGTTGTTCGAGCATTGTATGGAGAATGTATTCCTCGAAATTCTTTCTTTGAGGAGGGTATGAATACACTTTATCGTTGATAATCAATGGATCGATGAAGCCGTACTTATGCGACATGCCGTTGCATCTCCAATCTACGTGAGGGATATATAAATTAGTTAGTTGGAGTCCAAATTTATGGTACGGGAGTAAATAGCGGTGTAAACTTAGGAGCTCAAGACACTTACAGCACCAAGAAATTTCATGAAAGACACGTTGATCGGCGTCTTTGTGGTATATATTGTACAAGTCTTCAAATTCCAGCCATATTTACGTGTTGTCCCCACGGTGGAAGTGCTCGTCTTTCAAAACTAAAGGAAACATAGTCGTTCCTTTCATGGCTTTGTTTCATGTACGAGATATGCATCCGTCGCATCTTGGTAGGCGAGCATCTATCTCGATTGGGTCCACCAAATAGTTGGCCCGATTGATACTTCCATCGATCGGTGCCATTGGAAGATTATCCGTCATTCCTGTGAGCTGCTCCTTCGAGATCGAGCCCCGCCTCTTCCATGAATTTCCGCACCATCTCGGATCAATGATCTTGTCCTTATCTCTGCATTGTTCTTTTTTTTTTCGGGCCGCCCTCGACTTCTAGTAGCATTTGTCTTGCTCTTCACTATTGTCCTTTCGTAGTTGGTCAAGATGGAGGTGGCGCTGCATCGCCAACTAACTCGTCAGAGATATGTTGGATCAATTTTCAGCCGGCTCTGGTTTCTTTGGCGCGAATTGCCTAGCCACATCGCCTTTTTCGCTGCCTCCAGCTCCTCGAGTCATGTCATATGCAAGCTTAACGGCTCCTTTCCTTTCTCCTCATTTGGATCCCGACGTTGTGGTAGGAGATGCCGCCGCCTGATCCCGACGCCGGACAGTGAGCTTCTTTCTCGGGGAAGATGCTGGAGATGTGGTTGTTCTTGGATGGTTCTTCTTGCTTTGCGGCGGTGGCGGCGGAGATGGGCTTTTCTATGGAGCTGTAGGTGGCGGCGGTGACGACGCTGGAGCAGGCGTGCGTTCTCATTGTGGAGACAAGCTTGGCCCTGCAGCATGCTCCAACTCCGAGGCCTCTCCTACCGGTGATTTCGCCTCATCGACAGCTTTACCGGTTGGAGCGTTACCGGTCGCATCGACAGCCTGACCGGCTGGAGCATTACCGGTCGCATCGACATGCCCACTTATGAGTGTAGACAATGCGATGGTCTCAAACATCAAGTTCTCCTGGTCATCGAAATCCGGGTCACCATGTCTTGGTGTCGTCATGGACCCGAAACCCTAATTTTGCGATCTATAGAATAAAAACAATTACTTTAACAATCTATCTCAGCACCAAACCGAAAAATAGCATGAGTACATTTCATTAAGTGATATGTTAATTGAGTTTAATGGACCCAAATGGCATAATAAGGAACTATAATACTTTAGAGTGACAAATAGATAGAAGTGAGATGTTTGAGGCACTGGGAATACTTAAAATTTGCTCACGGTATCTCATCCAGGTGCCAAGATTCTTATCATCATGGACAGCATATACCACCAAGGGAGAAATAATTGTTTTATGGCATTAAGCTTACAATTTCATTATAATTTTACTGGTTTTATAAATAGAGTGTTATAGAGTGCCTGCTATGGATGCTCTGAAGAGAGATTTATGGGTATGTCTTTAAGTCAACTCGGTAGAGACTAGCTTGGTTGGGCTCGACCAAGCTTGGAGTCGCTATGGTTTGGGCACTGTAGAGGTAAAATTGTGCTTTCGCCCGTACGGGATGGAAAAAATTGGTCAAATTCATAAAAGCGCATACCATCAACCTTAAGGCATTTTACCTAGGCTTACATGTATATATATATACCTACACAAATCAATCTATCTTAGCACCAAACCAAAAGATAGCATGAGTACATTTCATTAAGTGATATGTTAATTGAGTTTAATGGACCCAAATGGCATAATAAGGAACTATAATACTTTAGAGTGACAAATAGATGGAAGTGAGATGTTTGAGGCATTGGGATTACTTAAAATTTGCTCACGGTATCTCATCCAAGTGCCAAGATTCTTATCATCATGGACAGCATATACCACCAAGGGAGAAATAATTGTTTTATGGCATTAAGCTTACAATTTCATTATAATTTTACTGGTTTTATAAATAGAGTGTTATAGAGTGCCTGCTACGGATGCTCGAAGAGATTTATGGGTATGTCTTTAAGTCAACTCGGTAGAGGCGGCTTGGTTGGGCTCGACCAAGCTTGGAGTCGCTATGGTTTGGGCCTTTGTAGAGGTAAAATTGTGCTTTACCTGCAAGGATGGAAAAAATTGGTCAAATTCATAAAAGCGCATACCATCAACCTTAAGGCATTTTACCTAGGCTTACATGTATATATATATCGTACACAAATAAATGGAGAGATTTCACATACATATATATATATATATATATATATATATATATATATATATATGTATCTATATAGGAGACATAAGAACAATAAAGAAGTTTATGAATAAAATATACATGAATATCACCCTAAAAATCCCACAAAACCCCTGAAATTAGTTTGGACCCTAATTAGCAGTTTGAATCTAGTGTGGGCTGCAGCCACCCCGGCCGGCCTCCACCTCACCGGCGCAACCACTCCTCGATCCAGAATCACGGCCAGAGATCTCCCCCGCGCCACCTTGCCCCTCACCGCAGCCTGAGCCGGCCATCCCCGTGCCTTCCCTCTCTGTCCCCGTTGGGACATTTCATCGAACACCCTGCGGGCAGCAACAAATAGAGGAGGAGGGGAGCATGGGAGAGCGGAACCTAGGCCCTCCGGTGTGGCATGGCGGCGGCGTGTTGTCGGAGGAGACGAGGAGGCCGCCTTGTATTGTCGGAGGCGACGAGGACGGCGGTGCTTAGTTGTGGCAAGCGGCGCGACGAGTCAGTGAGGCGCTGGGTTCTAGGACTTAGAAAAAATTTGTGTGCAAGGTGCGATATAATGTAAAGGGCCTCCATAAGCGGTTCGTAGTACCAACCGCTATGAGGTATCCTAGCGGTTCGTAGTACCAACCGCTATGAGGTCGATCTCTGCAAGCGGTTCGTACTACTGAACCGCTTCCAAAGAGCCATTTTGGGCGGGCGGCGGGAACCCCCCTTCTACAAGCGGTTGGTACTACGAACCGCTATGAGGTCGATCTCATAAGTGGTTCTTATTAGCAACCGCTTGCGGAGGTCGGTCTCTGCAAGCGGTTCATAGTACCAACCGCTTGCGGAGGTCAGTAACATTGAAAAGGATGTCGTGCCCCGTTTTGGTTGAGATGTAACATTCCTCCCCCCTGGCTAGAGCGCGGTGTTTAGGCGCAGACTCACCCGCGTGCTCGCGGGTTCGAGCCTCCCTTGCGCCCCCTTGCCCAAATTTTTTTTGGTTTTCTAAATCTTTTCTTTTATTAATTTGTTTTATCTCTTTCTTTTCTTTTATAAATTTGTTTTATCTCTTTCTTTCGTTTTATCAATTTGTTTTTTTATAAATTAATCTGTTTTATCAATTTCTTTTCTTTTATAAATTTGCTTTATCTATTTCTTATCTTTTGTGAATTTGTTTGATCTATTTATTTTCTTTTGTAAATTTGTTTTATCTCCTTCTTCTCTTTTATAAATTTGTTTGATCTATTTCTTTTCTTTTGTAAATTTGTTTTATCTCCTTCTTCTCTTTTATAAATTTGTTTTATCTCTTTCTTATTTGTATAAATTTGTTTTCTCTCCTTGTTCTCTTTTATAAATTTGTTTTATCTCGTTCTTTTCTTTTATAAATTTGTTTTATCTCTTTCTCTTCTCTTTTGTAAATTTGTTTTATCTATAAATAACATTAAAGAAATAACACAAGTCCAATATGCGTATTTTTTACAGAAGTTGTACACGTTAAGTAGGGGCAATATTAGCCTTTACAACCGTTCCTTCGTTATGATCGCGACGTATGTAAAGATCATCAACGTCTCTGTCATTCAGGACGGTTATGTCTACATCATCCGCAAAAGGAGGTAGCTCGTCGAACTGGCCATACTCTTCCTCGTCGGTGACGTCTTCAACTCCAACAATCCTTCGTTTGCCTTGGAGAATCACGTATCGCTTCGGTTTGATTTGCGTCTTGTCCTTTTGCTTCTTTGATTTGCTTGAGTTCATATCCATCACATAGAATACCTGGTGCACAGCTTGAGCTAGAACAAACGGTTCGCGCATATAGCCGACTTGTTTGAGATCCACGGTTGTCATGCCGTATTTGTCGACCTTCACGCCAGTTGGAGTCAGCTTTACCCATTGGCACTTAAATAGAGGGACCTTCAACAATGGTCCATAGTCGAGCTCCCATATTTCTTCTATGAAACTATAATATGTGTCCACCCTGCCGTTGTTGTCTAAGGCGTTTATACGGACACCGCCATTCGGTTGGTGCTCTTGTTATCCGGAATCGGTGTAGAATGTGTAACCGTTGATCTCGTGCCACTGAAATGTCATGATTTCTTGTGATGGTCCACGGGCCAACCGCTGCGATACTTCATCGTTTGACCCTTCGAAGGATGTAGGTTTGTAGCCAACTTCTAAAAGTTTCCATTTGCTTCAAATCTATCCAAACAATCTGTCTTTTACGGGAAGGCTGTATTTGTAGGGACCTCTTATGTTGAAGGATATAGGGCCGATGATAGTTGATTGCTTTAGAACCGTGAAATGTGCTTGCTTAAATGCATTAAGATCATTGCATACAACCTGCTTTCCTTCCTAGTGTGCCTTTCCCCATGACCTCCCTCGTGGCGTGATATGGGGACACCGATAGGATCAAGATCACTAATGTAATCAACACAAAACTTGATAACCTCCTCATCACGTAGCCCTCGGCAATGCAGCCTTCCGGACGAGAACGGTTCGGACGTACTTCTTGAGGATGCTCATGTACTGTCAAAAGGGAACATGTTGTGCAGATACACGGTCGAGAATACCTATCTCCTTCACAAGGTGAGCAGTGAGATGAACCATGATATCAAAAATGCAGGAGGAAAGATCATCTCGAGACTAACCAAGCTTTGAACCACATCATCCACGCAACTTATTTAGTTTATTTGGACCGATGACCTTCGTGATATGGCGTTGAAAAATGAACACAGACTTTGTGATTGTACCCGAACCCACTCCGTGATATACCTTTGATAGCCTTTGGGAACAAGCTGTGTCATCATCACAAGACAATCATGAGATTTCAAGCCTTGGAGTTTGTTCTCTTTCGTGTTTACTGAGTCTCCTTACATTTGAGGAGTATCCGGAAGGACCTTCACCTTGTTTAGGCACTCTATCATGCTTTTTTTTCTCTTCTTTGCTTAAAGTGTAGCTCGCAGGATGTAATTCTGATGGTTCTGTCCCTTCTTTATTTTTTGGATGTAGGTCATTCCTCAACTTCATTTCTTCAAGATCCTTCCTCACTTGGAGGGTATCTTTTGATTTGCCATACATATCTATGTACCCTAACATGTTTAGGCACACATTCTTAATGATGTGCATGAAGTCCAGTGAGTGACGAACCTCCAGCATTTCCCAATACGGCAGGTCCCAAAATATTGATTTCTTCTTCCACATTGGTGCCTGACCATCCTCATTCGGTACATGCATGCTTCCAGAACCCTTTCCAAATACTACTTTTAGATCTTGTACCATAGCAAAAACTAGTCGGCCATTACAATGCTGAGGCTTGTACGGGTTTCTTGTTGTCCGTTGAATTTTCTGCCTTTCCACCGCAATGCATGACTACTGCCTAAAAACCTGCGATGGCCCATGTACACACACTTTCGAGAGTTTTTCAGGTACATGTAGTCCGTTTCATCCAAGCACTGGGTGCAGGCTTTAAACCCTTTGACAGTTTGTCCGGACAGATTACCGAGAGCAGGCCAATCGTTGATTGTTATAAACAACATTGCGCGCAGGCTGAAATACTCTCTTCTGTACTCATCCCCAACCCGTACACCATCCTCCCACAACTTCGCAAGGTCTTCAACCAATGGTTGTAGGTAGACATCGATGTCATTTCCAGGTTGCTTGGGTCCTTCGATCAACAGTGGCATCATGATGTACTTTCGCTTCATGCAGAGCCATGGAGGAATGTTATAGATGCACAACATCACAGACCAGGTGCTATGGATGCTGCTCAACTGGCCGAAAGGATTCATCCCATCCGTGGTAAGACCAAACCTTATGTTTCTGACCTCTTTTGCAAAGTCCGGGTAAGTCCGATCGACTTTTCTCCACTGAGAGCCATCTGCAGGGTGTCTAAGCATCCCATCTTCCTTACGCTCTTCTTTATACCAACGCATCATCTTCGCATGACATTTGTTAGCAAACATACGCTTCAACCTGGGGATCACGAGAAAATACCACAACACTTTGGCTGGAGTTCTCTTCTTCGACGCTTCCCATCCACTTCACTGGTCGTCCACGCTGCACCTTATACCGTGATTTCTCGCTGCTGGACAAACCTCGGATCGGCATACTCATTGCGATCTGAGGATACAATTATTAGGGCATGCGTGTATCTTCTGTACTTGCAATCCTAATGGGCAGATGACTCGTTTCGATTCGTAAGTAGATTCCGGTAGAGTGTTACCTCCCGGAAGCAACTTCTTTACGAGTGTTAACAACTCATCGAATCCCTTGTCCGATACACCGTTTGTGGCCTTCCATTTCATGAGTTCCAGTGTAGTACGGAGGTTTTTTAGGCCCTGCCCACAATCTGGGTACAAAGGAGTTTTGTGGTCCTCTACCATGCGCTGATACTTCCTGTACTATCTTTCCTCCGTGAAGTCTCCCTCTCCGTCACGGAGCATCTGGTCTAGCTCATCGTCACCAAACTCGCCAAGTGCATCTTCCACGGACCCAAATTGAGTATTCACTTCGTCAACCTCTTCTTCGTCTTCTCCGTATTCTTCATCGTCTTCCTCTAGAATCCCCTTTACTTCGCCGTGGTTTGTCCAACAGATATAGTTTGGCATGAAACCTCTCATGACCAAATGGTTCGTAACCAACCATCCTTCGGAGTGCTCATTCTCGTTCTTGCAGTCTACGCATGGACAAGGTATGAAGCTTCCTGGAGGCAATAATGTATTGGCCGCATCGAGAAAAGCCTTCACGCCATCCCTGAACTCTTTTGACCGACGATCCGCATTGTACATCCATTGTCGATTCATCTATAGCAACAAAAAAAATACAAACATCTATTACAATTTTCAAGTAATGCTAACTACGTCTATTAGTTATAATTACTTTTATTACCTACCACAAAATATTTACTTTCTTTCATTTAATATGTATAGATCTACCATCCAATTTTTTGCATTTCAAACATTTTAAGCTACCATAGTACCTAATGAAACAAGATTTCTCATCATACAATGCATAAAAAAAATCAATATATAGAAGAGAAGAATATGTACAAGATGCTAGTCACCTTTTAAACAATAAATTTGGATCTAAGAGCCTCAAAAGTTCTAAACTGGATGTAGCAAAATAAACACCTTTCCATGTATAAAACAAAATTTCTGAACATCCAATGCATAGAAAACATCAATATCTACAGGAGAAGGATGTGTACAACATATTACTAACCTTTCAAACAGTTAATTTGGACCACAAATCTTCAATTAAAAATTTGGCAGCACCTCCCC
Source organism: Olyra latifolia (assembly GCA_036346145.1). Lineage (NCBI taxonomy): Eukaryota > Viridiplantae > Streptophyta > Magnoliopsida > Poales > Poaceae > Olyra > Olyra latifolia. The sequence goes on from CM070532.1 coordinate 51,059,819, forward strand.
TATAAACAGAGCTCGGCCCACCATGAACAGCAGCTTTGTCCTGTGCGCGAACTCGCTGAGGAAGAAGAGTTTAAATGTGGAGAGCGGAAGGGGAGCTCATTGCAAGCGGTTCGTAATAAGAACCGCTTGTGAATCCCCTATTCTGCAGGCGGTTCCTATTACGAACCGCTCGTAGAATATTGCAAGCGGTTCGTAATAGAAACCGCTTGCACAAGATCTGGATTCATAGCGGTTCTTATTACTAACCGCAGCAGCACCCTCATCTCGCCCTCCAGCCCCCGTTGGTTTTGAACCGCTTGCGGTTCTCAAACTACAAGCAGGCCGAAGTGAACCGCTTGTAATAGGCCGTTTGTGAAACTCTTATCTGTAGTAGTGTATCTTGGCGGCGCTGGTGACGGCCGGGACGCTAATGGTCCACGTCTGGCCAGGGCTCAGCTGCGTGCCGCCGCCGATCGGGATGGCTGCAGGCCATACCTTGAAATTAAGGGCACTAGTTGACGATGGTGAAGATGAACGCGTTGGCGCCGGTCGTGGCGGCGACGAGGAGCAGCCACAACGGGCTGCTGGAGACGCCATTAATTGCCTGCAGATTGCAGAATACGACTTGAATATTGACAAGCTTTGGATGTGGGAGGGGCATACGTATTTATAGCTGGCAGCGTATATACTTGGAGCAAGAGAGACACCCATGTAACATCCTAAAAATTTGGTGAGTTTAAAATACTTTGATTTCTATCAAATAATTGAAATAACTTAATTTTATAATTTTCCTGCAACTAAAAAAATATATAAAATGGTATTTTCTAATTAACCTATTGCTTTAAACCAGTTAAATAAGGAAAAATATAAATGAGCAGCACTTGATAAATTTTTCTTATGTCCTAAATACTTTATAGGATTTTTCGGAATTTCCTCAGAATTTTCCATATTGTTTTGGTATTTTTCAAACCTAAGAAAACATTTATAAGCATTTTAGAAAAGCGTTTTCCTTTTCTTTTTCTTTTTCTGTATAGAGGCGACATGGCGCAATCTGGGCCGCTGTTTTGCATGCGTGCGTGTTAGCAGTTGTCAGATGCCACTTATCCGAGCGAACCGATATCCGTAGATCTCGGGTGTCTGTTCGTGTGACGTGGTCGCACGGGAACCGTTGAATCTCGTCATCGCCTCAATCATCATCTCCACGGCCAAGTCAGAGCCAGCCATTGCACCCCTGCAGGCCGAACCTTGGTGTTTGCACTAACCTAGGGTTCCTGGGGCTACTAAAACCCCTCAAGCCACTATGCTTGGGTTTGTAGATACCATAGCCACCGTCGCCTTGACCTGAGGAGGACGAAGCCGACAAGGAGATCATAGGAAAGGTTTTACGGCCAAGAACTCTGACGACCAATTCCATCGTTGTCTATGAATCAAAGTCTTCAATTCTTGGTCTAGAGCTATGTTTCGTCATCGTAATCCCCATGGTGACATGCTTTTGCCGTAGGGAAGATCGAAGCATCTCCGTCATTGAGCTTTAGAGCCACCACCACTGTTGGAGGTCGCTGGAGCTAACTGGAGGTCTTCGGAGTCACGTGTTGCCATGGTAAGGTTCCTAGTAGTCTCTAGATTTTGAATCTAGCCTTAGTTTAGGTTAAGGAGGTCCGTAGCGTCCGATTTCATGCAAACTGTGGAGCGCCGCCGCTTTATATCGCTGTGGCTCACCGCCGTTGGTCGCCGGTGATGGCCGTGTGTCCCAATGAGTTGGCAAGGTTGAAAGCAACCCACAAAGCCTATGAATGTGGAGTTTGCTGGTTCGTAGCGCGAGATTGAGCTCCTCGGAGTTGCATCGCCATGTCGGAATTAGTCTTTGCTGTAGACTTTGGTTACCGGAGCAGTGTGGTGACATGGAGAGTTCATGGTCGTTAGATCTTGATCAGGCGGATCCGATCTGAGCAGAAGTTATCCACTTCAGATCAGATTGGTCCAGTGGGGCGGGTTCACAGTGAACCGTGCCACTACCATGTGGGTCCCACATGTCAGACCGACGAGGGGTCTAATATGAGTGCGTGTGCATGAGCTGCATGGGCTGCATCTGCCGTGGACCGTGAGGCTGACAGGCAAGGCCCAGTTGCTAGTCCAGTACAGGGGATTTTCTAAAAAAATTAATTTTGGAATTTTTTTTAATTATTTAAAAATCAGATAAAACTTGTAAAATTCATATCTTTTAATATAGAAGTCAAAAAAAAAACCCAATTAAGTCTCTAAAAATTCCGAAAAATAAGGTATATTTGTTTATGATTTTTACTTAATTTTTCAAACTTAGAAATCGAACGGTTTAGATTTTTATTTGCTATTTTCTATATATTATGTATAGAAATGATTGCTTTGGATGTTGTGCAAGGAGAAGGTTTTGCTGTAGGTCAAGAGTGAGAGTGGCAAAATAAGTTACACATAGTCTCTGATCATGTTGCTCCTATCTGTAAATAAAATTATTTTATTTTAAATTATGCATTGTTATATTTATTATATTTTAATAGGAATTTAATTATTTCAAATTGCTTATTACCCGCACTTGAAATATTGTATTACTAGATATTTCTTTGTAACCTATCTTATCATCATTTTAGTTGGAGAGTGTTGTATCTGTGGGATTGGTAGTCGTTATTAGCTTGCTTAGTCATGCAAATATCGAGAAGAATTAATTAATATTCACTGATGAGTTATATTCAACAAAGATTAAATGCATACGTTGCTTTTATGTGAGAAAGACATGTGTTACTCCGTTTGAATAAGCATGTGTTGCTCTTGTGTGGAAGTTGATATCTGCTGCAACTTATTAATTACCTGGGTGATGTTTTTGACTGAGACAAGTGGATCTGCTGTGGCTACCCATGATTGCCGTAATTGATCTTAGTTTTTGTTCTATAGGGTACATATCTATCGGTATTATACAAGAACACTAACCTCTGCTTCATATAACAAATGCACCAACACAGGTTGCATTACGCTCATAAAATCTTATGGGAATACATTCTCCATCTTGCATATAAGCATAGGTTTTCATCTTCAATTGTCACATCGTAGCTACCTGTAGAAAAAAAACTGAGCCCATGATATTCTTGCTAGTTATGATACTCACCGTGCGCCTTAGGTTCATTGCATAACCATCAGGAAATTTGATATTCATCAGCCACAAAAGCACCTCCTTTTTTTGAAGGGTTTAAGGCAGTGCGGAGCACGTGGCTTGCCAATATGTTCTTCTTGATCTAGTTTCACCTCAAGGGTGGGTCAGTAACATATCTCGGCCATGTCTCTATGGGTCTTCATATTGTCTTTTGCTTTGTCTTTGAAGTCAATACAAATGTTGACAAATGTTCCTCTCCTACTGCGTGGCCTTCGCCATGACGCTCCCGCCGCACCCTAACTTGCGCCTCATGCTCGGCCTCCTCTCCGTTCCCTCACTCCTCTACCTCACCGTCACCGTCTTCTACCTGCCGAAGTCGCCGCGCTGGCTCGTCAGCAAGGGCAGGATGGAAGCGACGGCCGTGCTCTAGATGTTCAGGGGCCACGACGACTTCTCGGGAGAGATGGCGCTCCTTGTTGAGGGGCTGGGGACCAGCGCCAGACATAGCCATCGAGGAGTACATCGTCGGCCCACCCTCCGACGACGACCAGATTGGCGGCTACCAGTCTGATGACCACGAGCCGACAGCGGTGGACGTGGGCCTCCACGCGCCGCTGCTGGACGCAAGGAGGCAAAGCAGCTGCCTGGTGGGTGAGACGACAAGCATGATGGGCATCGGAGGCGGTTGGCAGCTGGCATGGAAGCGGACGGAGGGCGTCGGGTTGGATGGGACGTGGAAGAGCGCCGTGAAGAGCTCACGAGCCTCACGAGCCGGCCCGAGCTTTTAACGAGCCCAAGCCGAGCAAGAATCTGAGCTCGTCATTTTTAACGAGCCGAGCTGAGCCAGCTCGTTTAGAAAACGAGCCCGAGCCGAGCCACCCGCTCAGGCTAGGCTCGGTTCCACCCCTTCCCACTTTCTTACAAGATGATAAAATGCATGCACATGCATCTGGGACTGAAATAATAAGGCGGACGCCAGCGTTCGGACGTTCGATCCGCGCGTGCGGATCGGACACCCGCGGGCCGTTGGATCAAAGGCGCGCGCAGCGGCTAGCGGTCCAACCCCGAACGACTAACAAGAGGCGCTGCCAGTTATAACGTACGTCCAAATTTTCCATTGTACCTTTTCATTTTTGTATAAAATTCAAAACAGTGTCTAAATTGTATGAAATAAATTCCATAATTCATCTAAAATTGTTAGCAACCCATTTTAAATAATTTTCAATTTTTTGAATTTCACTTTTTTTAGTATTTTTTTGCTGAAACTTGGAGAAACCATATATGAAACTTGACAAATCAATGATGAATCTTGAATAATGTACTAATGAAACTTGACAACGGGCCATGCAATGTTTTACTGATGAACCTTAATAGGTACATAGATTAAAAAAGTATAAGTGCTCATGATCCTTGGAAGATGTTCTAATGAACCTTAACTAATGAACTGATGAACCTTGAAAGATGTATTGATGAATCTTCAATTAATGAACTGATGAACCTTAGAATAAGTGCTAATGAACATTTGAATATATACTGGTGAACCTTTGAATATATACCGATGAACCTTACATAAATAACTATGGAACCTTGGAAAAATAACTACGGAACCCTTGCAAATATATACATATGACCTTGTTAAAAAAATGATGAACTCGAAAAATGACCGTGGTACCTTTAAAAAATAACTGCAGAACCTTGAAGAAATAACCGCAGAACTTTGTGAAATATACTGATAAAACTTACACATATGAAACATGGTCGAATCTTCGTGAACCTTAGAAAAATAGCTGCGAAACATTAAAAAATAACTGCGAAACCATAGAAAATATACTGATGAACTTGACATATATTAAAAATACACGCAGGCTCGCTTGACCAGACCCCGCGCATGCATGCACCACTAGACTAGCGTAGCGCGCACATGGTAGGCCACACGCAGGTCTAGGTTAGACCAAATGTTTCATCAAGAAGAAATAAATGTTTTAGAAGGACAAAACACAAAATGTTTCGACAGTTATTAAAGAATGTTTCACCAGACACAACCTAATGTTTCAGAAGAACAAAACACATGTTTCAATGACGAAAACATAGAAAATGGACATGTTGGGAAAAGTATGTGGCCCATGTGGGATACGGCCCATTTACCCATTTGATACCAGCAATGATCACATATGTAGGCCTTGTCCATGTGTCCTGTGCTACTAAACACAACGTGGGCGTGAATTAATCTTGTGGGCGGCCAGCGTTTCTGAAATAATAATATTACAGTAGCCTAGTCAGAATTGACACGCGGCCGCCACACGTCACTGGCTGACGTACTGCCGAGGCGAAGACATGGCCCATGGAATTGCTAGTATTTGGTACCTATCATCTTGCCAGCTACCATGCATATGAAAGAGCAGCTAAACACACCATGTCGCACTACTACAGAACTGGGCATCACAAGCGGGCTATTACAAGCGGGTAGGCACGAACCGCTTCTGGCCTTCGCACCAGAAGCGGTTCGTGAGAAACGGGCGGGAGGGGGTTTCCAGAAGTGGTTGGTGTTGAGCAACCTCCACAAGCGGTTCGTGTCCCAAACCGCTTCTGAATTATCACAAGCGGTTTGAGACACCAATCGCTTGTAGAGATACACATTTACAAGCGGTTGGTGTCTCAAACCGCTTCTAGAAGAGGTCCCGCCCACCCATTTAAACTCTTTCTCCCTCCCCGAGCTCACAGACATGAACAGGGAAGGGCCTGGCACCGTTCTTGGGGGGAGGTGCTGTCCAAATTTTTGAATGTGATGATTTAGCTTCAAATTAAGTGAATCAAGGTTAGTAACACCATGCTACCATCCTTCTCACCAAGATATTATTGTTTCTTTTGCATTTAATATGGAGAAAAAATTGATTTTGATTGTTGGGGGTTTTTATTGCTACCTCACTCTATAACTTTAATTTTAGGCAAGACCATGATAAATTATGGTAGTTATTTTCTCCAAAAGTGTTCTTAGGATTAGAATCTTTAATGTAACACTCCTTCTCTTCAATCTCACTTCATAACTTTAATTTTAGGTAGGACCATGATGAATTGTAATTAAGGAGTTATTTTCCAAAAGTTGTTAGCTTTACAATCTTTAATATAACACTCCTCCATTGAATGTAACAATAGTAGATCTAGGTTTGGAAGGAAATTATTAATGTTTTATGAAATAAATAGGAAAAAATTTAAAGGGACAAAATAATTAGTTAAATTAAGTTTAAAGGTTAAATTTGAAAAACCACTCCTCCATCGCAAAATATATGGCATATAAATTCTTGGCACTATAAAACTTTTAATTTCTTTTCGATTATGTCTTGTAGAACTATAAAACTAACAATATGTTTGAGTAGGTTTAATTACAAATGTAACTATATCACATGCATATATAAAATAAGTATATTATTTATTATCTTTGATAATAGCCAAAACATGGAAACAATGACTTTTGTAAATACGTGTCAAAGTACTTTGAATGGAATTTTGCTACAATGTAAATAACACTTTAGTGAAAGATCTTTGAAGGTATCTGAAAATTAGATCTTTGTGTAGATAAACCGGCAATGGATGTACAATGCGGACCGTCGCTCCAGAGAGTTCATTGATGGCGTGAAGGCATTTCTTGATGCCGCTGTTGCATTCTTACCTCCAGAAAGCTTCATATGTTGTCCGTGCGTATATTGCAAGAATGAGAAGGAGCACTCCCAACGCTTTCAGATTATGACCCATTTGATCACGAGAGGTTTCATACCAAACTACACCTATTGGACCAAGCATGGCGAAGTATAGGGGAGCAGCCAGGAAGACGATGAAGAAGATGGTGAAGAAGAAAAGGTATTCAACAGTATGGCGGACGCCACGCAATATTGTTCTGTGGAAGATACAGTCGGCGATCTTGGTGATGACGAGCTAGACCAGATGCTACGTGACGGAGAGGGAGACTACACAGATGAAAGACAATTCGAGAAGTTTCAAATAGCATGGTAGAGGACCACGGGACACCTTTGTACCCGAATGTGGGAAGGGCCACAAGAAGCTCCGCATATTAATCGAACTTAATGCAATGGAAGGTTAGAAATTGTGTGTCGGACAAGGATTCATTGAGTTGTTATCACTCATAAAGAATCGCTTCGAAGATAACTTTTGCTGAATCTATATATGAAGCCAAACAAGTCATATGTCCTTTGGGATTAAAAGTACGAAGGTACACGCATGTCGTAACGATTGTATCCTATATCGCAATGAGTATGTGGATTTGGATGCTTGTCCGGTGTGCAAAGAATCACGTTACAAGGCGAAGCGTGAAGACCCGGTGAAATAGAGGGGAGTGTAAGAAGAAGAGACCTCTGCTAAGGCGGTGTGGTATTTCCTGTGATCCCCGATTAAAGCGGCTTTTGCTAACAAAGCGCATGCCGGATGGTGCGTTGGCACAAAGAAGGGCGTAAGGATGACGGGATGCTTAGGCACCCGCCGATGGGTCCCAGTGGAGGAAAGTCGATCGAACATTTCCGGACTTTGCAAATGAGGTGAGGAACATAAGGTTTGGGTTGAGTACCGATGGTATGAATCCTTTTGGCGACTGAGCGATAGCTATAGCACTCGCCTGTTACACTATGTATCTATAACATTCCTCCTTGGTACGTGCATGAAGCGGAAATACATCATGATGCCATTGTTGATCCAAGGGCCGAAGCAACCCGGAAACGACATCGATGTCTATTTGAAACCATTGATGGAAGATCTTGTAAAGTTGTGGGAGGATGGTGTATGGGTATGGGATGAGCACAAGAGGGAGTATTTCACCCTACGTGCACTGTTGTTCGTAACCATCAACGATCGCCCGCTTCGGTAACTCCGTCGCAATACTACCAAAGGATATAAAGGCTGCTTGCAATGCTTAGATGAAACCGACAGCATGTACCTGAAAAACTCTCGAAAGATTGTGTACATGGGCCATCGTAGGTTTCTTCTAAAGAGGCACCCATTGAGGAAAAAAGGAAGGTATTTTGATGGGAAAGCAGACCATCGTGATAAGCCTGAGCATCGTAGTGGCCCACGTGTGTTTGCCATGGTAAAAGATCTTAAAATAGTGTTTGGAAAGGGTCCTGGAAGCAAACATGTCCTGAACGAGGAAGGTCAGGCACCCATTTGGAAAAAGAGATCAATATTTTGGGTCTTGCCTTATTGGGAAGTTTTGGAGATCTGTCACTCACTTGACTTCATGCACATCACGAAGAATTTTTGCTTAAACCTGTTAGGATACCTGGATATGTACGGCAAATCGAAAGATACACTACAAGCTCGGAAGGACCTACAACTTTTGGAACTAAGGGATGGTTTACATTCAGAAAAGAGAGAGAAAGGACATTACCTAAATCCCGCGAGTTACACTCTAAGCAAAGAAGAGAAAAAAAGCATGATAGAGTGCTTGAACAGTGTGAAGGTCCCTTCAGGATACTCGTCAAATGTGAAGAGACTCATAAACATGAAAGAGAATAAAATCGTATACCGAAATCTCATGACCTGTCTTGTCGATGACACAGCTTGCTCGATGGGTGTGAGAGGTATTTTGCCTGATTGGGTCGGGTGACAATCATAAAGTCGTGTACCTTTTTCAACGCGGTTTCGCAGAAGGTCATCGATCCACATAAGCTAAGTAAGCTACAAGATGACGTGGTGCGAGTGTGGTCACCTTGAGATGATCTTTCCTCCTGCATTCTTTGATATTATGGTTCATCTCACTGTTCACATTGTCAGAGAGATAGGTATTCTCGGGCCCGTGTTTCTGCACAACATATTTCCTTTCGAAAGGTACATGAAAGTCCTAAAGAAGTATGTCCGTAACCGTTCACGTCCCGAAGGATGCATTGCGGAGGGTTATGGGACAGAGGAGGTGGTTGAGTTTTGTTTGGATTACATTGAGGATCTACATCCCATTGGCGTCCCTATACCACGCCATGAGGGGAGACTACGGGGAAAAGGGACACTAGGACGGAAAGAAATTGCATGCAATGATCTCCTAACTTTTAAGCAAGCACATTTCACTGTTCTGAAACAATCAACCGTTGTGGCCCCGTATGTCCTTCAGCATAAGAGTATTCTACGCCACGAATTCCTAGGAAGGTCCGAGGATTAGATCACAGTGAGGCACATGGATACTTTCGGCGCTTGGTTACAAAACTACATCCTTGTCAACGGGTCAGAAAATGAACAGTTGCAATGCCTGGCTCGGATGCCATCTAGTGAAATCGTCACATTCAAGGGCTACGAGATAAATAGTTACACCTTCTACATAAAATGCCAGATACCAAGAGCACCAACCAGAACAACGGTGTCCGTATAGACGCCACTGACAACAAAGGCAATGTGGACACATATTATGGTTATATAGAAGAGATATGGGAGCTCGACTATGGACCATTGAAGGTCCCTCTGTTTAAGTGTCAGTGGGTCAAACTGACTTCAAACGGCGTGAAGATCGACAAATATGGCATGACAACTGTGGACCTGACATAAGTTGGCTATAGGCGAGAACCATTCGTCCTTGCCAATGATGTGAGACAGGTCTTTTATATAATGGACATGTCAAGCAAACCAAAGAAACACAGGGAGAAGCAAAAGGATTGCAGTAGTAAGCCAAAGCGACACGTGGTTTTCCAGGGCAAACGAAGGATTGTTGGTGTTGAGGATGTCACAGACGAGGAGGAGTATAATCAGTTCGACGAGCTCCCTCCCTTTGCGGAAGATGTCGACATAAGTGTCCCAAATGTAACTGAAGTCGATGCTCCTTACATACGTCACGATCACGATGAAGGAACACTTGTAAAGACAAAGTGATCATTAATTCATTGATAAAATATTTTTTGAATGGACTCACTAATTTTTGTAGGGACTAACTAATTTTTTGATGCACTAAGTAATTTTTGGATGGACTAAGTAATTTTTGGATGCACTAACTAATTTTTGAAAGCACTAAGTAATTTTTTATTCCACTAACTAATTTTTTATTGCACTAACTAATTTTTTGATGCACTAACTAATTTTTTATTGCACTAACTAATTTTTTGATGCACTAACTAATTTTTTATTGCACTAACTAATTTTTTGATGCCCTACCTAATTTTGGATGGACTAAGTAATTTTTGGATGCACTAACTAATTTTTGAAAGCACTAAGTAATTTTTTATTGCACAAACTAATATTTGGCTGCACTAAATATTTTTTTACAAGCGGTTCGCAATACCAACCGCTTGTAGAGGGGTGTTAAATTAAATTATAAGAGGAAGGCAACGCAAAAATTAAAAAGCAGGGGGTGCGAGCGGGGCTCGAACCCCGCGTCGCCGCAGGTGAGCCCACGCTCAAGCGCCACTCGCTAGCCAGAAGGGGGGGGGAAGTTTTATCTCAACCAACACGGGCGTCAAATCCTTTTAACTCTTCACACTCTACAAGCGGTTGGTGATACAAACCGCTTGTAGAAGTCTCTCCTTCGCTCGCTGTGAGGGAACTCTACAAGCGGTTGGTGATACAAACCGCTTGTAGAGGGCCCTCAGCCGCTCCCGGCCAGCAGTGAGGGGTTTCTACAAGTGGTTGGTAATACGAACCGCTTGTAGAGGGGTAGCTCTACACGCGGTTTCTATTACGAACCGCGTGTAGAGCTCTTATTACAAGGGGTTGGTGGTTCCAACCGCTCGTAGAGGTGCTCTTATAAATATGTCTCGTCTGGCCGGGGACACACTCCAAATTTTTCTAAGTCCTTGGCGCTCTCGCCTCTGTCGTCTCCATCGACCACCCCGCGTCGCCGCCGAGCCTGTCGTTGCCGTGCCGCCGCTGTCCTTGATCGGTCGTCTCCCGCGCTGCCGAAGGCCGCCACGCCGCCGCCGCCGGTCGGTCATCTCCCCGCGCCGACCGCCATTGTCACCGCGCTGCCGCCGTCGAAGTCGTCTCCCAGCGCCGCCCATCCACCGCTGAGAGCTCCTCCATCCCGAAGGGCCTAGATTACCCTCCTCTGCTTACACGCTCAGACACTCGCCGCCCACAAAGTGTTCGACAAAATGTCCCTAAGGGCAAAAAGAGGTGTTCAACAGTGTGAGAGAGAGAGAGCGTGAGAGAATGAGAGCGTGAGTGAGATGGAGAGAGATCGTGAGAGAGAGTGAGAGAGAATGAGAGAGAGAGTGAGAGAGAGAGATGGAGAGAGAGTGAGTGAGAGTGAGAGAGAGTGAGTGAGAGAGATGGAGAGAGAGTGAGTGAGAGAGAATGAGAGAGAGAGATGGAGAGAGAGTGAGTGAGAGTGAGAGAGAGGGAGAGAGAATGAGAGAGAGAGATGGAGAGAGAGTGAGTGAGAGGCCATGAGAGAGAGAGATGGAGAGAGAGTGAGTGAGAGTGAGAGAGAGTGAGAGAGAATGAGAGAGAGAGAGTGAGAGAGATGGAGAGACAGTGAGTGAGAGTGAGAGAGAATGAGAGAGAGAGATGGAGAGAGAGTGAGTGAGAGTGAGAGAGAGATGGAGAGAGAGTGAGTGAGAGAGAATGAGTGAAAATGTATTTTTTGTTATATATTTTTCTTTTACAATTTGACGAGTTGCCATACTTACTAATTAAATAATATTTCATAATAACAATAGATGGCGACAGCAGGACGTGGTGATCCTAATTTCGAGATGGATGAAGCGTTCATGCTAGATGAGATCGACTATGGTAGCAACTTGGCCGCCAATGAAGGTGATGCCAACGTTGTCAACACCGCTGCCGGTGGATCCAGTGATCCCGTTGACGCTGAGGGAAGTGAGATAATGCCACGAGAATCCGGACAAACCATTTAGCCATATTTAACCAATTACTATAAATGGCTCTAACATGAAAAATTCACATCTCTGTCCATTTTCAGCCCGGTACATCGAGTACCCAAACCAAGCGAGGACCTAACAAGAAACCTGCTACAAAGTTTGTTTTCACCAACGTCGACAATGACGGGAAGCCAATTGCTCCTCTGTCTGCAGTAGGCCCGTTTAACAACGCATGTGGTTTCCACGTTAGGGATTATGTCCCAGTTAGTATCAAGAAATGGACTGAAGTTCCGCAAGCCACCAAGGACCTCCTTTGTAAAGATATCAAGGAGAACTTCAAATTTCCTGAAGGATACGAGAACAAGGTTAAAAGATACACTTTGAAGAAGATGGCAACCCAATTTCAGTCGTGGAAAGTTCACCTGAACAACAAGTATGTCAAGAAGGGAGAAAAGCCAGACTTCAACCAACATCCCAAGCTGGCAGATCACTAGGATGCATTTGAAGAATACAAATTGTCAGAGAAAGGACAGGCCGCGAACCAACAGAACAAGATCAACGCTGTGAAGAAAAAATACCACCACCATCTTGGCATCGGTGGTTACGTCAAGGCTGTACCTAAATGGGAGAAGCGGGAAGAAGAACTAGTGGCCAAGAATATCACGCCTGCTACTGCTGAATGGGAATTCCGCTGCATGAATTGGTTCATGGCTCACGGAGGACCCTTGCGCAGGCACAAGTAGCTTGTTGATGCCACGGGAGCGGAGGATGTTGAAGCAGAATTGTCGAAACCGTCGACATGTCTCGTTCGGTTCCTTTGTGACAAACAGGAGAATGACAAGCTCATCGTGCACTTCAAAACCCTGAGCACCCAGGACGGACAAGAGGAATGGGATCGTCCGTGCCATGGAAGTACGGTTTCTCCAAAGATGCCGATACGTACATGAGCCAGTCAAGAAGCAAAAAAAGAGAGTCATACAGATACAACTTACTGAAAAGGGAGCTCTGAGCAACTCAACATAGCATTAGAGCGATTGTTGAGCAAAAGCTGCAGGCGGCACTCGGTAAACTTCAAGGAGCAGGTACAAGCAATACACAGGCCATGGTTAGCCCGCCCACCTCCAGCTGACGGAGATAGTCAAGGTCGAACGCCGCCGCACTTTCTACGGACTCGACAAGACGCGATGGACAAAGATCAAAGTTCGCGGAGTGTGAGCTACATATTCAAAGATAACCTCTCCACTAAGGTGGCTTATGGCATGGCGTGCCGGTGGAGCCAGGCCAGCTTTTCCATCGCAACGAGATCCCGGGTTACTCGAAGGTCACAGATGGAGGAGGTGTCGAGTGGCTATGAAGATCTCCCCGCCGAGATTGTGAAGGGATGACATCACCAAGCTTGGACAGCCCTCCACGGAATCATTCTCTGGCGCTAAAAAGGTACATCATATTTCCAAAGACCGTGGAGGTGACCTCTCCACCAATAGAAATCCAACAATTGAGCCGACCGAAGGACCATACCTCAACCGCAACGACAAAACACGCCTCCTACATCACCTCAACGACATGCCTCGTCTCCAATCTGAGCACTCCGCCTCCACCTCCTGCTCCACGAAGCCCGGCTCCACAATCTCCTTCAAGGAAGAAACTCCAAGTACGAAGGACCAGTACTACGACGCTACCCCCTCCCAAGAAGGCCCAGTCTAGCCGGTCAACACAGTCGTCATAGGAACCTCCGAAAAGGGCATACGACATGACGGCTGAGGAGACACGAGCAATAGTTCAAAAGGAAATTGAGACACACTTCGCGCTAAAGGTGCCACCTCCCAAGGCGCAGACTGATCCGAAAGCTGCAGCCCACTTTGCGACATGCCGTGCAGCTCTCTTCTGTCTCGACTAACTACTGAGCGATAATAGCGAAGGCTGCAGTGAAAGGAAGCGGCTAGGCGGCGGTGGCACCTAAGAAGACAGCCCAAAATTACCAGCTAGAGGAATTCTTGAGAGAGTCGGGGCTGTTTTACGCTGCAGCTATGGGACTAACAGATGAGCTTCCAACGGCAGAGGTCAGGTGGCCATATAAGCTGGGCCAAGAGTTGGTTGCACCTGAAAAGATAAGGGATCTGCCAACCAAGATGCGACAATTTCATGAATGGTACATGAAACAGTCCGCTCAAGGAAGAACAATGTTCCCCTCCCGTATAAAAAACGAAGATTTATATCGTGGGGATGAACTCATATGGATGGAATTCGACGACATCTACCAATTTTACCATCGAGACGCCATCAACGTGTCTCTAATGAGCGCTGGTGTCTGTAAGTATTTCCAGCTAATGATTGAATTTACCATATATATGTGTTCATTTTGCCGTTGTTCAGGCTGCAAAATCTAATAACTCATCCCCTTTGTTTGTAGAATGGAGATACAACGATGTAGAAGAGAGGCTATCTTCGACATCGGCTTTATTGACCCATCAATTGTCAACGAGCCTAACTGTAAACGCAAGCCAAAAGAAGTTGAAGAATACATGCTGAAGGCTCTTTTCGACCAGTACTACAAACCGCACATACTTCTGCCCTTCAACTTCCAATACGTATATATACATGTCATCACACAACATCTCGTTTATCCTTTTTCAAGACATTCATAATATGACTAATTACATATATGTTGCAATACTTATATATGAATAGGTTTCACTGGATCCTACTTATTATCAATGTCGATAGTGCGATCATCATTGTGCAAGACTCAAGAAGAAAACCACAACAAGATTTTCAGTTTATCATTGATATTCTAAACAGGTAACATTGAGATGCCAAGCTACATATATATATAAGTACTTCGAATACTCATAATTACTATTCATATAATAACGCATGTGGGGCATTCGCCACGTTCGAAAAGAAGCATAAAGGAAAAAGTTCTAGGAATCAATTCATAGTGCAATCCAAAGACTCGAGTACGTACTACAAAATATCAATTAAATAATATATATAGCGTAAAAATTTATCTTCTCAAGCCAATTAATTAATTGCATTCTTTTCAAATATCACTCTAGGTTCTACAGCAAACGGCCGGAAACAACTTATGTGGCTATTATGTGTGCCTCTACATGCAAAGTCTTACCCACGGCGCTATGCGACAACTGGACAACGAGGTGCGTGTGTGTTAAAAACAAATTTCGTAATACACTTATACTACACTTATACTTGACGTGTTCAAAGATTTATTCCTTTGTTTCTTTTCGTAGCCCGGCATCGATGAGACGGGCGTGATCCCATTGCATCGGGTTGAAGCAATCCAAGAACAACTTATTGGCTTCATTGTCGATGAGATTATAACCCCTAGAGGCGAGTTCTACGCAAAGGCATGGAGAGATGGCCCTTCAATAAGGACAGGTGAACTTACGGAATCTTCGTCGATGGCCGCAAAGAGTGATGCACGCAGGAAATGATCTCAAGATCACCACATTCGTACTCTTCGAAAGTTGTAAAACGTTGCTTGTCCTGATCATCATTTTATGTATTGTAAAACATATATATATATATATATATATATATATATATATATATATGCATTTAATTTGTAATTAAATTATAAGCTCATACTATTTGTGCAAATAAACTACTGGTTTTCTCAATTATAATATATATTTAATTATGCAGAAATAAATTTGTAGTTGTATTTATTTTTATTGTCAAAATTCATATTTGAAAGTCTAGCTCAAAAGGCCATATGTAGCTGTCGGCCTCTCCACAAGCGGTTTGTAATAACAAACCGCTTGTGGAGAGGGCACACGTGGTGTCTCCCCACGCACGATAGAGGGCCTCTCTACAAGCGGTTGGTAACACCAACCGCTTGTGATTTGCCCCCACGTGGCTGCTCCACTGCGCTTCCTGGCGCCTTCCGAACCGCTTGTGGTGCTGCACCACAAGCGGTTCGAATCATGAGTGATACCCCTCCGGTATCACTCTTGGTTCTTGCATAAGCGTTCGATAACCGCTTGTGTAGCACTGTTCGCTGGTAGTGTCGACGTGTAAAGCCAATCTTTCGAAGCTACTCCGCGTAATATCGACCGATTAACCTTAAAAAGACTTAAACCGATAAGAAAAACAAATAATGTACTTCAAAATTCCAAATCGACGTGATTCGTCTTAAAAAGTACTACTATATGTTAGCCAGGCTCTCCCAAATAATACGCGCTCGTGATCTCTTTTTAACACACACTTAAAAAAAGAACATCTGAACTTTTGGCCGGCAATAAACACTACTGCTTTTTTTTTTCTATATTCCTCTTTCTCTCCGCTCACAACCGAGTACACATATTTTTATAGCTTGACCCTAAACACACGCACGGCGTGGCCACCCGACCGCACTCCACTACCTCCATCTCCAGGAATGCGTTGTGCACACCCCCCTCAACACTCGGACATCCTAATGACTCGCAGCCGACTGACTAGCTAACAATCGGCCACACAACACCTGCCTAACTAACGTGTTGCATGTACCTAATTGTCTAGCATGCAACACTAACTCTTAACATTTGACAAGTTGTTTCGTGCATAACCACAACTAACGCATGAATCTGGCTTCCTAGTAGTCACGTATTGCTATGGTAAGGTTCCTAGTAGTCTCTAGATTCTGAATCTGGGCTTAGGGTGCGTTTGGTTGAGTGGATGAGGGTGGATAGGACCATCCTATCCAATTTTCTGTCTGTTTGGTTTAGGGGCAAGAGTGGATGGAACCATCCCAGCACAGAAATATTTCTCTTAGATCCTGGATAGAGAGGTACACAAAAAAGTCACGTGCGCAGCCATCCAATTTCTCCTCACTCTAGATCTGGTGCGTTTCCTCACTCATCCAGCCTACCAAACAAAAAACAGGCTCATCCCATCCCACCCAACCAAACAGACTGCTTGAATGGTCCCATCCCAAAAACACATGGATGGGGTGGCCCCATCCACCCCAAACGCACCCTTAGTTTAGGTTAAGAAGGTCCGTAGCGTTCAATTGCATGCAGACCGTGGAGCGCCGCCGCTTTTTATCGCCGTGGCTCATTGCCCTTGGTCGCTGGTGATGGTCGTATGTCCCAATGAGTTGGCGAGGTTGAAAGCAACCCACAGAGCCTATAAATGTGGAGTTTGGTGGTTCGTAGCGCGAGATCGAGCTCGTCGGAGTTGCGTCGCCATGCCGGAATTAGTCTTTGCGGTGGACTTTGGTTGCCCACGTGACAGACACATACCATCGCCATGGTCATGGTCTTCACAATCGGCAGACTAGCTCCCATCGCCATGGCGAGCTATCTCCGACGGTATGGTGAATCCGTGCCCATACTACTACTGGCGCATGATTCCCATCTTCTGGCGAACACGTGCTCATACTACAACTGGCGCACGCTTACCAGGCAGTGGCGGTAGATTCACCCTCTTCACCAAGAGGCGTGATCCTCTTGAGCTCAACTAAGGGCAGGATCCTCAGATCCAATCAGTAAGATCTTAGAAGGCCGTGACTTTGTTCACACTCAGGTTTTCCAGATACCCAAGTGTATAGATTGTTTCTTTGGTCTGTCGACTGCAAGGAATACTCAGGAACAGGGCTCGACACATTCCCATAACCATGTACTCGAGATATTCACTAAGATTTGACTGTCCAACATGAAGCCATTATGATGCTTCAATGCTATAATCTTAATCAAAGGAAATGTAGCTCTGTTGTTGTACATGTCATGAAAATGATCGGACCGTACCATAGAGGTACCTGCTCTGCATATGGTGTTTGTTGAGGTCAAATTGTATTGTTGATAGCGCGCTATACCATTGCACTTGCACCGTTGATAGCGGACTATACCGTTACTTAGATTGACCCGTCATCTTAGAACCGTACCGTTGACAGCTAAGAAATTGATCCATGGACTCTACACTTAAGTAGGTCTAAGCCATATTCAAAGACTTATTAGTCATAAAATTTAATGATCTAAACCTGGGGTTATCAATGGATAGGATAGGAAAGTCGAGGAAAGACTCATGTTTATTAACACAACTTATAGAAAGGAATAGCTAGACTGGCTCTATTAGCACTTTGAAATTATCATAATATATTTGAAAGTCCATTTTGGCATGCAAACTATTATTGGAAATCAACATAGTTCAAGTAAAAATTGGGCAAAAGAATGGTCAAGAGATTTTGGCTCGCCTGTTTCTTCATAGTCTAGGTCTTCTATTTGATCCTCGTCTGGCAGGTCGTCTGTCGTCTCGTTATCTAGATTATCGAACAATTCAAAGTAAATGTTTTGCAATAGATGGATGAGGGTTGTTGGGGATAGGGGGTTACTTGGGATCTCGTGTAGATTTTTCCTACTTGATTATTTATACAATTTATTTTTCTTATTATATGGGTTTTGGGGACGAGAAATGTACAGATTATAGTTTTTACTTAATTGAATATATATATTTGAATAACTTTATAAATACATATTTTTCACCTTTTTGCTTAGTTCCTTTTAATATATTATTTTCATAGGTAATTTTATTTTAGGTATTTCCTATATAGCTTATACTTGCTTAGATTACTTAGTTTTAAATTTTTTAAAATAAAAATTTTACTACAGCACCTCTTCGAATAAATTTTATTAGGTTCCTTAAGTCTTATAGTATTTTATAGAATTTTTATATAATTTTTGGGAAGGTATTTAGTATCTTTAGAAATTATAAATCAATATATAATATTCTTTATTTACTAAATGGGTTAAAATCTTCAAACAAGCGATGGCAGGCTCGCTCATTTCATTCAGTTCGGTCCACGGGGAAGAATACGGCCCATGAGGGCACGCGCCAGGCAGAAGCCGGTGACCGATGGGCTCCACCGTCGAGGACGGGTAGTGGCTAACGCGTAGGCCATGAGGTCCCACGGGTCGGAGACCGAGCACGGCCCGGAAGAAGGCGTACTTCGCCCGTGCATTTTCCACGATGCAAGGCGGCTCTGGCGTGAGGCGTGGTCACTTGAACTGATGGGTGGGTCCATGGGCCCACCTGTCGGTCTCAGGTGAAAGGAGGTCGCGGGAATTTTAAATTCCACGCACAGTGGCGTTGGACCCCGCCTGGCAGTGAAAGGGTTGGGGGACGTCGGCACGACGTCAGCTCGTCGTCTCCCCTGGTCGAACTCCAGCGAGGTCTCCGGCGTCGTTGCTAGGGCGCTAGAGGGCAGGTCTCGACTGCCATATGTTACCTATAGATTTAGGACACCTAGGTGCAGGTCGTCCTGCCCGGGTTTTGGCCGGCGCCAAGGCGGGACGGCGGCGCCATGGCCGGAGCGGTTATTTGCTACGGCTTTATGAAGCTAAAGCAATTTCTGGGCAGATTTAAGCTGGGATTTTGAGTGGGGAGCTTCGGGAGGCTACAAGGTTTCTTACCCGATGCTTGGTTGGGTCGAGGTTGTCCGGGTCGGGCTGGCGGTGCGACCGTGAGCAGGGCAAGCTGGGTTCGGTAGTGGGCTTCCTTGGTGGCCAATAGCTCGAGCTCGCCTCAGAAGGAGCTTGGCAATGATCTGGGGCTGCCTCGGGTCGAAGACGCAGGCTCAAACGGCTACGGCTCGCCGGAATTTGGAAAGGGGGCAATTTTGGCCGAGTGGAAGAAAACGGCCAAATTAGGGCATCGGGTTCCCTTTTATAGGGTGCTTGGTACGGCTAGGGGTAGTCCAGACCTTCGCATGACGAGGGCTGCACCGAAATTTTACCTGGCCTGGGTGGATTTGGCTGGGGATGTCACCCGAGGTGGCCACTGTTACGGCGACGAAACGGGATTTGCCACCGCGTGCTCCGTGATGATGGCGAGAGGATGAGGTGGCATGACGTGGCGGCTTCCTTGGTGCTGACTCATCGGCATTGGTCGAGCGCGAGGCACGCCGGTGGGGAGGACGAAACAGAGAGGAGGAAGAAAGGGGTTACGTCGAGGTGGGCTTATTTGGGCGGCCCTACTGGCCGAGGTCGAGATCTGCCCACTCGACTGGGAGGAGAGAAAAAGGAATGAAAAGAAAAATAAAATGGAAACTAGGCCCAATTGGGTCATTTGATCAAATTTTCTAGAAATTTTAAATTTCCTAGGTTTTTATCAAATTTTGACCTTATAGATTTCTCCCTTAAATTCTTTTTTAAAAAAATCTTTTTGTCTAATAGTTTTTTATCTTAAATTTTTCCTATGTGCTTATTTTGAAATTTTGAGTAATTACCCCTACTTTGTTATTTTATTATTATTTTTGTTTAAATTTTTCCACTTAAATGCCTAATTTAGTTTCTTTATTCATAATTAAGCACTTATTTACATGTTTCTAGGATTACTTTGTGTTTAGTTCTTTTATATTATTTATATTATTTTTTTCTTGTTTTTAAAAATTGGGGTGTTACATATGTATTGTGTTATGAATCATTGTAAGGATATGTGTGCGATGGTCGTTGATCTTGGAAGCGATCACAGATCACATATCCGAGCACCCAATTTCCCTTTGTTTCAATCGAGGATGCTCACAACAATTGCTACTGGTCGGGTTGAGGGTTAACATGTTGGCTTGCTCAGACAACTTGTATGTTGGTCTTTATCTTGAGGGTAGCATGTGAGTAATCTCTCTATTGAGCTAAATGTGAATTTGGAGGGTCACCATAGTGGCTCCCTCGACTGCACAACATACTAAAATCCTGATAACATGCTATGTGCTAAAGTGTTGATGATCAGATGTGCATATGTTTGCATGATACTTTAATTTTGAAATATGAAGTCTAATGTCTTGAACCAGTGGTTCACCAGTCGAACCATGAACTGAAGGGTCGATCGGTTCAATCATCAGTCCAATTGTAAAAACTATGACTATGGTTTGAGTTTAAAGAACTGACACTAAATGAAAAAAAGATCATATATACCTAGGGCTGGAAACCAGCCGAGCCTGAGCGTGCCAGCACAAGCTCGGCTTGGGCTCGTATGGGTGACCGAGCCAGCTCGGCTTGGCTCGGTTAGTGCCACGAGCTTGGAGCTGGGCTCGGCTCGTGCTCGATCGAAGCTCGAGATGGCTCACCCCAGCTCGCGAGCTTGGCCTAGCTCATATTGTTGCAAGTTTCCTGGCTCTATGGACTATGGCAGCAATAGCATGGCTCAGTGCAAGTAGCAAATAGGAACAGCAAAAAGCAATGTAAATATAGAACATTACAGGCTTTACCAAATGAGCATGTAACAGAAATACAAGTATATAACATTATAGGCCATAATCTTGATTAGATAGGAACTTAGCAAGGTAGAAACTAGCAACTAGCAACAAGAACATAGCAAAATGAGCAGCCAATAGCTCAATAAGTCCACAAAATCAGCAGTAACAAGGCAACACAATACAGTAGTCCACAGAAGGAGGAATAGCATGTAGCAACTTAGCAATATAGCTAGAAAGTAGCAACATGATCCAAGGTCCAATAGTAAGTAGCCAACAAGTCCACAAAATGATCAAATTCACCCCTAATCTACCAAGCCACGAACGAGCTCGTTGTGGCTCAGCTCGGGCTCGAATTTGCACCCGAGCTGGAAGAGCAGCTCGGCTCGAGCTCGTTTCCTTCTGAGCCGAACATGAGCCTAGCCTGCAACCGAGCCGAGCCCGAGCTGCTCGCCGAGCCCAAGCTCAGGTTCCAGCCCTATATATACCAGCACATCAGTGTCAGTTTATATAGAACCAACACAAATAATCATATATGTGCTGGTCTTTTAAAAAATGACTAGCATAGATACTCAAATCATCTGTGCTGGTTTTTTAAAAAAGCAGCGTGCTAGTTATTAGTAGGAAACAACATAGATAATCGAGGTATATGGGCCAGTTCCAAACATGAACCGACACATGTACCAAATGCACGCCAGAAACTAAAAATAAATTGGCGGTGTCCCGTAATTCTCCCCTATCTTTCTTTTCTTAAACTATGTGTCTAATGCAGTCCTACACTTCTCTCTCTCCCCTGAGTTGAAGATCCACTCTAGCCCTTCACCTCCACCCCTTTCCCCATCACTGTGGGTGTCCTCCCTACGGCTGGTCCCTCAACAAAGCCTACGACCACAAATCCCCTACCCCTAATGGCCGCAACCCTGACGACGATGAACCCAACCCCTACAGCCGCTTGCCTTCTCCACCCTACGGCCACACCCCTACCATAGATGACGTCTATGGCTGCCAGTCACCTCCTTCGGCCTATGGCCACAATGACATTACGTACCCCCTCCAACCTACGATAGCTACATCCATGTTGTCCATGTCTCCCATGACATCGGCGATGATAAGAGCATCCCCAGCAGGCCCTCTAAAAGACTGTAACTCTGACTTTTTTTTATTATAGAGTAGCTGCTGGAGAAAATGAATCTTTTAGAGTGTAGTGTAAAATATGAAGAAAGTTTGGAGGGATGGACAGAGGGGACGAGTGTTTTGGAGGGGAGAATTTAGAGGGATTGCTGGAGATGCTCTAAGTCACGCCTGCACTATAGGGACGCACTATGGCCACAAGAGACACCCCCACGACAATGGTAGAGATGTGTTGTCCGTCATGCAGCAGACCTTCAGGATCTTCTGCAAGATAGGGGAGGACAACTACAACCTTCCCGTCTAGGATGGCAAGCCCATCCTGTCCATACCGATTGCAACAACGATACCTAGGTACCAAGATCGCCTATCTCTCTCTCTCTTCCTTTGAATGTTGATGCTTCACGCATGATTGGTGAAAAGTTGGAGTTGATTTGTGCATGATTTGAGTTGAATCAGTTGGAGTTGATTTGTGCATGATTTTAGTTGAATCATTCTTGCTGCTTCTGGGTTATTATTTTATATACAATTTATGCATGATTTTCTTCACTGCAAGGGCTCATTGAGTTTTGCATGAAGTGATTTGGGCGGCGTCGTGAATTTAGGGTGGCCATTTTTTTTGTTCGATACTCAGGTCATATGTGCCGTGGCTAGAACAGACATAGAAACCCTGTCAACTGTGCTGGTGATGACCGCCTCTCAGTGCACAAAAGACTGATTTTGAATGAGCACAAATTACCTTTTCTGTATTAGTGTAAGGATAGGGCTAGGGCTGTTCATTTGATTAATTCGGTAGTTTTTTATTCTTATATGTGGTACGATCGATAAATGTGCCATTGCAAGTTTGATCAGTAAATATAGTTTGCTATCGGTAAATAACCGGCCGGTATGGATTGAAAATCACAGGTTTTGGATCCTACATGCCACCCGGTAATTTTCACACCGGACAAAAAATGCTGATTTTGCTTAATTTTGTTTGAATTCAAATAAATTTGCTTTTCAGAATTCAAATTTTTATATTATAATTTTTTAATTAAAAATTTTTATTTAAAAAACACCTACTATTTATTTTAGCCGGCCTTACTAGGGAGGCAGATGGGACTGGGCAAGGCAAATAAAGTTGACCAATACGGACGGTTTGGCTTTACTCCCCCCGTTCCAAAATATAAGACATACAAGTTTTTAACGCGGTCTCCAACGTAGAACTTTGACCATAATTAATTTCTTTCACAATATATCATCAGCTACAAAATTAACATCATATCAAAGTACTTTCAAATATGAATCTAACTATATCACATGCATAACACTAAACATATATGTTTTTAGCTTAATTATTAGTCAAAAGTTCTAAACATTAACTTTTTTAAATACATGCACGCCTTATATTTTAGAACGGATGGAGTAGTTCGGTGTAAACCATTATCCTCATATATCCTCCGGTAGAGTCACTACAGAACACCCCTTCCGTGCTGGTTCATCACTGCCGGTTCGCTCAGAAATGACAGTGATAACTTATCACTGCCAGTTAAAGTCCCAAAGCCAAGAAAAAACCAGAGCCTTTAAAAACCAGCAGTAACAAGGCTTACCACTGCCGGTTCTAGCAACCAGCCGGCAGTGATAGATCATTATCGGTTCTAGCACACAACCGGCAGTGGTAAGGCCCATATCAGTGATAAACCGATACATCGCTACCAGTTGTAGCCTCCAACCGGCACTAATAAACCAAATTATCAGTGCCGGTTCTGTGCGCGAACCGCTAGTGAAAGTATCATTGGCTTCGTGCATAGAACCACCAGTGATAATTCAAAATCGAGAAAAAAAAGTAACATTAACATATCAAACAGAAGCATATGAAATGATCAAATGATGTAGCATTATTATACTACTGTATCTATGTGTGTATTAAATAATCCTAAGCTAGCACAGAGTGCATGGAGGCTTCAGGTTACCAAAAAAACATTATAACATTATGACATTCAGCTATACTATTAGTTATCACGGAATAACATTCAACTATACATAACGGTTAGCATAAGATAAAGGTTTACAAAAGTGGTGAACATTAACATAATTAAGCACTTCGTCATGGGACATTAACATTAACATTAATTACTATAGTGGCGTGCGTGATCACCACTCGTTACTCATGGCCCCGCCGCATGCACGATCACCACTCGCTGCTGCTGCCCGAGACACCAGAGATGGGGTCATCGTCACTGGTGTCGATGCTAGAGGCGGCATGTGGCTTGTTGCCACTGTCCTCCGATGTGGGAAGAGAGCTCCACCAGCCAACGGTGGCCCTATCGTCATCCTCCTCCTCGTCATCGTTCTCCTCCTCCTCCTCCTCCTCCTCCTCTCGTACGCGCTTCATTCCGGCAGTGGAGGTGCCAGGGGCTGCGGTGGTGGCGGAGGTACTTGGGGTTGAGGTGTCAGGACCTGATGCACGACCATTCGAATGGGTTTACACTCTGCAGAGATTGTACGCTTTCCCCGCAAGATACAATACTCCCCCGACGGAAAGCATCGTAACAAAATCCATCAAAAGACCAACCCCGAGTTTGACACGGTCATACCTGATATTCACACAAGTACCCCGGGGGCCTCGACCATACTTGATATCCACACGAGTATCCCGAAGTTCAATCCCCTGAGCTATACACTGGCAATGACGCATCCCTCGGGATCTCACCCACGGTGCAAGGACGGTGGCAATCCCGACGTTACTCTCCCTCTAGATCAGGCCCGTCCCATACCGGGCTTGCGGTCGCACGGGAAATTCTTAGTTAAATCCATCACGATCATAGGTCCTTAGGGACCGGAGCGTCGACTCAAGTCACCCGCTCCAAGTCAAATTATTAGTTGGTCAAATTTTAATTAATGAGTAAATGAACCCACTATAAATCCAAGTTCTCATGTATCATACTCAGATACTCCAGATTCTCATATTAAAGTGCGTAACAAGGATTATATGAGTGGGAATCACTCCACGGTGACTATCTAAGTAATGCTAAGACAGCTAATAATTAAAAATAGTAACAAATTACATAATATTATCATCCTAAGATTTTCCATGATCGTGGGTGCATACCATGTAAATAACGACATGCACTAGAAATTACTATGACAAATACATATAATTTAATTAAATAGCAATTTTGGCAAAATCTAGAAATCTAGAAATTAGAATTCTAGGGAAAAACTTGCCTTCCTGTTCTTCTTGACCTTGCAGAATGTCGGCGGCGTTGGCAAACTCTCCTTCATCACCCACATGATCTATCGCACGCAAAACGAGAAGAACAATAATAAACAATAGAAACAGTAAAATAAATTAAAAAATTATATAAAAATTACGGTAGATAGATATGAATTTTTAGAAACTAGAATCGCTGGATTTGGAGTTCGGATGAATTCGCAGCAAATTAGTGAAGGATCACTATTACTGAAATTCGAGAAATAGAAATATCGCACTGTAGCTCACGTGCTAGTAGCAGTTGGCCCATGCGCGTGAAAGGATAAGATGCTGCTGGCCATGGCTGGTGAACATCCAAACACAAAGAGACGGAGAGAGCTAGAGAGAGAAAGAAGAAAAAGAGAGAAGAACAAGAGGAAGAAGGGAGAGGAGAGGGAGGATGGAGGAGTGGCTGGCGGTGAGTGGCGGTCTGGCGATAGGCGGCGCGGCGGTCGGCGACGGCGAGGCGGCCCGAAGAGGCAGCGGCGCTGCGCACGGTGTCGACAAGGCGGCGGCTGCATGCGACTTGGCGCGACGGCGAGCTCGCAGGCTGGCTAGCGCGGCGACCCGGCGGCGGCTACGTGGCTGTGGCGACGCGCGGCAGGGCACGGGCGCGGCGGCTCGCGCGAGGCGGTGTCCGGCATCGGCTATGGCGAGGCCGGCTAGAGGCGGCGGCGTTACGCGACGACGGCAGCGCGGCTGCGTGCAGCGGCAGCGGCTGCTCAGCTAGGCCACGGCGAGGCCGGCTGCTGCGCGCAAGGAGCAGCGGCGGCTGGGAGTGGGCGGTGCGGCGCGCGACTGCGTGTAGCGGCGGCGGCACTGGCTCGCGCTGGTAGGGCGGCGATGAGGACAGGGGGAACACGTCGGCGCGGCTACCTTGACGACGTCGACGGCGGCGGCTGCTCCAGGAAGCGTGTCAACGACCACAACGATGGGGATGGCAGGCAACAGCAACAACAACAGCAAGATGACAACGAGGACGCAGGTCGGTTTGGGAGGAATTAGGGTTAATTAAGGGGTTTATATAGGGGATTAGAGATGAGTTTGTGTTGGATTAGGATTGGGCCGGGCCCAATCCGCAAGGGATTAGGGTTAATCCCCTAATTGCTTTAGGATTCCTAAAGAAATTTGGAAAATAATTTTGTAAATTTTTAGGATGTCACATGAGGCGACGGGAGTGACCGGATGGCACACCAGGCATTGTTGTGATAATCTGCATGCCTCAAGCCAAAGCTCGTGGGCCCGACGGAGCGCACACATGTTGGCATCGGAGCTTCCGGGAATGAATGGGACGCAGTTGCAGAGCGGCAAGGGCAATGATGGTGGTGATGGCGGTGCTGGCGGTGATGGCACGTACCTTGACTCGGCGGAGGAGGCGGAGCGCGCGGGAGGAGGCAATGCCATGAAGGAGACGGCCGGAGAGGGTGATGGCGATCGGGAAGATGCAACAAGACGAAGAGATGATAAAGAAAAGATGAAGAGAAGACGAAGGAGACAAAGATAAGACAAAGAGACGACTCTGATCTCAACTGATCGCAATTGTGGTTCTGATCGCAGCTGTGATCGCAACTGATCGGTTTAATAATGGTGTGGAAGACGAAGGGGCGGCTCTTCACTGCGGCCGTGATAAGCCTTATCGTGCATAACAAGGTAGAGAAGCTATCGTGCATAACTTTAGTAGAAGACCAAGACTAGTGACTTGGTTTTACAATGCTATTCGTTCATTTTATGCCGGTATATAACTCGATCTAATCCCTATGAAAGGAGTTTCAAATTAAGAATTTATCCATAAAGGACAACTTATTTTTATCTGATGGATTCTCTTAGGATAACCTAACCAGGACTTAATCATGACTTTCTACATGGGCTCTCACGTATACATGCGCCTTCGCATTATAAAGGCCATGAGAAACGTTTTTACCGAAATTTCAGTGAAAAAATTTACCAGATTAAAAGGGGCCAGGAAGACTAAAATTCCGTTTTTTTGAGCGAAACATTTCAAACTAAATTTGAAATTTAGATAAAATTAATTGACATTTGATTTTTTTTTCTTATTTTTACTTTACTTTGGAATGCCGGAAAGACTGAATTTGGCGAACTTTCGTTGAAAAGATTTTCCATGGACCGGCCAAAAAAATTTGAATTTGGACGAATTTTATAAAACTTAGATACATATAGAAATAGGTGCACATAACAGATATATTGTGAAGACAACTACACTTAGCCCGGTGGGTAGGCTCCAACGTTTGCAAGGTGGGCGTTGCAGGTTTGAGTCACAAGAATGGTAGCTAGTTCTTCTTCTTCTTCTTTTTATTTTAGGCTCAAAATTTTGAAATTTCGTTTGAATTCTTTCGTCCAAATAATACCAAAATTTCAGCTTATCGCTGAACTTTACGGATTATTCTTTTCCGCGTTTGCGTTTTCTTATAAGCTGAAAATTTGTTATTTTCGTACAAGCCAAACACTTCGACGTTTGGTAGCCAATTTTTGTAGATCTTACTATTTCTCCTCAAACTCTTAAAACTATTTTTTCTATAATTTTTTATCTCTTGGATGTTCTTACCAAGAAGCTACAAATTTTCGGTTTATAAGTAAACGCAACCGCAACCGCCGAAAAAAACATGCTATTAGTTTTACCGGTCCTCACTGGTAAAAGTTTTTTTAAACAATAAGAATTTCCCTGGTAAAGGATGGAAAAATGGTGCACGGGATCGGGCTAGACACTCTAATCGTGTTGTGTAGATCGATTTCTTGATCTGACAGCACAAATTTGTGGAGGAAAAGTCACCAATCAACAATTTTGTCTGTAGTGTGTAAAGGCAGAAAATCTGCTTCCCACTCACTGGCGACTGGCTGCGTGCAGCCGTAGCACCATAATATATGTACTTGCCATGCACATGTTGAAGCAACTATATATCCTGCAAAACTGACATCTCCGTCCATGTTTTGTAGGCAGAGCATCTACTTCAGCTACTTTAAATTTTTATTCCATAACATTATTCCCTACACACTATATTCATCGTTTTAAAATTCTTTCACACTTTACACTACACTAAAAGATTCCTTCCCTCCAGCAATTACTCTCTCCAGATAAATAATGTTATAGAATATCTGCTACGGATGGTCTTAACATCCTGTGCAACATTGAATATATGCGACAACCGCACCAAAGAATCCTAACAAAGTCAGCAATATAGTTGTCTTTTCAATGCAGCCATTTGTTGTTGAACCTTGAGCCAAGATGAAATTGCCAGAGCTCCATCAACTTTGCGCGGCATTTATCTCACAGTCTGCAAAGCCGGTGTGCCAGATTATGGCAGCTCCTTCAGTTATTAGCTTCTTCTTCCTTGGTGTCAGAGCGAGCATCCATCTATATATACCCATCATGCCTGCCTCTCCTGCCACCCATCCACTTGAGCATCTTGTGCAACGTACCTTGACCTTGAGTTAGCAAGGTTTCAACAATGGGGCCTCTTCCTCGAGGTCTTCTTCTCGGCGTTTGCGCCGTCTTCTTGGCGAGCGTTTTCGCCGATGCCGAGACCGCCAAGACGTCGTCCATGGTCATCGGCTTGGCCAAGTGCGCCGACTGCACGAGGAAGAACATGGAAGCCCAGGCTGCTTTCAGGGGTATGTAGATGTAGTACGTTTATGTTGGAGACATGGCATTTCGCCGAAGTACGGCAGCACCTTACCTGACCGTTGTTGTCTCTTCGTCTCCTCAGGGCTTCAGGTGGCCGTCAAGTGCAAAAACAGCAACGGCGAGTACGAGACCAAGGCCGTCGGCGAGGTGGAGAAGTCCGGCGCCTTCAGCGTCCCCCTCGCCGCTGACCTCCTCCGCGAGGACGGCGAGCTGAAGCAAGCCTGCTTCGCGCAGCTGCACAGCGCCTCCAACCAGCCATGCCCCGGGCAGGAGCCGTCCTGGGTCGTCAAGCCGTCCCACTCCCACGACGCCGCCGAGAAGACGACCTTCGTCGCCGCTGCTGGCGATGTACACTACCCGTCTGAAGAATGCGCGTCGGCGTTCCTGTGTGACCCGTTCCACAAGAAGCACTTCCTTCTCCATCACTTCCACAAGAAGCTCCACCATCCTCCGGCCGACCAGAAGGTCCAGAGCGCAGACACAGACGCTCAGCTCTTCAAGAAACTCCTCCCGTTCATCAAGAAGAACCCGTTCCTCCGCAAGTTACCAAAATTCCCCCCTGTCAAGCCATAGATGATTGGTACCACTGCCACAAGAAGCTGACATATATAGCGGGTTTGCTTCCATTACCTACGTAATGTCGCATCTTTCAGTCTCAGCTAGTCGCCTTCATGATCCTCAGCTTTGCTGGTCTTCTAGCTTATACAAATAAAACTTTTGTTCTAAGGATATATATTAATCGTCCTGGATATGTGGCTATGATGTCAATGTCTTCATTTCATATGCCACACTTTATCTGATTTTTATCTCCTGGCCTATGGACTCTTTGTTGCAGTTTCTACCTCTTTGCTTTACAGGCAACTCGCATTTTTTTTCATAAGGGCTCTTTGACCTAATTCCATTGTTGAGGCACAACGGAATTACAATGTATCTGTTGGCAATAATCCTTGACTTGGCCACGTCAAAGCAAGACTTTCGGAAGCTGGTGAAGGAACGCAACGCCGGGCGGAGTGTTCGGCATGCTGGAGTGCGTGTGTGCGTGAGTTTGTTGTCGAGAAAGGGGATCGTGGGATGGCACGATCTGTACCTCTCTCGCCGTTTTAGCAAGAAGAAAGTAGTACTTAGGATTCATGTAATTTCCTATGTCGTGTGGAATGTGAAGAACGTAAAATCGCCCCACATTGCCTTCCTCTGTTTTCTTCGTTCTTGAGCTTCTCTGAAAATTGTCCGATTCGCCATGCTTAGGTTCAGGCGTGACGATCCGCCCGAGTCTTCAATCTGTATCAAAGCTTCCTGTGTTGTACATGCCCAAGATCCCACGCTACCCCATGGCGCCTGGTTCCACAAGCCGCGTGGCAGAGAAGGTGGCGGTGTGTCCTTCCAAGACCCGCCACGACAAGAAAATTACACCACCGGGCAATCAAAGTAGAGGCGCTACTTGATGCCCGGGGGCTATGGGAGGCGGTGGTGCGGTGGAGGGCGAATCGCGGATGCAAGGAAGGACAAGACGGCGCTGGCACGGCTTCTCCAAGTGCTCCCGAAGACATCTTGTTGCGGTGGCAACAAAGAAGACCGCGAAGGAGCTCGGGAATCTCTCAAGACGAGGTTCGTCGGAGCGGATCGAGTCAAGGCGCTTGATTGGCGACCTTGAAGGAGAATTTGACGCCTTGCGCATGAAGGAAGGGAGGCGTTGGATGACTTCGCTGAAAACTCAGTGGCATGTCCGTGCGATATGCCAATTTGGGGAGACCCTTGAAGATTCAGCCTTGGTGAAGAAGTTGCTAAATCTGTGCCCGACCGCTTTATCCCGTTGTGGCGGGCATTGAGCAATTTTGCGACATCAACACGATGGCGTTTGAGGAGGCGATTGGTCGATGAAGACTTTTGAAGAGCTTAAGCTTGCGGGCCTCTCGTGGCAACGGCGACGGGAGCTCTTGCTCACTCAATCCGAGTGGCAAGCACGCCAAAAGGCCAACGGTGGTGACTCATCGTCAGCAAAGAAGAGCAAAATCCAAGGGCGCGGTGTGGCGGGGAAATCGTGGCGGGGTGGTCATGGTCGCGCCGAGGCCGTGGCAGAGGCGGCATGGCGACTCACCACGCAAGGATGGAGCGGGTGGCTCAGCGGTGGTGGTCGAGATAAGAGTCATATCAAGTGCTTTAATTGTGAAAAATTCGGTCACTATGCCTCCGAGTGCAGATCCAAGAAGAAGGATGAGGAGGCGACCTCACAAGAGCTGAAGACACCGAGCCGCCTTTGATGCTTGCTGCAGCAGAGTGTCAGCGAGGGGATGATCTCCAGGAGCGGTACTGCTCAACGAAGAGAGGTGAAGCCCGAGCTACATGATGCTTTGGAGGGATCACCAAGCACGTAAGAGTGGTATTTGGATAATGGGGCTAGCAACCACATGACAGGGGACAAGGAAAGTTCCATGTGCCGGACGAGAGCATCACCGGAGGGTGAGATTTGGGGATGGTTCAACTGTGCAAATAATTGGAAAGGGCTCCATTTTGTTTGCTCGCAAGAATGGAGGCGATGGCTCTGCAAGAAGTCTATTACATCCCCAAATTGTGCAAAGAACATAATCAGCTTGGGTCATTGGATCAATATGGGCACAAAGTGATTATGGATGAGGGACAATTGAAGGTATACGACAAGGATCCGAACAATTGCCGATGTCAAGAAGACGCCACCAAATCGCTTGTACAAGATTGTATTGCATACGCCTAGGCCAATCTCATGCGCATTTGGCATTGGGTGATCAAGCTTGGTGTGGCACGCAAGACTCGGACATGTGAATCTTCACTCTCTCAATTTCACCGAGAAAGGAATGGCGGAGGAGTTCCATCGATCTCGCAACCTAACAAACTGTGCCAAGATTGTTTAGTTGCAAAGGCATAAGATTGCCATTCCCACTGTCTCAAGCTTCGGGCGGAGGAGCCGCTAGGATTGCTCCATGCTGACCTTTGTGGGCGATCACCCCATCGACATTGAGCGGTAACAATTATTTTTCGCTCATTGTTGATGACTGCACAAGATGGATGTGGGTGTACACAATTAAGACGAAGGATCAAGCCTATGCCACTTTTAGGAAGTTCAAGCTCAAGGTTGAAAATACAAGTGGTCACCGAGTGAAGGTACTTAGAACCGACCGGGAGGTGAGTTTCGTCCAATGAATTCAAGCAAACTGTGTGAAGAGGTGGCATTGCAAGACATCTCACACTCCATACACACCACAAAAAATGGAGTTGTGGAGCGCAGAAACCTAACGATGATGGCTATGGCAAGATCACTCTTGAAGAGTATGAAGGTTCCAGAAGGTTTTGGGGAGAGGCGGTGAGGCATGCGTTTATTTGTTGAATCGACCGCCAACCAAGGCGTTGGGAAACCGTACACCATTTCAGGCCTGGATCGAATGAAGCCACACCTTGCACATCTGAAAGTGTTCGGATGTACAACGATGTGAAGATAACAACTCCAAATCGAAGAAGTTGGATGATCGAAGTCAAGCTATGGTGTACCTTGGTGTTGAGAGTGGCCGCAAGGCTCACCGGTTATATGACCCATGCCGAGGTAAGCCGCACTTAAGTAGAGATGTGGTATTTCAAGAGGATGCCTCATGGGACCGGATGGCGGAGTGTATGCTGTGAAAGTTCTGAATTCGTGGTGGAGGACCACTACATTTCGAGATGATGCCGTGGATCGAATTAGAAGCACCCCAAGGTATTGAAGCACGAGGCGTTGAGAATTTCACTCCCTGCATTCTCTGGGGATCCACCGGTGAGCACCGATAGCAATGTGTGCAGCAAGACGTGCCTCGATCCACAGAGCCAAGAGGTCCAAAGGCGAGGGCACGAGCCCCAAGACTGTGGCCCAACAAGCGGCGTCGTCTTCGACAATACAGCAGAAGGTTCGAGAGAAGTGATGCTAATACTCCTCTCACCGCTGAGCCAAAATCACCTCCCAACCGCACAAGTAGCAGTGATGATGAAGCTCGTCAATATAAAAGTGTCAATGAGCTGATGCAAAAGACAAGTAGAATGGAGACTGTGGAAGTTGACTCAGATGATGAGCTACTATTGCTGGAAGTGGGGAGCCAGACACTACAGAGAAGCAGTTGGGCAGGTTGCTTGGGAGAAGGCTATGCAAAGTGAACTAGATTCCATTGTGAAGAATGAAACCTGGACACCGACCGAAAGGTTCGATGGACAGAGAGCAATTGGGCTAAAATGGGTGTATAAATTGAAGAGAAACTCACAAGGGAAGTGATCAAACATAAGGCAAGACTAGTTGCAAAGGGGTATGTTCAACGTCCGAGGATTGACTATGATGAAGTATTTGCTCCAAAGGGCAAGATTTGATACAATCGCGTCATATTTGCCATTGCTGCAAACAGAGGTCGGGAGGTTCAGCACTTGGACGCCAAGTCTGCATTTCTTCACGGTGAGCTTGAGGAGGAGGTGTATGTCACCCAACCGAGGGTTTGCCATAAAAGGAAGGAACATTGTGTGTACAAGCTGAGAAAAGATCAGATGGCCTCCGCAAGCGCTCGAGTTCGAACACCCGACCGACGAAGTTTGAAACAGCTCGGGTTCGAAGGTGTGCGCATGAGCAAGCCGTGTACATAAGAGGAGAAGGTAAAGCAGGTCTGATCGTTGGAGTATACGTTGACGACCTGATTGTAACCGGATCAAGTCAAGACGATGTCAATCTTTTCAAGCAGCAGATGATGTCTGAATTTGAAATGTCTGATCTTGGCTTGCTGAACTTCTACCTTGGAGTTGAAGTGACTCAAGAGGAAAATCAGATAACACTCAAGCAAGCAGCCTATGCCAAGAAAGTGTTGGAGCAATTCGGAATGGGAGAGTCTAATCCGACCAAGTTTCCAATGGAGCAAAAGGTGCTGCTGCACAAAGATCCAGAGGGTGAACCAGTTGACGAGACTGAATATCGTCGCATTGTTGGCTGCTTAAGGTACCTGTTACATACTCGACCAGACCTCTCATATGCGGTTGGAGTGACTAGCAGATTCATGGAGAGACCTACAGTGCTACACCTCAAAGCAGTGAAGCAGATTATGAGGTACTTGAAGGGCACAATTCACCACGGGTTGGTGTATAAAAGGGGTGACAAAGATGAAATGATAACAGGTTACAGTGACAGCAATCTTGCTGGGGACTCTGAAGATCGGAGAAGCACGGGAGGTATGGCGTTTTACATAAATGATAACCTTGTGTCATGGTCTTCTCAGAAACAAAAGACAGTGGCGTTGTCTTCTTGTGAGGCCGAATTCATGGCGGCTACTGCTGCAGCCTGTCAAGCAAGATGGCTGAGGAACTTGTTGGGAGAGCTGACAAATGAGGAGCCAAAACAAGTGAAGCTCTTTGTCGACAACAGGTCAGCCATAGCATTGATGAAGAACCCTGTTTTTCATGGGCGTAGCAAACATATTGTGTGCGATTCCATTTCATCCGAGAGTGTGTTGAAAATGGAGAAATTGTGGTGGAATTCATACGTTCAGATGAACAACGAGCTGATGCTCTGACGAAACCTTTGCCAGGCATGAAGTTAGCGGCTATGCGTCACATTCTAGGTGTTCGTGAACTTAGGCCAATTCAGGATTAAGGGGGAGTATGTTGGCAATAATCCTTGACTTGGCCACGTCAAAGCAAGACTTTCGGAGGCTGGTGAAGGAACGCAACGCCGGGCGGAGTGTTCGCATCTGGAGTGCGTGTGCGTGAGTTTGTTGTCGAGAAAAGGGATCGTGGGATGGCACGATCTGTACTCTCTCTCGCCGTTTTAGCAGAAGAAAGTAGTACTTAGGATTCATGTAATTTCCTATGTCGTGTGGAATGTGAAGAACAGAAAATCGCCCCACATTGCCTTCCTCTGTTTTCTTCTGTTCTTGAGCTTCTCTGAAAATTGTCTGATTCGCTACAGTTAGGTTCAGGGCGTGACGATCTGGCCTGGAGTCTTCAGTATCAAGTTACGAAACAGCATCTTACATCAAAGTTGCTATTGAGACTGGAGTTCGAAGTCTGTCCAATGCAAAAAAACCAAAAGGAGACAACTGCAGCTAAATAAAACTAATAAGAACAGCCCAACATTTTCTTTTTTCAACCAGCCCTAAGCCCTAAAGCTGGATCAGCAAAGAACTATACAAAAGTCTCTTCACGCATTCTCCTCTGAATCCATCAAGTAGTCAGTTCGAGGTTTCTCGATCCCAGCCAGCAATCTAACCATCTGATTCACCCCTTCATGCAGCACTTTCCGATCCCCTTCACCATATAGACCTGCCCAAATTTTAATAAAAGCACAAGCATTGTGCAGAATAGTAAAAGGAGACGTTAGCTTCCAGCGATCAAAACAGCAGCGATTCCTAATCAACCAAATAGACCAGCATATAGCAAAAATACACACTCCAGCCAAATGACTCCCTTCTAACCAAATTTTTTCAAACCAATAAAGAGCTGAATTTAATGAAGTAGGACTCATATCTAAAAATTGAAATTCCAAGCCACCACATTCCAAACATTTTAATCTTTAAAGGCATTTTAAATTTCCAGATCTTACAAAGGTTTCTCACCGGAGGATGAATAGATGTATTTAACAATTTGTACATGCTGGACACAGAAAAAATCTCGTTCTTGCCTTTAGGCCAGCACACACTATCTAATTCATTAGAAAACCTGTAAGTTATACACCTGTCAAGACACTCATTCCAAGATACCTGATCAAAATTCGAAAACCATCTTCTAAAGTGCGGTTGCCAAATTTTCCTTCTAGCATCTCCCACAGAAATCATTTGATCATCACAGATACCAAAGAGAGATGGATAAGCTTCTTTTTAAGGAATGCTTAGCAGCCAGGAATCCCCCTAGAAATCAGTTTGGAAACCCCCATGGACCTTAATTTTTCTGCCCCTAAGATAGTGGGCTTTCACATACAAAATGTTTTTCCAAATGGAGGAGTCACTAGGAGATGGTTTAATATGAGAAATAGGTCTGCCTCTAACATAATTCCTTTGCACAAAATAGTGCCACAGCCCTACTTTTCTTTCGATACTCCACCACCATTTAGCAATCAAACTAATATTCATTTCTCTCAATCTTCTAACATTTAGACCACCCCTTTTTTTAATACTGCAAATTTTGTCCCGATTGACTAAATGATATCTTTTTTTTCCGACCCTCCTTGCCATAGAAACCTCCTCCTAATCATGTCTATTTTGTTAACCACCGTCTTGGGTAATAGGAACATAGACATTAGATATATGGACAGACTAGACAAACAGGCCTAAAGCAAAATTAATCTACCTCTCAAGGATAAGTTTGAACTTTTCCAACCAGCTAACCTTTTCTCAAATTTTTGAATAAGAAAATTCCAATCTTTAGTCAACAACTTTTTTGTACTAATGGGGACCCCTAGATATTTAATAGGGAATTGACCAACCTTACAAGTAAATATTTTAGCATATTCCAAATCAATAAAATCATCACAGTTAATACTCACCACTTCACTTTTTAAAAAATCTATTTTCAATCCAGACAATTGTTCATATAAAGACAGCATTAATTTCATATTCACAGCTTTATCCACGTCATGCTTCAAACATATGATTGTATCATCTGCATATTGTAGATTCATCAAACCTTTCTCAAAAATATTATTAGCTCAAACAATCAGCCACTA
Source organism: Olyra latifolia (assembly GCA_036346145.1). Classification (NCBI taxonomy): domain Eukaryota; kingdom Viridiplantae; phylum Streptophyta; class Magnoliopsida; order Poales; family Poaceae; genus Olyra; species Olyra latifolia. Next base: position 51,096,594 of record CM070532.1, read on the forward strand.
AATTAAATAGGAAAGGGGACAAAGGATCTCTTTGTCTTACCCCCTTGTGACTGGTAAAATAGGACCAATTCTCCCACTAACCTCCACACTTAAAGTGCCATTTTGTACCACCTTTTTAATCCATTCACAGAAAATAGGGTGAAATCCCCTCAATTTCAGACACTCAAATATGAAAGACCATCTAATCTTGTCATATGCTTTTTCCAAATCTAGCCTGACAATCACACCCTGTCCAAAATTCTTGGTATCATGAATCACCTCTTGCAACAATAATACCCCTTCCATAATACTCCTACCCTTCATAAAACCACTCTGATTACTAGAAATAATTCTACCCATAATATTTTCTAGTCTTAAAGTAAACACTTTAGTAAAGAGTTTAAAAATGATATTTAAAAGACAAATAGGTCTATATAAGGAGATCTTATTTGCTCCAGATGCTTTAGGAATCAAGATTATTTTCCCATAATTAAGCCTAGCCAAATCTGCAACATTACTATGAAAGTCTTGAAAATTTTCAAAATATCAGATTTGATAATATTCCAGCATTTTTGATAGAATTCCACAGGTATCCCATCTAGGCCTGAGGCTTTATTCCTCCCCATGCTGAAAAGGGCATTTCTGACTTCCTCCTTAGAAAAAGGGGTTACCAAACTTTCATTTTCTGTCACTGTAACCAAATTATCTCCCATCCAAAAATCATGTTGCAAAGATATACCACTCTCTGCCGATGTTCCAAATAATTCCTTATAATAGCTAATGGCATATTCGACTAAATTGTCCTCCCCCTCAATAATATTTTCACCGTCCACTAAAGAAATAATGGTTTTTTTCTTTTCTTCCCATTAGCAATTTTATGAAAATAACTAGAATTGTTATCACCTTTTAACAACCATCTTTCTTGAGCTCTAGAATTCCACTTCAGCTCCTCATCTTCATAAATTTTCTGCAATTCACACAAATACTCCACCTTTTTCACAATCTGATCTCTGGACAGTAAATTTTTCTCTTCTAACTTCTCAAATAATACAATTTCTTCTTGCATAAACTTTTTCCTTTTCACTTGATGTCCAAATAAGCTTGCACCCCATCCTTTCAAAATACGTTTCATTCTCTTAATTTTGTATTGAAAAACAGAAATACTATCATAATCACTATATCTAGACCCCTAGACTTTTCAACCAAATCTACAAACCCATCTTTCTCCAACCAAGTCAAATCAAATCTAAAAATATTATGTTTAGCAGGAATGGAATTGTCAACACTTAGAAGCAAAGGACTATGATCCGACATACATCTATGCAATTTTTGCACAATCACCGAGGGAAATAAATCTTCCCAACTTGAACTCATCAACACCCTATCAAGCTTTTCAAGCAAAGGGACGGAATGCAAATTAGACCAAGTGTAATTCCCTCCCAACATAGGTATTTCTCTAAGTCCATGCACATTAATAATGGAATTAAACAAGTCACTGAATAAGACTTCTCGTCTTACCTTCATATCTCCTCTTATTTTGAACCCATTTCTTACTTTTATTTCACAGTCTTTCTTAACTAGTGTATCAATTTTGGAATCTTCTTCAAGCCAATCACCTATAAATAAGTCAACAGAACCCTTACTGCCCGACTCTCCCCCAATATGATTTCCTACTCCTTTCTCTAGACCCTCTTGACAACCCTTTCGATATAACTAGTGTCTAGCCACCTCAATATCTTTCAAATTATCAATTTCTCCAAAATGTTATCATCACAAAGAATCCCCACCTTATTAGCAAAATTACAAATAACATCAGAATCTAAAATAGCAAAAGAATTAATGTTTCTAGATTTACCTTCCAGGTTTCTTTTCCTGGCTATAACATCCACCTTGGACATGATATGACAATGATCCCCTTTCAATCTATCACTTCTTCTCACTGGAATAGTCTGATCTCTCCCTTTATTGAGCTTATGCATAGGATCTAGAATACTTTCTGATTTATCAACAGAAACTCCTACCAGATTTGAAACCATAGAAGGTTTCATACTATCTTTCCCAAATTCCTTCTTCTGATTTTTATATAACTCAGGATTCCACACCTGAAGTGGTAAAACATCTAAAATTTCCTAAGAATCAGTATCAGGGGCCTCATCAAATGTCACCATCTCCTCTAGACTCTCTACATTCCGGACTGCCTCTATTGCCTTAGTCAAAATAGTACTCTTCTCTTGTTCCTCAATTTTGAGGTTACCCTCACAAGAACTCTTACTAAGCATATTATCCAGTAAATCAGGCTTCCCCATTCATCAGGAGACTTACCAGGCAGACCCTAGAATGAAGCAAAATAAGGAGAGTAAGACAATGTATTAGCCAATCTAGAATGAATCCTCACAGAAATATCTTTAACAGCTCAAGTCTGCATCTGCTGCTCTTCCAAATGTTGAGACTTCCTTATATCCACCTCTCCTTCACTTTCCATATCAATTCCCAACTGTGCTGCCAGTAAATTGAAACCAACATTATTTTCTTCCATCTCTTCCCGTTCTTTATCCATTACACTATCCCCCATTTCACCTGGACTATGAGTACCCTCCATAGCATATATTTCTCCTATATTCATAGATACTCCCTTACCACCCCCAAAAGAACAACCCTTATCATGATGAGATATCTTACCACTCCCTTGATCCCAACCCTTTCCATTACCCCATTTGACTCATTTAACTTAGACTTCTTAGCTGCTGTGACCAAGAATCCTCTTTTATGGACTCATTTTGAACTCCCACCTCCAATATATCAGAGCCAGTAATTGAAATATCCTCCTCCACCTGAATGACAAAATCAAATAAACCTCTCCCTAACACCCCTTCATCCATATGAGGAATCTTTTGAATATTTTTGCAGAAAATTCTAGCTCTAACATAATTAGATCTATGCATAGATCCTTCGTCTAACTCTTGAGGAATCCCCACAAGGCAAGCAACCAAAAATATGATTGGAACAGACCATTTCTCTAAAGAAATATTAAGAATTCTAATCCACACATCCTGAATAATACTCTTAGCACCACATTCAGCCTTCCACCCCTCCACTTTCATAAATGCCTCAGCAGTTCTCATCTTCATGAGAGGCAAATCTGACATTTCCTCCACCTTACGAGCATTGGGAAATCGCATGAGGAATCTATTTGCACTTAGAGACCTAGCCGTGCAACTCCACCGAGGAAAAGACTTAAAAATAAGATTGAACTCTTTCTCTATTTCTCTGATTCAAACGGATCCCCCTTCTGTAATAATGACCGCCATATTCCCCTTCTCTTTGTTAATAGATCCAGAAGCAACATCATGCAACACATACATCCCTTGATCTGGAGACCGAAATCCACACAGATTCGTAGCAAACTCCCAAGGCTTCCTATTAGGACAGCGCATGGCACAATGACCATCCATCTCACACCACCCACAAAGGAAAATCACAGAACAGTTGAAAACAAGATGACCCAATTTTCCACATCGATAACAGGCACCCAAAGATTTCTCCCCACCAGAAGGATTACCCCCAGAAGAATCACCCAAAGATTTCAAGATCCCCACCGAATCCTTCTCTCCCACTGCAAGAACTTCAACAACCCCAGTAGAAACAGCACCAGGAGGCAGATTAGGGTTTACCTGCCCAGACTCTATAATCATCTCAGCAATCTTCTTACCCTTGTCACCATCTTGCAAGCCCGACCCTCCAACAACAGCCTGATTAACGATCTCCATCTCTGTCTTGTCTTCTCTAGAAGGAGCGGCACGGTTCTAGGTGAAACCGCGACCACCCCTACGACCACCTCCACGATAGCCGCTCCATCGTCCCCGCCGATCAAACCCTCCATGACCTCCCCGGAATACGGCCTCGACCACCCTCCATATCACCTCTAACCCCCACTACAACCTGAGCGAAGGTACGATGGTCACGCTCTCCGCTACAAAGAAATCGCTTGGAAGGAACCCTAGCTACCGGAGTAAAGGGTTTCCACTCACCTCTGAAAAGTGATAAGGACCCCGGCGAATTAACAACCTTATGATCATGAATCTCCGGCACAGTGTTGGGCCTCAGCCCAGGACCAACAAAGCAACAATTTCGCTCAAGAGAGGCCTCCACCAGACCCCAATCATGGCCGACGAGCCCAATCCCCTTTAAATGATAGCCAATTTCCACCGCGAGCCTATCCGGATCTCGTCGGACGACCGGACGCCCACGAACTAGGCCTCTCATGCTTGGGATAGCCATGGATGACTTATCACACAGGCAACTCACATTATGTGACTGATACGGTAGATTCAGGAAATCTGGGCTGCCGGACAATGTCATGTCATGCTATAGAATTCATCAGACCGGGAGAACACGCTCACCTTCTCATGCAATCAAGAATTATTGCCCAAATTAAAAAAATGTAAAACAGGAATTAACTAAAAGCATCACTTAGGCGGCATTAACTACAGAAACAACTACATTATCTCTTATCAATATCAAAAGGGAAATTCCTAGTTCTGTCCCCACCAAAGATTTCTTTTGTCACTAAACTATCGTACTTGTAAAAGTGGTCCCTCAATTATGAAAACAATTAAGCAAAAGTGCTTTGACTAGCTTAACAGTGGTTTTTATCGGCCAAAGGTTAAGTTACATATATTTTTAAAAAATATTTTACGAAATCCAAACTAAATTGTATATCTAAGTTCTTAAAAATTTTACAAGTTGATAAAAATATTTCTCATATTTTACTGCAATGAATTAATTTTATAAACTTTTCTAGCATTTTCTAAAAGTCTTAAAATAGGAGAAAATGCTAACCAATTGTGTAAAATTCTGAAAATTATGTGAAAATTTTAATGATATTAGGTAATAAGGAACTCAAATACATAGTTTTCGTGGATAGGTCAAAGCCTCCATAGACTCAATCAAAGGACACAATATTGCTGACCAAAACATGTCAATCCCGTTGCAGAGAGACAAAAAATTTTATTTTTCCTATCTAAAGTTAAAGACAAGCACTACAGGGGATTGGATAAGATATCCTGACAGCTAGAATCCATATGAAATATGCCCTTGGAACATGTGCCTAGGGAGAATGAGCCGAGCATGGCAAACTCGAACTGATACCCCAGCAATTGATGCTCAGGAGTGGGTTTGTTTACTTATGGGCCATCAAACATGTCGTCATGGGCCCAAAAAAAGGTGCATCTAGATGATTGGCCCGATGCTCCCACTATCTTAGGAATTCTTCTTCGTCTAGACTCCAAGGCCTTCAATATATGGATGTTTCTTGATCGCAGGTTAGCATATTTTTAGAATATACTTGTAAATCTGGTAGGATTCTAACTTATATAAATAGTTTTCCAGGTTGCATAGCACCAGGATTGGTGGGGACGTAGCTTCGCCACGGTGCACCCTCTCTCCCGCGCCATGATCGGGATGTGTTCTCTCACTTCTGTCCTCTCCTGTGCGACCAATTGTAGGGGAACGCGGGTTTGCTACGCTAGCACGAATCAAATTCTACCGCGAAAAGCTAGGAAATCCTGGAAGTAGATGATCATATATTGTTACCGATTGACGCACAGTCCAGCGGAAGAAGAGTCGATGAAACCAGTTTAATCAATCTGCGTGTAGTCGTACATAAGTAGTCGATCACGTCTCCTTGCGATCGTCCTGATCAGCACCACAAAACGCGGAGCCTCTACGTAGTCCACACGTACGGGGAGAGGAATACATCCGCACATGGCCTAGGAGATGGCGACTATGGTTTGGTAGAGGAGAAAAATCTAATGCTAATCTATCTCTCTAGCCTCCACTGCCTCCCTTTGCATAGCCTCCATAGTGGGCCCCTACGCTAGAGGCCCCAAAAAAGTCCATTAAGACTCTAATTCTACATGGATCAATATCCGCGAACCCTACGTCATACGTGGCCCATTGCCACATTACTATTGGGTATAAAACCCAACAATCCCCCACTTGCACAATAGACATTTATGCAATATCTAATTCCAATCCTCTTAAGTGTGTGACCCTGTAGGTTCGTATATACTTAGCCATGATCCAAAAACTCTTTTCTACCCATAAGTCGGTAGCGGTCCCTAGCAGAACGTACCGACCCCCGAATACATACAAAGATCTAATCCTACGAACCAAAAGTGTTAAAGTACCAGTCCCTTTGTCACACGATACTAGTCAAGCTCAAGGCAAAAAAACGTGTCATCCCTATGATAGCTCAACCATTCACTCGATCTTGTAGTGGATTTCAAACCATGATTATTACATTAATCATTGTGATTAACACTTTAATCACATTGGCATGCCCATGCACTTTTTCAAATCTAACCACATTAAGGGGCCTAGAGATATCTCTCCCATTATAAAGGAGAGGCAAATTCCATCTTGATCGCTCACACCCCATGACATGTTTAATGGCATATACGAAAACTGTCTTTATAACTACTCAGTTACAGTGTAGCATTTTGGAGTCCCAAAGTAAACCACTACACATTCTAGGAATCAATGACAATCTCAGGTCTAAGGATCCCATAGTCATTATATAAGACCAACCAATGACACCTAAGAATATAACAATTTTCATAGCGTCTTATTGTGGGTCCGTCCAACCCCATGTTCTCTAACATGTGCCCATATTATTGATTTGACATCCCTGTATCCACGATTCGAGAACATGATCATCAATCAATACATGTGCTGATCTTTAAAATCATAATTGTTCTAGATTATGATGTAAGATAAGAGACATTTTAGAATAACATCATGATAGTAAAGAGTTCCACGAAGAAGTCATCTTTGTTAATCAATACAAATGATGTTTGTTCAAGGAACCTGGATAACATATTATCCAAATATCATAAACAGAGAAGTGATACAGTCATCTAACTAGCACTTCCAGATAGGCTTATCACCAATAATTCCCACTTGCACTAGAGTCTACTAATTAGTTATCCAATATCCATTATTCATGTGCGCCTCATAGAGAGGTTGCGGTAAATATTTGCCAAGTCTGGAACACTTTCAAATCTATACACCTCCATTAAGTATTGGTTTGGAAACAAGGGCGCACTGTAATATTTACATGTCACCTTTCCTCATCATCAATAAACAAAGAACACATTCTCAATACTTCTCAAGTATTTCAGAATGTTCTTTTAAAACTATCCAGTGACATTCACCCAGATTTTATTGATATCTGCATACTTGGTAATATTCACCTTAATGTATAAGACATGAAAACCCTTCTTTGGCACTATAAAGCTTATCAAGTATCTAAATACACTGAATCTTGCTATTGAATGTAACATACGCAAGAACTAATTCCTGCACGTTGAACCATTCAACGTCTTATCAACACAAATTTTAGGCTTAATCCAATTAACCTCTTAGATCTCTCTCTATAGGTCTTTATGCCAAAATTTTTAGTTTGTCCTAAGGTGTGGTTCTTTTTAGCTTATCGTGTTTGCTTATCTTATTTGCTTATTTGCTTCCTGAGGTGGCCTCGAGAATTGGATCCCATCCGTTCGACTTGCGTTAGAGAGCTTTTGACACGCCTTCGAGATAGAAAAAAAAGAATCCAAAAATTTTAAAAAAATCCCGATAAGTCAAATAAGGCAACGAGATAAGCAAATGAGCATCTTATTTGCTTATCTCGTTGCCTTATTTGACTTATTAGGATTTTTTTAATTTTTGGATTCCTTTTTTTCTATCTGGAAGGCGTGTCTAAAAGCTCTCTAACGCAAGTCGAATGGACAGGATCCGACTCTCGAGGCCACCTTGGGAAGCAAATAAACAAACGAGATAAGCAAACGCGATAAGCTGAAAAGAATCACACCTATGTCTTTTATAGAAAAACTATTTTTTAATTAAGACTTGACAATTCAAGCATAGCAATATTATTTCTGATCAACAATATGCCGAACATATATGAGATCAGAAAAGTAAGTGCGCTCTCACTAGCTCTTGATGAATTAGCCAAACATTTAACTTTCCACCAAATAAATATTCCAACTCCGAGGTGGGTGTTTCAATCCAGAGTTGCATATCTGAAACCTAAACACCTCTCTAGCATTATATGGATCATCTATATTGCATATCAAAATATGCAATAGTAGCTAGATAGATCCAAACAGACCTAAGCATAGTAATAAACAAGAAATTTTCATTAAATTCAGCATCTTGAACTTATTTGAAAACTCTTTTTACCAATCACTCTCTATGCATATGAACACTTCATCTAAGTCTAGCTTTTCAAAAACCACCGAGCGGACCAATTATGTTCAAAACATAATTGTTACTCACAGCTCTCTTTTAGATCTCATGGTTTTAAGCCATCTCTCAGAGTCTAGGCCTATCATCACTTCTTTATTAGTCTAAGGTCATCATTGTCAGATGACAAGTGTCACACCTATACAATATAGGCCACTGATGTGGCCTTTAGAACTATATAAGTTGGTTCTGCTTCCATAAAACGTGCAACATCTTATATATTATGTGAAAATTTAGTAGGAGCGTAAACCTTTTCTGATGATTCCCAATTACTTCGAGTCACATCGTGTTCCCACTAATTATTTTGAAGAAACGTTTTCTCTAAAATAAAAATTCTGAGCAACAAACATTTTGTAATTCTCACCCTTTTAAAATGTACAAACAATTTATACCTCACAAAGAAACATTTATCTTATTTGAGTGTGATATTTTTGGACGTCAAACGCCCTACATATGTCTCACATTCTAAATTTAGATAAACGATAGCACGGAACATCTTTCGATCCATATCTCGTATGGTATCTTCTTTGTGACTTGATGGAACCCTTAAATAATAATGGAAGATAATGACATTAAAAATGAGTATATCCTTAGGATTCGAAACATACATCTATTCATTAATGGAGCATCCCTTCAAAGTAGTTTAATCAAATAAATTGAACAACAGTTGTCCTTTATTTGTGGTTCATAACCTTCTACTCCCAAACATAAAGCAGAAATACCGATTTTGCTTAGGTCAGGAATATAATAACAATTATTTTAGTCCAACTCTAATCCTAAGGGTTGGGCTTTTAAAAGTGTGCCAACGTTCAACGAGACAACTTTTACCCTATTTCCAATACGAAGATAAACCTGGCCACTTCCAAAATCCAACCATGTGGCGTTAGGGTAGTACCAATCTTTGGCTTCATAAGCTTAGGACTGATGCTGAAGATCTCATCTCAATCTTCCCCATTCACCTAAGACTCGACCTACTTCTGAAGTTGACCAGTCTTTTAAACCATCATCACATGATTAAAGCTTTTCTTAATACTTTTCGCTACTGATATACATGTTATGCATCTCAGTAAGTGATTTCTCCAAGCCATGCATCAAAATGTCTAGCTTAATGCTTAGAGAGAGCAATCGAAGAATCACATCAATAGCCAACCATTAGATAAACGAAGAATCAAATTTTCCGAACACCCAATGTAATCAACCACAATGACCACATAAGAGCTGACCGAATTTTCTTGTGCTAACTTGCACACAAAAAATGACTAGGGATCAAATCCTTTAGGCCTTGTCTGTTCTCAAACATGCCCTCAAAATCCATAATTATATTATAGACATCCATGATCTCATATTACTTATAATGTTTAGGGTTCAGAGTGGCAAGAATGAGATAATAAACAAAATCATTAAAGTGTTTCCAATAAACATGGGTTTTTAGTTTAGATTGCATTCCAAGCTAGTTCATCTAAATACTACTCTTTAGAATATATATTCCTTGTTGTACTCTAAGAACAATTCTTAGATTTTGATATCAATCAATATGCACTATCAAGATTCTCTGATCAAAGATATATCTTAAATAGTAAAGTAGAAGGTTATAGACATCAAATATTAAACACAATGTTTATGTTGTATACCCTTTACTAACCAATTTAACAAAAAAATACTCCCACTAAAATCACTTTCCCTCTATTGACTTGTAGCGGGACAAGATCCATATTCATCTAACTTCTAGTGAGCTTTGGCATCACTACTAAAACTTAGTGAAATAGGTAAGCAGCTCCTTACTAATCACATCTTTTTATGTGATTCTTGTTTGTTGGGTGGCATCCAATGCATGGGTTCCCAACATCATGCCCCGAAGCCAAAAACTGTTTTGATAGCTTTGTCAAGTAAAACCAATGCTATGCATGCAATGCCCGACATAACCCTATTTGATCAAGAGTGCTAATGGCACCCTACTTTGGCAGAGCTACAAAAACAATCGAGATTCTTATAGGCTCAACAATTGGAAGGGCATAACTCTTAATTTTTCTAAGGAAAAATCATGCTAAAACATATATGATAATAACATGATTCAAAGTATAATAGGAACAAGTGTTCATAGTTAATCACATTAAAGTATGAATAGTATAGTCTGTGACATGGCAATCTCTGTTACCACGCTTCCTGTCCACCTAGCCATCTATCTGATTCAATCATATAGATATACTAAACTATTACACTAACAACTAGCAATTAAATATATATGAAAGAATCAAGCATCACAAGTAACTTTGTAAGCCATAGTAAAACCCACATATGCATCCTATACAAAAGGGCCATACTATTCATATAAACTCTGCAAAAACAAGTTATTCACAAAATCCAATTCTATTGGAGCAATGTGAATTTATAACACTTATAAAAGGCATACGAATACCCAAGCAGTGGCCTGGCCGAGGCGACACCGTGTGCACCTCCCACCTGGCGACTCAGGGGCTGTTTGGTTGGCTGCATGAGTGGAGATTTTGCTCTATGGATGCAAAAGTGCGATGTTTGGTTGCCTTCTTATCTTTCTAGCTTGGCTCTACATATGCAAAAATCATCTCCCAGCCTGCATCCAGGGAAACGGGGAAATCCACTGTTTCCCCGAAGCTAGGCTGCGTGATGGAGTTGCATACACATGCATCATGATGTGACCGCTGACACATCAACTATAAATGCATTTTCTTTCTCTCTTTTGCAAATATCTTTTGATTAGTATCTCCGATCACCGAACCGATTTCACCTATGTGTTCTTGATATTTTTCGAACAAAACTAGATCACACTTGCCATATAAATTTCAAAAGATTAAATTTTTTATTTTTCAATTTATTGATTTCCAAAAATTATTTTAAAACTTTTTATTTTAGTTTTTGAATTTATTGATTTCCTATTATTTGTTTTTAAAATTTTTATTTTCATTTTGACATTTATTGATTTTTTTAATAATTTTCAAATTTTGTTTCATCCCATCCCTTGAATTTATCTATCCCACTTTCATTCTAGTGCAGCCAACAAAACAATATCTTTGCGCAGTCTGTCCAATCTTATACAGCCAACCAAACAACATCCCTTGCATCCACTCATCTTGACTCCCACCAACCTGGCTAAGCACATATAGCCTGACTGAGTTGAGAAGACAAACAAACAGCCTATCAATGTGCACCACGACTACAGCACATGGCTTGGACCGGTGGGCACCGTGTGGATCCACAAGGCCCGACGGCGACGACAGTTCACTACGGCTCAACGGTCCCACAGCCAACTGATCAGTGGCATCGCCACAGATGGCATTCGGCGGTGACGACGGCTGCTGCGATGCATCTGTTGAGAAACCGGCCCACGAAGGCCCAGTATTGGCCCATGCCGAAACCCTAAAACTACTCTATAAAAGGAGGAGGGGTTTTCCCCATTGTACAGACATGAGAAAGCAATAAAGCAATAAAGGCCTAGTCTGTGTTCATCTGTGATTGTCTTGCGTGTGAATTAACAACCTCGGACTACACCTGGTAGCGTTGTTGTTTAACACGTTATCAGCACGACGCTCGAGGAATCGCAAGACGCCGGAGGGATCGAACGACGACATCGACGTACTATCGGCATCGAATCGCCATCACGCCGGCAGGTCTAGTCAGACCAAACCGATCGTCTCTACGCGACGATCGTCGAATCCCTACTTCGATTCACGAAGAACGAAGGTAAAAGAAAATTGAATATATGAAAATTGAATCTGTATTTAGTAGATCTATTTTGGTAGATTGGATGCCACGAATTGGCTAGAACCATCGGTTCTTGCGCAAGCAGCGCAACGCCGTCATGCCGCACGCGCATCCTCGGCCCTGGCCACCGTGTACCCGCAGAAGACACTTACACGCCACCATGCGAACTCGGCTCGACTCCACGCTACCAGAAGGCCGGCCGCCCGAAGCTCCATCGCGACGCAGCGCAGCCGCGCGACGCCACGTCACGCGCCTCGGGTTCTTCACCGCGCCCGCGTCGAGGGCCACCAAACGGCCGCCTCCTCGGCCCCGAAGGTCGCGCCGCCGCAGAGACTTCGCCGCCACCGCCGCTGGTAACGCCGCCGCCCGAAGCGTTCGCTGCCACAAGATACCATCGCCCAATGCCGCCGCCATTCGCTTCCATAGCACGCGACGCCGCCGCCGCACGGTTATCGCCCATCGATCCACCGCGCCATCAGCCGCCGCGCCCGGCTTGAAGCCACCCGACGCATCCCATGCCGCCGGCCTGCTACTGCTAGCAGCGTGTCGGCGCCGCCAGGAAACCCTAATTTAGCGGCGCTATGGCCGGGCGGGCTCCCCACCATGCCTTACGGGCCAGCAGAAATAACGGAGGCTGGGCCGACGGGGTGAGAAAAGAAAAAGGGTAGAAAAAGGGATGGGCCAGCCAGATGCGAAAACGACCCAACAAAGAAGTGGGCCGTGAGAAAGAAGTGGGCCGCGAGGGAAGAGAAAAAAAAACGGTGGGACGCATGGGCCATGGACCAGAAAATAGAAAGGGCCGGCCGGAAATGGAATGTGTAATGTGGGCCGAGCAAATTTGCTCATAGGCCCATAAACATCTGAAAATTGCGTAGAAATTCTTTTGTAATGCTAAAAATTACAGAAAACCCCTGGAAATTGCTGAAATTACAGAAAATGCATTTCCTAGCATAAAAGGGCCTCGGGATTTCGAATTTTTGTCCTGTTTTTGAATTTGAAGCCCTCTTTTACTGCTTTCATGATTATTTTATGAATTTTGTCATGATTGAGAAAATTACACGAAGTAATTATCTGAAATACTAAAAATTGTATAATCCCCATGGAAATTGCAAAATTTGCTGAGAATTTATACTCTAGCATAACAGGGTCTAAGGATTTCCTGGAAATTACACGAAGTTTTTCCAAGCCATTGAATTTTGTAGAAAGATCCTTAGAATTTTTGGAAATTATAGAAAAGACATATTTAGGCATAAAAGTGCATCGAGACTATGAATTTTGAATCTGTCTTTGAATTTAAAGCACTATTTTATATCTGTTAATTACCTTTGTGCAATTATACTTTGAATTAGTTGCTGTAATTAACATTTTATGCCTATTTATTGTGTCTATGCTATGAATTGGTAAATGACTTATTTGTATACTGGAATTCATGAGAATTTGGAAGAATTATGTCATGCACCACTATCTACTAGATTACACGTAGTAATCATGTGAATGAACTTTAAAATATGTAATTATTGTGTATCGCTAACTATGAATCTGAGGAACTGGCACCGAATGCTAGAGCAACCTCACTTGGGCATTGGATGCTAAAAATCATACTCGGAAGCACGAAGCTTCAGGTTACCATTGGGATTAGATCCTCGAAGAATGAGAAGTCTATCGATGAGCAGAACAATCAAGCATTGCACTTTCTCTGTCACCACCTCTGCTATTTTAAAGAATAAATATATGGCTGAGGGGGAGTGCGCTAGAGCATGGGGCTGCATGTCTGAAGCAGTTTAAGAAGCTCGAGCACACTATCATACCACTAGCACAATAGAAATCGGTGTACATGAGACTTGCAAACTATAGAACCCTGGCCTAACAAAATTCCATCTTGCATAGGTCTTGCACTAATCCCTCTCTCCGTGAAAAGAAGATCACATGCAAGTAGATGATATTCCCCATTTTTTTCTTTTCTCGGTTCAATGGCAGCTACCAGAGAGAGAAAGCCCACCCATTAAAAGAAGGGCTATAAGGGGAAATAAGGAGAAGTCAGCCTAAGAAAAAGTCCACTGCTCAAGAGAAGCAAAGAAACAAGGAGAAGCCACAAAAGAAAGCCGTATGGCCAGTAGGATCATATGTGCTAAGTATGGCATTTAGGGGCAATGGTCAAAGATTTGTTGTGACATTGAGTATGTAATCATGACTTATCAAACCAATAGGAAAGAAAAAGGCAGCATTAGAGGTCCACCTTGCCATGGCAGGCAGACATGACCTCATGAAAGAGGACACTCATGTAGAGACACCTCTAACTCGCCCCCCTCCTTGATTTCATTATAGCGACACATGAAGTGGATAAAGAAAAGAAGATCCTGACATATAAAACTAAAGCTGAAATTATAGCATGCAACGGATTTTGGGTAAATCTCCTATGCGACGCACGCAGCGACCGTCGCCGCCTTAGTACGTCTGCACGAAGCAGGATACTTTTTAGATTGTGGTTGCTAGAAGACATTGAATAATGAATATGAAGCTCCAGAAGAGCGAAGGATATGAATCATAAATTGAAGCTCCCGGAGAGCAAAATATCTAAACAAAGAATTGAAGCTCTAGCAGAGCAAACCTTATTCTCATGATTGATATTACCTTTATTCCAGTATATTTGAAGTTGCAATCCTTGTTTGAATTATATGAACTATGAATTTTGCCATTGCCTGATTGCAATATAGAATTTGGTAGTGCCCTATGTGGGAGGTATGCATTGTTGATAGTGGCACAACAAATAAAATTGAAGAGAGACCAAATACTCCAGTAGTTTATGAAGAACACTGGTAGTATTAGAATTATCGCAGGTAGCGATTTATGCATATTAGATTCAAGAAGAGTCATAAGAGTATTATTTATTGGTACTACACTAGCACTTAGGGAAGCATTGTCGTACCTGGAATTCACTCTGGCTCTCTTAGGACATCCGTGCAAATGAGTTTCACGTAGAAACCAATGAAGAAAATGAAAAGAATACTTATGCATTATGAAGCATGCCGGATGTGAAAATATGACCTCTACGAAAAACCTCTTTCATTTGAATATGGGCTATACTACATTTAGAATCCATGCACCCAAAGTGTACACTTCCCTGAATCCTAAATTTAGAAGCTCTAATCTCTTCTGTTTGGCATAGTAAATTTGCCATCTTGAACTTAAGATGACGAGGAGAAAAATAAACAACTCATAGGGCCATGGTATTAATTTTAGAATTTCCCGAATCATGAAAATTTTCGTGTGCACTCTCTATGCCACTGGGAAACTAATACATGGGCTCCTACCCTAAATTGAAACAAGGGTTATATGCGGCCTAATATAGCCCGTATTAGGACAATTAAGTACTTTTGGTGCTCAATAATCTACAAGGAATCGTGTATTTGTGAAACTGATCTTGCAGATCATAAGAACTAAGAATATATTTCTTTGTTGTTGTGTGAAGTTCATCAAGAAGAATGGACAACACTAAAGAATTTACGGCATTGGGAAATTAAGAAGAGCACTCAGTACCTTATGTCCACACGAATAATGGACTAGAAACGGCATTAATTTTATGAATCAAATTAATTGCCAGGCCGCTCTTGCAGAGTTGTAACTGAAAGAAACTACATGCAGTAGCCCTCATTAATTAGTGTAAGAGGACACGCAGTCCCACAACATCCAACTAGTGCATGAAAGGGTCTGAAATTTCCCACATTGAAATTTTTGAATATATATGTATCTATACCACAAACAGAAATGAATTGCATATTTGGTGAGGATTTTTTCCGTCATTAGGGGGAGGAATAGAACCCCTGATAGTAGAATGCCGGAAAATCACATGGAAAGCCACGTAGATCCCCGTGCATGACCCTGCACTAGTAAAGCAAACGATGAAGTCTAGAAGACATTTAAAGCAATGAAATCTGCCTAATCATTTTTGGTGATTTGAAGGATGTGATCAAGTCGCATTACTGGGAGTAATGCACCAGAGAGAGTTGAAATACCACAGAAGGTATCCCTCATCCTATTCCAAGGCCTCATAGAAAAGGACAGGAAATCTAGTCACTCGAATCCTAATTATCTGGGGACGCCTGGAGAAAAATGGATAAGAGAGCTTGCCACAACCAATCACGAAAATGCCCCGAAGAAAAAGAATGGGAGCCAGTTGAGTCCTGGCAACTCTGGTGAGAAGCCTGCTAGCGAGGTGCTCCTACTGGTAATAACAGAAGAAGAAGAAACCGAAATGAATGTGAGTACGCACATCGGCAATAATAAACTAAAGGAATTTGCTCCCATGATGGGAAATAGCGGTGAAGAGCAAGTAGAAGTGCATGAAGTGCCCCGTGATGAAATAGCTATGAATTTTGAATTAGCAAGAGAGTGTTTGAATTGAGCAACAGCCATTGTCGATACAAAGGAAATAAAACAGAATTGCCACCATTATTGAATTTGATCCCAAGGCTGCATCTCTCGGAAGAGTGTGAGAAAGGCTGGATTGAAAGGAATGGAAGATGGCAATTTCCGTGAAATAAGAGAAATGAATGAGGAAGTGGTATGATACAAGAAAGGCTGATGGCTCACTCTCTGGTCATGGGATAAATTACCTTTAGACATTTAATCTCATTGGCAATACTCAACATGAAGTTGAGGATAAAAAATGAATTGAAGGATGTTGTCACTGAATATATGTATAGAGACTTGGATCCGGACTTATATATGAAGATACATAAAGTATCACCGTCCTGAACCATAGCAGAGCAAATAGAAATCCGTATAGTGTGAAACTCGATGAGTCACTATATGGATTGAAGTAAAGAAATAGAAGAAGCAAATTCATACTTGAAGTATGACTTAGAAGTGAAAAATTTGTGTATTGTAGCTTAGGCTTGTAGCTTGAGCATATCCACGAAGGAATTTTGGTACACTAGTCAGCCTACACTCGGAATGTGTTGGAAAGGTTTGGCTTTAAGAATGTGTAATTGAAACCCCAATGGTCGGAAGGTCATCAAGAAGCGCACCAAGACCCATACTGAGCCTAGAGAAGAGGGGAGGAAGTCATGGGATCTGAAACCCCATACTTAAGTGCAATTGGTGCGCTCATGTACCTCGCGAACAGCACTAGGCCGGACATTGCGTTCGCCGTGAATTTGCTGGCTCGGTACAGTGCAGAGCCAATCAAAAGACATTGGAAGGGGATCAAGGACATCTTCAGATACCTTCAAGGAAGCAAGGATCTTGGCTTGTTTTATGGAAGGAATCAAGAATTGAATCTAGTTGGCTATGCAGATGCAGGGTACCCGTCTGACCCGCATACTGGCAAGTCACAAACTGGGTATGTTTTCCTTTGTGGTGAGAAGGCCATTTCATGGAGGTCGTCCAAGCAGACACTTGTGTCAACTTCTACAAACCACTCGAAAATAATTGCCCTATATGAAGCCTCTCGGGAATGTGCATGGCTTCGAAGAATGGCTCACCACATCCAGAAGTCATGTGGACTGAATATTGAGCAAACCCCACGATAATTTATGAAGATAATGCAGCTTGTGTTGCTCAAATGCAAATGGGCTATGTGAAAAGCGACCTGACGAAGCATATTAACCCCAAGTTCTTCTATGCTCATGAAATGCATAAGACGAACGAAATCAAGATATTGCACACTAAGTCAGGCGAGAATTTAGCTGATTTATTCACTAAGTCTCTCACAGCATCTACTTTCGAAAGGTGCGTAAAAGGAATTGGGATGAAAAGACTTAGAGAAGTGCAGATTTCAGGGGGAGAATGTTCACATACTCCAAAGTAAATCTTAGACATGTAGTCTAAGTACCCAAAGGAATGTCATGAAGGCAATTTGAAAATTGGGTGAATTGTACTCTTTTTCCCTTAGTGAGTTTTCACAGAAGTTTCTCACATAAGGTTTTTAACGAGGCAATTCGTGCAGCACAAGGCATATGCTATCTACTCTTTCTCCAAATTTTTCCTACTGGGTTTTTATGGAGTTTTAACGAGGCATATGCATCTCGCGGCAAAGGCCAAAGGGGGAGTGTTGAGAAACCGGCCCACGAAGGCCCGGTATTGGCCCATGCCGAAACTCTAGAACTACTCTATAAATGGAGGAGGGGTTTTCCCCATTATACAGACATGAGAAAGCAATAAAGAATCGTTCCCCTCCTACATCTGTGTTCATCTGTGATTGTCTTGCGTGTGAATCAACAACCTCGGACTACACCCGGTAGCGTGGTTGTTTAACAGCATCTATATATGACGCGCGACACACCTCAAGGCAACTTAGATTTACGGCGACCCGGTTGTGCGGTGTGCCCTGGACAACTATGACATCCACATACGTTTATGTTGATCTCATCAATCCTTCTCTTGTTGCCGTGGTTGTCCGATTAATATAGTTGATCTCATCAGCCAACTTGTCCTCTTTGAATTAATACTAATGGATACAATCAACTAGCTCCACCGATTTATCTCATGAACCATTAGCAGCCACCGATGTGAATTGATTTCATCAATTCTTTGAGTAACACTACATCCCTCATATGCAACCAATCCAGACCAAGAAGATACAGGATGGCTCTGATACCACTGTAGGGGAACGTGGGTTTGTTACACTACCATGAATCAAATTCCACAGTGAAAACCCAGAAAATCCTGCAAGTAGACAATCATAGATTGTAACCGATTGATATGCAATGCAGTGGAAGAAGAATCAATAAAACCAGTTCAATCGATCTGCGCGTAGTCGTACAGAAGTAGTCAATCACGTCTCCTCCTTGCGATCGTCCCAATCAGCACCACAAACGCGGCGCCTCTACATAGTTCACATGTACGGGGAGAGAAATACGTCCACACGTGGTGTGCTAGCATCGAGGCGCGTGACCTAGGAGATGACGGCTAGGGTTCGGTGGAAGAGAAAAACCTAATTCTAATCTGTCTCTCTAGTCTCCACCATCTCGCTTTATATAGCCCATAGTGGGCCCCTACGCTAGAGGCCCAAAAAAGGTCCATTAGATCCGTATCCACGAAGTCAAGTCATACATGGCCTATCACCACTGAGCCCACATCTCATATGACCCATAATTACTAGTAGGCACAAAACCCAACACCAACAACCACATGATGGTCGGGACCTCCTCAATCGGTCGAAGCATCGTAGCTCTATGGCTTACGGATGTCAAGCTTTCTCCCATCTCCGTCACAACGTCGTCTGGCCGACCAAGTTCAAGCCTGAACACATCGAAAGGTTCAACAGGACCCAAAACCCCGACGAGTTCCTCTCAATCTATATGGCCGCTATTTTAGTAGCCGGAGGAGATCAGGGCATCATGGCCAATTATCTACCCACCGTGCTCGACGGGGTGGCCCGAACTTGGCCCTTCAATCAGAGGGAGGAATCCATCCACTCTAAGCACAGCTCAGGGAAACACTCTGATCAAACATTCAAAATTACTACGCTCGGCCAGGGAGAGAAAGAGACCTTGAGCATGTGATCTAGACTGAAGGAGAGCCTTTGCGCAATTTCGTCCAAACGTTCAGTAAGGTATGCAATTCCATCCCAAATGTCTTGGATGTGTCAGTCATACAAGCATTCATGTTTGGAGTCAAGGATGTCTGATTTACTCAAGATATGGAGATCCATCCGGACATGACGGCTAGCAAGCTTTTTTGCATGGCCGACCTGAAACACCCGCCTTCTTTTAACAATTTCTTTTAATGGAAATAAGACTAATCTATGGATGATTAAGAGAACAAGCGAGTAAAATTGGTAAAAAAAAATTATATGAAGAAACAACACCAGAATTATTCAAGTGATTTCGGGAGCAAAATCCTCTTTAAGGAGAAAGAGGAGGGGAGGATGAAACACCCTGTAGTCTTAATCCACATTTAGCAAGAATAAAATAATACGTACACATACATATATACATATATATAGATATATAAATATATTGAGCAAGAATATATCACTTCAAGGCCAGTATGAACAAACAATAAGATTCAATTATATAGGCAAGTATGAAACCGTGTCTTTATTAAATCATGATCCATATACAGCTGAATATTACATTGCCAATCATCATTTAACTACACCTCACACTATTTTATACATACACCGGAAGGCTACAATAATTGAAATACAATATTACATTTTCCTCAATCATCCTAAGCTCGAGTGTCTTCCTTGCTCTCCATTCCAGATCTCGAGAGTTGTCGCCAATCTTGCTTATCTCTCCGCCATACTTCTTCCTTTCCGCTTAGAATACCTGCAAGAAGCATAATCATAGACAGACAAGTCTAGGAATGAGGGATCAAATACCAAGTAAAATTACTCACAAGTCGCTTAAATTGAACCAACAAATAAACAGAAATTAGACTTTTGAATGAAAAGAAAGAAGACCGTCCGACTAAGTAGCATAGAGCTCATCGACGCCAGTCGTCCGAGGCCACCGGCCTCCTCCGCTGCATTTTCATCATTCGGTGAAAATACAAACCTGCTCAAAATCACATTGAAACTTGCACAACCAAAGATACACTCGATAAAACCAAGCTCACAAGATAGCACCAAATACCATAGCCCACCATGCACAACAGACAAATTAAGGGCACCAAAGAACAAGTCCTCAAGCCCCAAAGAATTAACACAAGAAGCAAGAAGCACGGGATAGGCACCAAGTTCCCACACGGCCAACACACACCGCCCACATTTATGCAACCCAAAGATCGCCCATCACAGCTAGGAAACCCCGGTTTCCAAAGAAAACCAAAGAAGAACCCTTACTACCCACAGTTCTCATGCGGCCCACGCTTCCAATTCAGAAACCACCATCACTAGTAGATATTATCCGAGTGCACCGCCACAACCTTTCTAGGTAATGCACCCCAGCTCCCACGGCCCCCATACTTACCACTTTCAAGAAACAATCAGAATAGGAAGCCCCAAGTCACCACATAGTTCACTTACCACTCCCAGCTGAGAACCACAGAGGAGGGCAGCAGCCAGCTAGGGGAAAGAGGCAACCATCCCAGCAGTAAGGCGCCAGGAAGGAAGGAGCTGATCGGCCAGGAGGGAGCCAAGGGTGGAAACCAGCTGCCTCCAAATTCTGCCACCACTACTCCAACCCCAAGCCAAAACCACCAGGTTCAAGCACTTAAGCACCCAGCCTATCTAGGGGTGGAAACGAGCCGAGCCGAGCCGACTCGGCTCGGTCAGGCTCGGTCCTAAGCGAGCCGAGCCAGGCTCGGCTCGGTCCTGTGTGCGAGCTTCCTAGGCTGGCTCGGCTCGCTGTCGGCTCGCGAGCCGGCTCGGCGGCTCGTCGAGCCACTACGTTTGCAGATCTTCATCACACATTTTTTTGAAAAACTATGTATATGTCAGCGCCAAATAGACACATAAAGTAATTAAAAATTACTAAAAAAAAGAACCATATGTACAATTTACAAAAAAAAAATCATAGCTACATGCATTGATGCATAACATGAGACATGAACATATTAAAGTCACATGACATAGATCATAGATGATAGATAGCTAACAACGAACTGTAGGTCTATAGCTAACCAAATCAAAACAAAAGTCACATGACATAGATCATAGATGATAGATAGTTGTCATTTGTCAAGTCTCAAACACAGGTACAAGATAACAAGATCCAATGTTCCAAACAAAGGAACAAATACGTGTCATCATGCCAAAAACTGGAAAATAAAATACAAGAGCCCATGAATCCATGATGATAACAAAGCTTCCTGTATAAAGTTCTACATCACCAATTCTCCATGTGACCAACGCCTGCCCGTGGCCGGCTTAGTTGCTTCTTCCCCTTCCCTTTCGCAGCCGATTCCATCTCCATGACCTTAGCGAAAACAAGGTGGGTCCCTGCCAAAAACAACAATTTTACATGAGGTTCAAATCAATATCTTAATTATTGTTGATATGCTGAACAAATTTTCTTACTTTCCTGGATGCTAATATATACTCGAGCATGATAGCTCCTGCAAGAACTTTCTGTATATTTGAAGAGGTTTGCTCATACATTAACTGATGTTCATCCATTATCCATTACAACTGTTGCTTTATCTTTTTCGGTGGTGCATGTTGATTCTATTTCTTACAAAGAACATGTTATGTGCTACAAACCTGTACTGTCAATTTCATTTGTTGGATCTGTACCTACATTTCTTACAAGAACATGATAATGCAACTTCGTGCCTAGAGCATGTTTTAATTCTCATATACATTACCGTATAAAATCATCTACTATATCACCTATGAAAATATTATTTCTTTCCTTGTACTATACTACTATATATGACGTTGGGCATTATGCGTTTATGCTTATTATGTAACCAGTAACCCTAACCCTAAGCCGTGCGCGGTGCCACCGGTGCGCCGCCGCTGCAGTCTGTGCAATGGGTAACCCTAGTGTACGTACTACGTACAATACACGAATAGTGAATACAATCAGACTAATCAGTACAGTACACTATTGGGCCAGTCCGCCAGTGGGGCAGTGGGCCTTGGCGCCACGCCTACTGGTAACTGGGCCACATGCGGACAGCGGACATGACCATAGGCGGATGACAGGCCACAGCTGACAGCCCACAGGGGCACAGGGAGCGCCATCATCAAACCGAGCCGAATTGGCTCGGCGAGCCGCTCGCAGCTCGGCTCGAGCCGGCTCGCTCCGAAACCGAGCTAGAAAATCCGGCTCGGCTCGGGCTCGCTGAAGCCTCTGAGCCGCGTCGAGCCGAGCCGAGCTCGGCCGAGCCCGAGCCGAGCCACGAGCCTCGAGCTTTTCGTCCAGCCCTAAGCCTATCTGTTGGGGAAAGTACGTGGCCCATGAAGGTTCGGCCCATTTACTTACCCGTGGCCCCACAGGAGGCAAGTTCGGGGCCAGCAAGCTCGCGCCCGAGCTTGGTAAGCTCGAGCGAAGCCGCCTGGAAGCTCAGCATCTTGCTTACCGCTTCGGGTACAAAGGAACAGGACCCGAGGCGAATCATCCCGCGCCGCAGACAGGATACGCTTCGGGTCCCCAGAGTCGCCGAGAATTAAATGCGCGCACTATACCAAGGAGCGCCTGGCAGCAGCTTCTGACGGGTTGACCGGTAGCGGTCTGGCGCGGTGATCGGAGGATTGCACTCGATTACCCGGAGGATGTGGTACGCTACCGGCATGACAAAAAGGCAACGACTAATTCAACGGACCAGCGCAAACTACAGTGGCCGGGGAGCGCCTATAAAAGGGGCGTACAGGCCACAACAACGGACACCGGCTTCGCTTCCGCATACACACAACTCACTTGGAGGGTAGATACTGTAGAACAGGAGCACTTGCACTCTCGTAGGAGCTCTAGTTCCTGGCGGTAGTTCTCCGCATTCAGGTAACTGTAGGAACACACACACAGTGTCTTGAGCACTTATTGTACTCGAGGCCCGGGCTTCCCAAAGCCCAGACTTCACCCCCTTGTACTCGTTTAAGCTCGGCATTAAACGAAGACTGGACGTAGGGCTGTTATCCCGCAGTGGAGGCCTGAATCAGGATAAAAACACTCGTGTTACTCCCCCAGTGATCCGGTCTCGACGCGTCCAACCGCGTCGAGACTAGGTCTTTTCCTTCGACAGCGTCCGGCCAGGCGGCCGGGCCTCGATCCGAGGGACAGGGCCGTCTTCGGGCCTCGCACCCCTTTCCTTGCTTATTGGCGCTGCGGAGGCTCGCCTCCCAGCCGCCGACACTATCCTTATAGTCATCTACTCAAATGCAGGTTTGTGAATATGCATTCTAGTGTTCCAAACTCAGGCACCTGCACCTAAGCACAAGACCAGATCATCTTCATTTATCTTAGACCCCTCCTGCCCATAGATGTCTTAATTATCATTTGTATGCTTTAATCTAGCTAAATTAAACTACACACTGATTTATATCTCACTCCAAACTATTAGTATACCTGCATTGTACTTAGCCTCCTTAAGCACACCCTTATCACATGATTCATTCACTAATGTGTCATCTCCCTGACAGTAACAAAGAGTATGATAGCAAATAAACTCACCAATGTACTAACATGAAAGAACCCGTGAAGGGGTTGCCGTTGTGTGCCCCTAGGAGTAGCTGCATGCTCCCCGGCACAAGAGCCACACCTAGTAACCGACGCGACGGCTGTCCAACCTTGCGCACCTCACATAAGCCCCATTTCTTCCATTCCCTCCCGAATACAGTGAAAAATTCAAGTGACCGGTTAACACAACAGCTCATTCTCTGTATATTATCAACCATATGAATGTCCACCTCACTAGGCTAATCAACTATCACTAAATCCTACAAATCAGAGAAATTATAGACACAAGGGGAACCCACAGATCACTAATCATCAAGCCGCAACCGCAAAAATTATATTTGCATAGGAGAAATTCAAGCAAAAGTAAGTCTACCACAGAATTAAAATGGAGAACTAGATCTGTAAATCGAGTAAGAAAAGGGGAAGTTAGCCTGGCCGTAGGGCAGTGTAGTGCCGAGGGAGAAGAAGGTCCAGTGGCCATCACGGCCACCTTCACCATGGGAGCTGACGTAGGCGGCACGCCCCAGCGCAACTCGAGCATGAGCCGTCGGCCGGAGCTAGGTAGAACAGCGGCGCCGCCCGGCGCCTCCTAGGCGTTCTTGGGAGAAGACCGGTAGGAGGAAGGAGAGGGGGTTGGAAAAAGTGTGAGAGCATGGGAACCCCAAGGTAGGGCCACCGAGAGAAGGGGAGGAGCTGCCGTCACCGCCAGCCTTCCGGTGCGGGCCGTCACCCAAGGAAAAACCGGGGCCGAGCGGATGGAGAGGGAAAGCCGCCGCCGCCACTATTTCCTCAGCCATCGCCGGGCGCCCTAGGAGGAAGGAAGGTGAGCACGGGGAAGGACCCGAGCAGCGCCTCGGCCAGGCCATGGGAGAGGAAGCCGCCGCCGCCGTGCAGATGCAGGAGCAGAAGGGGAGATCGGCAGGAAGAAGAAGGGAGAGGGGTAGAGGACGCGCATGAGTAGGGGGAAGCTAGGAGAGGAGCAGTAGAAGAGGAGACTTAGGGGAGGGCTGCGCGGGAGGAGGAAGGGGCGAGGTCACCAGAGCAGGTGGCGCTGCCACCTGCGGCTTCCCCATCACGCCGCGGTGAGGAGAGGAGAGCAGGCGAGAGAGGCGAAAGAGAAGAGCACGGGGAGAGGTGGGGTTTGGGTGAGTCGCAATGGCGAGGGGAGGCGGGCTCTTGGAAGCAAGCCGAGGCGCCAGCTGCCCCCGGCTGCTCTCATGCCTCCGCGTGAAGGAGGAGGAGGACCAAGCCTGGGAGTGGGGAAGAAGAAAGGAAATGGGGAAGAAGAATCGGGTTAGCTCCGGCTTTGCCATAGCCCGGCTTAGTATTAGGGTAAGAACCGGCTCGGGTAGTTTAAGCCGATATGCTAGTCTCCACTATGTATTTACACAAATACTCTCTTACATAGATTTAAAATTAAACCCACTCACAAGCCTATCTAACCATCAAGCAAAGATAAAATAATAATAATCATAATAATAATCATAATGTTGATAATAATAATAATAATAAGGTAAACCAGTGATCATATTTTAATAGCTCTATTCAACAACTATAAATTAAATCAAATATCTCAATTTTCCGGAAGTAACTCAAATCCAGCAATTGTTAGCGAACAGTTGGAATTAGGGGAAAACTACAGAAACCGTATAGCGTTAAGTTGGCCGAGGGATATTTCAGCCCTAGTGAGAGTGCATCTAGGCCCCTAGTGGTTTTGGTGATTGATGATAAACAATTAAGGGACTAACATGGTAAATTAAGCTATTGAGCAGGTCGTAGTCCCATGAAAATTGAATGGAGATCTTCGTGGACCCCTCTAAAGCAAAAAGAAGAAAAAGGCTTAGTCCCTAGGTTTATCTTATTTGTTTTACAATTTGAGTCTAAGGATAAAGCCGTACTATTAAGAGGGACGAGACGGAAAATAAATTTCTAGATGATCTAGGTGCTCATATGGATGATCCTTGACTTTATCTTCTTCCAAAACCGCCATATACTGACTTTACGCGCTGTTTTGTATCGAATGTCCGATGTTGGATCGGACTGTCCGATAGATCGGAGTATCCGATACAGGTTCCGATCGGACCCTCTCTGTCCCTTGATGTCGAATTCCAATTTATATCGGAATGTCCGATGTTGAATCGGACTATCCGATATATATATCGAAATATCCGATCCAAGTTTCGATCGAACCCCCTCTGTCCTTTGAAGCTGAATTCTAATTTATATCGGAATGTCCGATGTTGAATCGGACTATCCGATATGAATCGAATGTCCGATCCATATTCGATCGGACCTCTCGTCAATTTTTTTTCTAGCTTCGCTTGTGCCTCGATTTTTGCATATCGGATAGTCCGATGTTATATCGGATAGTCCGACACTGTCGATGCACAACGGCTAGATCTGAGTGTGGGGTATATATTATGCCCCTTCCCTCGCCATGGTGGCCACTTCACTTTGCTGAGCTGAGCTTTCAAACAAAAAACCCTTGAGCCTCTTTGCTTCTCCTCTCCATAGATCTAAGCGATTTCATCCTTGTGAGAGTTGAAAAGCAAGATTTGAGTGTTAATCTTCAAGCCAAGTTCATCCCTTGAGCACTCACTTCATCTTCAAGTCAATCTTCCGCCGAATTTGTTACTCTTGAGTTTGAGGGCTCCTAGACGGCTAGGAGTCGCCCTGAGCCACCGGAGCTGCGTGTGGTGGTCAAGGAAGGTTTGTGAAGGCCGGTGTCCGCCTCCGCAAGGAAAGGAACCAAGGAGTGAAGCCGGAGTGCATAGGTGCAACCCGGGAGGATTTGGGTCTAGTGGGACCCGGCTTGGGTGTGGTCGAGCCGCCTCAACGAGACGTGGGATCTCCTCAAAGATCCGAACCTGAACAACATCGATCGCGTCTTCTTCACCCTTTTTGGTTCTTGTGCTCTTTCTCTATTTTGGAATCCAGTTGATTTTAGGGTTTCTAGCTGCAGAAAAATCGGATAGTCCGATATAGCATCGGATAGTCCGATCCTCATCAGACTGTCTGATATAAAATCTGAACATCCGATATTTCTGCCATCCGCTGTGCTTTATTAGTTTAAATTTGTAAACGCCTATTCACCCCCCCTCTAGGCGACATCTCGATCCTTCACCTAGCTTAACTAGGCTTAGCCACTGTCAAATTCAAAACGACTCGAATACCGACCAACCCATCCAAAATAACACTATAAATTACAAGAAGAAACCATCCACTACTTTACTGGAAACCAAAGTTTAGCGAAACCCTAAATCAAATAAAACCATCTTTCAGGAAGCGATCTGGCGACTGAGATCGAGCAGCCGAGCGGCGGCGTGAACTATTGTTACCAGAGTAAAGGCAAGCTTTCCTTTGACCACTTGAGTAGTGTACTTTAACAGTACATTATTTTAAATTATATACCACTAGCATCTAATGAATGTATTTGTTTTTGCCTAAATAATTTGCACCGTTGATGAATTGAGTAGCGACTTGATCGATGGAGCGGTCGGGTCGCTAGGAGTAATATTGGTGGGTGAAGGGTGCCCTGGGAAAGGTGCAGAGGAGAGGCGGGACCCTTCACATGGTATAATATAAGGATAATATCTATCACTCGGGCATTGAGCCGTAATAAATAGTATCAACCTTAGTCTCGCGATGCGGTCAGAGAAGGTTGGTCTATGAGGCAGTTACATTCTCCACGCTGGGTAAGTAGATAGCTAGGAGGGGTGGGTGAGCGTACCTAGGGTGAGCGGACCCAGGCTTTCCCCGGCCATAAGGCGGCTATATTACCGCAAGAGGCTACTCATGTCAATGTGAGTGAGTAGAACGGTTGCGAGAGTAAGTGTGGGGACGGGGTTGTGAGTAAGGTGCGTCGAGAGCTTGCACTTGCTTAAGCAACCGTGTTGAAGATGTAACCTGCCAATTAGAATGAACACTCTGAGTCTCGACTTGTAGGGACGACTACGGGTAAAGCGGTACAAACATGCGCAGGGTAAAATCATGAATTCATGCCTGTCTCCTGGACTGGAGACTACGGAGGCTAAGTCCGCCTCATATATGAGTGTTAGTAGCTTTTATAAAACTTAAAAGAGATCAACCCTTTTTAAAATCTGTATTTTGTTTAAGCAGAGAGGAAGGCAAATGAGGTATTGCCAAGCAGAATAAGAGAAGAAGTTTTATTTTCATTTTGTTGCTATTATCGCTTGCTGAGTACTTGTGTACTCACTCTTGCTATTATCCCTTTTTGCTAGATATTAATTTTCGATGAGGACTCGATCGTTGTCAACGAATTATGTCGGCAATATACTTTATGGGGCTATGCGTAAGACCGAAACCCGATGGTAACACAGAAGACAGATTTATACAGGTTCGGGCCCTCGAGGTGAGGTAATACCCTACTCCTGTGCTCGTGGATTGTATTGGGGTTGATCTCGATGGATCAATGTTGAGGATGGCTATGGATCGATGTGATCCCTCCTACCGATGTGATCCCAGATGATCTACCATACCGAACTAGGGGCCCCTGCCTCCCTTTATATAGTGGAGAGAGGTAGGGTTACAAATAAGTATCCTAGTTGGTTATGGAAACTTGGGATAGAGATAGGAAGTCTATCTCTATCCTTTCTTACCGAGTACGTAATGTACTGGATTACAACCGTGCCTTTCTTGTGATACAAGTCGGGTCTTCATGCGGGACAGGCCCGTCTTCTAGATAGTAGGCGTGACCCTGCTCCATGAGGTGGTCGGCCTAATTTGTCTCCGTGAGATACCGGGGACTATGTTATCCACAGTAGCCCCCGAGTGCTTTACAGCCGAGTTGATGCCGAGTGCTCCGACTGGAACCTTCTCTATGCCGAGTGCTCCATTGGCATGCAAGGAGGCTGTGAAGGGCTCAAGAGAGCTTTGCAGGTTGAAACCTCCGAGCGACTCCTAGCCCAATTTCTTGGAGTCCTGGAAGTCGGCGCGATGGTTGACGTCGCAGCGTGAGTAGAATGTCGACGCAACTGTCCTCCGCGCAGTGTCAGAAGCTGGCATAGTAAATCGACGCGGCTGTCCTTGACGCAATGCGTGAGAAGCCGGCGTAGTAAGTCGGCGCGGTTGTCCTCAGCACAGTGCACGAGAAGCCGCAAGTTGGGGTGGCCGTCCTCGTCGTTGCCGGAGCAGCGAGTCGGCGTAGGGAGTCGGCGTGGCTGTCCTCGGCGCAGCACGCGAGAAGCCGAGCCGTAGTTTGCGCTCGGGGTGCCGGCGTAGGCATGCAGTCGAGCCATATAATGCACTCGTGGTCTTTGGCGAGGCGTCAACGTGCGAAGTTGGCGTAGGCGTGGAGCCATGCCGTAGATTGCGCTCGGGGCGCGGGTGTTGACACGTAACTGTGCTATGGTCGGTGCTTGTAGCGTAAACACTTCCTTGATCCCTGTAACATGCATATGTAAGATTTAGGAAGAATCTGAATATGAAAACATTTGGTCGGATATAAAATCCGACTATCTTTATGTGCGAAATAGCCATTTTTTATTTTTCTTACTTTATGATTTTTGTTACTCCGAGTGGTTTTTCTTCCTTTTGTTATGCACTCTGCCCGACTAGTCTAGCCCCCGAGCGTAGGGAGTTGGCACATGGCTTTTTATCCCAGGCACGCATTTGGGTGACGTAGAGTTTGCCATGTTATGGGTTCAGAGCTTCACTACTCAGAATTATAGCGCACTCGAATTTCACTTAAATCACTAAGTAACAAAAACAAAAAATAACTATGAAAAAGATGGGTGCACGCAAGTGCACACAATTATGTGTAGCCCCGACTTACTGCTTAGTTGGAATTCAACTAAGTAGCAAGTTAATAAACAACTATGAAAAAGATGGGTACGCGCAAGCGCACACAATTATGTGTAGCCCCCGACTTACTGCTTAGTTGGAATTCAACTAAGTAGCAAGTTAAGAAATAACACGAGTTTATATGTGAAAAGATTATGATGATGAAAAACTTAGCTGCTTTGCTAACGATGATGTCGTTCTTGCTTTTGAGCTTTTAACCCCCGGGCGTATCTCCTTGTAGGCTTGAAGTGCAGTCGTGGGCTTGTAGCCGTGCCGAGTTGACATAGGCATGCAGCCGAGCCGTATAATGCACTCGAGGTGCTGGCGTAGGCGTGCAGCTGTGCCAAGGGTTGCGCTTGGGACGCTGGCATTGGTGTGAAGCCGTGCCGAGTTAACGTAGGTGTGTAGCCGAGCCGTATGATGCACGCGGGGTGCTGGCGTAGGCGTGCAGCCTTGCCATAAAAACCATCTCGCATATCCTGCATTGTGCCCTGTGGAGACAATGAAAAATACGAGTAGTAGAGAAATAACTGGATTATACAGTAATATGCATGATGTCCAATTATGTATTTTTATTATGTCAAATTGTCATCCTTTTATCTTTCCCATATTGATTTACGCTTCTCCGAGTATGTTTAATTCCTTTTGTTAAGCACTCCGCCTAGTTCATCAAGTCCCTTAGCGTTAGGAGTTGGCGCGGAGCTCTGTCTCCGAACACGCGTCAGGAAACCCAAATTTTGCAAAGGAATTAGAGTTTCACTACTCAGAATGTGTTACACTCGGAATCGGTAAAAGTCAATATGGAAAAGACCAAAAGAAACTCGAAAAGAGATGTTATTTTTCTATGATTGAATCTGTATTTTGCCCGAGTAGATTAGATCCTTTTACTAAGCACTCTGCCAAGCGCATCAAGTTCCTTAGCGTTAGGAGTTGGCGCGGAGCTCTGTCTCCAAGAACGCAATCGGAAAGTATGAGTATTGCATGGAGACAAGAGTTTCGTTACTCGGAACAACCAATACTTAGGCTCAACAAAAATTCAAAAAGAAAGATAACGATTGGGTATAGATTGCACCTAATTAGGTGTAGCCCCCGACTTAATTCTTAGTTGGATACCAACCAAGTAGCAAGTCAGAAGATAAATTATAATGATGTAATTGAGTATAAAAATAGACAACTTAGCTGTTGATCATGTCGTTCTCACGCCCGAGTGAACGAGCCCCCGGGCATGTCACCTTCTCAGCGTGGCCGTCCTCGGCGTCGTGCGCGAGAAGCCGATGCGAGGAGGTCGACGCGGTTGTCCTCGGCGCCATCTGTGAAGCCGTATGAGAAGTCGGCGCTGTTGTCCTCAGCCAAGAAGATCGAGAAGCCGGCCTAGAAAGTCGGCGCGGCTGTCCTCGGCGTCGGGCGCGAGAAGCCGGCCTAGGAAGTCGACGCGGTTGTCCTCAGCGCAGTGCGCGAGAAGCCGGCTTAGGAAGTCGGCGCGGCAGTCCTTGGCGTCGTGCGCGTGAGAAGCCGGCCTAGGAAGTCGGCGTGGCAATCCTCGGCGTCGTGCACGTGAGAAGCCGGCCTAAGGAAGTTGGCGCGGCTGTCCTCGACGTTGTGCGCGAGAAGCCAGCCTAGGAAGTTGGCGCGGCAGTCCTCGGCGTCGTGCGCGCGAGAAGCCGGCCTAAGGAGTCGGCGGTCACGGTTTCGACCAAAACCTCTTCTATCATCACCATGGTGATGTCTCCCATCTTCTTCTCGCTCCCGTCGCCGAGCTTCAATGTCATGGTGGAGGTCGCGGTTTGTCGTTATTGCCAGAGCAACGAATGGGTGCGGCGGTAGTCATTGTCGTCGTCGCCGCAGGTTGGGGGCGTAGGAGCCGTAAGCCGGGACGACGTAGGAGCCTCGCCGTGATGCTGTGTCGTCGAGGTCCGCCATGCCCTTGCTGACGTGCACCAAGGATCGCCGAGGTGTCGAGCGAAATTCACGTCGAGCTCCATCTTCGCGCGGGATTTACATCACCCCGCACGGTCTGTCTTCAAAAGGTTGCCACGATCACATCCGAACTCGGTTTTCGATGATCTTAGACTCGTTGGAAAGATAACGAGATAAACTTTCCAACGCATCCAAAACCACCTTGAAACTCCTTCCAAGTCAACGGAAAATTGTGATGCAATTTTTACCCAGATTCTGGACGCGAACAGATCGCATCTTCTTCCCGCGTTCGCTTCGCGGTTGAAGTTGTCTTCCGATCGGATCGGATCCGATTCTTCAAGGGCAAGTTTTCCGAGGTTGTTGATGATTTAAATCCAAGCCTCCAAAACAGAAGCTTGGCGAAGGTGAATCGGCGGCTGCTGCGCCGAGAGATGCCATCGAGCTTGATGAAGATGATCTTAGTGCTGTCCCTACCTGGCACGCCAACTGTCGATGAATTATGTCGGCAATATAATTTATGGGGCTATACGTAAGACCGAAACCCGATGGTAACACATGAGACAGATTTATATAGGTTCGGGCCCTCGAGGTGAGGTAATTCCCTACTCCTGTACTCGTGGATTGTATTGGGGTTGATCTCGATGGATCAATGTTGAGGATAGCTATGGATCGATGTGATCCCTCCTACCGATGTGATCCCGGGTGATCTACCATACCGATCTAGGGGCCTCTGCCTCCCTTTATATAGTGGAGAGAGGTAGGGTTACAAATAAGTATCTTACTTGGTTATGAAAACTGGGATAGAGATAGGAAGTCTATCTCTATCTTTTTTACCGAGTACGTAATGTACCGGATTACAACTGTGCCTTCCTTGTGATACAAGTCGGGTCTTCATGCGGGGCATGCCCGTCTTCTAGATGGTAGGCGTGACCCTGCTCCATGAGGTGGTCCGCCTAATTTGTCTCCGTGAGATACCTAGGGACCATGTTATCCACAATCGTGTATTATGATGTTGTTAAGGGGGAAGATCATCAGGGAATTGAGGAGATCCAGAAGGCGGTGACTTTCTGGAGGACTTCTTTTAGAAGGGTCATGGCAGTAGTAGATCAAGGGAACGCTGCCGCTTAAATAATAAGTCGATAGGAATGCGGCTTATGTGTAATTAAATTTAAGTTTGGACTCTGTTGTAATAATAAAACATTTGCCGCCATGCGTGGCCTCATGATGTAATAATGCATGATAATCTCTGATTATTGTTCTGTTGCAAAACTCTGATTCGGGCAGCGCATTCGAAGGGACGTTGCAATTGAGATGTCCTTCGGGTGTATATGCCTAAACCCACACAATTACTTCATGATTTTGGCATGATGAAGCCATTAACATGTGGTAATTGGGCGGGTCGTCTCACGACCGCAACACTAGCGCTGACGAGGTGGTCAAATGGAAAAAGATGCTTGACGAGAAAAAATTGCTGCCGTAGCCGAGCCTAGAGATCTCTAAAAAGGTAAAGGCCTCCTCACTCAAAATGAAGATCAAGAAGAAGAAAAAGAGTCATACCTCATCAGGCGTTATCACGGCGATCAAGCAGCCCTCTGAGCACGAGTCCATCATACAAGCGTAGCAGTCCATGACACATGTCAGCAGGAGCAAAAGCCCCAACCTTATTACATGGGAAGGGGCATGGGGGCTCATACTTCCCCCATCAATCGTTCGTCCTAAATCCTAACCCTATATGTTTTATTTGTCACTTTCTTTTTTTCCTGTATGTGCAAGGAATCACCTCAATTATATAATCTGTTCTTGTTTTTGTTTATTTTAAGTTAATCTCACTACTAGTCCATTTGTTTTTTGTTTATTTTAAGTTAAACTCACTACTAGTCTGTTCTTACAATTAGATGCCCAACGCTACCTTGAGCCTGGAGAATAGCCCGAGTAGGTACCTAAACCTACAGAACGAGGGCCAATAGGCTGACCCTGAGGCAAACCCTAAGGTATTATGTATGGGTCCCTCTCCTACAATTATATATGTCTAGAAGTTAATTTCTCGGTTTGTTTAACGGCTTTTATTTTTTTCAACATTTTTAGATGGAGGGTCCAGCCGCAGCATCTCAGGCCACATCGAATCATCAAGCCCGAGGCAAGAACAAAAAGCCTGAGGGTTGATTCACCATTATGGATGTCGATGATGACGGCCACCCTACTGCACCACAGAAAGCAGTTACAAAAATTACCACGATCTGCGGAGTCATTGTTAGGGATAAGGTGCCTATCTCCTTTACTGACTGGCGCAATGTGCTTGATTCCATTAAGGACGATCTATGGACAGAGCTTATACACAGCTTTGAATTCCCCGAGGAAGCGGCCCCCCGTGTGTGGCGTCATGCACCAATGACTATGGGAATAGCATGGAAGAACTGCAAGGGGCGATTGAACAAGAAATACGTACAGAAGAAGCAGTCGGCCGTCCCTAACCATCCATAATTGGAGCCATACTAGGATGACTTCGAGGCGATAATGGAAAGTAACGACACAAAGCAATCAAGTCTGGCCCGCCAAGAAATCTCTAAAAAGAACACACACCTGCATAGGCTTGGTTCTAGAGGGTATAAGGGTAAAGCTGAAGCATGGCAAAAGGAAGAAGAAGAAGGTAGACACCCATTTGCTGGACTCCCCGTTCGGTGCATGAATTATCTGACGGCGAGGAGTACTGTAACGCCTAGCGGAGCCATGTCATTTACAAATAGTTCTGACAAAACTGTATGCCAAAGAGCACGTGACTTCTGCAACCAAATAGCTAAAGGCATTTTTCATGCAGATAGGGAAAAGGACAAATTGACCATGGCACTAGGAAATAAGGAGCACCCTGGTCAAACGTGTGAGTTAGGTCAAAGGTTCCCTAGAAGGAGGCATTCAAGGATGATCTTTTCTCTTGTAGGAGCTAGAAGAGACACAAAGATGTCCATGTCAAACGGGAACTACAACAGATACGACGAGAATTATTGTTAGATATGGAAAGCCGCATAGCTAAGCAAGTCGAACAACAAGTACAGGTTGCGCTTTCTAAGTCGCTGGCTCTACCAGATGCTGCTTTAACTAGCACCTCCTTGTGTCAGAGCAGCTGCGTGTCCACGCCGCTTGCAGGGAAGGACTTAGGCCACTACCCTATTCATGACATACAAGAGCCAAGACCCTGCTAGCTCAACGTGCTCGTCATAAACCTCACAGTCAAGGTTGCTACAGGAATGGCTTACCCAACCGTTGAAGAGGGTAGCTTGCACAACTCTCCGATTGCACTGGGACACACAAAGGTATAGGTGGATATGGTGTTTCCCCAGTTTGTCGATATGGTGCTGGAAATGCCCCCGAATGATGAGGTTACAACACTGGGTCTCACAGAGCACACATTCATCCAGTGGCGCACGCGTGACATTATATTTGACGGTGAAGAATCCCTAGGAAATAGGAGGAGTGGGACCGTAAGCCCCCCAAGGAGGGCCTCATCTAGAAACCTTGGCCAGTCTTCTCCTAGTCATCAGAGTATCAGGACAACGCAATCGAGAGATCGAAATCTTATATCGTCTCCTAAAAGTCCTTTCTTCGAACCTGCTCCAAGCCAATGCAATCAAGATCACGGAGGACGAAATACCAGGAGGTCCTTAGAGACCGAAAGGGCAAGGAGCATTGCCCCCAAGATGATGCCGATGTCCGATTGAAATATGTCATGGGACAGCCACTGGTCACAGAAAAAAGGTTGAGATCCATTACATTCAAACTGATTGGCTTACATAGGTGGTACATGAAGCGGTCGATTCAACATATTCTTCCGAAATCAATCAGGGTTAGGTACAAAAAGGAAGATTTTCACCACGACGAGGGTGGCATCTTTATAATAGATTTTGAAGATTTGCACGGCATGTACAACCAGGATGCCCTCGACAATTCTTTCTTGAGGTGTTGGGTACTATAAGTACCTACTTTCTAAACTCATGTTATATGTCCATCAAACCACCTTTTAGTTTTGTATCTGACCCTTTCCCTAATACAGACACATGGCGGTTCAACTTAGAAAGGCCTGCAATAATGCTATCGGATTCCTTGACCCAGGGGTGGTCCATGCTCATAATATTAAATAGAAAATAGATGACATCGAGGCCTACCTATATAAGGCGTTCATCGAATTGCAAGAAAAGGATATCATATTCTTACCCTACGTGTTCGGGTAAGAGATTATGTTTTTGAAGCTAGCCATATTCCCCCTTCTAGACAATATCTTCGTACTTATTTTTCATATTTACGTAGCTTTCATTGGATTATAATAGCCATCCATCCCAAACTCATTAAGATGGTCATCATGGATCCCCTAGACAAGAATATGGAAGAATACAAGGAGATAGTGGATCTATTGAGCAAGGTCTTTCAGAGATACTACAAGTATAGTTTGAACCATCTTTCATTTCGCAAAACTATAGGAGTTAGAACTAAATTTTCTGTATGTAATCTAATCCAACCATTTATTTCACCCTTCCTAAATGGCTTGTTACATGACATCTTTCATTTTGTTCAGTGTGCCAAGCATCCAAGAGGCACCAATTTGTGCGGGGTGTGTCAACACACATTAGCTTCTACATACCATTCTCCAATTTCATTCTAATTTACTTTGCCCTCATAATAGAGAATGAAAATTCTGACCAAAGGTCTGCCTCCTGGCATGATCCTAGCCATTCAGGGACAACTGGCAGGCTTCATCTTTGATGGTGTCATCAATTCAAAAGGAGACTTTATGATCGAGACAGTAATGACCTAGTGTTCTATGTAAACTTACCTGATCTACAGTGTTCTAGCCCAGAGAATTGATGTAATATAAAACACTGTAATGGGCCTATATGTTGCTACATGTAGTGTTGTCGTCAGTTGCTTGTATTGAAATTCATATTATTAGTCAAATTGTGATGAGGACGGGTGTATTAAACACTATAATGGACCTTTGATTGTTGGCCGATGTTATGTTTTTCTTAGTGCATGCTTTGAATTTTTGGGAGTATTTAGTATCTATTTTGATTGTTCTTACTAAACTGGATTGACAATAATATGATTGCAGAATTTCTGGAGTATCGTCCGACTTTCCCTTTTAAGTTACCAAGTTGAAGACAACCAAGAGTAAGTTTTTATCAGCACATGTTGCTGCATCAGCTTCTAATGCTGTGAAGGTACATATCTTTCTCACATTTACGGAGAGTTTTGAACATTTAAAATTTACTGCTGACATCAGTTGCAAATTATTTGGTTTGCAGATTACTTATGTCAACACATTATGATTGATGATAAT
Source organism: Olyra latifolia (assembly GCA_036346145.1). NCBI lineage: Eukaryota > Viridiplantae > Streptophyta > Magnoliopsida > Poales > Poaceae > Olyra > Olyra latifolia. The sequence goes on from CM070532.1 coordinate 51,133,728, forward strand.
TATTTGGTTTGGCTAATCAGTTTTGAAAACGACTGAAGGGCTTAGCTGTGCTTAGCTTAGTTTTTAGATTACTTAAGTATGTCAACACACATTATGATTGCTGATATTTTAGTATCTATTTTGATTGCTGCTGCTAAACTGGATTGTCTATTTTGATTGCTGCTGGTAAATTGGATTGACAATAATATGATTGTAGGAAGTGCAGGCATCTATGTCGGTTCGTTGCTAGAACCGACACAGATACTAAGTAATTTGTGTGTCGGTTCTAGCCACGAACCGACACAGATGTTATCTTTAGTGGCGGTTTTCCAACCGGCACAGATAAGTGCATTTATTTGTGCCTGTTTGTTACAAATCCGTCTTTGTAGTGTAGTGAGAGTATGTACAACGCAAAATGCTCGTGCACATATGCTTGGAAAGTTTTTGTATTGTCATATCCTTAAGCATGTGTGAAAAACTTTCCCCTTCATTGGAAGCAAGCAAGTCAATGCATGTGCTTATTGGACCCAATTAACTTGTTAACACCGATACAGTTGTCCGCCATCTTTAATACAAGGTACTTAAATACCTCTCTAAGTTTTGTATACCATAAGCCTCTAACTAAAGCAACAATTAAAAAGGACGGGCCCAATCATCTACGAGGCACCGAAACAAGCGCAATTACCTCACGGGAGAAGGTCAACTACCTTTTCGTTTGTTCAAGCTAGGATGCAAGCAATCCTAAGTGGTTTGTTTGTCAAATTTATTCTCACTTACATGAACATCTTGAAGCACGTATACATTGTGGCTACACACGAGCTTAACGTTTTCTTTTTTTAGAATTGCTAGCTTTTATTTTTCCATTCCATATATTAGACGCACGCTCGCTCCCCACGCGTCCACGTCATCCCTGGCTCTCCCACTTTCTCCACGCGTCGGGTCACCAGATCTATGGTGTGAATTTGTTGCTGCCAGTGTTTTTGTTTGTTGCCAAAAAATTTTTACTTTGTTGCAGCTGCTGATTTTGTTCGTTGCAACAATCTTTTTGTTGTCCATTATTTTTGTTGCACCTGCTTATTACTTTTGTTGCAACTGGAATGTATAGGGCTGGCACTAGTTTTGTGAATATTGCACAAATCGACTCTCTTGTTGCATAAATAAACCTTTTTTGTTTCAGTAAGTTTTTTGTTTCAGCAGTATTGTTTTTTAATTTTACTGGTTTATTTTTTTTATTATGGTGGAGCGTCCAATTGTTTCACGGGCATCGAATGCTCAACCCTTAGTCACACCATTTTTTCTTATCTCTACTAATAAAAGCAACCAATGGTGACAGGGCTAGATTCAAGTTGATCTCGAGCGAGCTTGGGCTACCTAGGCTCGAGCTTGGCTCTAAATAGTACTGAGGTTAGAGTCAGGCTCAGTTAGGCTCGAGCTCGGCTTCGTTGTGCTCGAATGAAGGGGTCAATGCTAGGAGAAGAGAGGTGTCCATGATTAGGAGATTCGTTCTCTACCGAGCTTATTTCTTGAATAAGAGATCAATCGGGCCCCTTTCCATAGAGATTTAGCTTTCGAGCCGTGAAAAGATACTTAAGACATGGGACAAAGGGGAAGATCGGTTTATCCTGGATCGGGCCTCTCGCGGCGGAACTAATAGCCCTACTACAATGCTTGTGTTTTTGTATGTGAATGTGTTTTACAGAGAAGCCCATCTACTTTTTCTCCTCTCCTTGGTCGAAGAAAGGTATTTATATTGCCAAACCAGTGTCACGACTCAACGCACTAATTCCAACATTTATGGACTGTTAAAGATAATAATAAAATTAACACATCCTAAATCCTCGTTAATGCCGCACCAAATCCGTGTCGTGGCCAACAGCATGGAGATCATGGCCGTCGTGGACGTTCTCTTTGGAATGACAGTTATGTCTAGGTAAGGGATACCCGGGGTTGGCATGCTTGGTCGTATTGCATATACCTGAATCCGAGCATGTGTGCTCGGATTCGGGCAAGTATGCTTTGGGGTATGGATAATATGGGCCCCGGGTATCCGGAGATATGCTACTGGACGTACCGTCTCCTTGGGCCGAGTCAATTGGACCTTCCAGAAGACGGGCTTGGAGGCTGGTGCGGCCCGACATGTTCTACAAGGAAACGAACTCGTCTCCTACTCGAATACATAGATACAGGCGTAGCCAAGTCGGTTATATCTGTATCTTCCATACACGGATTAGGGATTCTATTTGTAACCCGGCCCCTTGCACTATATAAAGGGGGTCCGAGGCCCCTAGTTCGGCATCCAATCCAGCATCCAACAATCATCATCAGCATCCTTGAGATCCACCATAATACAATCCACGAGCACAGGAGTAGGGTATTACCTCGCCCCGAGGGTCCGAACCTGTATAAATTCGGCTCCCTGTGCTACCATCGTAGTTGTGATCTTTCGCATAGCCCTATAAAATATATTGCCGACACAAATCGTCGACAGTTGGCGCGCCAAGTAAGGGCTAGCGTCACGATCAACTACATCGACTCCGATGGCTTCAATTGGTGGATTCGTCTTCACCTACGCCCCCGGCCAAGGCTTCATCTTCGGAGATCTCGGCTTCATCGCCGGTGACTTCGGGGAACTTCGGTTGTGTAAGCCGAACTTCGTTCGGTCCACGCGTTACCGGGGGAAGTGGTACGTGACTCCGACCGAGCCTCACCACTTCGGGATCTCTCCCCTGGATTCCGATCCGGAAGAGATCCAATCTGATGATGACGATTCCGACTGGCCTACCGTTGGACTCCCCTACGGTTTCGGTCGGGATCTACCACTTCTTTCTTTACCAACTCCTTATGCTGATGAAGAATCAAGTGGCGATCTGATTCCTAGCCTGGATCGCTCTCAGATCCAGTCGGGAATCACAATCCCTCAATCGTGGTTTGCCCCGTTCGGGTTAGGGAACTCAGCCGCTGTTTTCCATCGGATAACACGCCGGTTTTTCCAATCCGGGCTAAGGAGCAGAGCACAGCAAGCACATGCTGGGACGGGTTTTCTGAGCCAGGGCTCAGGGACAACTCTAACCAGGACAACTTCCCGAGTGAACATACCATTCGGATTGGTCAATTCGGCTGCAAGATTTCAGCGGATCCGTTCTGCTGAATCTCAGTCGAATTCTCTTCTGACCAGTAATCCGGCATGAGAAGTGGGGGTTATAATCACTCCCATCGACGAGCCAACGAATTGGGATCGGTTGAGCCTCTCCTTCTCGGAATCCGAGTCGGAAGAGAGCGTCAATGGGTTCCCCGACTTCCGTGGCGTCTACGTACTGGATGCACAAACCTCCGGATCGGCTCGGCGTCCCATAGGAGAGGCAGGAGCCGAACAAAACCCCGGAGGCGGAGGAGACTTGCGCGACCAATTACGCGGTCGTGTAGGGGAAGTCCAGGAGGAACTGTTTCAAGTCTGTATGGGAGATCACTCGGTCTTCCGTACGCCACAGCAGAACATCCTCGCATGTAAGACCCTACTGGACAATGTTGGTCCTTTGCTTGGAGAGAACAACCCGGCAACGCCAATCATGGAACAAATCAAAGCCATGGTGACCGCAGCGGCTGTCCAAGGCACTTGGGATCGATGAGGCCAACTCGGCGAAGCTGATCGCCACGAGTAGTACTCGCAATGATCGGCACCTACAATCATGGGCAAGACGCCCGCCGGGGTACAAGTCGCGACCTTCGCCTTGACATCAAAGCCCGACGGAGGGAACGAGACGAGGATCGGCGCCATACTCCACAGCGTCGGAATCTCCCCCGCCAATCTCCTCCCCCTGGGGAAGGATTAATTGACGGGATCAAGGCATTTACACCCCGACTCCGTCAGGTAAACTGATCCGAAGGGTTCAACCCCAAGGGGATTGTGAAATTTGATGGAGAGCGGGACCCCGAGGCTTGGTTGCAGATCTACTCTATGGCAATCAAGGCCGCGGGTGGAGGATATGACGTGATGGCAAACTACTTGCCCGTCATGTTAACCCCTCCGGTTCAGAATTGGCTCGCAGGCCTTCCAGAGAACTCAATCGGTTTCTGGAGAGAGCTTTGCGACCAATTTGACACCAACTTCCAGGGTACTTACGAGAAGCCCGGAACCCAGTGGGACCTTTATCAGATTCATCAGAAAAAAGATGAGTCGTTAAGGGATTTCATTCGGTATTTCACTAAGAAGAAGAACACAATCCGGGAGATCTCAGAGGCGGTCGTCATCGCAACCTTTCAAAAAGGAGTTCGCGACCCCGATCTAATCAAGAAGATGTCTCGGAAACCCCCGACTACCGTCAAGGAGATGTTCGTCCTGTCGGATCGATATGCTACCGCCTCGGATGCTCTCGCGGAGCGTCAGGAGGACCACCCAAGCAAACATGAAGGTAAGAAGGACAACCCCGAGTCCTCCTCCAAGAAGGACAAAAAGCGCAAGGGTGAAGAGCTGGTGGCAGTCGTGGACCACGGTCGGCAGAAGCCGCCTCGACCCACTGACTACAACAAAGTCATGGAGGCGCCGTGTCCTTTCCATCCAAATGGAAAGCACGCGGCCAAAAACTACAACATCTTGAAGAAGTTCGCTGAGGAACATAACAACGACGCTCCGAAGGATGCCAAGCAAGATGACAAGCGTGACCCTCCTCAGGGCGACGCTTACCAAGAAACCGAGCGAGAGCTCAACTACATATTCGGGAGATCGGATGCATATGAGTCCAAGCGGAAGCAAAAGCTTACCGATCGGGAAATCAATGCAGCTATTCCGGTGACCCCCGAGTACCTCCGGTGGTCCGAAGTTCCAATCATATTCGATCGCTCAGATCACTCGGACCACGTCCCATACCCAGGAAGATATCTACTCATCCTGAATCCTGTGGTACGGGGCGTCCGACTACGCAAAGTCCTGGTTGACGGCGGGAGTGGATTAAACATCCTTTTCGCTAAGACTTTGGGTGAGATGCAGATCCCAAGGACGGTGCTCCAGAAGACAGACGTGCCGTTTCATGGCATAATTCCGGGAACATCATCAGTGCCGATCGGGAAAATCACTCTCCCGGTTACTTTTGGCACTCGCGATAACTACCGGACGGAGAAGCTCAGTTTTGAGGTGGCTAATTTCGAGACTGCGTATCACGCAATCTTGGGAAGGCCGGGCCTGGCCAAATTCATGGCCGTCCCACACTCCACCTATCTGGTTATGAAGATGCCAGGTCCACGGGGCGTAATCACGATCCGTGGAGATGTCAAGTTTTTCCATCTCCTCGATAGGGAAAACTGCGACTTCGCCCAGTCAATCGAAGCAGCTGCCGAGCTGGACGAGATCCGGCAGGCGGCCACCACTCTTCACGACGAAGGCGATCTACCGAACAAGAAGCCATCTAAATCAGGCATCAAACCTGATGAAGATGTCAAGCGTATTTCGCTCGACCTGTCCGATTCAACCAAAACGGTTCTAATCGGGACAGGGCTCGATCCGAAACAGGAAGACGCGCTCGTCACCTTCCTCCAAAAAAATCGGGGCATCTTTGCCTTGAAACCATCGAATATGCCAGGCGTCCCGAGGGAGGTGATCAAGCACTCCTTGAATGTACACGACAAAGCAAAGCCGGTCAAGCAGTGACAACGCCGGTTCGCACAAGATCGGAAAGAGGCCATCAAGACGGAGATCACCAAACTTTTAGCCTTCGGCTTCATAAGAGAGGTGCTCCACCCTGACTGGTTGGCAAATCCGGTGCTTGTACAAAAGAAGAATGGCACTTGGTGCATGTGTGTCGATTACACCGACCTAAATAAAGCATGTCCTAAGGATCCGTTCGGACTTCCTCGCATCGACCAGGTGGTTGATTCCACTGCCAGTTGCGAGCTTTTGAGCTTCCTGGACGCCTACTCAGGTTATCACCAGATAAGCTTAAGAGAAGAAGATTGTATCAAGACTTCGTTCATCACTCCGTTCGGGGCCTTTTGCTACGTCACAATGCCCTTCAGATTGAAGAACGCCGGAGCAACGTACCAACGTTGCATTCAACGATGCTTCCACAACTAGCTCGGGCGCAATGTGGAGCCGTACGTTGATGACGTCGTCGTCAAGTCTCGGGTAACCTCTGACTTGGTCACTGACCTATCAGAGACATTCGAGAGTCTGTCGGTGTACCACATGAAGTTGAACCCGGAGAAGTGCGTCTTTGGGGTCCCTTCGGGAAAGCTTCTCGGATTCGTGGTGTCTCACAGCGAAATTGAGGCTAACCCGAAAAAGATCAAGGCCATCATGGAGATGGCACCCCCAACGTGCCAAAGGGACGTCCAGCGTCTTAGTGGGTGCATGGTTGCACTCGGCCGATTCATCTCGCGACTCGGCGAGCGTGGGTCTCCATTCTTCAAGCTATTGAAGAAGCAACAAGACAAGTTCATCTAGACACCCGAGGCATAGAAGGCTTTTGAGGATCTCAAATCATTCCTCACCTCGCCACCTGTCTTGGCATCTCCCATGCCACAGGAACCGCTTCTGCTATACATTGCGGCCACCACTCATATAGTGAGTGCTGCGGTGGTAGTGGAACGGGAAGAAAAAGGACGCGTTTACAAGGCTCAACGCCCGGTCTACTTCATCAGCGAAGTAGTGGGCGAGTCCAAGGTACGCTATCCACAGGTGTAGAAGCTTCTATATGCGGTCTTGATCGCCTCTCGGAAGCTGAAACACTACTTTCAAGAACATCCAATTTCGGTGGTCACCTCCTTCCCTATTGGAGAAATTCTGCATAATCGGGAAGCCACTAGGAGAATTGCTAAGTGGTCAGTTGAACTTGGAGCTTTCGAGCTCTCGTTCAAACCACGCAGCGCTATAAAGCCACAAACAATCACCGACTTTATCGCCGAATGGACAGAGATGCAAGCTCCCCTAGCCACCGAAGAGGCCGAGTACTGGAACATGTACTTCGACGGCTCTCTCCGGTGACAGGGCGCGGGGGCTGGCATCATTCTTATATCACCTGGAGGCGAACGACTCAAGTACGTCCTCCAGATTCATTTTTCAGCTTCAAACAACACAGCCGAGTACGAGACGCTCATCCACGGCCTCCGTATTACCATATCGCTCGGCATCCGACGATTGGTGGTTCGCAGAGATTCCCAGCTTGTGGTGAGCCACGTACAGAAAGATTGGACTTGTGTTAACGACAACATTGCCATCTATTGTCAGGAGGTCAGAAAGTTGGAGGACAAATTTGACGGTCTGGAGCTTATACACATCCTGTGGCGAGACAACGAAGCGGCTGATGAGCTCGCAAACATGGGTTCTAGTCGGGCGTCAGTCCTGGCTGGAGTCTTTGTCCAAGAGCTTCACGCCCCCTCCATCACCCCGCGGGAGCAACTACCCCAACCGGATGAGCAGCAATCCAAGACAGAGGTGCTTGCCCTCGACTCGGATTGGACGAAGCCATACTTGGAATATCTGCAAGAAAAAAAGCTTCCCGACGATCGGGGGGCTGCCGAGCAAATTCAACGTCGGAGTCGAGTTTACGTGGTGCATGAAGGAATTCTGTACCGCCGAAGCGTCTCTGGCATACTTCAAAAGTGCATATCCGAGTCCGAAGGACGCTCCCTGTTGCGCGAAATTCACTCGGGCATGTGCGGCCATCACGCGGCATCAGCTACGTTGGTCGGAAAAGCCTTTCGACAAGGATTTTACTGGCCAACCGCGGTCTCCGACTCAAAGGAGATCGTTCGCAAATGCGAGGGTTGTCAGTTCTTTGCTCGGCAGATTCATGTGCCAGCTCAGGAACTTCAGACGATCCCTATCACCTAGCCGTTTGCAGTCTGGGGGCTCGACATTGCCGGACCCTTCAAGAAGGCCCCGGGTGGTTTCGAACATATGTTCGTTGCCATTGACAAGTTCACTAAATGGATTGAAGCCAAGCCTGTGACCAAGATTACGGGGGCCAAAGCCACCGAGTTCTTCTAGGAGATCATCGGTCAGTTTGGCGTACCATCTCGGATCATTACGGACAACGACTCTCAGTTCAGAAGTGACGAGTTTCAAAGCTGGTGCGAAGATGTGGTCATAAAGGTCTGCTTTGCTTCAGTGGCACACCCACGAAGTAACGGGCAGGTCGAGCGCGCAAACGGCATGCTTCTTGTCGCGCATCTTCGATCGGCTCAAACCATATGCGGCAAAATAGATGAAGGAATTGCCTACCGTACTCTGAGGGCTTCGTACAAGTCCCAGCCGAGCTACGGGGCAATCTCCCTTTTTCCTCGTATATGGGTCTGAGACGGTCCTTCCAACAGAACTACAGTTCGGGTCACCCCGAGTTCAGAGGTTCAATGAGGCCGAGTCAGAAGCCAGTCGGCTTGACGATCTTGACCGACTGGAGGAATCTCGGGACGTTGCTACAATTCGGTCGGCCAAGTACCTCCAGGGTTTGTGTCGATACCACGATCGCAATGTGCGGGATCGTACCTTCTCAGTTGGAGATTTGGTCCTTCGGGTCAATCAATCGAGTGACCACAAACTTTCTTCACGCTGGGAAGGTTCGTACATCGTCGACTCTATAACACGCCCGGGGGCTTACCGACTAAGGCGAGAAGACGGCTTCCTCCTGGACAACTCATGGAACATCGAGCAATTGCATCGGTTCTATACCTGACGACTATTGTAACACATGTCTACAATTAAATAAAGATAAGTTTTCGTTCACATTGTCTTTACGCTTATGCAATTCAGTTTCTGACTTGCTACTTATTTATATGTCAATTAAGTAGTAAGTCGGGGCTACACCTAATTAGGTGCGCAATCGCGCACCTAATCTTTTATTAAAATTAACTTGACTTGCTCCCTAGTCGGATCTCGACTAGCCAGTAAGTCGGGGGCTACACCTAATTAGGTGTGCAGTCGCGCACCCTCTCTTTGTTTTATTGAGTTTGGCTTACTCATTGGTCGGATTCCGACTGGTTCGTAAGTTGGGGGTCATACCTGATTAGGGGCAGTCTCCACCACTACATTTATTTGACACCTAATCGAGCTTTTTTCTTCAAGTCTATGATGAGCCTAAGTGTTAGTCGTTCCGAGTAACGAAACTCTTGTTTCCTAGCAACACTCATACTTCCCGATTGCGTTATTGGAGATAGAGCTCCGCGCCAACTCCTAATGCTAAGGAACTTGATGCGCTGGGCAGAGTGCTTAGTAAAAGGGATCTAACTCGCTTGGGCAAAACGTGTGACTCGAATCGTGAAAAGTCGATTAGCTTGTGATAAGATAAAAAAACAGAGAAGAGACTGGAGGCAAAATAGACAATTTTATTAATATTTATAATGGCTTGCAAGCCAATTATAGGATATGGTGGCAAGCGTGGGCCTGCGCCCTAATGATCAGGTCCGTCACCCCGGCGAGGCCTGGGGCGGCGTCGATCAGAGCTTCGGCAATGGCGGCGTCGCGGGCACGGGAGCGGACCAGCGCCTCCACGATCACATCGGCCACTTTGGCAAGGGCCGGGGCGACCTCGATCAGAACCACGACGGAGACGACGTCGCAGGCATGGGTCTCCTCTTCGGTGACCTCAGCAAGCGCGAGGTCGTACTGCGCCCAAAGCTCCACCAACTCTTCATCAGCCATGAGAGCAAGTGGAGATGGAGGGATTCAAGTAGGAGTTTGGGTGAGAAGCGGCCGCTGCGCCGGCCTCTTTTATAGCCAAGATCGGAAAGACGAATCGATTTCGGGGAGTGATGGCATTGGGAAGCAACCCCGATGAGGTTTGTTCCTGAGATTGGGTGCGGAGAACTCCGAGAACATGGTGCAGCATTCAAAGCGACGTTTGGCATTCCAGCAGGCGGAGCTAGAAATGACCCGCGGTGATGGGAGCGCGGTGAGCTCTTACTTAAGGAAATGGGCGACGTTTCATTTTCGCGCTGCGCGGGAAAGAATGAAGCCCTAAAATCAATGCTTTGAGGGTCGGACCTGGACTTAGGTCCCAGAGAACATGCTCTATGTGAGCCGAAAGTCATGCACGACTTTGTTTGCATGCGGTGTTGTCTGGGTCAAACCTAGTCAGGCAAAAAGGGTGCACCCCTGGATGGGCCATGGGCTAATCCTTGATCTTTCAGAGATTGGGTGCTTCCCTAATAATTAAATCAGCTCTTGACGTACCCCCTGGGGTCAATGGCTGGTCTGGTTTCTTAATCAGATTAGGCGTCAAAGAGTTACCTCTTTAGTTGGGTCTCAGTGGCACATCTCCGGATCGTTTGTCGCTAAGACGAACACCACTAGGAGGATCTCAACTTAGAGGCGGGCATATTCCTCTAGGAATCACTAACTTGACTTCGCACTAGTCGGGTCAGGGCGCCTGAATACCCTACGCAAGTTGTGACATGTCCTCTGCTGGACCGAATGTCGAGCTCTGCCTGTCAGACTCGAATGTCATAAGCTGCAACAGGGAGGATAACGTTGGGTGGCATTGATCACTCGGCAACATCCATCTTTTCTGGTATGCCTCTCCGTGGGGCCAATAGCAGGCATACCGATCAGTCGGGCTGGGTACCAGACATCTTTTAAGACTTGAGAATTTTCTCAAGTCCTTTGCAACTGTGTTGTTTGATCAGCAGGTTACTCGGCAAGCGGAACTTCGTCAGCCATATGAAGAGTAACGTCACTTGGGTTGCACCTGAAGGGCTGCGAGCTGAACACCGAAACAAAACAACCCAGTCCCGAAGCACTCGGGGGCTACTGTGGATAACATGGGCCCCGGGTATCCGGAGATATGCTACTGGACGTACCGCCTCCTTAGGCCGAGTCAATTGGACCTTTCAGAAGACGGGCTTGGAGGCTGGGGCGGCCCGACATGTTCTACAAGGAAACGAACTCGTCTCCTACTCGAATACATAGATACAGACGTAGCCAAGTCGGTTATATCTGTATCTTCCATATACGGATTAGGGATTCTATCTGTAACCCGGCCCCTTGCACTATATAAAGGGGGTCCAGGGCCCCCTAGTTCGGCATCCAATCCAGCATCCAACAATCATCATCAGCATCCTTGAGATCCACCATAATACAATCCACGAGCATAGGAGTAGGGTATTACCTCGCCCCGAGGGCCCGAACCTGTATAAATTCGGCTCCCTGTGCTACCATCGTAGTTGTGATCTTTCGTATAGCCCTATAAAATATATTGCCGACACAAATCGTTGACAGGAGGGTCTCTTAAACCCGTGCTAATATAGTAATACTCATGTAGATGCGACCTTGTAGGTCCATAGGTTTCTCCTTGGGCATAGCTTTTGAGGGTAATTTTAGGATGGCCCGAGCTATCTGTACAGGAGCAATTATGTAATTTATTATTCTAACTAATGCTCGACAGGAGTAGAGAGGGTTATATGGGCTCAGGTAAGGCCAAGCTCGAGCTCAGCTCAAATTATTTGGGGTAGTTGATTTACAGAGAGGGATGGCTGATGTAATGATGTTTGTTTGGGCTTAGTTGGGCTCGACGAGGGCTTAGGCTCGAGCTCAGCTCAAATCAGACTCGAACTCGAACTTGGACTCAAGTAGCTCGTCGAGCTCGAGCTTTTCATCCAGAGCTAAATGGTGACGGTCCGTTCTCTTGTCCTTTTTTATTTTGCAAATTTTTGTTTTGGCCGTCTGTTTCTAATATCACACATATGCCTCTTTTTCTATTATATCGTCCATTCAATTTATGGGTTCTGGCCCTTCTAGATTCTCAATTTCGTATATAGACCTTTGCTTTCTAGTTTTTTAGCCTCTCAAGTTTCATGATTTTCCGGCATAGAGAATAACCATAACCAGTCTCACCGGTTCTTCTGCAAAGCACGGACAGGACCGAAGTACAAGCATTGTCGCTGACACGCACAATATATTTTCTGGGTGCCGTTTTATTATTTCAAGAGAGTTCAACAACAGACGCACAATACACACACGCTTGTCGCACACATGTGCACCCATTTTTATTTGGCCCGAATAAATGCAGGCTTGACCAGCCGCTGGTTTCATAGCAAACTGATCAAGCGAGTTAAAACCATATGTAATCATATTTCCTTTGTTCTGTTTTCTTCTATTTTCTCTATATCATATTTTTTTCTATATTTTTCGCTATCCGTAACAACATCTTTTTAAAAAGAATACCGGAATCAGTTCGCCAGGAGAAAGAGGAGGCGAGGAGAAGTGGCCGTGCATTATGGGTTGCTACAGTCCTCGGTGATTGGCGCGAGTGGAATCTCGGCGAAAAATAACCGGAGCAGCACGGACAACGGGCCAAGGCGCAGCTCACGCTCACCTGCTTGGGGTTGGGGCCCGCCTTGCACTGACCGCACCACCCACAGTCCAACTCCAGCTCCAACCCGCAGCGCAGCCGCCTCCTCCCCCACGCCAACGCCACCAACCAAGCCAGAAAATTCCCCCAAATTCTCCTCCACCAGGCGCAGATCGACCTGCCGCCGCGCGGTTCCCGCCGATTCGACGTAGGTTCCGCTCGTGGAGTTGTTCTTGGGGCCGATTCGGAGGGTTCTTGCTCGGGAGGAGGATGGGGGAGGGGGTGAAGGCGATGCTGGCGCGCCCGATCCAGCTGGCCGACGAGGTCGCCAAGCAGTGCGGCGCCGCACGGTGCTTCCGCGCGGAGTGCGCCGACGTCAAGTCTCGCGCTGACAAGCTCGCCGCGCTGCTCCGGCAGGCCGCGCGGGCCGACCTCTACGACCGCCCCGCCGCGCGCATCATGGCGGGGGCGGCGCAGGCGCTGGCCAAGGCCTCCTCCCTGGCCGCGCGCTGCGCCAGCGGCCACCCACGCCTCCGCCGGCTCTTGACGCTCAGCCCCGCCGCCGGTTTCCCGCGCACCGTTGCCCTCCTCGAGACCGCCATCGAGGATGTCGCCTGGCTGCTCCGCATCTCCTCACCCCACACGGGGGCCGACGGCGACGGGGACGGGGACGGGGACCTGCTCGGCATGCCCAACATCGCGCAGAACGAGCCCATACTGTTCCTGATCTGGGACCACGTCGCGCGGCTGCACACCGGAGGACTCGCCGCGCGCGCCGACTCTGCAGCCAACCTCGCCTCCCTCGCGCGCGACAGCCAGCACTTCGCCAAGCTCATCATCGAGGAGGATGGCGTGCCGCCGCTGCTCAAGCTGCTCAAGGAGGGCACAGACGAGGGGCAGGAGGCCGCCGCTCGCGCGCTAGGGCTGCTCGGCTGCGACGCCGAGAGCGTCGACAAGCTCGTCCAGGCCGGGGTGTGCTCCTCATTTGCCGCCGCGCTAAAGGAGCCGCCGATGCGAGTGCAGGCCGCCGTCGCCGAGGCCATCGCCACGCTGGCCGACCGGAGCCCGACTTGCCAGGAGCTCTTCGCGCAGAACAACGCCGTCCGGTACCTCGTCGGCCACCTCGCTTCAGGGACCATCCAGGAGCACAGCAGGTACTCCGTTGGTTCCAGCAGCTCAAAAAACAGCACGGCCGCACCGCCGCCCATGACGTCTCTCCACTCCGTCGTGCTCGCCAAGACGCTCAGCATGCGCCACGGTGGTGACCGTGACACCTCCATAGCCAACGAGCCAGCGAGGGTGTCCAACAGCACAAATGGTGATCACGACACAAAACGGAATCAGATGCAATCCGTGGTGCACTCTGCGATGGCAGCAAAAACAAAGACAAACGGTTCATTAGTCCCACCCTTCAGGCCGCAGCTGGGCACAAGTGGCTCCAGTAACCGCGGTGCTCGTGAGGTTGAGGACCCTGACGCCAAGGCACACTTGAAGGCCATGGCTGCAAAAGCTCTGTGGAAGCTTGCCCGTGGCCATCTTGGAGTCTGCAAGAGCATTACTGAATCGCGTGCGCTGCTATGCTTCGCTGTGCTCCTTGAGAAGGGTGATGGTGGTATGGGCACTAACGTGCAGTATTTCTCAGCAATGGCGATCATGGAAATTGCCCGTGTTGCCGAGCACAGTCTTGCACTACGGCAATCTGCATTCAAGCCCAGTTCTCCAGCAGCCAAGGCTGTTCTCGACCAGCTGCTTCATATTGTCTGCGATGGTGATCATGAAGAGCTCCTGCTCCCTTGCATCACCGCCCTTGGTTGCCTTGCACGGACGTTTACAGCAAGCGAGACACGAGTGATTGCTCCCCTTGTGCAGCTGCTCGATGAGCGTGAACTGCCAGTTACCAAGGAAGCTGTGCTTGCGCTCACCAAGTTTGCATGCACTGACAACCACCTACATGTGAACCACTGTAAGGCCATCGTGGACGATGGTGGTGCACGTCACCTTGTCCAGTTGGTGTACCTTGGTGATGAGGTTCAGATCGAGGCACTGATACTGCTCTGTTACATTGCATTGCACGTGCCAGAGAGTGAGGAGCTTGCACAGGCTGGTGTGCTCGCCGTGCTGCTCTGGGCATCAAAGCAGGCGCACATGGTGCAGGACATGCGTGTTGAGGCACTGCTGCCAGATGCCAAGTCAAGGCTGGAGCTCTTCCAGTCCAGAGCCTCCAGGTGATGTGGGTGGCAAGACTACAGGACTTGGGTTAGTAATTCTATGTGTAATTAGAGTAGAATTGTTCCCATTGTTCATGATTGTTCTAGTGAGTTATGTTATTCCATAAGTTGTACATATCAGCAATCAATTTGTCTCAGAAAGATTGGTTGGGGGTATTGAATTATAATTCACGAGGCAGAACAGATTATCTATGTTCCTGTAAAATTGGCTACATTTTTGTTTTCATGTTCGTTTGAATTGATTTATGGTCACCTGCATCAAGTTGAATTGCAATTTTGCAAGCAAATTGGAATATGGGATGGTGAAGCTTGGCACTTTACGGTGCTCGGGTAGGAAATTTCACTTTATTTATCTTCACAAATCACAAGTGCATTGAAATTAATTCAACTAGGAATTGTGGAAGCATGGAAACATCAACTGTGCTCTGTGCTCTCCAAGTACATCCGTATATTGCATATGAACACTACTTCTAGTTATTTTATACCAGCAGATGTAAATTGTTTTGATGATCCAGAGTATCTTTAATTCTTTACTAGTCAGGATTAGATAATACCTCTCTCTGGAATCATTGTAGAAAAGTTCCACTCACATTTTGGAAATCCTGGCAAGGAAGTGCATTTGCCTTACAATTTTTTTTCCAAACATTTTCTGCTCATATTTGGACTTTTCCTCATTGCCCACCTTGCCAAAAATTTATAGAAATCGTAGTCATACTTGTATAAATGCTATAACGACATTATTTTCACATTTTGCTGATCCAAGGAACAGAACAGATCAGCAAGCTTGGTGATAACCTGGTCAATATGGTATACTGTGAATTGAAGTGTTGTACTTATAAATCATGTGGATACATTTGTAGTGATAAAAGTTGAGCAAGCTAAGCGTCAGTACAATCCTTGTACTTTATTTATCCATTTCAGCAGTGCTAGTTGGCTTGCTTATGTTAGCCAACGTGTCCATCAGCCAGTTCTTGTCTCAGACCGGCCTTGACCCTGTAATAAACCGGCCATAATCAGCTGGATTGTTAAATATTTTTTTTATATAAATTAAAGCAATGATCTCAAATGACATTTAGAGTAATCAGCATAGCACGTGTAATAATTCAATGAGGTTTTGCATGAACTAGCGAGGCTCCTTGGACATTGACAGAGCACTAAGCTTTTCTTTTGTCATGCAAGTATCAAGTTGCGCTAATTCTCTACTTTGTCAAAGTATCAGGTTGCCGTACGCATATCAGAGGATCCCAATCCCCAATCATTGAAGAGCAAACCGCACGTGGGCCCCACGTGTCAGTTCCAGAGCAAAGCTACTCACCTCCGCAGTTGCCAGGAATGGCGACGCCGCATTGCTTGGTGACAGAGAACACCTTCTCCAGGCTGATGTTGTCCTTCACGCCGGGGCTGCCCAGGTAGCTGCAGACGCAGGGCACGTCCACGCCGTCCATGGCGGCGCAGCACTCCGGCGAGGGGGGTGCCGCCGGTGCGCCCTTCGCGACGTACTTGTAGCAGGTGGTCTTGAGCACGTCGATGTCGTTCTGGCAGGCCGGAGCTGCGGCGGTCGCCGCCGCCGCAAGAACCACGAGCACTGCGGCGAGGCTCAGCTGAGACATCTCGCTGCGCTTTTGGCGATGTCCGAATCCGAATTCAGTGGAGTCTTTCCTATGCTTCTCCGCGTGCAATGAGTCTGGTATTTATAGTGTTTTGTCACTAGATAGTTTGCTGTTACGCATCTTGGCAATGCGATACATGTGAGCTGGTTTTGAGCGGCGTGTCTGTTCAACCTTGCTTCAGATAGACAGGTCAGTGTGATAAACTAATGGGACATCAACTTCAGTTGCTGGCTTACTGCTGACATGATGGAGGCTAGTAAGCAGAGATCAATTCATGCGGCGACGACGGATCCACAATGTTAGCATCGTGGTCTGGTGCCTATTAATTAGGTTAATCCCGCATTACCCCCTCCGTGTATACGCATATAATTAAGTATATTATTATAAGTTTAAGATACAGTGTTACGAGTTTATAGCGATGCCGGCAACAAATTTTACTGGACAGCAGATTGTGCACGAAGATTGTCTCAGTCGGGTCATACAAACCAAATGCTACGGCCTACAGGTGGCTTGCAAGAGCACGTCAGCGAGAGACAACATCGTCACCGAATGAAATGGGCCGCCCACCTATCTTGGGCCTACGTCACCAATGCTCAGCTCTATCTTAAATAAACTAGTTATTAAGGGCGTGTTTGGTTGGCTGTTTTTTGTCCAGCCTGACCCAAGCCATGCAGCAGCCAGCTGTTTGGATGCCTGAAAACCCTATTACAGCCGGCTGAGAGAATGCTAAAACACTGTAGCAGCCAACTCGAGAGAAACGGAATAATCGGCCGTTCCTCGTGGGCTTTGGCTCGCGCGTGCAGGCGCGGGAGGCAAGGGGTGCATCAGCACGCCCTACTAATCCCGATCTCCCCCTTAGCCTCCCATTCCCAACTCTCCCACGAGCTCTCTCCATCCCGTCGCCGCCCACCATCCCGCCGCCACCCTCCATCGACCGCCGCCGCCCCGACCTCCTACTCCGACGCCGACCGCCGCCGCCTCGACCTCCCACGCCGACGCCCGCCGCCGCCATGCACGCCCACGCCGGATCCGGTGGCTACGGCGCTCGGGGTCGCCGGATCCGATGGCGGCGGAGGCCGAGGTCGTCTGATCTCGTCGGATCCAGTGGCGTCGGAGCTCCTGCTCGTCGGATCCAGTGGCGGTGGAGCTCGGGGTCGTTGGATCCGGTGGCGACGGCGCTCGGGGTTGCCGGATCTGGTGGCAGCGGAGCTCAGGGTTGCCGGATCCGGTGGCGACGGCGCTCGAGGTCGTTGGATCCGTGCCGAAGGAGTTCACTGGAGTTGGATTCGTAGGGCAGCCCTCATCGTGCATGCGAGCAATCGAACACCTTCTCGTGCAGGCCTGGACGAGGTGATGCGGGGCAACCAAACACACCACCCGGCATCACCTCAGCCTAGATCCGGTGAGCCTGGCTAGCTCGGTCGAGCCTGGACGGGATGAAACGGCAACCAAACACACCCTATGTGTCCCTACTTTGGTACGGAAGTATGTAGTGGGCAATGCATGCTCTTCAATCATGATGATCTTTTATCATAAAACTATAGATATGTACCTTACTTAAATGGAGCGCACATAAAAAAATTACATCTTCTTCGATGAAGAACATAAAAAACTATATTTTCTTCAACAAATAAAGAGACATTATCCGACAGAAAGGTACCCACTAAGTTAAAAACACGCTCATGTATAATTTTCAAATGTTCAAGTTTCCACCATAAGCAAGGTACATATTACAGGGTATGTAATAATGTAGGTAACCATGTCTAATGAAAATGTGCGATCTCGAAGAGGGATCTTCAATGCATGGACCCTTATCTTGACAGTGATGCCGGCTTGCCTCGGTCCCCAGCTTGACCATTGTAGACTATAGCAATAATTTCAATGAACCCCTAACTTTTTTAAGAAAAAGAAAATAGACTATAGCTACATAATATAATGAAATGTGAAGATCACATTATACATGTCCTTGTAAAGCCATGATGTATATAGACAGTTCTATTTCAGATAACAATGACGTTAGTATTCTTCAAAAATAAATGGACAGTCATGTAATGTCTGCAAGCCTCCTATAAATCTTCATCAAAGTCTTGCAATGTCTACAGATTTCTTGTAAACATCACGAAAGATATTGTTGAAACCCAAAAGCAAGTAAAATTATTGTGTAATAGAAGAAAGAGAGGTCATAGATAATAGATCACATATTATTTTTTTTATAACTTCTTTGGTTTTAACCTTCCCTAGCGCAACTTTTGTTTTAACCCTAGTTCAAGATTTGCTCTCTAACTCTCAACATTTTTAGGCCTTGAAAGCAAATAAATTAACTCGCCCTACAATATTAATTCACTCTTTATTAATAAGCAGGAAATACCAAAAAGCACACACTATTGAAATGCATAGATTAACTGGACATGAGCACCAATCCGATACATAAGAAATATGAAATATGTAGCGGCGAGCAAACTATATAGTTGTAGCATACCTCCTCACTTCAACCATTTTCATATATGCAAAAAGCCCATTATTGCTACAACAAAACACGGTGCTTCTCACCTACCATCCATTTTTACAAACGGGCTGGTGCAGATAGAAGTGATGATATATAAAGCACTATTGCTATTGCTAGTCATCTAAGGTCTAAAAGAATGGAAAAAAGTTAACAACAATGCTGACATTAGAAGGTTTAGTTCAGCAGGCCGGACAAATTACGTACAATTAATGCTAGTCTAATAATAACATCCCCATCGTAAGAGTGGAATTTCAGACCCCTTGCTTTTTGTAATACCATCTTTCATAGGTGATAAATCCCATTTCATTGATATATGCACAGGTACGAGAAAACACGAAAAGGTAATGACGAGTGTAGAAGCGAAGGAACAACCTGGTCTGAAAACGAAATCTTTTAACTGGAAAGAAGTTCAGTAAGACAGTCAAGAATAACATAGTGACTAATCATCAGGCGACTGAAAACGACTGAAATTTCAGTCGATCATTTATGCATGCATATCCAGCGCCATGCATGGATAGCCACTACTGGAATCTACTGAAAACTCGAGGGCTAAAAAGCAGCCCTCGCAAAATAGTTTGTAATCTCGAGGGCCCAGAAAAAGCCCTCGATAAATGTTGCGTTTCTCAAGGGCTAACGCCAAGCCCTTGAGAAACTATGACGGGACCTTCGAAAAGTAGCGGAGTTAAACTGATTCTCGAGGGCCCCCGGAGGCCCTCGAGAAAACCTGAGCCCTCCCGATAATTCCAAATTTTTCGCGTCGTGCAGCTTTAAAAGACAAATCCCCTCCCCATCCCCTTCACATCCGCCTCGGCCTGCCTCTGTCCTGGCCTCCTCGCCGCCGCCACTGTCGTCCGCCACCGCCTCGCCGCCGACCTCACCGCCCCGCCTCGCCGTCGACCCACCGCCGCCTTCGCCACCGGGCTCGTTGCCTCGCCGCTGATGGCGCTTCCCACTTCGTCGCTGGCGGCGGCGGATTTAGCGCCGCCGCTCATCACCGTACCCCGCCGCCTCCTCATCGCCGGTGCCGCCTGCCTCGTCGTTGCCGTCCTCGTCACCCCGCCGCCGCGTCGCCCCGCTCGTCGGCGGCCGGATTCGGCGGCGGCGGCGGATTCGCACCGCCGCCTTGTCTCCCTCGCTACCGGCCCGTTGCTCCCGCCTCCTCCTCGTCGCTGGCGTCGGCCTGCCTCCTCGTCGTCCCCCCGCCGCCGCCTCGTTGCCCGCGACCTCCTCGCCGCCCGACGTCGCCCTCGCCCCCGTCGACTTCTTCGCCTCCGCCTCGGTCGCCGTCACGTCTGCCTCCGCCTGGACATCGCCGCCAGAGTCCAATCTCGGCACTTTTTTTCTGGCCGTCATCTGTTTCTATTGGTTCATGGTTGATGCACGGGATGAAGAACAATGGACGATTCATGCACTTTTTTCTCTGGTTTCTATTGGTTCATGGTTGATGGGATGAAGAACAATGCCGGCTCTGGTAGGTAGCCGCCGTCGTCTCGACGTCGCCGCCCCACCGCCGCTGCGGCCACAACGGTGGTGGAAGAGAAATGTTTTTTATTTCAAACAAAATCTCTCAAGGGCCAAGCTTAGCCCTCGAGAAAACCTCGTCTACCCACTGACGCCGTCTTCTCTGTTGTTTCTCGAGGGCTTGGTCTCGGCCCTCGAGAATTATGTTTCTCGAGGGCCAACAGTCTTAATCTCGAGCACGCCGTCCCGAGGGCCAAATCTCGAGGGCCGGCCCTCAAGAAACAGGTTTCTCGAGGGTTTTTGGCCTTTTCTCGAGGGTTTTTGGCCCTCGAGATTATGGCCAATTGTTGTAGTGAGCTAGCTGCATCACATGTATGCATGCAACAAGCGGCAAAGCGCATGGTTGTTGCTGGCTATATATAGCAAATCAGATTAGCGCCCATGTCTGGCTAGCCAACACCAGTATTTCTCTACATGCAGTAGTACCATTTCAATCTACGTACTTAAAATTTGTTTGGTCCATTCCTCTATCAGTTACTATGTGCACTTTGCATCCTCTCGTCACATAAACTTTTTAACAGTTAATTATGCACTTTTTACACATCCAATTATATGTAAATTTAGTTATTTACTAGTGTAAAAACATGTCGACTGAGATTTCATCTATTTTCAGGCGACTAATAGGGAGCAATTCCGTTTCTCTAATTCTTCCCTATGAAGCACGAAGAGCACATTTGCATGCATATTAATTTCTTAGAAAAGCATAAACACTAGAATCTCAGGAAAAAACCCTATATTTACCGTGCAAATTTAATTTTATCCATGTCATGTGGTGCATAATAAGCCAGACTTTTAACTACCATGCACATGATAGTTTAAAGGAAACCAATCATGAAATTAAATTGAAAGCTACCTCACGAAAGCTCACCTCACCATGGCGAGAGCTACTGGACATACGACTTGACCAGTCCAAACTTGGAAGTGGACAGCATCTGGCGTCTACATGGCCAGGCCGGTCGGCTTATGACGCACATTTCCTTGCCAATTACCCAGATCATGACTACAAATCTATTTGAGCAGCTAGTACAGAACACAAGTGCAAAGTCTTTGGTTGGCTCTTGGTCCAAGTGCGAATTCTAACCGCAGATCGCCTACTCACTAGGGGTTGGCCTCATAACCCTGTTTGTGTACTCTGCGGTGTAGAACAGGAATCAGCCACCACCTTGTCCTATTTTGCTCGTTCACATGTCGCCTCACCTATGGGGCAGGATCCTACAATGGGCTAGAGTGGGGATGCCTCTCCCAGCAAATTCATAGACGATCTGTGCTTGGCTGACTTCCTCAGGGGTTGATAAGGAGTTACGTGGGGTGCTCCCATACACGTGTTGGAACATTTGGTTGGAGCGCAATAATAGAATTTTCTAGAATTATTTTGCATCCGTAGACGATGTACTCTATTCTATGCGTCAAGGGTATAATTACTAGAGGTTGCCTTTTGCCATTAGGGATTAGCATAGAGTAGTCTCCTACCCTATCTTTGTTGTTGCCTCTTAGCGGTCTTTGTACAGTTTATACATGACTTTTTCTCCTTTCCAATGTAATGAACGAAAAAAAATAAAGGAAAAAAAAGAAACACGGTCCGATGTCAACTAAATGGTCAAAGGAGACCTCCCGTGGCAACTCTGCTTGGCTAACTTCCTCAGGGGTTGATAAAGGAGTTTGCACGGGGTGGTCTAAGCCAAATGGTGAAAGGAGACCTCCCGTGGCAACTCCTTTTCCTCACCTGTACAACTTGCCAATCCAACCAACCAAGAGAGCAGATAGGAATATACATTGCAGGGAGGCAGTGTAAAGCATTCTACGTACTCCTCCAGTCCAGTGCATGTGTAGTACCATGCATCCTGCAGTTAAACGGACAAAGTTTTCACTCTGTTGTACGCATATATATTATACTACTCTGCCACTGCCAAAGCGCTCCTGAATGTGTGTATACATAGAGTGTAGTAGAACCACACAATTAGTACGTACTAGCTAGCTAGAGCGAATCAACGATGCAAGTGAGGAAGAGAAGAGCAGAGATAGCATATGACTCCATGAGAATAAGAGAAAGCTTGCAACATTCCTTGGGTTTCTCTCTCTCTCCCTTTCTTCTCTTCTTTCTCGAAAGCAGCTCAATCCACACAAAGGACACGTTACAGGACATGAGGCATGGAAAGCATCGATCGATCTCTGATAGTATGCCACTAATTAGGTTGCTGTTGCTAGCAATATGTCACCTGCATGCAGCCACTCTTTTATCTCAACAAGAAGAAGAAAAAAGGAACAAGAAATTAAAAACAAAGTAGGAAATTAAGGGAGTTGTGCTAACGGTGGTAGCTAGCTAAATCTAGAGCAAGTTGTCGCACGATTCGATTCTGACTTGATTGATCAGAGGCCGTGACGGTGGTGCCGGTGGTGGTGATGGCGGAGGACCAAGTGCAGCGGAGACGGCGCCGGGGGGAAGACGCCGGCGGTGGAGTTGAACGGCGATGGCACTGGTGGCATCGAGGGGCTCGGCGACAGGAGCGGCGAGGCGGCGGGGTGAGGCGGGCACTGGTAGCACTTGGCGAAGAGGCCGAAGGTGTTGACCTGCTGCACGAAGTTGGTGATGCTGGCCCAGCCGCCGAAGCCGAAGCCGACGACGAGCACCCACGCCACCACGAACGAGTTGATCACGTACGCCCCCGTCCACCCTCCGGCGAACCTCGGCGGCCTTTCCACCGCGTTCTGCAAACGCAACAACGTTCACACAATGATGCCACAAAGCTGCTAGCTGCTTGCTTTAATTTTCTTGTTTTCTAGACATGAGACATGGCATCATTGGTGTCCGGAGCGTCTGCACCATGCCAATTGCTCTCGGACAACACATGGTACAAACACGCCCTGTGCACCCACGTCCATCTTTCAGTCCAAAGGAAATCGCTGTCGATCCATCACTGCGGCTAGCTAGCTGCTGCTGCTGCGGTTTTGTCTTGCGTTCAGTGAGACATTGCGTGCAGCATGCAGCAGCTAGCAGAAATGTTTTGTTAATGGAAATCATGCTTGCCACGAGACAGACACCGACGCGCCAACATGCGTGGATGGATGCATATGACATGAGCCTCCATAACATCAACAGGTACGTCATGCACGGGTGGAGCCCTGGTGTGTGGACTGCGTGCAACACGAGCAGCAAGTAGCATGGCTCATGGACCCCCGGTGTCGCCAAGAAGCCATGCAATGTCATGCATCGACCAGATTGATGGATATATCGAGACGAGACAGTTCATGTGTATATTGTATATGTATATATATGCAAGTAACTAAGTAATTAATTAGCTGGTGCGTACGGTACGGTACCTCGCGGGAATGCGGCGACCTGAAGGTGACCATGTGCGCCATGGCGGGGATGATGTAGACGGTGAAGCTGACGAGGAGGGAGCCGACGGCGGAGTTGATGGGGCCGAAGAAGGGGAAGATGATGGCGAGGAACCAGATGGGGACGACGACGGGGAGCCTGGCGGCGGCGCGCTTGCAGAGGGAGCGGCAGTCGTGGAGGCCGACCAGCTTCTCCCAGACGAAGTAGAGCGGGGTGCAGGCGAAGCCGAAGGTGATGAACTGGTGGATGAGCATGAGCACCACGGCGGCGTCGCGCCACGGCGTGCGCGGCAGCAGCGCCAGCGCGTTGGAGTGCGTCAGGAGCTCGTCGCCGAACGCCCAGTACGCGGCGGACGCCGACGGCAGCGTCAGCGTGAGCACGTACAGCGTCGCCAGCAGGTAGATGGCCTTGAACTTCTGCGGCCGCCACATCGCGTGCATGATCTCCCTGTCGTCACCATCGATCAGTCATCACCATCAATCAGGTCGTACTTGGTACAGATGATTCAAACTGTACATGCATATCATGTTAATTATATATATAGTGCATGAGCATTATATATATTGGGCCATGTATCCTAGTAGTTAATTGGTGCATGCCAGCGATGAACAATCACTGACAAGCTGAATAGTGCACCCTGTCGGCGGGGCCCAGCCGCAGCTACGATATATATATGATACGCATAATGGCAGTGATTAATTAAGCAATAATAGGTATGGGTAGTGACCGTTGTACTAGTGATTAATTAATTAAGCAAATATATGGAGGGCTTAAGTAATAGTATATTACGTACACGGTGACGGCGTGGCCTCCGAAGGTGTAGAGGATGTTGGTGGCGCCGGTGAAGTAGAGGACGATGGTGGTGGGGCCGGAGTGCGTGACGCCCTGAAGCTGGCCGTGGGCGAGGGAGGCGACGGCGATGTACCATGCGGTGTAGGTGGTCATGAGCAGGCCCAGGAAGCTCCAGATGCGGTAGTTGTGGAACGACGGGATGAACACGCTGGTGGCGCAGCACGCGCCGAAGATGTACGTCCACGTCCGCTTGTCCAGGTGGTCGTTCACGTAGTAGATGTTGCTGCATTCCCAGTGCATTCAATTCCTTTCATTTTTATTTATGCATGCATGCCCCATGCACATCTCTCTATACTACTGCTACGTACCTGGCGCAGCCGATGAGCTGGATGACTGAGCCGAAGAGCAGGAAAGTGCAGTTGAAGGCGAGGCCCGCGTTCCTCCAGTGCCGCCCCAGCAGCCCGTCCAGCACCTCGAACCACTGCACACACATACATTCACATTAACTAACGACCTTAATTAACACCATGTACAACAGCATCCCGTCGTCATTCCCGTTCTTTTCACAAAGAGAACCTATTCTTTTTAACGTTTAATAGATCATTCTCTCCACCGTTCTCTTTCGAAAGGATTCTTTTTTCCATTCTCTTCAGAAAGAGATTATCTCTCCTTTCTCTGTATCATTTTTTTTTGAAAGAATGTTATCGGAGGTGATGAAAAAAAGATAATATAGAGAATGGAGAAGGAAATGAAATAAAGAAAACATGGTTGGAGATGGTCTAATTACTGTAGACAGAAGATGCATAAATTTAACCTGGATGACATGGTTCCTGAAGTCCATCTTCTCCCTCTCCTTGCGGGTGCGGTACTCGAGGTAGAGCATGCTGATGAGGTAGGCCGTCCAGCTGCCCATGAGCCCGTAGAAGAGCTGGAACACGATCCCGCTCGCCATCCCCAGCTGCGCGAACGAGTAGGGCAGCGTCAGCAGCACCTGCGCCACCTGCAACCACCAACCTGCTTCCATCACCATCCTCCATCCATGGTCCATGGATGCGAGGTGTTCGCACTGGCGCACGCACCTGGTTGGAGGCGCAGCTGAACCACGCGTCGTAGGCGGAGCCGCCGTGCCAGAGCAGCCCGGACAGCCGGGACTTCACCGTCCACGCCTCGCCCTCGCCCTCGCCCTCGCCGCCTTCCTCCTCCGCCGCGTACCGGCTCAGCCCGGCCGCCTCCGGCGCCTTCTCGTCGGCGAGGCCCCCGGTCCCTGACGCCATGCCCGTCATCTACCTAGCTAGCTCGCTACTTAACGTACGTGTATATATGCAGTGCTTGCTTCCCCAGGCTAATAGTTGTTGTTGTCGATCGATGTAGTGGTGTTAGGTTGGAGTGTGCAGG
Organism: Olyra latifolia; assembly: GCA_036346145.1. Classification (NCBI taxonomy): domain Eukaryota; kingdom Viridiplantae; phylum Streptophyta; class Magnoliopsida; order Poales; family Poaceae; genus Olyra; species Olyra latifolia. The sequence continues at coordinate 51,159,371 of CM070532.1, forward strand.
TGTTATATATATATATGCAAACAGCCCGGAGGTAGAGGGAGAGGGAGGCACCACTCCGGCAGCACAGCCATAAAAAAGAGCTACCCCTTTCTCTCTCTCTCTCTCTCTTGATGGCTCTTGCCTTCCAACAGCGGGTGAGAGAGAGAGACAGAGCAAAGAAAAGCGATTTTTTCCCTTGAAAATCTTGGGGGAAAGGAGCAGTGGACATTCATGTCAGGGGGTTATGATAAAAGTGTTGCCTAACAACTTTTCAAGAAATGCTGCAATTGCAACGTTAGAGGGAACAAAGGTGCAGTACGTGGTACAGCAAAACGTGGCCTCGTCCCCACTCCATCGCTCTTATGGCGTCATGTTCAGCTTGGAGAAGCAGAGCAACGATGGCAATCTCCAAGGAAAGGCCATTTCATTCCATTCAAGATTACCATCTTTAATTACACCCTTAAGCTGTTAACAGTCCGGTGCATGATACAGCTTATGTTGGCAACAAGCTAGTTTAATTTGGAAGGACCATATTATAGGCGTTTAAACATGGTTGCTTTTGTGCACCGTTAGATTACACTCCTCTCCCCTGTGTAAATGCCCCTACCCCCTCCCCAAAACCCTAATCAACTCTCTTCCCCTCCGCGTGGCCACCTATTAATTGCAACGCTGGAGCTCTTCCACCTGCCTCCTTCCTCCACCATCGTAGTTTCTTAATTCCTCCCGTATCGTGTCTATTCGCCCTATATATCTTCTTCCTCCTCTCTAGTGAGCTCTCGAGCCACCCGTACGTACCCTCCTTTCCTGTCTCTTGCAACAACCACTATATCTCTTTTGGTCTCTCACCGCCACCTAATTATGTCTTGTTCATCTTGTCACTGGCCTTTGCCATGCCACTCCAGGCTTCCACTAAGCCAGGAGGGCACTATAAACCCTAGCTCTAATATATTGGCCATTGCCGTCGCTGGAGTACGCCGATCCAAGAGGGACAGAAATCGATTACGATTTTGTTACCTTCAGTCGCATATTATAGTAAAATCCACTTTATTTCACTTAAGGAACTTGTCAAAGCAACAAACGAAATCCGTGAAACTATTTTCTAGGATATGTATATTGATCATTTGGCAGAAGTATACATACTTTAACATATATGATACAGTCTAGAGATGAAAGTTTGGGTACAAATACATCCACCGTTCATTATGAGACAGATGGATGGGATGATACCAGAGCAAAGTTTTCTTTGAGAGCCAAGGCAGAGGGGACAGTTCCTCGATGCATGGTAGTCGGTCAAAGTTTGAAAGGTGCGCACATATGACTGTATGCATGCATGGATATATTTATACCATGCACAACGACCTAGCTAGCTATATGTATCTAGAGCCGAATAATTAGGGAGTGCTAGCTAGCTGAAAGCACATAGTTAAGGTAATCTACCTATTGTTTACTCGCAAACGGCATTTCGTGTGTGGGCAGCAGGGAATAGTAATTAATTGGTAGCTAGTTTAGTGCATCGAATAATGCTCCAAATTTAATTAGCGTATGCGTGCGTGCACCGGCAAGGCGGCCTCGTAGACCCCCGATTAGCGTTTTGGTTACAGCGAATGTTGTTGCTCATTAGATTAATTATTAGGTCGACTCGCATCTGCTGCCTTTTTTTGTTTGTCTCTCTGCCCTAGCTCTTGGCCTTTAATTTAATTTGATCTCCCTCTCCTGCGTACGTCCGGGAATTGATTATGTTAGCGGATGATCAGTTTACACAAAAGGCTGCTGATATCACGTGGAAACCAACGGCGGCAGACGACATATATAAATTTATATACACACACGTCTTTTCTTTTACGTTCCAATTGTTAATTCATTGTAGCCTGGCTAGGGAATTAAGGAGTATACATTCCATTCTCAAAATATAATTAATCCTCATGATCTGATTTTCTATTATTTATAACAAATATAGCGTGCTTACAGTCATCGTCATGGAAAATTTAGGACTATTAATTTTCTTATGCCCTCAAAATTCTTTTAGTTCTAGCTAGGACCTGTTAGGCCATGTACAATTAGAGACAATATTTGTCTGTAATGAGCTCCATATCATCCGTGGACAACATGCACTAAAGGCAAGCTATACAATATTAGATTAATTGTATCTTTGCATGTCTTTGTAGACCACTTTATTTATGTAAAATTTTCTGCTTATGCTATAGCCGACTGCAAAATGAGGGAGAACTCAGTTATCTACGCTCCCACTCTCTCTTACACATCGTCATGCATGTATCGATCATATATGACATAATATTATTTATACACAGCTGACATGGACTATTGTACGCGGCCCTAACTAATATCTTTTCTATCCTAGCTGTATACAAGTACTGACTTCAGGCTGTCATAGTTGACCCAATTGCACTCAAGGCTAAGGTGCGCATGCATGCAAACTTTTGAGAGAGCTTTCTAAACATGATCGAGCAAAAGCGAGTTGGAAGTGCATGCCAACACGTCTTTTTCAAGTGAACCTGATCTATCCATATTGTTTGTGAAGTGGATTTGTCAACCCATGCATCTCAAAGCAAATAAAAGATGTTTTCTTCATGGAAAGCAAACAAGAGAGAAGCCGCTCTTTCTTCAAGTGTCACGAGCTAGCATATCTTAGTGTGTAATATGCCACCTAAGCATTCAAAGAATTGATCATCTTTTGATTCAATTGAACCTTCAGGTCTTCCTTCTAGTAAGACCCGCACGTGTTATATATCTACCTATCAGCTTACCTTCTTATTTTCTTAATCTCCATTCTTAAAATACAAATGTGTTGTTTTTTCTTCATATTTTTATCTTAAAGGTGAGTCTCAAAGCTCTAAAAAAACAATCAAACGAAATTAAGGAAAGCTCTTAAACTTTAGAAAATAAACAAATAAATAGATAAGACATAATTAAGTTAATAAGCCGTAAAAAACACCTAAACATATATAGCTTAATTCTCTCTTAATAAGTGGGGTGCTACGGTCTATCAATGATGAAATAAACTCATATTTGGAGTTCGGTTCCGGAATTAATTTGTTTCGTAGGAATGGACTACTCCGCTGTAATGAATCGATTCTATGCCTTCTTTTCTTCCTTTGAACATCTTAAATGCAATATTGTGGATGGTTCAAAGCCATGTATTATGGTATGGACAATGATTATCATCTATTCCACGTTATCTATAGATCACAACAGTAAGGATAGCTCATACAATATTGGTTTATTCTTTTTCACATCCTTAAGAATGACTTACGAAAGTTCACTTTTAGCTTGATCATATCGTACGTCGTAAGATATATAGATGGATGATATCATATAATTGTACATGCTCCCAGAAGACAGGTCGTTGGCCCTGCATTTACATCTCCATGCATCTCTTATTTTCCCTTGAACAGTTTTGCCGACTTGAAGCGGCTTAGCTAGCTGCTAAACTAAAGGAGACAGAATTCGTACCGCCCAATTATGAAAATCGTCCTAGCACAAGCATGCTCCATCTGCAACTAGCAAGCCTGCTTGGATGGAGAGGTAGGGATGTGCATGAGAGTGTGGTTATATTTTGTCGTATATATGTGGTACGTGCTTTTATCTATACATTAATATATATATATATAGAGTGAAGCTAAAGGACAACACCCACTTTTATATTGCGCCACGTGAACACCTAGGTGTTCTTTAACTAAATCTTTAACTAAAGAACACCCACGTTTATAGGCTGCCACGTGTCCATCCTAGCCTCCCTCCACTACTTTTTCGTGCACAGGTTCCGGCAGACGCGATTATAGTAAAGATGCGTATTAGATATAGTAAACTTTCTAAAAAATTATAGTAAATACGAAATAAATCTGAATCAGCTTCTCCCCAAGTCTATCCACTTGCCACGTGGTGGAGGATGACGTGAGCATTTTCACTAAATTTCGTTTGATATTTCCGCAATAACTTTTGACTAAAAAATCCGATTTACAAATCGTTTTCATATTTGTGTTCGTTACATTTTTTCGAACAAAACTAGATCGGTCTTGCCAAATATATTTTTATAGTAAAGTGATTTACTATACTTTATAACAACATTTACTAGAGTCCGAACATTGTAAAATTGCAATATTAGTTGCGTTCCAAATTCTAGTAAGCTTCTTATTAAGATATAGTATACGCTATAGTAAATTTGTCCTGAGAAAATAGTAAACCACTTTACTATTAGAATATACATACATGATCGGTCTAGTTTTATTGGGAAAAAATGTGAAGAATATATATGTGAAAACGATGCATCAATCGGAGCTCCTAATCAGCAGCAAATTGGAAAAAAAAAAAGAAAAATAATCACATCATTAATGCACCTGTGCCATTTCATTTTTTCATATTTGTGTTCGTTACAGTTTTTCAACAAAATAGATTGGTCTTGCCATATATTTTTTACAGTAAAGCAGTTTACTATACTTTATAGAAAATTTTACTAGGATCCGAACATGATTAAAATGTAACATTAGATGTGTTTTCAGATTATAGCAAAGCTCCTCGTAAGGTATAGTAAACCACTTTACTAAAAAAATATATATGCATGATCGGTCTAGTTTTGTTGAAAAAAATGTTAAAAACATGTATGTGAAAACAGTTTGTTAATCGGAGCTCTCAGTCAGCGGCAAAAGTGAAAAAAAGAAAAATACTTGCATCATTAATGCACCTGTGCATGCCATAAATTAGTTTTGCCCAGTTTTTGTTCGTTAATATTTTACTATTTTTTGTGTGTAACTTTATTACAACGGATATACATATTTACTGTATCAGCCCTGCTTGAGGTTGCACGCATGGGTGGGGGTGGGTGGGGGACACGTGGCACATTATAAATGTGGGTGTCCTTTAACTAAAGAACACCTAGGTGTCCTTTAGCTTCACTCTATATATATGAGGATGGCTAGTGTACTCTCTAGAATACGGATTCCTCCGTACTCTCGAAGGGTTTACGAAATTCGACATATTTAACGACCGATCCGAACCGTTGATCTTGTTCATCTCATTGAAATGTAGCTACCGACCAAGTTTTGTATTTTTTTAATTTGTTTACTATTTGTTTCGTATTTTCTAAAATCATTTTTTTTGACGCTCCACGACTAATTAGAAGGCTGATTTTTAAAATACGAAACAAATAGTAAACAAATTCAAAAAAATACGAAACTAGGTCGGTAGCTACATTTCAATGAGATGAACAAGATTAACGGTTTGGATCGGTCGTTAAAAATCTTAAATTTTGTAAACCCGTTGAGAATACGGAGGAATCCGTACTCTGGAGAGTACACTAGCCATCTCTCTCTCTCTCTCTCTCTATATATATATATATATATATATATATATATATATATATATATATATATATATATATATATATATATATATATATATATATATATATATATATATATATATATATATATATATATATATATATATATATATATATATATATATATATATATCTCCATCCCATCTTGACATAGTGTCATGTTCGATCAAAGTCCTCTACTAGCACATAAATGTTCATCAATACCGATTCTAAAACGGTAAAAGTGGCTCTTTTTCAACCGGCACAATACAACAGACACACTGATATGTCCAGTTATCTATGCCGGTTATGAACCGACACAGATGACCCATTCTCTATGTCGGTTTATGACTAGAACCGACATAGATATATTTTAAAATATTTTTAAAATTAGCTAGCTATGCCTACACTACATACCCTAACTACATCTACATCCACCGGACATCTACATCGCTGTCCTCAGGGCCGAACGAGCTGTCGAACTCACCATAGACCCCAAGCAGGATAGGGCTGTCTTGGGGGGCGGGGTGGGATCAAGGGAGGTGTCCCATCGTCAAACCCTCGGGCCCATCCGATCGTCTCGTTCTCCTTCTCGGGCACCTCGTTGGCAATGCCGCACATCGAAGGCTCCAAATATGGATCCAACAATGTGGCCCACTGCCGCTTGGGCATCGGCTCTTCATCATGGGGCTCCTCGCCGACGGGCTCCTCCTCACGGGGCTCTCCTCTTTGCGGGGCACCGGATCACGACTAGACCATGGTGAGGCTAGCAGTGTGTGGTGAGGCGGGTGGAGAGGGCATCGGCTGCGGTGGCGAGGCGGGTGCAGAGGGCAGCGACGTTGAGGCGGCTAGAGAGGGCTGCAGCGGAGAGAGGTGGGTGGAGAAGGCCTCGATGACAAGGGAAAAGAAGGAAATTGGACCATGGTGGAGATCAAGGAGTAGGAAGAGACGAAGATTGATCGATCGGAAAGGGGAGAGATGATCGATCAAATAGATTATATAGATATATACGGAGAAAAATTTGCCCCCGAAATGCCTCAGGAGACGAAACGTTATGTGTGTCAGTTGTAATTACCAACCAGCAGATATGACTACTAAACGAAGCGCCTCTTCAATTGACATGTGGCAAAAGTTTTATATGTGCCGATTATAATTTCTAACCACCACATATATATAGATTATATGTTTCGGGTCATTATAGGAACCGGAAAAATATATGTGCCAGTTGGTAATCAAAACCGGCACTTATAATCTGTAATCTATGCCGGTTGGTAATTAGCACTGTTAGGGAACCGGTATTACAACCGGTTCCAAACCCCCTTCACAACCGGTTTTGGAACCGGTTGTAAGCCACCGGGAGTAATACTCCCGGGTATCACAACCGGGTCCACGAACCGGTAGTGGTGTTAGCAAAAGTTAGAAATATATTGGAAGAAGTGGGATTCGAACCCAGGACCTCACACCCCTCCTAGTGACTCACGCCTCACCCTTCTAGCCAATCCACTCACGCGTGCTCTCTGAATAGAGTAGGACAAGCATTCCTTTTAGCATTTCGAAAATAGAATTTCTACAACCGGTTGGGGACATGAACCGGTTGTAGAACCCAATTTCTACAACCGGTTCGTGTCTCCAACCGGTTGTAAAAGTCCACAACCGGTTGGAGACATTAACCGGTTGTAAAAATTGGGCTCTATAACCGGTTCGTGTCCCAAACCGGTTGTAGAAGCCCTCTGCTGGCTTCTGGCCTAACGAACCGGTACTGGTGCACCACCACAGCGGGTTCGAAATGAACCGGTTGTGATGGGGTTTTTGAGACCGATTGTGATACTCATTTCTCTAGTAGTGATTTTGCTGCGTGTCCATTGAAGAACCAGTACTAGGAGTAATCTTATTTATGTCGATTCTAACTGAATTGGTACAGATGTACACGTATATACGACATGTTTTGATGTAGTGCTCAAAGATGAAACTATAGATTAACATTAATTGCTAATTAAATGCTAGTGCTGTGCAGCTCGATCGGTCAACCGTGTGGCATATGGGTTTGCATAATACGCATACACATACAATGGCATCTCTGAGTTGGTAATTTACAACCCGACCCAAACTTGTAAAGCGCAACCAACAGTTGATGCGCGTGCATGTATGTCTCTCCATTGGAGAGTGATCAGCTGGATCGGAGGCATACCCATGGCTAGCTACTGGAGTACGGAGTAATAAGCATGGAAAGACGAAGAGCGAATATGTTTAAGCAGGAAGGGGCATGGAGAGCAGGGAACCGCATCATTGCGTTTTGAGAATCGCAACGCATGTTCAAGTCACCCTATCATCCATACATACGACAACGCGAGACAGGGGAGACGCAGCCATGCAGATGCACTTCACTTTCCACCCATGGCTCTCATTAAGCTCTGCGATGTCCCTGCCAGCGGGGCCCACGTGGAAGTGTGAGGGGGTGAGAATTACTTGGGAACTGTGTCCCGGAGGCCTGGGGGACATTCCCTCTCTAGTGTCTCGCCTTTAGCTACTCTCTTTCGAGCCTTTCCATGCAAATGTTGAAGGTGATACATCATCAGTTTAATTTGTGGCTACTCCATTTAGGTTCTGCACAATATTTGGCCGCCCATATGGCAGAAATTGCAAATAGCTAGTTCAGGCAAAAGGAACTTAGTTAATAGCTATTTCATACATCCTCTAGCCAAAAAAAAAAAAATCGTTTTAGACATCCATACGATATCCAGATTGATCTTACACTACTAGAAAATCAGCTTTACAAACAATATATCACAGGCGGTTCGATACACACCGCTTCTAATAGTTGCAGCACAAACGGTTCAATAGCTCAAGCCAGTATGCCTCCTCTAGAAGTGGTTCATAATATGAACCCCTTCTAAAACCCAAACAACAGATGTCACGAACCCCTTCTAAAACCCAAGCACCTGTAGCAGCGGTTGGGGACACGAACCCCTTATAAAGCCCAAGTAACAGAAGGGGTTCTTATTACAAATCGCTTCTAGAGGGGGCTTTAGAAGGGGTTCGTATTACAAATCGCTGCTAGAGGCCTGTTTTTCGAATTGTTAAAAGGAAAGCTTGCCTTATCTCATTAGAGAGCACGTGTGGGTGGGTTGGCTAGCTGGGTGAGACGTGGGTCACGAGGAGGGGTGAGGTCCTAGGTTCGAATCCTGCATACCCCAATATTTTTTTACCTTTGTAGACACCACTAGAATACGAACCGCTTCTGATGCTCTCGCAAGCATCAGTCGCGGTTGCTTAGAAAGGCTTTACGAACCGATTGTAAAGTTCAAATCTATAGTGGTGTTATAACTTTGACCACTAGCACCATTTACTTGGAAACACACTAAAATTATAATATTATGAAAGTTTTTCAAGACGAATGTACACATATAATTTTCATTCACTAAATCTAAATATTTTTTAAAAATAATCACAGCTAAAGTTTCAAAAGATGTACTTGCACGTGATTAAACAATACATAAAATTATTTCTGGAGGGAGCATGCTTCTATTATTTCTAAACAAGTTGGAATGAACAATTCTAGGATACATGTTTCTGGCCTCATCATCCGGCCTCTTGACAACGATTTGATTGTACATAATCTTTAAGGCTAATGGTTTGTTGTCTAGTATGCCTATCCTATATATTGTTTCGTATGGAAAGGCATCATTATTTTTCGCGTTAGGATTGTTGCTAATAATTCACCTTGAAATACCACACGGCTACTGTGTTCGCGGTTATTTATAGGGATAAAATCTTGTGCGTCGTTACGCTTAAGACCAATCCTATCCATGCCATTACTTAATGGCTTCCCCATTTGTACCATCGTAATTGCTCGATTATTGCCACGTGTTTCATTGGTTATCTTTTTTTTTGTTTAAAGCATATAAACATTTCAAGACACCTTAAAAATCACCGAGTTATCAAGTATACAATAATTTGAATGTACATATTTGTTTGATATTTTTAAATTGTGAAAGACATTTTTAAAGTATAAATTTAATTTAAAAACTTTCATAAAAATACCAAAAATATATATATTGAAGGTATTGCATATGTGATAACACTATAATTTTTTGAGGATTTTTTCACAAGTTTATATAGCTTAAACAAAAGAATGTATTTTTTTACAATGGCACATAGGGAAATAATCGAGCAAATGTGATGAAAAGTAGAGGAGAGATCACTAAGCAATGGCACATAAGGGAGAATCGAACTCTGGAGTGGCATATAAATATTTTATTCTTTATTTATAGCACTCTTTGGTACAAATTTGCAAATTCGACTTTATATTTTTGTCTATCTATTGCTAATGCAACGTGACAATATTGTTGTAAACTTGAAGTCTCAATTTATATCACGAGTGACGTCTTCTGTTTTTGCTCTGGCAATTTTGTCAAACGTACTGTTTGCCCTGTCAATTAATATATTCCGCGTAAACAAGCAAATATCGTGTTTTGACACGTACAATCAATTGAAGAGAGATTTAGTGAGGGTACGGTTGGCCATGCTCATTAGATCATGGTTAGCTCATCAACGTCACAACTTCCAGCTTCAAAGATTTCTCTTAAGATGGAAGAACATAACCAAACTCAGCAGCAAACACATATTACATTGAGACGGGTGCATGTGAAAGTTGATCTTAGAAATTTTTGATAAAGTTGGGTACGAGAGGACTTCAAGTTTTGAGTCCTGTCTTTCTATAACTCCCTCCAACTATCATACCATTTCCATCAATACTTCTTTTTGTGAGATCCATCAACACTTGAACTGATACCCATGACTAACTCTACCAATTAATAGACGGTGGCACCATGGCCTCTTTGTTACATGCCACCGCTATCCACTATACTTCATCGTTGTCCAAAGGTACGAAAATTAGATCAATTAATTCATCGTCTTCCTGCGAAATTCACATAATAATGGGAGAGTACCATTCATGCCGGCGTGTGGTCAACCAAATTCCCACATCCCTGTTCACTCTTCACTGTGAAAGGCATAATTTGGAGGGTAGCTATAACTTAACCACGAGAGCAGCAGCTGGCTGTGCATGCCATCAAAACACAGGCCCCAGTGGTTGGAAAACCTGCGTCTTGTTGGAGAGGCAGGCATTCCCTATTAAGCGTTAGGTACGTAGGGCCTAATTACATAAGCGAAGACAAGTCATGTTAATTAAGGTGATGCGGCAGTACGTACGGGCCGACGACTCGACAGAATCGCCAATCATGTTCCTGCCGCTTCCAATTAACAAACTATTGCTCCAACACACACACAGTCCATCATGTCAGCAGTGTCCACACGGTTCTTGACACCTGAGCTAATGGACTCCTGCAGGCTTGCTTATGCTGCCGTACAGGGTTTTAGCTCCTGACAAAGTACCAAGTTTTAATTTAACATCTATTCAAATTAACCACCCTTTGCTCGTCTCATTCCAGCCATCCATTCCTCTATCTCAATTTTATGCTTAAATTGACTTCGATTTTTTTCATACTTCAATGCTAGTATTTATACTACAATAATAGTATAATTTTGTACGAAAAATCCTCAAAACGAATGGTTAGGTTTCAATTACACTACCTCCCTATTATATTTGGTGTCGTGTGTATCGCAAAGAGCTCTATTTCAAACCATGTAAAGAAGAAAACACAAACTATGATCAGTACTAAATAGTACGCACTTGCTCGGCATTAGCATATAGGAAAACGACATGTTTTGGATGGCTCCAAGTATTTTCGTCGGCCAAGAAGAACCCGATGAAAATAAATACACATTTTCATTCGACCGGAACAACGGGTATTTTTTTTCGACATACACACAAAGCTGATGAAATTGCGCATTTCACATTTGAATTTTTTTTTGCTTTTTTTGATCGGCCATGTGTCAAGCCGACAAATACTTTTTTAATCGATTATTTTTAAATTTTAATATAATTTTTAATTTTATTTTCGTCAACTAGGCCGACACAGCCGGGCCGTTGCCACGTGGGTCAGTATTTTCGTCGGCCCGATTGACGAAAAATAGCGGTGTCACTGGCCTGTAGCCACATGGACCCTATTTTTGTCATCCTAGTCGACAAAAATACAACATGACCCTATTAACGTCGGCCAAGCCAAGGAAAATAGGGAAAACTTGGAACCCAACAACTTAGTGTCCCTCGTTACCACTCGCACTCAGCCAAAAAACCCTAACTAGCACGCGCACACACTGCCGCCTCGCCCTCACCCGCATAGCTGCCACACCAGTTGAGTCACCATATCGTTCGCCTGCACCGTTGGCCGGTCACCTGCGACACCGTCACACCTGCCGAGTCGTGCCCCCGTGTCTCCATCCTGCCACCACATCATTCCGCCGAGCCGCCAACTTCCCACCAAACCGCCACCATCCCTTTCTCTCTGTTCCACCATGGCCGCCCACTACCTCGCCATTGTTATTGTCCCACCTCCTTGAAAGTGAGCATTCCGACCACTATTTATCGATAATTGCTACTCCCTCCGTTTATTTTCATAGGACGTATGTTGATCCCTCCGTTTATTTTTATAAAATATATTTTGATTTGAGAAAGTTTTTGAAAGTATATTTTGACTTTTAAATTTCTCTTATTATACATTGTTAATTTGTAAAAAAAATATTGTATCAAAAGCAATTTTAAAAAAATCTATTGATATATTTTTAACAAAAAGATGCATATAATTTGACTAATTGTTGGTCAAAGTTTACGAAGTTTGACTTTTTGAAATCAAAATATGCCTTATAAAAATTAACAAAGGAATATCTACTAATTAAATAGATAATTAATTGATATGTTGTAATGAAAATGCTAGGAAATTAGGATAACTGATAGATATATTTGGTTATTTAGTGAATTGCCATCTAATAATTAAATAGACAATTAATTAATAGATATATTTTAGGGTGTTGTGAAACTAGACTAGCAAATTTGTATGATTAACACATTAGGTTAATTAGTGATTTTGTTATCACAATTAAGATAATTAACAAGTTAGGTTAATTGTCAATTATGTTAATATTGAATACAAAAATTAGGGAATTTTATGAAATAGCAAATAGTGAAATTAGCGTACAACAGCTAGTTTAATCCGGAAACCATGACATAAATATATCTTAATCCTTCATTTGTGGAATTAATTAAGAACATGCAAATATCTTGATTTATATTGATACAATTTTTATGTACTATTTAAGATAATTTGATGAACGCTTTATTTGTAAATATTATTTGTAATATTTACATGTTTAATATTGTTGAGTAATGTTAAATATCAATTGTAATTGTTATTTTGTTGTATTTACATTAGAAACTTCGATCATTTCGCTAAATGATTAAATTTGATACATGCCAATCAAAAAGGTGATGTTTCAAAATTTTACACTTTGCGATATTGACATGTGGATCTTTGGTTCATATGTTGTTGTCACATCCATTGGCATATCTCCAAACAACAACTCTTTGGGACTAGTCTCTTCAGCTTAATTATGTTATCTTTTTATCTTCTTATTTGCTTATAAGTTAAACTTCAAAATCTTCCCGAGGTAGATTGAAAAGTCTAATCCCTTTCGTTTGACTTGGTTATGAAAGGTCTTAGACATGGTTTTGAAATAAAAAAAAGAGACTTCAAAAGCCAAAGCGTTTAGAGTTTTGATTCTAGATAAGTAGATAAGATAAGTAAATAAGCTGAAGACAACAACCCTTTGAGTGGCACATATCAAAATTAATCATGTCACACCACATTTAACCTGACCTATACGTCACCTGTTTGGGAGCGACACAGCTCACAATAGATTGTTTGCTATGTCGATTCAAAATTGTCCATACTTTTGGACAGCTTGGGAATGGATGACTAAGCACAATTTTTATGACATGTTGTAGAATCGTTGTTCCCCTAGACGGCTCTAGGTGGTGGCTAATTGCCCTACTTTTGGCCTAGGCGGTTAGCACGCCTAGGCAGTCCTAGGCGGCAGTTAGGAACGTTTCCGTGAAGTCATCGGCGATCTCGGCTTTGGTGTTGTCAGTGGCGACGTCTATACGCAAATTGAGACACAAATAAATAATAGAAAAATAAAAAAGCACGAGAAAAATACAGGAGGTAGATTAGAATAAAATAATAATTATAAAATTTATTTTGAGGGATTTGGATCTACAGATCTCAAGATATGAAACAGTGAAGAGATTTTATATGTGGAAAATAGAAAAAGGACACTATTCCTCTTGGGCTTATTGTGCAGCCCAACCGAAGATTAGAAGGGGCACAGAAGCGGCGGTGGCGCGAGACGACAGTAGTAGTAGCAGCCCGCAGCGGCGGCGACAGATGCGGCGGCAGTGGCGGTCGGGCAGACGGCGGTGACGTGGCTCTGCTTCGGGAGGTGGCGAGGCATAGAGGACAGGGTGGCTTGGAGTCAGGTGCTGAGGCGGCGTAAGGGAGACGGGGCGGCAGCGACAACCTTTGCTGGGCCGCTATGTCTCCTTCCGATCTGTGGCGAGGCTCTGAGGTAATTCGCCTAGGCTCCAAGCTCATGCTCGGGGATTTTGTGCGATTAATTCAAGGGGAATTTGGAGGGTTTATATATGGGAGTCCGACCAAATTTGAAGGGATCCGAGATAGTAATTTGGGGGACAAGGATGAAATCGGTTCGGATTGCAACTAATTTGAGATGAACTCGAATTGTGGATTAGGGATAGATTATAATTGGTTAGAGATAGCAACAAAGGGATAAAGACAAGAGATTGAGATATGGAAGAGGAAGGCACGACTAGGAAAGATGGCTCCGCCACAAGGGTAGAAGAAAAAGAATTTTTAAGAAAAAACTTAGAAGTTCTCCGGCAATTTTAACCAAAAGTAAAAATTTTGGTTTGAATTTTTGAAATTTGAAATCCAGAATTTTGAGGATGTCACAAAAAGAAACCTTCTTTTAATGGGAATATTACCTGTAAGTCGACTGTCTTTTTTTTGGGGTAAATTATCCACCTTAAACATGTTCCAATTAGTCCAAAATATTTTGTGCAATTTCTGTGAGTTATGGGATTTTTTAAGAAAAATTCCTTTATTTTTGTCAGCCACGCTAATCGACGAAAATAGACCGACATAGCTACAGGACTGCTACGTGGCAGCTCTATTTTCGTCGGCAAACATGGCCAACGAAAATAGGGGTGACACTTGGTAGTCAGCAACGGCAGGCTAACAAAAATACAGGTGCCACGTCAACACTCCAGCCCGTGAGTGGATTTTGACAAGTATTTTCATCAGCCAAAATACGTGTATGGATGTTTGTCTGCCGGTATATTGACGAAAATAGTTTTTTTTTGCATAAGGGGTTGAAACCCATTTCCATTACGAATAACAGAAAAACAACCAAACAGAGTTCAACCTAGGTACCATCACAACCTCCAGATTACATCCCAAAAGCATTATAAGTCAGAAAGAGCCAACAAAATACTTTCCATACTAAATCAAAATAGGCCCAGACTCTTACAATGCAAAATAGGATAGCATACAACAGCTCGTCTCCCCAGCCTAAGCAAAATAACGCACCAACTATTAACTGATTCCAACTAATCTTAACCATCCCCCGAATCATCTTTGTGAAGGAGAAGCAACCTTCTACCTCCATCTTTTTCCAAATTATTCATCACATCCAACACTTTTTTTACCCCAGTTTTCAACCGCTGCTTGTCAGCTTCATTGCAAAGACCTGTCCAAAACAAGATAAATGCACACGCCATTTGTAGAGCATTAAAAGAAGACCAAACTTTAAATCCCTCAAAGCAAGCTTTATTTCTAATCTTCCAAATCGCCCAACACAAAGCTAAAATACAGGTACCGCTCAACTTATTATCCAATCTTAACACATCACCAAACCAGCAAAAAGCACTGTGAAAAGAACTAGGTTTAAAGCTAGAATTGAAACAAACTGCAATAACATTCCAAACCGACCTACTAATAGTGCAATCAAAAAATAAGTGATCACAAGTCTCCACTTGATTACAAAAAACACAAGTATTACCCATCCAATTTTTTTCCTAAGATTATTTTTAGTCAATATAGCATCCTACTTCATTAACCAGCCAAAAATCTTCACCTTTAGAGGAGCATAACATTTCCAGATTTTACTACTCAACTCATCTCTCGGAACATCATTAAGAGACACAGACTTGAACATAGCAGCCACCAAAAACCCCTTATTACTATTATCATTCCAACATCCAGTATCCACCCCCTCTACAAAATTAAAATGCTGACAATGAATAACAATATTGTTCCACAACACCTGATCTTCCGGACTCAAAGTTCTAAAGAAAGGAATATTCCAATCCAGATTCCTAGCTTTCAGGACTGAACAAGTCTTGTCCGTACAAATAGCATAAGCACCAGGGCATTTAAGAAGCAAAGGAATATCAAATAGCCAAACATCCCCTAGAATTCTGTAAGCCCCCCGTCTCTTACCAACATCTTTCTTTTTTTAAAATAAAACTCCTTTACAGATAGAATATTTTTCTAAATAACAGAATCCATACCAGAATTATTAACCTGATACAAAGGTCTATCCCTAACATACTTTTGCCTGACTAAATCTTGCCACATACCATCTTGTAAATCTAATTTCCACCACCATTTAGTAAAAAGACTGATATTGACATCTCTTAAATCCCTAACCCCCCAAACCCCCCTTATTCTTCTGCGAACAGATTTTTTCCCATCTTACCAAATGGTATTTCTTTTTCTTTTCATTTCCTTGCCAAAGGAAAGATCTACTGATCCGATCTATTTTATCCACAATCATTTTTGGTAATCGAAAAAGGGACATGAAGTACAAAGGCATGCTAGAAAGACAAACATTCAAAAGAATCAATCTGCCTCCTGAAGAAAGAGAAGAGCTCTTCCACATTGCCAACTTATTCTCAATTTTAGAAATAAAAAACTGCCAATCTCTGCACAATACTTTTTTTACAGCTAATTGTCATTCCTAAATATTTAATAGGGAACTTACCCACAGAACAGGTGAAGATATCAGAGTAAATCTTATCTAGCTCATTATCTCCATTAATAGTAATCACCTCACTCTTCAAAAAATTAATTTTCAAACCACACAAATTCTCATAAACTGATAAAAGAAATTTTATATTTCTTGCTCCCTCCACATCATTTTGCAGGCAAATAATAGTATCATTAGCATATTGTAGGTTTACCACCCCTTGATGAAAATAATTCCTACCAAGACCACAAATATAACTTGCCTTCTGAGCATTATAAATCATTTTACTAAGACAATCAGCTACAATATTAAAAAGAAAAGGAGAAATAGGATCACCCTGTCTTACTCCCAATTTACTTTTAAAATAGCCCCCCACTTTACCATTGACGGAAACACAAAGGGTACCTCCACATACAGTTTGTTGAACCCAATTGCAGAAAATCAGATCAAAACCTCTTAATCTAATGCAATCGAAAAGGAACTTCCAACAAATTTTATCATATGCCTTCTTGAAATCCAACTTAACTACTATACCTACTTCTTTCTTCGACTTTGTCTCATGTAAAATCTCAAGTAACAGAATAATCCCATCCATAGTATTTCTACCACTACTGGAATCAGTCCAAATCTCGAGGGCCGAGATATCTCTCGTGGGCCACAAAACAGCCCTTGATACTAGTTCCATAATCTCGAGGGCTCGAAAAATGCACTCGATAAAAATCACATTTCTCGAGGGTTAATAAATAACCCTCGAGAAAGCCCGCACCAGCAGCCGGCGTTATACTTTCTCGAGGGCCTGCCGTGAGCCCTCGAGAAAGTGGCGGTCTATGGGCCCACCTGCAGCCTATCAACATATTTCTCGAGGGCCAGTAAAGCCCTCGAGAAGTTTTTTCTCCCGCCCGTTTAGATTTTTGCGCGCTAGTTTCTCGAGGGCCGTTGTGAGCCCTCAAGAATGTGACTTGCAGGCCCACCAGTCAGTGAGCTATTTCTGGTTCTCGAGGGCTTTGTCTGGCCCTCGAGAACTTCCTAGGGTAAACAAGCCCCGGTGACCGCGCACAAGTCCACCCGAGCCAACGCAACTCGTCTCCCGGCCGCCGCCCCGTCTCCCGGCCGCCGCCGCCCCGTCTCTCGCTTCGCCGTCTCTCTCGCCGTCTCTCGCACGCCCGCCGCCGCCGCCGTCTCTCGCTCGCCGTCTCTCACGCCCGCCGCCCTTCTCCCCCCGCCCGCCGCCCGTCTCCCCCCCGCCGCCGCCGCCGCCCGTCTCCCGTCCCGCGCGCCGCCCGTCTCTCGCCCGCCGCCTTGCTTCTCACCGCCGCCGTCTCCGCCGCCCCGCCGTCCGCTAACGCCACCGCACCGCCGCGCCGCCCGCGCCTCCCGTCTCCCCGCCGCTGCCGCGCCTACCGTGCCGCTGCGCCGCTGCCGACGCCGCCGCGCGCCGCGTGCTGGCTTGTCTCGCCTGTTTCGCCCGTCTCCCGCCGCCCGCCGCCGCCTTGTTTCGCCTCTCGCCGCCTGCCGCGCCTCTGCCGCCCGCGTCTCCCCGCCGCCTCGCCGGCCTTGCTCGCCGTCGCCATTGTCCGGGAGGAGGGACGTCCGCCATTGTTCGAAGGAGGAGGAGACGCCTGTTGTTGCCGCTACTCATGGGAAGGGAAGGTAACATCTTGTGAGCTCTTTTAAATTTGATTGCATACTCTCGAGGCCAAAAAAACTGTCGAGATTAGGTTAGTGTTACTTTACTAATTAGGCTACCTAATGACAAACAGTGACGGGTAATGACATGTGATTTGCACCTACTGATATGTGATTTACACCTAGTAACATAGAAATTTGTTTACACCAAACCTAATGACAAAAAAAAATTTGTAGTTTATAATCTACCTAATTTTTTTGGTCTATAATTAATACTTTAATAGTTTAGTATAATGTTACCTAATACTTCATTAATTTAGGATTTGTTTACACCTAACCTAATGACAAAAAAATTTGTAGTTTATAATGTACCTAATTTTTTGGTCCATAATTAATACTTTAATAGTTTAGTATAATGTTACCTAATACTTCATTAATTTAGGATTTGTTTACACCTAACCTAATGACAAAAAATTTTTGTAGTTTATAATGTACCTAATTTTTTGGTCTATAATTAATACTTTAATAGTTTAGTATAATCTTACCTAATACTTTATTAATTTAAGAATTACGTATAATGTAGTAAGTAGTATGTTATGAGTATAAATGTTAATATTCTTTATTAATTTAGGAATTTACTTTACTTTTGTTTTAATTGAGTAAAATCGATGCAAAGTAATATTCTTTTTAATTAATTGTTCGGTAAATATGTCGATGGACCGAGTAACCTAGCCATCGTCACCCGTTAAGAACGACACAACACGTAAGGTGACCGGACGGTGATTAAATCGGTTCCATTACGAGTTGTGAAACATGTTCTCGAATTGTCGATGGGCGACCCGTGAATCAGGCGTCGATGGGCGACCTTGAATGACCTTGGGGACTATTCGTTGTGTCACCGTGAATTCGGACGAGGTTTCAAGAACATGACCCTATGGTTCTCCGGTGCATAAAATAAGAGTTGGGGTGGTAAAATGACACTCCAACCATAGTTACACACGGGAACC
Organism: Olyra latifolia; assembly: GCA_036346145.1. NCBI lineage: Eukaryota > Viridiplantae > Streptophyta > Magnoliopsida > Poales > Poaceae > Olyra > Olyra latifolia. Next base: position 51,178,322 of record CM070532.1, read on the forward strand.
TTAGGGTTATCTTTGCCAAATTTCGCCTCGAGTTCGGGGTGACACGATGGATAGTCCCCAACCGGTCATTCTGGGTGGGTTTAGAAGCCTTCCCAAGCCATATGTAAAACCACTCGGCACATGCGAGACTCAAAGATATGGAAGAAAGTAGAAGATGGATGTATAATGGATGGAGGCAGAACGGTCAACACTCGAATGAATGGTACGAGAAGACGAAAGATTTTGTGGCCCGTGCTTTCCAATCGTCGCCGAACCCAACTACTGCATATGTGCATTGCCCATGTGCGGATTGCAATAACTGTCGGAAGAGATCGCGTGATGAGATGGAGATGCATCTAGTCAAAAATGGGTTCAAGCCCGGTTACCATCGGTGGGTGTATCACGGGGAGAGTGTTCGAGCCACGCCACGTGATCCCGATCTACTTGAAGGGTTCGATGAAATTGACCGGATGGAAGAAATGGTCGGTGACATTGGTCATACTTTTGACGATCAAGAGTCAGAAACAACTATAACAGAGTTTTTAAAACTTTTGTCAGCCTCAAAGCAGCCTTTGCACGACACAACGAAAGTGCCAGTTCTGTTGCAGGTGTCACGTATGATGGTATTAAAGTCCAAGTACAACTTCTCCATCTCTTGTTTTAATGAGCTAATATCTTTTTGGAGTGATGTCCTGCCAGAAGGGCACAAGATGCCACGGAGCTGGTATGAGTGCAAGCGACTCGTGGATGGTCTAGGAATGCCGTATGAGAAGATAGACTATTGTCCAAACCTCTGTATGTTGTACTATAAGGAAGATGTGGCAAAGGCTTGGTGTGATAAATGTAAGGAGTCCAGGTACGTTGAGATCACTGACCACGATGACAACACGGTTCAGTCAAATGTGGCGAGGAAAGTGTTGCGCTACTTCCCGGTGAAGGATCGCCTGCAACGATGTTTCATGAAAGAGGAAACATCACAGAAGATGAGGTGGCACAAGTTGGCTAAACGAAGGCCTGATGTAATGGTTCACCCGTCTGATGGAGAAGCATGGAGATATTTTGATCAGAAGCAGCAAGAATTTGCAGTCGATCCAAGAAACGTGCGTTTGGCACTTGCCACGGACGGGTTCACACCTTTCAATATGAACGCCCGATCATATTCCTGTTGGCCGGTCTTCAGCATCCCGCTTAACCTTCCTCCGTCATCACTTATGAAAGAGGAGTTCATGTTTCTGTCTCTAATTGTGCCTGGTCCGAAAAGTCCTGGGAAACACTTGGATTTATTTATGAGGCCATTAGTCGATGAGCTGAACGAGTTGTGGGTGAATGGAGCATTGACTTATGATAAGAAAACAGGGTCCAATTTTGTTATGAGGGTTGCATACCTGTGGTCTATTCATGATTTCCTGCTAGGGGCATGTTTTCTGGTTGGAGCACGCACGGCCGGCTCTCGTGTCCGATATGTATGGATGACACAAAGGCATACCAGTTGGCCCATGGTGGCAAAGCCTGTTGGTTTGACTGTCATAGAGATTTCCTCGATCCACAGCATCCTTTCAGGAGACAGAAGAATGCATTCAGGAAAAACACGATCTGCAATGATCAGAAACGGCGACGTTTAGGAGTAGCTGACATAAAAGCCTGGCATGAACAGTTAGTGGAAGGAGAAAACGAGAAATACATAGGGTTCGGTGATACACACAATTGAACGCACAAGTGTATTTTGTACTCCCTTCCATATGCAGATGATTTACTTTTGCCGCACAACATTGACGTGATGCATCAAGAGTCAAATGTTGCACAGGTCATCTGGGGTACAAACTTGGACATAGCCGAAAAAAGCAAAGACAACATAAAAGCACGCTTAGACTGTGAGGTCCTGTGCAATCGACCCTCCTTTAATATGATAGAAGGGCGACGGTTGAAACCAAAGGCCCCGTATTGTTTAACGAAGGAGCAGAAGAAAAAGGTATTGTTGTGGTTCAAGGAGAAAGTTAGATTTCCCGATGGATATGCATCAAGCTTTGTTCGTGGTGTGGATGAGGTTTCAGGAAAGATACATGGTATGATAAGTCATGACTTTCATATCTTTATTCGAGACCTCGCGTCTGTCATTTTTCGAGGCTTTGTTCCTGAAGATGTCTGGTTGGCTCTTGCAGAATTAAGTTTCTTTTATCGAAAGTTGTGTGTCAAAGAGCTGAGCAAGACTGAGATGATAAAGCTTGAAAAAGAAGTAGCTGTCCTCGTGTGCAAGTTAGAGAAAATATATGTCCCCAGCTTTTTCAATCAAATGGAGCATCTTTTGGTACATTTACCGTATGAAGCTAGGCTTGGTGGGCCTGTTCAAGGAAGGTGGATGTATCCGGTGGAGCGACGTCTGAAAACCGTGCAAGCAAATGTGAAAAACAAGGCCCGTGTTGAAGGATCAATTGCCGAGTCCTACTACATTCAAGAAATCTCTCACTTTGTAAACAAATACCTAGCGAGAGAACATAATGTGAACATTGTCGTACCGAGGTACTACCCTAGTGCTCGCAAGATTCAATCGGACTTAGAAATTTTCAGTGTACAAGGCAATCGGTAGGGAAGCTTCCAATGCGTGAGTTAACGAGCGAGGATAGGGTTGTTGCATTCTTGTACATTTTCGACAACATTGTAGAACTCCGCCACATTCAAAAGTAAGTCTCACACACATTTCAATCATCATTACCATCTCGCATTGAATAATGGAATTTGAACAAAATTACTTCTTTTAGTGAATTCGTGCAAGTTGAGTGGAGAGGAAGAAGGGAGCCTAATTCGGAGGAGCTACGAAAACTAATGGAAGAAGGTGCTGGTAACAGCAGACCAAATTTTCTGCGTTGGTTCTGGGAATACGTAAGTGTAGTTACAAACAGTTGTTTTATACATTACGTACCAATATTCATTTCTAAACTCGTTTTCATTTCATAACAGTGTAAGCAAAATCCTAGCGTGCACAACGATCTTCGTGTCATGTCACATGGATGTCGAGTACGCGTAAAGGTTCATGGGATCTACGATATCAATGGCTTTCGTTTTCAGTCTACGGAGTACGAGCAGAAGAAGCCCAATTTACGAACAGTGAATAGTCATGTTGTGTGCCAAGGCCAAGGTGATGGTGAAGACAAGATAGATTACTACGGGATCATTCAGGAGATAATCGAACTAATATTCGAAAGTAGCAAAGAGCTCTCGGTAGTTCTTTTCCGCTGTCATTGGTTTGATCCTATCAATGGGGTCAGAAAAATACCCGAGCTTGGCTTAGTAGAGGTGAAACATACTTCAAAACTTCAAAGTTACGATCCCTTCGTCCTCGCAAACCAGGTCGAGCAAGTCTATTACCTACCGTATCCATCGAAGCGTGTAATAAAGGGTAGTGGGAGACAAAAGGCGCATGATTTGAAGTCTGGTGGGTAGTACACAAGGTTAGGCGTCGGGGCGATTGTTAGATCCTACAAATGAGGATTACGAGGAACCCACACAAGATCAAAGAATAGACGCCAGATTTGTGGTTGATACTGGCACCGGGCTTGACAACCTAGTTGCCTCCGTTGATGCGGATGTCGAAGAAGAACCTCAAACATCCTCGACGGGAAGAACCCTGACGCGGCGATTACCTTGATCTTGATGAAGCATCCCTTGACCATGAAGATCCCTCGATATTGATTCCAACTACTTCTAAATACTTGGTACTGCATTTTTAGCTAATTTCATTTCACTGTCTAAATCAAATTAAACTTGTTTATGTGCCATATGTAATTTCACTGTCTAAATTTCACTTGCTTATATTCCATATGCAGGATGCCGCGCCGAAGAATGATCAACACCGCCCAGAGGGATGATGAGGAGGCCGCTCACGAGGAGGGCACTCAGGAGGAGGGGGCTCAGGAGGAGGGAGGCTTTGAGTCAGCTGAGGGGTGTACCCAGCAGGGGGGCTCGCAGCAGCGACAGAGGAGAAGGGGGCATAATCGGGTGCCCAGGGCCCCATCAATGCCAAATCTGAAGATTCCTATTGTGATGGAAGGGGACTAGTATGCTTCTGTTCTTAGCCCATTTTAAATGGTACTATCTCATGTTATTGTCATTGCAACTTTCTAACGTTTTTCATTCTATGCAGCAACCCGTCTACTGTCGATCCTGACATCAAGACCCAGCCTGGGTATGTATTAGGGACTCTTGGGAAGCAGCACTACCCTGGGATGGTTGGTGAAGAAGACCAAGCTCGTCCGGCTACCACCTGGGGAGATTACTTGAGAGCGCCACACGGGGACTCCACGGCTGGCGCCAAGTGCCTCCAAGAATTCTGAGTAAGCCTTCAACAAGTTTGTGCCACGATACTATTGCTACTTTGTCTCTAATTTGTCTTGTGCATTATTACAGGAAAGGTTTCGGCCACATGGAGATTTGATGGAGTCGGACTACGAGAAGAACCTCCACAACCTGGCAAAGAGGCGGGTCTACGACCTGATGTACCACGGCCGTCTTGATGCCGTGAAGGACTTCTGCAGGTGAAAAATAATATCACTTAGTCAATTGCTATGAATTTTATGCTGTTATGACACCAAAACATTTATTTTTCAGGAATAAGACTGGTGCGCGACTCTCAGATGCCCAGGCTTCGGAAAGGTACCTTGAGGCACCACAGTACCATGAGTTTCGACCAGAGTAGACACTCAACTGTCCAGATGCCTGGGAGGCCCTCGCACAACATTGGGCTAGCCCCGAGTACAAAGCGAAGTCTGAAAAGGCCAAGAAGAATCGGTCTAAAAAGGACTACAAGAAGTACACAGGGCGGTGGTCCATCTCCCTGTTTAGAAAGAAAAAGGTAATATCTCTTATTTTGCTTCCTAGGGGGTACGCACTATTTTTGCAATAACGATTCATTTTCTTCTAATTTTGTAGTCAGCTAAAACCGGAGAAACAATAAGTGTCCTTGAAGCTTTTTGAAGGGCTAGGACAAAGCCGGCGCGTGAAGGCACCCCTGCGGTTGTGGATCCTCACGCCCAACAGAGGATTGTAAGTACTACCTACATTGTAATCTTCATACTACAAGATGTCAAGTTTTATGATTACAAATAAAATGAATGCAGGATCGAGACTTTGAAGCATACCGCAGGTGCAGCTCGAGAGAGCAATCGAGAGACAGAGCCCTTAGATGGTTCGTGATATACCAACACATGGGCGGGAAGGCACACGGCCGAGTTGCGCTAGGCGGAGACCACGAGGTGAGAATATCTTCCAACTATTACAAGTTCAACCAAGTCGACCATTTAAATTTTAATCTAAATAATCTTTTCTAGGTCGGTGGATTACATGCGGAGGGTCGGTCTAGAGGATCCGGGAGAGTCGGCGTGACTTTGAGGCACGACTTACGAGGAGAGGATCTGGAGGCGAGAGCGACAACAGGTGATCTGAGGCCTGCAGAGAGCTTAAAGACAGAGCGGGAGGCTCGCTTAAGAGAGAACGAGCTCATGTGGAAGAGGATGGCTGATATAGAGGCACGGCAAAGGCGCAAGGGTAAGGAACATCTTGAGATGTATTAATTAAAATCACAAAAATGTCCGGTTCATATCTTCTAAATGTGCAGGTGGGCCCGAACGGACATGCGAGCCAGACTCCCTTTGTTGGGGAACAAACAGGAGCGGGGGTGTTTCAACCTTGGCGCAGAGATGTGGTAAGCCTGTTGTTTTAGCATTAATCAAAAACTTTGCATAAAACCTATGAACACCGTTCAAATTGTACTTGCAGGGTTCTTCTTCTGCCGCTTCTCCTTCTAAGGTTCCACCACCTCATACTCACAGGCAGGCTGGGCAGCAGGATCAGGGACAGGCTGGGCAACAGGACCAAGGGCAGGCTAGTGGTGAGGCACAAGATGATCTCGATGTGTTTGCCCGAGGATTCGTGCAGAGCTTGTTCGACGGCACACCGTCGTACTTTCCTCCACCGAGCGATCAACCATAACCACCCAGCAAGGTGATCAAGTCACTGACATTATGTGCCTCTAAGAGTGGACTATGTGCTCTTTATTACTTTATGTGGACTATGTGGTTGTATATGTACTGTGTGAGACCACAAATGACGTTTGTGACTTTGTATGTGATTATATGTGCTATTTGTGGTCGATGCATTGTTCGTGGTGTGAATGTGTGCTTATATATATATATATATGTGAATTTGTTGAACATGCAGTGCAATTCTTTGCCTGTGAGGCATTCTTGTTGCTGTAACTGCAAAAATTGTGATTTTGTAATTTTTTTATAATTTTTTTTGAGCAAATGAACAATTCTCGAGGGCCGGGCAGGCGGCTATTCTCGAGGGCTTAGTTGGCCCTCGAGATCAGAAGGCAGGCGGCTATTCGCGAGGGCTTATATGGCCCTCGAGAATCATGGGGTTATTCTCGAGGGCTAGTTTGGCCCTCGAGAATGGCTGCCTTCGCTGTTAACCGGCGGTTGTGCAATCTTTCTCGAGGGCTTGGACCCGGCCCTCGCGAAACACCGTTATCGAGGGCTAGGCTCTCGAGAGATGTCTTTTTTCTCGAGCGTGCTGTACCGACGGTCTATTCTCGAGGGCTGGCCCTCGAGAAAGGTAAATGTCGAGGGTTTTGACCGTGTTCTCGAGGGCTTTTGGCTCTTGAGATTATAGCGCATTCCTGTAGTGTTCCTTTCATAAAAGCAGTTTGATTTTTAGAAATAATTCTACCAATTATCCTTTCCATCCTATTGATAACAACTTTTGAAATCAGCTTGTAAATAGTATTAAGGAGACAAATAGATCTAAACTGAGTGATCTTATTAGCTCCACTAATTTTAGGAATAAGGGTAATTAAACCATAATTGAGTCTAGAAATATTCACTTTATTCATAAAAATATCCCTAAAAATATTACTGATGTCTTGCTTAATGATATACCAACAACATTGGTAAAATTCAGTAGGTATCCTATGTAAACCTGGAGCTTTATTTTTGCCCATTGAAAATAAAGTCTCATGAATCTCCTTTTCAGTAAAAGGAGCGGTCAACGTACTGTTCTCTTCACTATTAACAAGCTCTTTCTCGGTCCACATATCCTCATTAATCAAAATAGCTTTTGCACGGTGAAAATAGGTTGAATTCATGTAGTACATATGGATACAAATATATGCCCATTTTGGATGGTGCAGGTATTATGAGCCATGGGACAGCTTAGGTAGCAAGTAGCAATGCTGCTGGCCTCCACCCGATCGATGCATCATGCTACTGCGACATGGACAGAGCAGGCAAGAGAGGGACATGATGCCCCGCGCAATCGCATGCTAGCTGTGCCTGTGCATCCATCCCTCCCTGCTTTGTTTCTACTCAAGACAATGCCGCTATACACACATATATATATGGAGTATCTGACTACGCCACCACCGTATGTCCCCTACTCATCTTGAGCCAGGGCACATACATTTACATTTTACAGTGGATGACATCTAGAGACAACGAGCGAGCGAGCGAGCTCAATAAGCACTTTTGCAACGTGTAGATGAGACAACATCTTTAGCTAAAGGGGATCGACTGATCGAGTAGGAAGATATATAGTACACACACCCGTCAGGACTCCGGACTTCAGGAGAGAGCAAGGGCCAAGTTGCAATTTGAACTAGAGAGGAAAAAAACCACTGTGTTCATTATTAAAGTGTATCCTGTCAGGGAATATTGACAAGTATATATATGGTGTACCTGCTGAGGAATCAAGTATTGGCCTTGGGTATACTTTACACCTTTGGGATATGTTGGTCTGATCTCACACGGGATACAGAGGGGTTAGTTAATTACGCGTCCTGCCTGCCTTCTCATCTCATTGTTCTTTCCTGTTTGTCTCTTGGCCAAATTAAATCTTTATCCTGATGATGCATACACGTATATATAAAGCTAATTCACACGGAGTAAACTGGGAGATACGACGATCCAGCTGTGATTCCACGTCTTTCAGCGTCTCTCAACTTTTCTTGGGGATGCATCGATCTGCAGCTTGTTTAACTTCACCTAGAGTTGCAACGGGAAAAGGGGACAGGCACTCGTTTTATATCCCAAAAACATGTACATTTCTTCTTCTTCATTGTCCCTTCTTGGACACCGATAATTGGCTAGGCACGAGGTAATCATTGTCAAAAAAAAAAAAACTTGTTTTTCCTGATTGTTTTTTTGTGAACAAAATTTGCCCAAATTTGATTTCAAAAATTCCCGTCCCATATTTTTTTCCCGGTTTTCAGCTGATATTAAAAAATTCTAAAATTTGGCCAAAATTACTTGAAATTATCCTGGTAAATTGTACTCCTCCATTTGTCTTTCCGAAAAGCCGTAGCTTTTGTGTTTGGCATGCGTCCAGGGAGCGATCACAGCGTCACATGCGCCATGCGTTCTCGTGGCAATGACCAACTCCGTAGCAGCACGCATGATATGATGGCTGGTCCACACAAAGGCATGTAGGTTGACTGATGAGACAGCAAGGAGGCCGCTGCAGAGTCCATGTACTATCATTCTGCATGCCCACAGCTGAATGCTGCAACATTTTTACTACACAGAAACACTACAAAGCTCATAAATATCACCCAAATGTCCAACCAAGAAAGTTGTGATACGCTTGAAAGAATATATATCCAATACATGCAACAATTAAGATCAAAACTTCTTCTCTGTTGCTTATCATCCATCAGAGAACTGGGAGTCTGGGACAGGGTAAACTAGATATTTGCAACTACGTTCTCAAATACATACATCTTATTACATTTGATGTATGGCGGAACGCTTACATCATATTGCATTTCATGTATGGCAGAACGCTTGCATAAAACCCTTTCGTGAATCTCTAAACAGATTTTGAAAACTGCAGTTATGTGTTTTCACCATATGCACATTTTGATAAAGTGTACCTTAGCAGCCTCTGGCCTTGTTGATTAACCAAGCTGGACCCTTATCACCTACATAAAGCCCATGAACAAATGTACAGTTAATTAAGTCTACAAATAAGGTATATATCTTCAAGTGTTTCTGGCATTCTTCTTTCAAGAATCAAGATGAGATATAACACAAAATGTCTGCAGGCTTAAGCAGAAAGGCTAACAAAACAGGAGCTTAGCTAGTCATATTTACAGAAACAAATTGAAGCTTCAGCTACAGCAGTATAAATCAACATCCCCAGTTTTTGCCATGACATGAGTCTCCTTCTTTATTCTGACATTAAGGCACTGTTGGATGGAGCAGTGCATCAAGCAGCAGCTTCAGCAGTTTAGCAGCACCTGCCTGGTGGTTCGGTGTGCAATGGTTAGTAGCATAGGCTCGCTGCATTTTTAGTTGGCATATATAGTTGTTTAGCTATATCAATTAATTGCATATAATTAGCATATTTAGTTTTAATTTGTTTGTTAACCGCAAAGCATGGTTCAAGTATTAATATAGAGAGAAACTTTTGTATGCCACGGCAAAAGCTTAGGATCCCTCGCGTGTTGACATCTCCCATCCGAGCCATCGTATTTACATGGGTACTACTGTTCATGTCATTAATGAAAATTTGTCATTTTTGTTTGAGTTGTATAAACATTCCTGAATTTTTCTAAAAATTCACAGTACTGTCATATATGGTGTCCTTGTGGTCCATCAGAAATAAGGAAACAGTATAACTTACCAAAGCTACAGGAAGAACACCAGGTAGTATGCGATCCCTCACCTATATTGCTGTCTTGGTGGCCTTGTTGGCCTTTTTTCTGTTTGACTGCGTGCTAGTCTCAAAAGTGCAGCCCACAAAGTCTTGGCTTTCTTGCCCTTCTTCCACATATTCTCTCAGAATTTCAATGTGAATGCCAATATGATATCTACGTTTCATACACAGAAAACTTTTATTCATTTTACTATAATATACCAATGGAAGAGAGATACAATATGATCACCAATTAAAGGGAACATCAAGCACATAGAAACATCTTTCTAAGCAGGCAACATCTTGCAAAAATTTCTGCCCACTGCCTACCATTAGCAATGAATGTTCATTTACAGTTTGAGATTGTTCTTCAAGCGAGTGAATGGCATTTGTGACAGGGCCTTTGTGAATTGTAAGCTATCTGATCCGCGGAGGAGATGAATTGAACATCAAGAGACTTGCTTGCAAATTGCAATACGCTCTCGAACGAAATGAAAATCCACCTCTATGTGGTTGCAACTGAATATAGACTTACTTGCAACATGCTCTCGCCGTGGTACATCTAGGTCATCAAAACCGCAATTTTGCTTAATGGAGGACAACATGCACACGGTTTTGCAAGTTGGGGGCCAATTATATACATGCCCACCATCTTCACGCCCCTTCCTTGTCCACCAGGCCATTCAGATAGAAACCTCCATGACTATGTATAAAACTATTACACCTAACAGCTAGTAACAAATTTACACGAGGATTCAACGCATCACATGTCGGCACGCAGGCTGATATATAATAACAGGACAGCCTCCAGCTGCAATTAACCATAACACGTAGGTCATGAAAATAAAAACCATGCATCTCATACACAAAGGGTCCATACTATTCACATCATTCCCTGCAAAAATAAGTTAGGTGTAGAATCGTATTCTAGCAGACGAAGTGAACCAGTTTTAATTTATACTCAATCTCCATTCACGGCGTTTTCGAGGAAATACAGATCACATCTTATGAAAACGCTATGAAAATCCCATCGGATTGATCATATTAGGTCGAATCCGAGCCATTCAAAACGACTCAATTTTCACTAGACCGATCATATCGATCTATTGGGCGAGGTCCCCTTGAGAAGACAGCGGCCCCATACGATCTCGATCTGTTGTTTGGATCTGTTCGGCATGTGCGTAGCCCTGATGGTGTTACCAGCCGGTAGGGGCAATGCGCGGTTCGAATCTGAACAGAAGCGAACTAATCTTTTTGATCGTATGGCGCTGTCAACTCATACCTCTAAACATCTCAATACCGATTGATCCAATCGACTCGTGAACGACACAGCAACATATCATCATATGTGCTTGATCCAGATTCAAAACTACACATGATCAGCTCTGATACCACTGTTAGAAAACGGGTAGGCTACACTAGCACAAATCAAAAATTTTTTACCACAAACACCCAAGATCACATGCAAGTAGAGGATCACAGATCATTACTCTTGACACATAGAGGCAGCGGAAGCAGAGTCACGCATGTCGAAGAAGTAGTTGTACACACCAAACACCTCCTCCTTGTTGGTCGTCAAACGTCCCTAAGCAGCGCCGAGCAGCACGTGGTCGTAGTCGAGCACTGCGAGATCGTCGTGGTCGTCGTCGTCGTCGGAGATTCCACCGATCAACACGTCCACGTGCGGCAGCACCTCTAATGGTATCCACACGTCCAGGGAAGGAAGCCGTGCGGGGTGTGCTGGCACCTCACCACACGGCTAGGGTTTCAGGCGAGCGAGAGGGGTGCGACAGCTAGGGCTTGGTGAGAACTCGTGAATCACCCCCGCGCCGCCCTAGGCCTCCCCTTTTATTGACATGCTAGGGGGCTCTAGTCGAGGCCCACTTGGACTCTAATTCCTACACGGATCTTATCCATGAGTAAATCCGTCTTCTAATAGATCAAATCCACTAGATATATTACAACCCGTTAGGTTCATGTGCAAGTCGGCTGTGAATCCGAAAAGTCCCTTTTCAATCCACAGATCGATAGCGGCACCTAGCAGTACATATTGATCCCCGAATACACAGAATGATCTTATCGGTTGAACCCTAATACACTCAACATACCAATCCTTTTGCCACACGATACCAGTCAAGCTCAAGACGAGATACGTGCCACCCTTGTGATAGCTCGACCATTCACTCGTCAATGTGATGGATATAAATATCATGATTAACTCTTTAATCATATCAGCACGGCCGTGCACTTTCCTTATCCATCCACACCGAGAGGCCTAGAGATATCTCTCCCGTTATCGAGGAGGGACAAATTCTATTTTGATCAATCACATCCCTAGGCCATACTTCGCGACATACCCAGTAGTTATCTTTATAACTATCATGTTACGGTGTATCATTTGATAACACCAAAGCATGCGACTCCACATGCTGGGACTCCATGATGACCTCAGGTCTAAGGACCATATAGGCGTACCACTCGAGACTACACGATGATGGCACTTTGTAGATAACAATCTCAGCAGCGGCTCGGAGTAGGTCAATCCAACCACCCATGTTCTCTAACATGTGTCCACATTATTGATTTGATATCTCCATATCTATGGTATGTGAAATAATACCATCAATCAATATATGTGCTGATCAAATCATTACCACTTCTCGTAATGATGTGGACCAGGGATCGTTTTGAACAATATCACAATAACAATGTGTCTCACAACCAAATCGTATTTGATGAATAAAGTCGTGACATTAATTCATGAAATTAATAAGCAATGTTATCATAAGTACATGAACAAAGACGTTATACAATCATCGTATGATTGCCTCTATGGCACATCCCCTTCAGATCAAAGTCCTAGTTTGGTTCGGGGTCCTCAGACTATCCCTCAGGATCCTCTACGTCTATGTGAAGAACAACAATCCACAATAAACACAATGCAGCGATGAAGAATGATGCATGGGATGCAATCATAGTCGCTCGCAATCGTTCATCTATATATCTAATATCTATAATTCTTATCTAGGAAGTTCCATGAGCCTTCTTGGTTATAAGAAAACTACGCATCGAAGGGTGTGATGATATGCCTATGAATGCTTTAGAATATAAGATATATATATATATATATATATATATATATATATATATATATAACCACCCATGGTTTTAGGAAATTAATGGTCTTAAATTGCTTTTGTCAGAAGTATTTCCTTCATCAACTAAGACTTTTATTCATCTTGCTTATTAAGGTGGATGTGTGCTTGTGTGGGTGTTTAAACGTAAGAACACACACACACACAAATATATATATATATATAAGCTTGGCTAATATAGTTATTTACTATCATGGGAAAAGCATGGTAACATGTGCTTGACCAGAAATCCCTACAACGATCATCTAAGTATCAAAATAACATATTTAACTCAAATCATTTTCAAGTTTAATTAATGATTCTATGGTGTGTAAGTGTCCTACTATAAATTTAATATTTTTTTCCTAAGTCCAGAGAGCTATTATGCATTTTCCGTAATTTACTCAAATAACATAATATACTATTTTTAATTATCAGATAACCATTTCTACCCATTTTCTATATAGCTTAATACCCTAAATATAGCCAAATCAAATTAATTAGAGATTAATTTATAGTTACTATTCATGATAATATTTTTATTAAATCCAGACTAAGATATAATATTTACCATAATTTTTCTAGAACTATTGGAGAAGTCTAGCTATTTTTAATAAATTGTTTATATTTACTATATTTATTTTATTCGCTAAATCCGGGAAAATTCGGATGAACAGTGATGGGCCGGCCTGCTAACTCTCAGGCCGAGCCATCCACGCTGAAGGCATAAATCTGAAATACGCTACCGCAAGGGGAAGGCACCAAAGTGGAGTCGTCTCCACTTATCCCGACATGTGGGACCAAGGGCCCCATGTCAGTGGCACACTGGGGCTCCACGGGAATATTTGAACCAGCGAGCGCCCGATAGCTAGGGCCCGCCAGTCAGCGACACATCTCAGGTAGACAGCACGAATCTTAGCGCACGATCTACGGCTCTGGTATCGTCTTCTACCTCTGGCCTGTGCGTCACGGAGCGAAGCTTCGCCAACGGCTAGCCAGAGCTATAGTGCTCCATTTGGGGAGTTCTTGGGCACGCTGAAATCTGTCAGTCATCGCGCATTTATTGATGCCTGCCTCGAGGCTAGAAATGGTCGGACGTGACGGTGACATGTGCAGCGGCGGAGCCAAGCTCCGGTGAGCACGGATAGGCATGATGGGGGGACGCTCATAGTAGATTAGCGCACGCATGAGCGACTAGGGAACTAGTGGGTGCTTACCAAGCGATTATCCGTGGTCGGGAAGGTTCGGGGTGGTTTGTCGATGAGGAGGCCAAACAGGGAAGGCGGCGTGCTCATGGTGCAGGCAAAAACTGGTGGAACCCTATGCAAAAAGAGAAGCGCACGATGTGAGGCAAAACCGGGCAAAGCTCAAGGCGCGAGGAATCGTCGCGAAGCTCACCAGAGAGGGAGATATCAAGAAAGGGGAAGATGAGGACAAAAATGGCGGCGAGCGCGTTTCGTTGAGCTTAGGGCTTCTCGGGCCAAAACCCACGAGCAGGAGCAACGTGAGAGTGTGACGAAGTTGGTGCGTGCAAGAGCGAGAGGCGAGGGGCTCTGGTTTGGGCTGGCAATGTGAGAGTGAGTGAGGGAGGAAGTGTACAGGCGTGGCGTGGCCGTTTTGAGCTCGGGTAAGTTGAGCACTTGGACCAGCGGTCACGCAGGAGATTTAGGCGATCACAAGGAAGCATTGTCGCCGATTGGCGGGCTTGGACGGTTCCTTGATCATGCACGGGCGAAATCCCGAGCCAGCGGTGAAGTTGCTTGGACATGCAGCAAGGGCGGCTCGGGTCACAGCTGGGTTCAGAGCCATCAAGTGCTTGGCCAGGTGGCGATTGGGCAGCGAGGCGGCACCGAGAACGACTTGCCGTAGCTCCCCCGACAAGGTGGCTTGTCAGCCGCGGCGATTCAAGCGGCAACGAAGAGCATTAGCGGCGAGGTCACTTCAGCTCAGTCGTGGGGTCCACGGGGCCAACACGACGCACACAAACAGCCAAACGAAGATCTCCAGTAAAGATCTTGGGCAGAGGGGTGATGAATGCGTCGGTGAGGTCAACAAAGCTGAACCGTAGCTCAGCTGCTCGACGAAATGCTCACAAGGGAAGGAAAAAGAAGAGAGACCGACATATGGTTCCCACCATGGTCAAAGTTGGTCAGCACTCGGTTCAAACTGTCACTTAGGGTCTAAACTAGTCTATAGAATTTTTGTAGGATTTTTAGTGTGATTTTTCTTTTATATATATATATATGAGACTTAGAGTAATATCTAAAATCACTAAAGTTCAACTTAAGATAGAATGTTAAAAAAAATTTATACAAAAATGGCCTTAGGGGAAATATCACTTCATGTACCAAGCATTATAGAGTGTTACTCAAAAATACACAATTTTGTGCTGTTACACGACTCTTCTATTCGGTGATTATAACTACGTACATGGCAAAAAAAACCAGGAAGGCATAGATGCATCATGTCACCTCGAAGAGTGGCGTAGAGTGGAGATACCATGTGCACTGCGGTGTCCGAGGTCGTAGAGGTGCCCACCACGAGAGAACACCGCATCTGTGCATACTCCGACCTGGTGAATGTGGGTGCTCCTACCAGAAGCTAAGGCAAATGCACCTGCCGTGCTCTCACGATATTGCCACTGCCGCCGAGGCAAATCAATCAGGTCGTCCGTACGTCTCTGCGTATTACCACAAGCAAAGTGTTTTTAACATGTGCAATCATGAGGTTTACGAGTAACGAGTCGATAGGTCATTCACGAAAGCACCACCTCCTAGTAATCGATGGGTACCAAACTTGCGTAAGTTGAAGCAGAAGGTCGTCCATCGAAGGACCCGCCATATACACAACGAAATGGATAAGTCCGAAGCGCATCGTCAAATACAAAGATATGCGGTTTCGGAGGCTAGACCGTCCATATTTCATCGAGGCACACACTGAGTATGCGTATTTGTTGTAATATTTCATATGTATGCTTGTAACAAAGATTTTAATGTGTCGAATACTTCATGTAGTAAGTGCCCATGTATGTCCTATTGTAGTAGATGTCCTCATTATAATTGTATGTGTGAATCAAACGTGAATGTGTACCATGTAATTTCTATTTTAATGTGTACCATGTAATTTCTTTTTTAATGTGTACCATGTAATTTATATTTGAATGTGTACCATATAATTTCTATTTTTGTGTAACAAAGATTGAACTAAACGTTAATGTGTACCATGTCATTTCTATTTTCATTGTAATGTCAATGTGTACCATGTCATTTCTATTTAGATTCAACTATATGTTAATGCTAATGTGCACCATGCAGGGACAGCCAGCCATGGCAGCAGGTGGATGTGGCGCGAATGCGTTGCCAGAGTTGCTGGACACGGTCGTCGATGCGACGCACCAGTCGAGGTTGTCCGCAGTAGACAACAGGTAGCTTGGTACATTACATCGCATGTGCCGAACGAGCTGCTTCATATAAGGGGATTGGATCCATTAGTGGGTTTCGCAGATACTGATTCGTGTAGGATTAGAGTCCTAATAGGCCTCTAGTGTAGAAACCCATTAGTGTACTCCATATATGGGAAGGCGGTAGGGGAGGCGCATGTTGTACGTGTTCGCCACCACGTAACACTAGCCCTCGTGCCACCCTCTGACTCCTAGAAACCCTAGCCGCACGCATCCGGTAGCGCACCGGCACAGGGCGTTGCGACCCTGAACATGTGGATACCGTAGAGGCACTAGCGCAGTTGTTGCGGCGCTGATCGGCGACAAGGAGGAGAAGGTCGAAGAGATCGACTATTTCCTCTACGGCAGTACGTACGACATTGTTACGATGGTGATCAGCGAGGAGAGGACGTTTGGCTCGACATGAACAACTATTTCCTATACCTCGACATGCATGACATCGGACTCAACTACTTTGACTCTCCTTCCGCTATGACTGTGCATCAAAGGTAACAATCTATAATCCTCTACTCATATGATGTCCTAAGTGTTCGCGGTAGAAATTTTTGAAATTCCGCTAGCGTAGCCTACCTGTTTCCCTTCATCCATCACCCGCACTACTACGCGATAGTCACATGTTGTGTCGGACCACATCCAACACTGTATAAGTTCAAGGGACCACTTCTGGTCCCGCTTCTCAATAACCATGGCCCGGGAGTCGAGGATCCCACGCTCCACTCCCTGCCTCAATCTAATTCAGGTCCCAGATCTCTAATTCTAGATCCTACTCTAGACATACACCTCACTTACCAAGTCCTCTACGGACCCACAAACACAATCTAACTGCACCGTAGCTCAAACCAGACTCAGCAACCCATAATACCCCAATTACAGACCTCAATTCCCTATCAGTTTAGATATAAACCATTTCATATTAAGATGTGAGCAAATGTAGTGGTAAACTATGGTTCATCATTATGGGAAAATTACACTCCCGAAATCATAGATTAGACCTGCATGTCTAAACAAGTTTTATCCAAGGACTATGAGTCCAGCTTATCTAGTAATTATGCTAGGGTTCCAAATGACATGATAATCAAGGCAATTAGGCATGGTAATCAAGCATAGCAAGGAACAGGGCATGTGTACAACATGATTAAGGAATAGGCATAGCTACTATATCAATTCAAGTAATTGCAACATATAATAGAACATGCAATTTCTTAGTTGAATCAAAATAACTTATGTAAAGCTGGGTAAGATATGAACTATGGACGTTAACTCGCCTGTCTCCGAGGGTTGATAATCCTCCTCAGCGTCTTCAAATCTTCCCTCAGGGTCCCCAATGTCTATTTGTGAAAATAACGGCATTGAATAACCATATGCAGCAAGGGTGACGCATGTATGCATGGTTTCTCTATGTTTAAATTGCTAATAGCGTATTATTATTAACTACGATGGCAAGCCTACTTCATGTTGTAGTATGAAATGCATGAACATGCACCTAATTACCCTCAGATACCCATACAGGAAAAATAATTTTTTTGAGTAAATTAAAGTACTACATTTATTAGTTCTTTATAGTCATTATAGGTTTTCTTGATTTATATAATTTATTATAAGATTATTACTCGAGTTTCATATTATTCTTAGCTTCTTCTTAGGTTGGAGTAATTTCTAAGAAATTTTAGGAACTTTCAGAGTTCAATTGCTATTTTTCATAAAGCTAACATAACTTCTAACGATTTTCTTAATAAAGAAAATGGCTTAATTAGTACTTACAAATTTTCTAGAGGGCAAGGATTAATTTAATCTGACCCACTATAATTTTACTAGATCCAGTACAAACTCTAGTATTTTATGGAATTTTACTATAATTTTTGGAAGGTTTAAACTATTTTTAATAATATGATATCTAATTTTAGATTTATTTAACTCAAAAGTCACGAGAAAATGCTAATCAACAGTAATAGGCCGAGCCCAATACCGTTTGGGCCGAGCCCAATACCGTTTGGGCCTAGCCCAACGCTACACGACCCGGCACACTATGTAGAAGCGGCAGGGTGCGTGTAGCCCGCCCCTCTCGGACAGGTGGAACCGGGGTCCACTACGCAGTGTGGTTGCGCGGCTGACAGGTGGGCCACATGGCCCACTTGTCAAGGTTTCCCTGACCAAGAACGGAGTATGCCTACCTTGTTGGGAAGGAATACATCTCCACTAAGTCTAGCATGTGGACCGTGGCCCACATGTGAGTGACTCAAGGGTAATTCGCGAGAGATTTTTAAATCTAAGCATAGTACCGTGTGGCCCCGCATGTCAGCGACTCAAAATATAAAATTGCGTTTATTTAGATTTTTACTAATCATGGGGGCCCCACTTGTTGGTGCCCAATTAGAGGAATTAACCCGGGCTTAGTGCATAATAACCCCTAGGGTGACGTCATGCTGACGTCCTCTATCTTTTTCCTCCTAGCCGAGCGGGCGATGGAAATCTCCGCCACTCGCTCGTAATCTGGTCCATGGGGACCCACGAGATCCTAAGGGTAAGTTCTACCTCTCGCAGCGGTTCCATTGCGCTAGGTCTCGCCGTCGGTGGCGCGACGCACAATGGCGGCGGCGGCTATGAGTACTTGGAGCTACGACGTAACAAGGTGGCCAAGACCAAATTGGTGGGAGAGAAAGGTTCTTGGGACTACAAGGAAACTACATGAGGTGGTGACAAACTCAGAGATGGTCTAGCTTAAGCTATCACCGTGGGAGGTGGCGGCGGCCAGAATAGCGTCCCTTCACCCGAGTGTTCTAACCGATCCCTAGTTAAAATTAGCGGCAAGAGAATGAAGAGCAGATCTTAGGGAGGCTACGAGCACAAGGAATTGGTCAGAGGTTTACCGCGGTGCGAGCAATCAAAACAGGGCAGAATCGGCCACGTGGCGATGAAATGGGAAGGGAGAGAATTAGAGCTGGGATTGCGGGCTGTAGGGGGAGAGAGGGTCACTAGGGAGAGACGGTCTCCCACAGGCATTGGGCTCAAGGGAACGGGCTAACGGCGTGGAGTGGCAATGGTGATCAGCGTGATGATTGGCATGGGGGTGCAAGCACATGGTACGGTGTGTAAGGCAGGCGCCGAGCGGTGACGAGACGAGCGCGATAGGGCAATTTGGCACTGCGCTGGCTTGATGGGCGACGAGACGGGGAGAGCGGCGCGCGTGGCATTGGACAGGGCGTAACCCGTGGCATGTCCACGCTGGCAAGGAGCAAGGGGTGAGGGAAAGAGAGATGGGCCAGACTAGGCCAAGGTCCAATGGGCCAAGACTCAAAAAATGGATTTAAATTTAAATTTTAGATTGATTTGGTGAAGGATGAATTCAAAATTGGATTTGAATTTAGAGTTCAAATTGAAATTTTGGTTGATGAATAGTGTTTTCACAGATTGAAAATTGTTTTTGGAATTTTGCAAAAGGCCCAAATTTGGGCTGTTGCAGCGCAGTATGAGTTCATGGTAATTTCTCCCGATATAAAGAAATAAAAAATCAATTTTTTTTTTCTTCGGAGCAGTTTACAAGTAATCATCCGCATGGCGGCATGAGACTCCTCCACCCTGCTAATTGTAGGCTCTAGAGGTTCCAATCATCAATCGAGGAAGAGCGTCGCCGCTCCAATCTACGGTTCCTGCCGGCGCGTCATCTACTCCACCACCGCTTCGAGGCGCCGGCCTCTCATCAATGTGACGACGCCCCCGATGCCCAGCTCTTTCACCAAGCCGACGACCACCCACCACCTTAGTCCGGCTTCAACGCCTCCACCGAACTGCTTATTTTCCTGGTTCCAGATTTTGGTCCAGAGTAGCAATGCGACAAGGGAAAATGATGCGCACGGGGTGCCTCATGTTCTGGTGAGATAGATAAATTTGGTTTGACGGAGAATGATCTTGACGATCTCAATACCAACCACACAAGGATTAAAATCCGGCAATCGCTAAACCACACTCATGAGTTATTATCAACTGTGTCAAGACGTGGCTGACCTGATCACGAAGATCAATCCCTGCGATACAACCAAAGAACACGCAAGAACAAGATAAATAGCAATATGAAATTGCAAATAGAAATTAAGCACAAGATAAATCAACTCTCGAACAAGGGTGAGATTCTGTTTCTCATCTCGAGTGGTCTAGTCGACACACATAAGAACGAGAAGGGACACACATGGGGTCTACCACACCCAACAAAACTTAAGAACGAACGATGAAACGACAGCTACATATAGTCAAGGGGGCGGCCAAGGGGGTGGACGTGAAACCCTAGAGGTACATGGGCCTTGGGCCGAGAAAGGAGGTGACGCAGCACCCAACAGATTATGTTCGCGACCTTGTTTTGACGATTCATGGAGCTCTGGAAAGAACTTAGAAATGGGACTAGATGCGTTGGAAAGCTTATCTCCTAAGCTTTCAGTGGAGTGATAGAATGTCGAAATCGGACATCGTATGTGACCTAGGCGTCCGTTTGAAGGTGCACTGCTCGTAGACTGCCGAATTGAACTCGTGGACGAGTTGGGTTTCATCTTGGGCTGGGCTTGAAGTGTCCGAAGTTGTTGGGCTTCTACTTTAGCTTCATGTAGACTCATAACTTGCTGGTTCTCTTGTGTACATCGCACAAACAGCTCTATAAAAGGATTCATGCCAACTCGTTGTTCTTCATCAGCGTATCGACGTGATCCTTCTGCCTGTGTGGACATCGACGAAGATGTAGTGGAAGGAGTGAGCAGTGGCGGACGACAGAATAAATTTATGGTATGGCGAATATTATAGTAGGTATTAAATAGTCTCACAATATCAAAACAACCTTTGTAATAATAAGAATCCATGTACTAATAAGAGTATATCACAAAAATTAAATAGAACAATGATAATATCATAAAACATAAATAATGCAAAAAGACCAAAGACGTACTATTGAAATACTAATTCTGTTTAGGAGATCGGGGCAATTGCATTTGCCGAGTTTTCATATTCTGAAAGTGCTTCTTTATTCCATTAAGATGAAGTCCTTTGAATATGTCTCGCTCGATGTAGCACACCATTAGATCATTAAGCCAATCATCAGATATCTTGTTCCTTAAATCGGTCTTAATAATCTTCATAGCTGAGAAGACTCTTTCAACAGATGCTGTAGCCACCGGTAGTAGCAATACCAACTCAATAAGGCGATAGACCAATGGAAATACAATATGTCGTTCAAGCTCAACCATCTTTGTAGCTAGACTTGCAAGATCATGGCACACAATAAAATCATCAAGTCTTCGCACATGACGAATGAAAAGGTCAAGTTGATCCTTTATAGCCGCACGATCAGCAAAAGAAAAATCTTTATCATAGATTTCTGTAACTCGAGCAAGCCTATCCATATTGAATTTGGAGAACTTGTCTCTAGGGTCAAGACAAGAAAAACATGTAAGCAACTCTGATGATACCTCATTAAAGCGATGATCCAACTCTGTGGTAATAGCATCTATAGCGGCATAACAGGTATCAACGCGAAAATGATGTTCTTGACTAATTATGTTTCTCCCTCCTTTTCTTGATCGACCCTATCTTGGGACTGGTTCATCCATATTTGGCAATGGAATTTCATTTGTATTGCAAAATGTTTTGGCTTTTCAAATAATGGTTCCCAACCATTATTCCTCAAGTCACTCAAACTTGATTTAACATCAACAAGCAATGACATGGCCTGAACAACATTTTGATCCTTCCTTTGTAAGACAAGAGATAGCTCATTAGTAATACGAAGAATTTTCAACATCATCTTCGTAATGAACACAAAGGTAAAAGACTCCATTGTATGCACCAACCCTCCCGCTGTAGATGGATTGCGTGTATCTGTTTGCACAATCTCTAGCACTTGCACAACTGAATCCCACATTGATTCAATGCGGAGCAAGGTTTTATAATGAGAGCCCCATTTAGTATCTCCAGGCCTAGCCAAAGAAGTTTCTTGATGTTTCCCTCGTCCTGAAGAAATATCACCACTCTCCAACTTACCCAAAATATTTTTACGATGTTTATCAAGCAATACATCTTTCCTCTTACAAGACGCGCTGGTGGTGCTCACAATCAAAGCCACATATTCAAAGAAATCCTCAATAGACGAACAACATCTTGAGACAGTAACAACTACCAACTGCAATTGGTGAGCAAAGCAATGGACATAGAAGGCATATGGGTTCTCATCACGAATTAACTTCTGAAGGCCATTAAATTCTCCTCTCATGTGAGAAGCCCCATCATAACCCTGTCCTCATAGTCTAACTATCGGTAAACCATGCCCACCAAGCATCTCAACCAATGCATTTCTCAATGCTTCCGATGTTGTCTTCGTAACATGTTTGATACCCAAAAATCTTTCAATAATCTGCCCTTTATTGTTCACAAACCTACAAGATAAAATCCTTTAGTAAGGTATAAGTCAAACAAATGGATATGCCAAATGAAATATGTAATCAAGCATTTACCTCACAACCGCAGCCATTTGTTCTTTGATTGATATATCACGAGATTCATCAATAAGAACGGAAAAAAGACTATTTCCAATCTCTTGCTTTATTGCTTTGGTGATCTCTTCCGCACAACATTTTGCAATTTCTTTTTGGATCGTTGGAGAAGTCATACGAGCATTTTTAGGACATAGCTCATCAAATGCAAGCCTTACTTCCTCATTCCTTTCTTTATACCAATCAAGCAACTCTAAAAAATTACCCTTATTTAATGAAGAAGAAGATTCATCATGTCCACGAAACGGTTCCCCTTGCATTAAGAGATAACTTGCAATACCTAAAGATGCTTCCAAACGAGTTTCATACTTGAGAAGTGACTCTTTACTATAAGTTATAACCTTATGTGTCACGCTTGCCCTCTGATTTTTAAAATCTTCATAAGCTGTCCTTGATTGATTGTGGACACTATTAACACTACCAACATGACGTGGAAGTAGTCTATATGCATTCTTCCAAGTACTAAATCCTTTTTTTGTAAATGTATCATGACCAAATTTTTCATCCAAATGATCATGTTTAAACAAAAAGCAATAAGTTGTATCCTTCTCCACGCTATATTCCAACCAGTTATATGTTTTATACCATGCTTCGCAGAAACTCCTTCCACTTGAATCGCGTGGATAATTATGACCAATTGGTTGAGTTGGACCATTCACCATATAAGCCCTTCTAACATCATCTCTAATATTGGGGTGAAAATCATCGAATGGAACACGAAGACCCGGATCACTGATAATTTGATCCGGATTAAACTCGCTGTTACCTTGATGATCGGCCATTGTTGCTTGAACATGTGCATCTCTGGCTCCAATCTCAACAAAAACATTCTCTTGGGCCTCTTCCCTAGGTCCGTCTTGAGCCTCTTCTCTTGGTTCATCTACCTCCTCAAGTTCACTTGTACGAGTACTTTGATTTGAGTTTACCTTGCTAAAATACTTTGTCAAATCTACAGAAAAAAGTAAATAAATAATTTTGCTGTTAGATGAAGGGAAGGGACTAAATGAGATTAGAATAATTAGATTTTAATTAAATTACCTTTTGTCTTTCCCTTCTTTTGGTGTTGCATCTTGGCGGCCGGTGGACGGCGGCGGCAGTCGCACAAGCCCCGAACGGAACCGACGAACTGACGAAGATGAACAACGGAACAGATCGATCTGTGATTTCTCGTCTCGTCTTTTGCCGTAGGTCTCGGCAAGTCAGCGACATCGTGGCGACGTGGTCTATGGCCTAGGCCCCAACATGAAGCCCATAGCAAGATGTACATGCAGCCAGCCATGGGCATGCGGCCAGCAGCCAGCCCAACAGCCCATGGGCTGATGGGCATGCCGCATGCGGCCAGCAGCCAGCCATGACCCAATCAAAACCAACCAAAACCAGCTGCCAGCAGCACCGTGCCGAAGGACTAGTACATTAGGAGGTTAGCACTTAGCAAAGACTAGTATATTAGGAGCTTGTTGCAGATTTTTTAGGTATGGCGTTTGCCGCACCATGCCACACAGGGAGATCCGCCCCTAGGAGTGAGTGGTGTCATGTTCATATCCATGTTGGCGATGTCCTCATCATCCTCCCATTCTTGAATTGAAGTCGTCCTCGACTTCGTCATATCTTCCTGCAAAAGATTAGTAGCGAAAAAGGACAAAACAACATGCATATTTTTCACATTCAAATAATATTTTTCACATTCAAATCAATAGAATGAGAACAGATGTAAAGACGATGTACCAAATAATCTCCGTTATCATCATATTTTCCAATAACATGAAAAGTATTTCTAGATAACCAGAGCAAATTAGAATATACAGAAAAACTCTTCTCTAAACTATTTAGATTACATAAATCATCAAAATCAATGTAACCCAAAGTATTTAAAGAAGACAACAGTTTGAACTCATCATTCTCACTATCAATTTGAATAACATACTTGTTTTGAGAATAAGTGTTCAATTCTAAATTTAAAGTGGCATGTTCATTCAGCAGTTGTGACATAGATATAAGTGAAACATTATCACACAACTCTTCTTTATCATAAGAAATATTAAGCAAATCATCTTGTGACACATGTAAATCAAGTTCCACCAATGGTTTCTCAACAATAGCATCAATGGTGGATAAATTTAGCTCATCAAAAATATTCTCACAATGTGCAAGTACATCACCTTTTCTTTACTTTGCATTATCTCTTCAGTCGACGTAGATGCAACTTCAATGATATCTCCTTTCTTAATGTTCTCCCCTTCATCCTTCTCCACTCGGCAAAGCTTACCTTTCTACAAAATGTTAGCTATAAGAGGAGGTGCAACAGTGAATACCTTTAATGAAGCTAAAAATTCTTTGATTGATTCAGCCAGCATACTTTTAGCTCTATAGACATATTTGAACAATTGTGAAAGAAAATTGTACAATTCATGAACAAGAATATTTTGAATATCCTCATTAAGTCCTTTCAAAAATCTATTTTCAGTTGTCTCTTGACATTCATTTAACCCACTAAGTCTTAACAAGGTTTGAAATTCCTTATACTCCCTCCATTCTATTTTATAAGGCATATTTTGACTTGAGAAAAGTCAAACTTTATAAATTTTGACCAACATTTAATCAAATTATATGTATCTTTAGTGGATAAAAGTTAGATCAACATGTTGGCCTTTCAAATTGCTTTGAATACAATGTGATATTATAGAAATCGCCAGTATATAATAAGAGAAATTAATGGTCAACGTTTGTCTTGGAAGACTTTTTTCAAGTCAAAATACGCCATATATTTTAGAATGGAGGGAGTAGTATTCTTTTACCTTGTTTTAAATATTTAAAATCAATATAAGTGTCAAACTCATTATATTTATCAAACCGAGCTGTGGAAAAAGATGGAGCACCATACTTCTTCTCATGAGAATGAGAGGTGTGACCTGCCATAGTTAGTAGCAAACAAGAAAATACAAAAGTATATATTTTCCTATGAACTACCAGGAAGTGGAGCTTATCAAGTCACTCATGCTCAGGCTATTTACCAAGTTATTACTAGTTCTTATTGATGTAAGTAGGTGGTGCAACCGATGGCTGGTTCGTGATAACCTGAAACTCAAGTGATGGCAAAGCGATTCCAAGGTCCTTTCCTATATGGTTCGTAGAAGGTGAAGCTTGGACAAGCTATTTATATATGGAATATCAATTCAATATCAGTAATACAAAGTTGAATAATAGTCCAAAGTAACGATCGATGTGTCGGAACTAGCCTAAACGAAGACCTAGCTCAAGCAAACAACTAGCCATAGAAAGGACAATATCCAATTATGCACAATTGAAAGTTTATTCTCTTTGATTCTCTTTTCTTGTTTGATTTTTTTAACCTTTTTGTAGTGCGGCTCTTTTGTATGCATTTGATCTTTTTTTGTCCGGCTTTTTAATTTTGCATTTGCCTCATTCTTTTCTCTCAAGTTTTCAGACTAGATAGCAGGAACAGAAAATTTCGGCAATGTTTTCAGCTTCTTAATAGCCTCAAACGGAAAATTGTAAACTGCAAAGTTGTAGATCTTTTCATGATGATCAATTTGCATATATGGAACGGCTATTTTGGATAAGGGAAGTCAGAGATATGGGCCCCGAAATACGGACAGCTCAGTAAAATCCGGGACGAAAATAGATTTAATTCCAACACGATTTTGGGCATGAAAACAGCATTTTCGGAAATTCTCACAATGGACAAAGTTGTATATAAATTTTCAGGCTTTCCAGAAAGCATAAGAATACCAAAATCCGAGTTCGTATGAGGGAGATATGACAAAAATACCGAACTGGATAGCGACAGATTAGAATTGGACGCGACAACATCGAGATGAATTTTGATGATTCTATATGCAACTCAAACAAGACTAAGAGATGAATTTTGATGATTCTATATGCAACTCAAACAAGACTAAGACCAGAACTAACTAACAGCACACGATATGATAGACTAAAATTCAAATATGCAAACTAGCAAGAATGATGCAAAGGGTAACGACAAGGGTTTGGACAGCGGATAAGAAATCTTTTTGTCGGGCAATTTTCTAGACTATAGGTATGAAATCAATCTACTAAACTAAGATGAATCTCAACAGTCAACTAGAGCTCTGATACCAACTTATGCGCACGGGTGCCCTATCTTCTGGTGAGATGGATAAATTTGGTTTGGTAGAGAGTGACCTTGATTATCTGGATACCGACCACAAAAGGATTGAAATCCGGCAATCGCTAAACCACACTCACGAGTTATTATCAACCATGCCAAGACGCGGCTGACCTGATCACGAAGATCAATCCCTGCGATGCAATCAAAGAATACGCAAGAATAAGATAAATAGCAATATGAAGTTGCAAATAGGAATTAAGCACAAGATAAATCAACTCTCGAACAAGGGTGAGGTTCTATTTCTTATCTCGGGTGGTCTAGTTGACATACGCAAGAACGAGGAGGAACACACATGGGGTCTACCACACGCAACAAAATCTACCACACGCAACAAAACCTAAGAACGAATGATGAAACGACGGCTATATATAGCCAAGGGGGCGGTCAAGGGGGTGGATGTGAAACCCTAGGGGTATATGGGACTTGGGCCGAGAAATTAGGTGACGCAACACCCGACAGATTCTGTTCGCCACTTTGTTTTGACGATTCCTGGAGCACTGGATAGAATTTAGCAATAGGACTAGATGCGTTGAAAAGCTTATCTCCTAAGCTTTCCGTGGAGTGGTAGAATGTCGAAAACGGACTTCTTATGTGGCCTGAGCATCCGTTTGAAGATGGATTGCTCATAGACGGCTGAACTAGACTCGTGGACGAGTTGGGTTTCATCTTGGGCTAGGCTTGGAGCGTCCAGAGTTGTTGGGCTTCTACTTTGGCTTTATATAGACGCATAGCTTGCTAGTTCTCTTGTGTACATCGCACAAACAACTCCGTAAGAGGATTCATGCCAAGTCGTTGTTCTTTATCAGCATGTCGACGTGATCCTTCTGCTTGTTGATGTGGCATTGACGTCGACGCAGATGTAGTGGAAGGAGTGATTTGTGTCATGTTTATATCCATGTTGGTGTCGTCCTCGTCCGAAAAGAAAAGGCCCAAGGAAGTCAGACCAGGTCTCCTTGTCTTCTCTGACGTTTTCGTTATCCTGTGAGATTTCCGTATATACTTTTCCTCTTGCCTTCGATCATGAATTTTGGTGGCTTCTGACTTGAATTGCAAATAGAAGCTTCAAGCCTTCAACAAATTTCTGGGATGGCATTCTCCTTATTGGAACAAATTTTGGTGAAGTTTGAGATGACTACACTTGCAGCTATAATGAGATGACTGCACTTGCAGCTAAAATGTTTTTTGAGGTAGTATCGTTGTTATTCTTATGCCTATATTACTGATACTTCACCTTTCTATTTCGATACTGAATTTCTATTGACCCTCTTTGTCTGTTATATCAAGACACTTTCTATTTTGATTTCCATTTTCAAGCTGCTTGTCATTGCTTGAATATTTGTGTTTTTGAAATATCTCTACCATTGAAATATTTGTGACTTACAAACAGTCCATCCAAATGTCATACTTTGCACTTTCTGTGGTTGGCATAAGCATCTGTCGCAAACATTTGAACTGCAAAAAAGGGGGCATTCTAGAAGAGAATGCTTGCTGAAACACAGAAAGAAATTCCATGAGAGGTATCTGCCAGTTGTAACAAATTTTCGTTTTTCTTGTTCCAAGAGTATTGCTGCTTAATTTTCCTTTTCCAATCCATTATCCAATGGCTTGTCCAAGAATTCATTTCGGTGTTGCCAACATCAGAGATGGGCGCAACTGATTTTTTTTTTAATAATTCGATCTAGGTATTTTACTATATGATTGTTTTTCCTTGCAGATGAGCTAAAATCACTATCAATCACATGCAAATAAACAATTTGTTTTAGCAATAACTTTTATCCTCGAGCTTGTTTGAAACAAAAACCCTTCTAGCCTTCTCTGTTAATGAATGTGGATTTGCATTCTGGTTCTTTAGCACATTCTTTCCATGTATGTTCATGTGAAGGTACAAGCAATTCTAAAATTTTAACTTAAGAAGATGCTGACACATCAGCGAACTATCTATCAACTCTCATTTCATTTATTTTGATCTATCCAATTTTTAGTTGAAAATCTTTTGCAGTGAATGATTGAGAAAGCCTGATTATTTATACTTTACCTGATTAAAGAGGCCATATAATCACTACTTTTTGTTGAGACATTTTTAAGAATAGTACATGAACTCAACAAGGATTTATGGCTGCACTAAGTTTTTGATTTAGTATAATGCCACAAGGAATATTCTCATTTACTGTTGAAGTGCTGACTACTAAGATTTCTTGTGTAGGCCAAACAAAACCTATCATATTCACTGTTTCTTTGCTTGCCTATAGTGTTTAGAACAATATTTAGGACAGCTGGTAAGCAAGTGAATTCATGTCCTTTTGTTTTCTGCAAGCCAGAAGTAAAAGCGTCAGTATATCGGTTCAGTACTCAATAACTATGTTGATTTTTCTTTGTGCTTCAAATTAATTAGTAATTTTCAGGAATGTTCATGGTCATTGGGATGCTGTAAAGGGAAAGGGTACATGCTGGTATACTTTTTTGAGCGTGGTTGGTTTGCCGATGTGATAAGAAGTGATAAAGAAGCGAGCAACCGAGCACTGAAAGCACTCGGTTCTTTTGAAATTCGACAATGCTTCCCCTGTGTGCTACGAACAAGTATCGGTGTTATTTTCTTCTTTTCTAGATTGTAACGTTGGCATGTTCTGATTTGGACTGTAAGGTTTGCCTCAATATGATGCAATGGATAACTCACCCCTCCCCCATCTAATGGAATCTATATGTTTAGCTACATGAATTTTCTTCTGAGTCCCAAGGAAAGTATAATGTCAAAACTAAATGCAGGTGCCAAAACTGCCCAGTTTTTTGTTATCTGCATGTTCTTATTTTGCTGCCCAGATCATGGCAGAAGCAAACAACTCAATTGGAGTGATGGTGGAGGGTTTGTAGATTGAGAGAGGAGCATATTGGTTGCTCTTTCTGATGATGGTTTGAAATTTACTTGCTACTACCCATTGAATGATTCAGTCAAGTGTAACCATGTTGGGTTTATGACGAAATGATTACTTGCATGTTTCTGGTATTTGTACATTGTCTTACATGGTTGTTGCATCTATACATGATATCTCAGCAAATAAGATAGTTCAACTGAAATCAAGAAAGCAAGACTTGTTCTAACCTTGGCCATTATCATTTACCCTTATGTCGGGACCCCGGACCAGTTGTCTGAACCCCTTTGTGCTTTCTGTACTGGCCTAGCATCAGCAACCAGTCTGAACAGAATGAATCATTGCCAAAAACATAAATCTTTATCATATCATCAAAGTTTATTACAGTAGATCCTCAAGTCTTATAGCAGCAAAAACATAAAATTTCAAATAACTTCTTGCAGAAGATCCAATGAAAATCCATAGCCAATGACCAGAGAAAACGCGATGCTAGACGTCCGAAAAGTCCTCGAAATCCACTCTATCTTCAACTCAACATCCGCGTAGATTCCTGCTCGTTGGAATGAGCAGCCCTGTATAAAAGGCGAGTGTGAGTATGCTTTATACTCGGCAAGTATAAAATATGCATAATGAGGCTAAGTCCAAAGGAGGTGAGGGGTATTTTGCAAAAAAACCAATTTTGCAATTTTGCCTACATAGTTTCAAGTCGTTTTGTCAAAACATTTTTCTCTTCAGAATATTTTACTCCATGACAATCACTGCCCACACTCAATGGCAATCATCTACCAAAATACTCAACCAGAACCACATTTCAAAATCCCAAAGTGAGACCGATAAGACACTATAATTAATCAAGGAACTCGGGTCTGGCGCAATCATCTACAACTCTAATTACCTTCTACTCTTCATTCTTAATTTTACTCAATGCAAACCCACTTTTGAAAAAGGTTAAGAATGGAGCTGGACACTATAATTATTCAGGGACCTCGATTCTGGCACAATCATCTACAACTCTTATTACCTTTTACCTAAGCCTCCATTTTACCCAAAACAGATTTATCTCCGACAGCCTCCCACTGCCTTCCCATTTCAAAATAATCACACATTTATGAATAATTTGCGGGAATCATAAATCACAAGGAAGTGTTACTAAGCATGGCAAAGCATAATTTAAACTTATCAAATGTAATGGCATTAGGCAAGAGTAATTATTATTAATGGAGCTATAGTGGTGAACAAGTAGTATAGGGATTTATTGGAATGTGTAGGTTTTCTACTATATCTAGAAACTTATCAACGATTGGGAACTGGATTCCCCGTTGAGCTTATTTCTCGATTGAGGAATCAGAAAGCCCCTTTCTGCCGAAGTGTGGCGTTCTAAGATGTCGAAAACTTCTTAGTGTGAGCAAGCTAAAAAATGTACAAGACACAGGATTTATCCTAGTTCAGACCACCTAAGAAGGATAATAGCCTACTCCAATACTCGTATATTGTGGAATGCGAGGTTACAATGCATGCTGATGAGCTCAGGCGTCAGCTCGGCGTGTAAGAAAAGGTGCCAAAAACCTGTTCAAATGATCGAAAAACAGGTATGTATAGGGCATACCCCCAACTGTCACTCCAAACCTCTAGGAGACGGTTGTGCCCACCGTGGGCAAGGCAACCAACGGCACATCGCACGTGTGGCCGCCTCACGAACCGCACGGATCCTGGCAAACGTGGCCACGTGGCACACTATAACAAGCCAATCGATTACGCCGCTGCTCGGGCAAGTAGGACCACTCCGGGCACTAGGACGTTGTCCGGCATAAGTCAAAGCACGACGCTGACATCATGGCAGGCCGGACAACCCCATCCGAGCTACACCCAGTCTCTCCCTGGGCTAAGATCGCCCCGGACAAAGACTTTGCCCGGACTGGGCCGTCTTAGGAAACGCGTCCAAGGCATTCGCTGATTTACAGAGCTGCTAGGGTTAGCCTCGGCCATGGGCCATTAATGAATCCCCGACAAAACTATTTTAGCTATTTGCATTTAGCATGCATCTTTTATAAATTTTACGAAACACTTTTTTAAAAAGGCATCAAAATGCATCAATTTGACTTGCCTTAGTCTATCGGATCCTACGGATGAAATTCTTGAATTTCCTGGATCTCCCTGAAATTACCTGGACCTACCGATTAAAAACGAGGAACAATAAATATATGAAAAATAAATAGAACCATAAAATAGCAAATTAAATATAGACAAAAAGATATTGAAATTAAAATTTTATAGAAAATTGTTGTATATTAATTGGACAAATATAATAAAAGATATGAAAGTATGAATTGATAGTAATAAACAAAAATATTAAAAGAGGGCGAGAACTGCAGATGGGCTCGCCCCATGGCCTTCGCCTGCTCGGCTTGTGTGGCAGTGGAGTGAGCGGCCTAGCGTGAGGCGACCCATGCGGGTGCAGCCCAACGCACGCGCGGTTCGGCCAACGGCCTTGCGGCCCAAACGACCGGACTGACAGGACGTGGCCCGCTCGTCAGCGGGACAGAGTAGGGGAGGCGCGGCATGGTGTCTCGGCCGGCGAAAGGCAGCGCCAGCGAGCAGGACGGCGGCGGCGGCGGAAGGTGCTCGGCGTCACCCCAGTTCGGATGGCGTGGACGGAGCACAACGGCAGCGGGGTCGGAGAAGATGGTGGCGGTGACGACGACGGTGAGCCCAGCGACGAAGGCGGCGGTCATGACGGTGGGATGGATACGGCGGCGGCGCTTCGGCGACCTCCGGGCTCGGCTGAGAGCACCGGCGGGTAGAGGGAGAAGAGGAGAAGCTAGGGGAGGTGAGAGGGAGTCCTCACCCTCTCCGGTGGCGAAGAATCGAAGAAGGGGACGGCGGTGGCTCCTTGAACTCCAGCGGCGAAATTCCCCAAAATCTGACGACAGCTCCGGGTAGGTTGCGTCCCAGTGATGACGGCAAGGTGGAGCGCACCCAGAGGGGGTCAGTGCCAAGCTCGGGAGGCCTAGCGGCGGCGGTGAAAAGAGGAGGGGCAGCTTAAGTAGGGCGAGGAGGAGACCGCGTCCGAGAGGATTACCGGGCAATGCGACACAGGAATCGTGGCGCCCGATCCCGATCCCGGAGGAGATGGTCGGCGCCGCAACGAAGGAAAGGAGGAAGAAGAAAAAGGAAAGAAGAGGAAGGAAGGGAGGCTGGCGGGTAGGTCTCGGCTGGCAGCGACAGAAGCAGAAGGAGAAGGGAGGGGATTGGGCCGCCCAAGAGGCTGAGGCTGCGCCGGAGGGAAAGGAAGGAAAAAGAGAAAGAAAGAAGGAAAGAAAAAAAAACGAGGTGGGGGCCACTGGAAAGACACAAGAGCAGAAAGAAGGAAAGGTTTTGAAAATCTAGGAAAGAAGAAATTTTTGTTAAATATAATATTTTAAAATAATTAGCAAACAATTATGAAATTTAAAATACAATGTTTCCAAAATAGATAAGATCCCCAAAAACATTTCCAAAAATAAATCTTTCTTTGATTTTCATGAAATCCAAACGGTTTTCAAAATCTAATTTGTTTATGCAGAATCAAAATTTGAAATTCAAGAGTTTTCTAAATGTAAATTTGGAATTAAGGAAGATTTTAGAAACTTGTCAAAAATGAGAAAATTCTTTGGCTTTGATACTTTTTGTCGAGACCCGGGAAAAGGGGGCCGAGTCCCTTATGTGTCTTACCTGTACTGCTCCCTGGATCAAGTAGCTATTACATACAGATTCCAGAACTTGGATCATAACCATCCGATAAATTTTTTTATTACATCAGAGTGCAAATTACAAGTCTGGCGCGAAGGCCTTAAAGCAGCGAAAGTCTTACATAGGCAACAGAGGCCTCAAAATAAAACCATGAAATCCAGATGGAAACCACAACGATCCCCACAGCAGAATGGGATGAGCGCAATCCTAGGCATCAAGTATTCTTCGATCACGAACTCAATGGCGAACCCGTCGTCTTGGTACATCTCTCTCCTGGTACCATCACGATCACCACCGCTTTCGTTGGGATGAAGCGGCTGAGTATAAACTCGAGGTAAGTATTCTTTAAATACTTGCAAACCAATGCCTAGTTGCTATGCAGATTCCAAGAAGGGGTTTTGGTTAACTTTGCGTAAAGCTGAGTTTCAAACTTTTAAACCTAGTTTGGGAAAGCGGTTTTGAAATTGAAGTTTGATCTTTATAATTATTTCTTTGGAAAAGACAGCACCTACTGGCTTTTCCGAAACCACCATGGCACCCACCATGATAACAATCACGCCCATGCAATACCAATTGCAAAGCAATATCCCAAAACACAGAGAGGAAGAAGAGAATTTTACAAAGCTACAGTGAGGCATCTTCCGTAGTTCACCCTTAACCATTGGGCAAGGCTTTCATGAAAGTTTATACTCTGCAGAGGTCATACGCTTTACCCACGAGAGGTGGTTTTTCCTAGGAATCACCCAAAGGAAAAATGCTCACCACAACCTTCTCTTAGCGGCAGATTCCACTAAGGTTTCCACACCAATGCCCTCTTGTGCCGATAGGTTCATTCTATGGACACACGGATACCCACTCCCAACCACACAGAAGATTACATTCTATGGACATATCCAAGTGCCCACTCCCTACTTCCACCAGAATGCCTAACTAAGAGTCCAAGGGTACTCAACCAGACACGCCCATACAGCACTCAATGGTCGCCTTTGTTGAACTAGTCTAAGTACCACAAAGAATCGGTCCTTAAGCCAAGCGGGTATGGTCCACCACCAACCCAATCTCGAGCATATCGCCACCGAAAGCGGATGCAAACCACCTCGAACCATCCATCCCAATTGGGAAACCATTTAAAAAGCAGGGATAGCACCCACTATCCCTACACACAATTCTCGACACGGTAGCACCCACTACCGGCTATTCAATTTGCAATCAAGTTTTTGTCGGGGTTGAACACAAAAGTAAGTCTCTAGATTGCAATTGCTAAGCATGTAATGTAAAAATTA